>OW387023.1:82732788-83932788 GCA_936439885.1 Nowickia ferox | reverse complement strand
ATAACTTGCGCGTTGTGAACGACACTGCCGAAAGAGGAGTAAAAATGATACAAGATTATAATAGAATACTGTGTCAAGGCGAAGAAGAGAAACAGTATTTACTACATGTTATCGATTCTTACCGCAAGAAATACCCATCAGCGAACAAAAATATGTTAATTTGACTATATTATATTAAAAGTGCTTAGTAGTACTACTCAATTACAGCTTCTTTTATTTTTGTATGGGGAGTCCCTCAAGGAGTAGAGATAGAGGGTAAGTTTGTTCGGAAAAGATGTTGGGGATGAAAAGTTAATGGGGGTCGGTCATATATTTTGCCCCCCTAGGGGTGACCCCTGATGACCTATGGTGTTTTTCGAAAATACTGAGCAACCTCCATTTTTGTATGGTGACCCCCCTAAGGGGAGGAGCTAGGGGGTGGGTGTCTTGGGGGAAAATGTTGGCGGTAAAAAGTTAATGGGGGTCGGCCATACATTCTTCCCCCCTACGGGTGACCCCTGATGACCTATGGCAATTTCCCCCCTAATTTTGGAAAAGTGGACCTTTTTCTCGGCTCGTGCGCAACCCCTAATTTTTTTTTTTTTTTATTTTTTTTTTCGGCATTGTCATTTTTTTTTCAAAAAGGCACGGAATAGAGCCCTCATCTACCAAAATATCGCAAAAATTTCATTTCAAGGTCCACCTTAATATACATACATACTTATAGAGGCAAACATTAAAGGTCCAAAGCAAACTTAAGATATTGAAACACCAAAGCTACTTTAGAAACAGTAATTTACCACGATTTTAATCAGGTCTAAAAATATGTTAGAATTTAATTTGAAGATTTGGCTTGTTTTTATGGTTAAGCAAATTCTTCAAATTAAATAAATAAAGACTTTATGTCAAATAAATATACTTCGGTATTTCAAATATGAATATGTTAGAATATAATATAAACAAATTGATATTGCAAGATTTTCTTTATATTGTCCTGGAAGGGAAAAAGTGACTAAATCGTAATACTTAAGTTCAAAAATGCCCCTTGAAAAAATCTCAATAGATTTGTGTGATTTTTCAGGAGGATATAGCGCAACGACTTGCTTATTATCTTTTTTAACTTATAAGTGTATGTTCTAGCTTCCGAAACATTTGGACATGTTTTTTTTTTGTGAGCTCGGGTTTTTAAACACATGCTACACCTGGAGGCAAATTACGGCACTCGATATGGAACAACATTTCAAAATGTTACAATGAAGTTTATATAGAAATATTTTACAATATAGATTGATATCGAATGCCGTAATTTTAACCCCGTTCAAGTTGAAATTTAGGAGAGAAAAAATTATTAGCATGTGCATCCAAATTTACACTAAAAGGAAAATCATGCATATAGAGAATAAAAAGGTTTCACTAAACGATGTGCATTATATTAATGAGACTTTTCATTAATACAATCAGCAATTGCTTTATATACATGAAATCTTTCAATCTCTTCTCCTCATGCGTTTTCTCTAGTTTATTGTATTAATGAAAATTGTTGCATTTTTTAAACGAATTTTCTTTTCAGCTGATTTAAGGAAAATATAAGTAAATTGCATAATTTTTTACTACTTACTGTATAGAGTTTGTCAAACCTAAATAAAGGCTAGATTTTGTGAATACAAACGCTTTTTTTTCGATTGGAAATTTGTATTGAAGATATATTTTTTGGAACGAATTTTTGTTATTTTTCATACAAATTTGATACGTTTAAAGCCTGGTACTCTGTTCAACATTTCACGTGTAATGTTGTCAAAATACATATAAAAAAAGGCACGAATTGTTCATGAACAAATGTTGCAGATATAGTACTCTGTTTATCTTGAGAAAAACGTATGAAATGTGTCTTCAACATTTTAAGTTTGCATGCGAAATAAGATAAGCATAGTACTCTGTTCATATTTGTGAAAAATGTTGAGCAACATTGATTATTCCATACGAAAATTTTGACATGTAAACAATTTTAAGTAGCCCTGAAACTATGCTACAATTTCTTATGTTTTTAAAAACGCCCCATGTGTTTGTTGTAAATTCCATACAAAATAAGTGCCACCTATTTTATTTCGCATGAAAACTTAAAATGTTGAAGATTCAATTCATACGTTTTTCTCAAGATAAACAGAGTACTATATCTGCAACATTTGTTCATGAACAATTCGTGCCAATTTTTTTTATATGTATTTTGACAGCATTTCACCTGAAATGTTGAACAGAGTACCAGGCTATAGGTGGCACTTATTTCGCATGGAATTTACAGCAAACACGTGAGGCGTTTTTAAAAATTTAAGAAATTGTAGCATAGTTTCAGGGCTAGTTAATATTGTTTACATGTCAAATTTTTTCGTATGAAATAAACAATGTTGCTCAAACATTTTTCACAAATTTGAACAAAGTACTATGCTTCAGAACAAAATTTTTTACAAAATCTGTTTGTAAATAAAATCAGCAGTTATTTAGTTCTTTCGATGACAAATTTCATTGATACAATGAAGAATTTCACTGTCTGAATGCTGGGTTTTTTTTCAGTGTAGAAGAAGCAAAAAGTTAAAAATGGACGACCTCAGTTTTTTTTTTATATTTTATTTTTTTTCAATTTTGAGCAAAGAAACTTGTTATCTTCTCGTATGCAAACAGTCTTACAAAACTAAGCAGGAAAATCAAAAAATTTCAAATCGTCCATTTGCAATTTTATAATCGCTTAATTTACAACAATTTGTATCGTCTATTTTGTATCAAATACACTTTTTATTTATTTGTTAGTGAGCACCCAGTGTGTATTGTACCGGCTTGTATCTTGTATTCTTGGGCAAGAGAAGAACGAGATACGTACAAATATTCTCTGAGAGTAGATACAGACAATATCTGAGTATCGTATTAAAGCTTAAATTAGACGTGCCATAGCCATAACCAAACCAAAATTCAATTGGTTGGTATGGCGATATGGCAAGTCACGTATAATTAAATACAGTGTTGCCCATAAGTTTGATTCCAACAGATTTTTTCTATGGTTATGGTAATGGCACGTCTGATTGAACCTTAAAAGGTAGTTGCCCAAAGTGCCACCAGAGTGCCGAATATGAATCGGCTTCTTATTTAAATAGATACACATACGCGAATACATTTCCCTCAGAATTGTATTAAATGCGACTTTTCAGAACATTTGAAATAAAATTGTAAAAGTGTTTTTCACGTTTATATAAAAATTACCAAGAACAAAATTTTACACTCTTGTATTCAATATTTTAAAACACTCGGTACCATGATACAAAAGGTTTTGTGAATGAATGAAAATTTATTTAATTTTTTTTTTCATAAAATTTTTCCGAGTGGCGATATTCGAGGAACTCATAGTGTTGAGATTAACTGAAGATACAAACTAGTTTCATACATATTTTTTGTTTTTCTTTGTTAAGTGCTTGTGTAAATATGCCCGCAAAGGAATGAGTATATGAAAATTATAATGTCAATAAATTTTACTCAAAGTGTTTTTTTTTTGGTTTTATTTCACAAAAAACCAATTACAAGGAAAGTGAATCACTTGAACCTTCGTCACTGTTATTACGTTAGAAATTCACTCAGCAGGATATATGTATATCGTTACCTTTAAATAGAAAGGCCCTAACTTATTTTTTTTTGGAAATCGCGTTCTTTGTATATTTCGATAGAACATCTAATGTAGCGAAAAATGCAAAAATTTCAATTTCTAAAAAGTAATTATTTAGGGCCTTTTTATATTAAGGTAACGATGTGTATGCATATGTATATAAGTGTATATGTATGTTTGAAAATACACATAGATATGTGTGTATATACTCCCAGCGGGAAAAAGAAGGAGTGCGGATGCCTTATAAAAGCCCTCTGTACTCCTTCTTTTGCATGTACAAAGCCTATTGGCTCCATCCCATATTTATATCTTTTTTACACACGTTGTCATTGCGAGGTAGGACTTCCGTTCTCGCTTCTTTCGCAGATATTCTAAAAGGTCTTCAAATTAATGGCTCTTTAAGGGCCTTCTAGAGAATGGCTGTTAAAAGGCCTTCAAATAAAGGTCATATTGAAAGGGGTTTAAAAAAGATTTTCAACTGCTGGGGCAGTGTTGAAATTCAAGTAAAATAGTTGTGAAAATATATTTTTTATACGAATATAAAATATTTTCCCAACTGTTTTACTTGTATTACAGCACTTGTAAGTTTTGAGAAACAGGTCCGAGGTATTCAATATACACATCTGATTTGACGTTTATTTTGTGATCAAAAGGGTCGAATATATTGAAAGGAAACTTCTGAAAACAACAAGAAGCCACATAGTATACATAATATGGATCGATCAAAACAACTGTCTTATTCAACTTACAAAACTAAACTAAAATGATTTACGCTTTCTTTCCTTAATCGCTCTGTATTTGGTATTTTTATATGAATTTTTGTTTCTTATAACGGCATCTGAATTCTTTTGATTTTGCTTTGCCAAAAAAAAAAGTAAAACAAAATACTTTACTCCTTCTGTTCTCCTTCTCATAGAAGGGAATGTGGAATGAGTATCCCATCTTTTTTTTTACTGAAGAGCCAAAGCCTTCTATGAGGCCTTCTTCAGAAGTTACATAAGAATGTTAACTGAGTCGAAAACATGAATTCGTTTGCTTTTGTTTTGGCAAAATAACAAAACAAAAAATTTTACTCCTTCTCTTCTTCCTTCTCATAGAAGGGAATGTGGAATGTGTTCTTTATCTTTTATGCGGAAAAACCGTGGCCTTCTATAAGGCATTCTTTAGCAGTTTGATAAGAATGGTAACTGAGTTGAAAAAAATCCTGAGCAGGCCTTTAATAAGGCCTGAAGTAAGAAGTTCGGTCTTCTTAGTTTTACCGCTGGGCTTATGTATTTATGTATGGGTGAAAAAGTTTACATTAAGTTAACCAAAGATTTGTTCACTACATAATTTATTTCGTTCGTTTGTTATTTAACAATGGGAAAAGGGCCATAAACTGGGCATGCGGAGAAACGATATATTACTTAAACAATAAAAATAATTTTAAAATACGAGTATGTAAGTTTTGAAAATAAAAATAAAGCTTTTATATACGAGTACATACATACATGCAGATGTATGCATTTCAAACTTAATTTTATATGACGTTGTTAATTAAAAAAATATTTGCAAAATTACCTTTTGGTGATATTATTTGAAAGAAATATATTTCTAAATTTTTTATTTGATTTCATTTTTTATTTAAATATTTTTATTTAATTGTTAACCTCCTCCTTTTTGTGCATCATGTTTCCCTCTTAAATTTCGCATACGCTTATAAGCATTTTCATAGGCATTTACGCAAGTTTCTCAAAATTCAACGAATTAACGACTTTCAAATTTAAAATAATTAAATATAAAAATGTATGCTCTTTAAAACAAATTACATTCATTTGATTTCAATTTATTTTTATCGTACGCAGACTAACAGCTACAATTTTACAATTTCAAACCTCAAATCTGTGTAGGAAAAAAATCTTTGACATGAACCATGACATTATTATCTGGCATGTCAATGAGACTTTAAAACCAACTGATTGTGCAAATGACATTTTATAAGATATAAATGAAACTGGGAATATATTCGTATGGTTCATTTCTGCTTAGTCATGATAATTAATATTTTGTGGTTTTGCTTTGCACATCATCTCATATTTTCATTCATACTTATTCAATACAAATTCTTTTGTTACAATTATATGAGTCTTTTTTGACAACTATTATTCATACTTTACCACTTTGGCTCTGCATACGAGTACACTCTACAAATGAGACAATTATATAGCATTTGTCAAAAATCGAAATCAGTGCGTAATGAGGAAAAATTTTTAAATATTTTTTCCAACTCTTGCACATAGTGAACAGTGGATGCCAATGGGCAAATAAAGGGAAATGAAATACACGTACGTGAAAAAGAAAATCATGGAAAATGTTTAAGAAAATATTTTGTTATTTCGCACACTACGAAATCTTTTCGTAAAAGCTACGAAATATCCGCCAGTTCTATGTGCAAAAAGTAAACATTTCAAAACTGTCACATTTGTAGCACGAAATCATGTGTATTATAAATTTACCTCTATATATTCATAAAATGTAAAATGAATTTGAAATGTATTTTATTTCAAGTTTTTCATACAAAATTTTCTTGAAATGAATTTCAAAGTCATTTTATTTTTTTATGAATATGGTGGTAAATATTTAATAAATTCAAAAGCCTACTTATACTTTTTATCGAGTATTAATCTTTATCGCGATTTTTCGCCATTAACTTTAACTTGAACTTTTTGCCTGCTGCAATATTCTAAAGGCTCTTTGTATTTTTGAGTTTGCTTTAACCTTTTTCTGCAGTTCATTTCCACAGTGCATTCTAGTAGATGTAATTTATGAATATTTTACAAATCTTATTGCTTTAGTGCATAAAGATTTGGTTTTATTGAAAGCTGTTACATAGATTTAGTCCCATCGGAGAGAAAAGTCATTCCTACTCCCAACTGTCACTCTGTCCATCTGTTGTATTGGGTGTTTTTTATTGAGGTATAGAACTTTAAGTTGGCATCACTTTTTTAACTGGCGGCCATTTTGTCAGCTGTCAAGTGATTAATATTTAGTTTGGTTTGCCATTTCATCATGAACAGGTTGACAAAAGAACAACGCTTGCAAATCGTGCAAATTTATTTCGAAAATAATGGTTCAGTTCGCGAAGTTTACCGCAAGCTCCCTCCGTCCATTTTATGGTCGACATAATCGTCCATCAGAGCAATTAATTCGGTTAACCATGGATCGTTTTCGCACTACGTTTACTCTATGTGATAATACGCATCCGCAGAGACGTCGAACAGTGCGCACCGAAGAAACAATTGCCGCTGTAGAGCAAAGTGTTGAAGAGGACCCGAATGAATCGATTCGCCACCGTGCACAGCAATTGGAGCTTTGTCCATCAACTTTATGGAAGATTTTGCGCAAAGATCTTGGCTTGCGACCTTACAAGATCCAGCTTGTGCAAGAATTAAAGCCGCGAGACCATGCAATGCGTCGTGATTTTGGTGTATGGGCCGAAAATGAGATTGGTCTCGATGCTGATTTTCATCGCAAAATTTTGTTCAGTGATGAGGCTCATTTTTGTTTGAATGGCTACGTCAACAAGCAAAATTGCCGCATTTGGAGTGAAGAGAATCCACATGAGACCCTTGAGACGCCATTACATCCACAAAAACTGACTGTTTGGTGTGCTCTATGGGCTGGTGGAGTCATTTGGCCATACTTCTTCCGAAATAATGCTGGAGAGTCAGTTACCGTTAATGGAGACCGGTATAGAGCCATGATAACCGACTATTTTGTTCCCGAATTGGATGGCATGAATGTGGATGAGTTGTGGTTCCAACAAGACGGCGCTACATGCCACACAGCGCACGTCACAATCGATTTATTGAAGGAAACATTCGATGAGCGCATAATTTCGCGGAATGGACCTGTCAATTGGCCACCAAGATCGTGTGATTTGACACCATTGGATTATTTTCTTTGGGGATATGTGAAGTCGCTCGTCTACGCCAACAAACCAGAAACGTTAGGGGACTTGGAAGCCAACATTCGTGGCGTTATTGCCAACATACGGCCCCATATGCTCGAAAAAGTGGTTGAAAATTGGACCTGTAGAATTGGCTTTATTCGAGCCAGCCGCGGCGGCCACATGCCCGAAATCATATTTAAACGTTAATGGCATAAAATTATCCTTCCAATAAAGCCAAATTGATGGACATTAAAACGATTTTCTTGTGTTTTATTTCAATTCGAAGTTCTATACCTCTAAAAAAACACCCTGTATATGTACATAAGTATATGTTTAATATTTCTTAAGTAGAAGGCTAAAAGCAATGTCAGCATCTTCTAAATAAATACTATATTGCATGTCCGCATTACATTTCAGATGTCAATATAACGAAAGTTTACAACCAGATTAGAAATCATTGTATTGCTTATTGTACAAGCATTTATTTCAGAATGACAGAGATATAATGACTTGAACAATATTTATCTTAAAATATATGAATAAAAAACGTACAGCAGAAAATTTCAAGTGAAGATTTCTAACAGCAGAGCAACACTGTTCATACGAGCAATGCTGTGAACACAATTGGGACGAACGTTGCAAACTTTCATCGTCAGAAATAAAACTAATTTGTGCACTTGAAAATTAGTAATTAACGAACACTGGGACAGATTTATTTCTATTTCATGCGCCGACGAACGACGAAAAAAATTTTCTCTCTCTCTCTTTGCAGAAACAAATTTATCAATTATGAGAGCTGTTATTTTCTGTCGTTGTTGTGCTTCAATCGACGAGTGTACTCATCGAATTCTTATCGACGATTTCGTCGCCGTGGAAAAACGACGAGTTTCACCCAACACGACAAATTCGTAGGTAAATTTTGCTGTGTCAATTAGTCGTAAGAAGAAATAAGAGTAAATAGCAACTAATTTTGATACAGTTGTTTAGTGTTTGTGCAAAAAAAAAATTAAAGAATTTAACATATGTATATATCATGGTAATTGAATTTAAATTTTTACGAAAAATAGTACAATAATATTTGCCAAATTGGGCAAATATTATTAAATTAAACACAGCATCACTTTCAGAGCTCAAGGTGTGTGCCAAGTTTCGTAACAACCGGTCGGTGATATTAGTCTTTAATGGGCTTGGCCTCGCATTCGTCCTCAAGCACAAAACTATGTCATTCTAAGAGGCGAAAATCTTTGCCAAGTTTTGTGGGAATGGAAAAAGTAAAAATACATATAATTTAATACCAACATTCCATGGGCGTGACCCCGCTCACTTTTTGGAACACATGATTAAGTAGTTTTCAGAGCTCAAGGTGTATATCTAGTTTCGTAAAAATAGACATTAAATTTTAATCTGCGCACTTTTTTGAAAGCAAGATTGTGTCTTTTTTAAAGCTCAAGGTGTGTGCCAAGTTTTGTAAAAATCGGTTAAGTACAAGCACGTGGAGTTTAATAATAAATTTTTAGTTGTGGTTTCGCCTACTTTTTGAAATTCAAGATTTTATCTGTTCCAGAGTTCAGGGTATATATATGTCAAGTCTTGTAAAAATCGGTCATATAGAAGCACGTGATTAAGATTTAATGGGCGTGGATCCGCCCAATTTGTCAACTTCGGGATTTTGTATTTACGAGAGTCTAATGTGTTTGCTAAGTTCTCTAGCAATCAGATAAATAAGATATCATAAAATCAGAGAAAAAACATTAGCGTATCTCAGCCCACATTTTTTGCAATAGGACCCTCTCAAAAAGAAAAAATATTTGTTAAAATTGGTCTAATATACATATAAATAAATACAGATGAATTGATAACCTCTTTTTTTTAAGTCGGTTAAGAAATAAATAATAGTGTTATAGCAGTTAACTTTTAAATAAAAATTTTATGTTAATATTTGGGTGTGCCATTCGTTTATGCTTTCTTTCTCATTATTTTTTTTTTAATGAGACCTCCTTTTTCTTGTATCGCTAATCATCATTGGCATTTGTGTTGAGGCTTGATTCACAATTCTCTTTACTATTTTACCATCCTCTCGCTCGCCTCTTTTTTTAATATTTTCATTTTAATGCTGCATTAAATGCTGCCCATATCAACTGCCGTTGTGGTTATTCCTGTTAATGATGATGTTGATGGTGAACTTAAATGACATTTTCGAATAATGTTTGTAACGCGCCATTAATTCTATTATTTGCTCTTCCTCTTGGTATTTTAATGGATGTGCGTGTACAGACGAAGTAAATAGCGGGGCTTGAACAAATATCTAAGGCTATTATTTTGGATTAGTTCCTACCCAGAGATATAATTTCTTCAATATGTCTTAGGGCCAATCCCACAATGTCGACTTGTCGTACACTTATGTACATTCAAAACAAAATATTAAAATTTGTTTTTGCTTTATAGGTATATCGTGGGATTTTCCCTTAAATATTTAAAAATATTACCACCTCAGGCTATCTCATCAATTTAGCTTTAAAACATTAAAAAAAATTATTTTGATTTGTAGGTACATATTGGCCCATAACTAAAAAAAAGTAGTATCAGTCATTAGCATTTTTACTTCGAAATATTGAAGGAATCTTAGAGAAACTTTCATAAATATTAAATAAATTTATATTAGTCGAGACTACTACAACTCTATATTAAAATGTTGTATAATATAAAAATTGTTTTTGATTTATTAAAATGCTAGATTTATTAAATCTCGAAACAATAAAAATATGACTTAGACCACTTTTATAATTATGGTAGAGCTGGGTCCAACTCGTTCATTCGTTCGTTTTTGCCACAAACCAATGATCAAACCCATGTAATTTAAATGGGCACATATGTTCAAGCCAGAACCAGAACACTATTATTCACTGACCTTTATTAGCAAACATATAGACTTGACAACTGGCTTAAACTAAACAAATATTTGCCCCATCTGACCGCACCTTGTATGATTATTACTATTTTTGATTTTCTCCCCTTTTTCTCCCTATTATTGAAATGAGTTTTATTGATGACATTTTCTTATTGTACGAGTATCAATTGGGTGTTGCTTCTGGTTAGTCATTTGACAGTGACATATCAATATCAAATAAAGTGCCAATATGATACTTGAATTATTTTCCCTAGACAGTCTTTGAAGCTATTTATTTATTTATTTTATGTTATTTTTTGTTTGTTTGTTTGTATGTTATTTGATGTAATTGTTGGTTTTTTTTTATTATTTAATGGTTTCTGTTTACATCTTGTTATCGTTATAATCATTTAATAAAACATAATAGATCTTTATTCAACACAGAACAAGTGTACGGACATACATAATTGTATGTACTCATGTTATAAATTTTATAATGTGTTAAATTTTAATTAACTTCTGTATGTATGTATGTGTTTGCCTTCTTTTATCTCCTGTCATGGACGGACAATAAACTTGCTTGATTATGTATAAGAATATAATACTAATTTTGAAATTATTTAGTTTCTTCTGGACTTCTAATATATTTTTTATCATAATTTGTTAAAAATCTAATAATAGCAACTCAAGTTGATTAGATCAGCCTTCGGTACTTTTTATGCTTTAGTTTTGTCAACTGTGAACACCTTTTAGACTAACCGAGAAAATACTTAGTTGTATTATAAATTTTATTTTTGTTAATATAAATAATTTATATTGACAGTAAATTAACAACTAAAGTTGGTAATATTAACCATAAAAATGGCTTTTTTTCACTTATACAAGGTGTCTGGTGGCAAGTTTATATTTTCAAATACGATTATTTCAAGAAGCAATAAACGGTGCGAAGCGAGGGTGGCACCGTTGGAATTATCGATTGTGCGGATTTGTTAGTCACGATGTCGCAGTGGTCGATTGAGTGGGTGCAGAGCTTCAACTATTAATGTACCGCAGCCAGGGCCCAGTCGATCTTCAAGGACTCCCGAAAACATTGAACTGGTTGAAAGCAGTTTACGTGAAAATACGCGATTTTCAATAAGGAAAAGAGCAGCCTCACTGGGACTTTCAAGAGCGATTATTCATGAAATTTTAAAAAAGGATCTAAAGTTCCATCTTTTTAAAATTCAAATCGTTCAAGAACTGAAAGAAAGTGACTTTGCTTTACGCAATGTTGGAGCATTTTTGCACTGTAAATCCCCTATTTTGTAGCGTCGAGGCTCATTTTCACTTAAACGGCCACGTCAACAAGCAAAACTGCCGTTACTGGTCTCCAAGGACCCGCAACCCTCGATTGAAACATTAAAAACCATTGCATTGCTCCAGGGTAACTGTTTGGTGTGCTTTATTCACGCATGAGATAATTGGATAATTTTTCGAAAATCCTCGCGGCCAGGCGACGAATGTCAACGGTGAAAATTATCGCGCATGATTACGGAATTCTTTTTGCCAAACCTGCGAGCTCATCCATCGTACTCTTGACACACGTGGTTTCAATAGTACGGGGCGACTGCACACAGAGCCAGAACTTCGATGAATTTGCTTCGGGAAAATTTCCCCCCTAAAACTGATCAGTCGCTTTGGGGACATTCCATGGCCACCGAGGTCGCCTGATCTAACTCCCATGAATTTTTACAATGTAAATAGAATTCTCACAATAGTTTTATTAGTAATAACAATTGATTCCGTGTATTTCTAATAACCATTTTAAAGTATTGGTAGACACAACTGAATTAAATTCAAGTTAAAAAGTATCGTAACTGAATATTGGCTTTTGAAATGAAAAAAACTATTCCTGTAAACAATATTTAATTTGAAAACAAAATAAATCGATTATTGTAACTAACAAATCATTTGCTGTCTTACTGAAATTCTATTGAAATAAAAGAAAAGAAAATTAAATACTTTATTGATGTTCTCAACCGAACTTTTTCTTCTGAATACAAAAGGAAAAACATATTTTGTAGTCGCTATTGAATTATTCCTTATTTGTGGAAAAATGTGAATGTTTTATAAACAAAAAATAAGAATTAGATAGAAATGTCATATAAAAAATATCCTTTGCAGAATAGTTATACAAAATACCGATTTAACAGAAAAGGTAAGGACATTATTATATACATAAGTAAGTATATAGCAAAATATTTAAAGTTTTATTACTACTATTCTGAAGTGAAATTATTTGTGCAAATAATATGTAATTTCTTGATAGAAAAATACCTCTGTGAAATAAAGCCGAAAACCGGCAACTGGTGTTACAATCCGCACCGCGGATCAAAAATTTTCACATTTCTCTTCAGGATATAAGCAAAACATTAAGATTAATTTGCGATAAATATAATAATGTACTTACATACCTTTTCTATTCTGCGGAAATTGTTTTTATGTATGTATGTATGTATGTATGTATGTATGTATATGAGCCGTGTCTACCAATGATTCCTTTAGAAATACCAAATATATTGGTTATATCAATTAATTATTTCGCTAGTCACAATTAAAATTTCATTCCAAAAATTCACATATCGGTACTGAAAAATTGGTGCTTACAAAAGCTATATTCGTTTATTACAACAGAATTGTTCGAACCGACAAAATTCGATTGGCTACAAATTCGGTTATCACAACAAATCTGTTTTCTCTGTCTAGTTTTAAAAAACTATAATTTTCAGTTGCAGAATTGACTCTTAAAAAAAAATAAGTTTGAAATTTAACGCTATTTTTTCATGATAACCCATAACGATTTTACTTCACTGTGTAAGAATACAAAATCTTCTCTAAAAATAAAAATGTTTTTCTAACCAAAAAATAATAATTTAGATTGACCAGAACAAACTTGGTTAAACTAAAATAATAATTTACATGAACTACAAAATAGACAATGCAAATTGATAAGAATATCCAACAAGGTTTTTCTTCTGTATGCACATTTCATGATATCACACCCAATAAGCACTCAAAAAATTAAAACTCAAGCACTTGAAATTTAACTAGAAACAATGTTGAATTCAAGCATTTTTTCAAGAAATTTTCAAGTTTGAAAAAAAAATTAAATAAAAAAATTAAACAACATACATACGTATGTATGCATATGTTCAAACCTTATCAAATACGTAATTTATTCATTAAAAAAATTTAAATTGTAGCGAAAAATATCAAAGATAAATAAAAAAGTGAATTTAAAAAAAAAACAAAAGGTGATTGAAGTCGTGAAAACAATAACGAAGGTAGAATGGCAGAAAATTATTATTAAAAAACAAATGAATTGCATTTTGTTCTCAATTTTAAAAGCATTGTTTTGAAGCTTGAAAAATAATTGAATTCAATTGTAATACAAGGCTGAATTGCAGTATAATTCAAGGCTTGAATTGAACTACTACAACTGAATTGTTCGAATTGAATTCAAGTTCCCTTTTCACTAGAAAATGCTATTGAATTAAAGTGTAAATGAAGCATAATTCAAGCCTTGGTAACTGAATGTCTGACTTGAGTAACAGTTGTTTTACATTTTATTTCATGCAAAATTGCTTATTGGGGTTTGTCGTGACTTTTGGTACCTCTGGGAATATTTTTTTTTACTTTTTGAAAGTTTTTAGAAAACTGCAGATGGACGTTATGTAAAATTTAAGATATACTAATAAGAATTCTGAATTATCAGTGATGCCAATTTATCGTTTCTAGAGGAAAAAAGTTTTCTTTAAAATGGTTCCATCGAAAGAAAGGTTAACGAAGCGATTGAGAAGTGTGAAAGACTCATCAAAAGAACAGAAACTTTAAAAATAGCCGACAAACAGTTAATTGCCTGAGCACTTGCACAAAACGTATGTAATAGATCTTGGTTCTGTTTAAAAACTCAGACTCAGACAGGGGAGACCAGAAGAATATACTTTTATCGATTTGTGAACTTAATATAAAAGGAGAGCTGAGGACGCTCCTGACCCCCAAATACTATTTGCACATTATTTTGCGTAATCATCATAGGAATCCATTAAGTCCTGGCGATAAAACTAAAGGATATGTGCAGCTTTTCTGTGTAAAACATTTTTGTGGAACATTTGAACCTTCTTACATTCATTATGCTTTTTATGAAGAGCAGTAAAATAAAAAAATAAATATAAAACAGATTAAAATATTCTACAAAAAATATGCAATAAAATTCTATTTTAAATTTGGAAAGATATCAAAGCTTTTCACAAACATAGATATCAAAATAATAAAAAATTCCACAATAAAAATAGTGTTAGTGAAAGTCGCAGCTCCCGTTGGTATCTCTAATACGAGGGCGTCCCCAAAACTAGCTCAATTAACTATCTGACGCAACAAATTTTGGGAAAAGTTTTCTTATTTCTGAGCACAATCTCCTTTTAGCTCGATGCAATTTTCGCAGCGTTGCTCAACAGCTTGTCTATAGTAAGAACTGTCTAGTTCTTTAAAATAGCCATTAGCCCCATACTATAACTTTTCATTGTTGGCAGATATTTTATCACCAAGCCATTTGTTCAAATTTAGGAAATATAAAATAATTTGAGAAAGCTAGATCTGGCTGAAGCAATTCACACTTCAGTTCATTGATTTTGGCTATCGTAATAGTGGAAAAGTGCTGAAACAACACTTTCTTTTTCGACAAATGCGGTGCTTTTGCTTAAATTCCATCACTTAAGCGCTACAATAAGTTAACATAACACTGCCCTCCCCGTGCATTGTTTTTGTGGATTTTGTAAACACCTCAATTGGTTGACCATAACGCTGGTTGGCTTGGCATCTCCTTCTGGTTCGTGTAAACTCGTCGTAAACGAAGCAGCGAGCAGAGTAGAATCTAGCTCGGCTTTAATATAATTTTGAAGGATGCTTTTAAAATAAGAGTATTGAATTGCATAACGGTGACAAGTTTTATTCATGCTTGCAAATTAATTTTTGCATTTTGATGACTCAAGAAAATAAACAACTTGGTGCCTTGAAACTTAAGGCTAGAGCTCACTGTCCTACATAATCCTTTGACTTTTGACAAAATGCAACCCTGATCTAATGCAGCATATAAAAATTTTGCATTTTCTCAAATAATACGTTTTTTATATACTTTACACCAACGTAATTTTTTTTAGTGTTTAGTGTGTTTTTTGGAATTGCTACAATTTAAGTTAATCCGAAAATTATTATTTTACTTATTTAGTAAAATATCTTTTATTACAAATATATTGAAATTGATTGTTGTGGGCTTAGCTGGATCCGATGCGCATTTCACTGTTACTAATGCAGATCATCAGGGAACCTTTAATCAAAAATATCTTAGAACCACTAGTATTATTATCTTAAACTTTCACGTAAACATATGAGAAGCTCAAAAAATATCGAAGTTGAAACAAGAACTCAGTAATCAACATGTTTTTGCAGCTCGAATTGTAGTTTTGGGAAGTGTAAAAAGAAAATAAATGTAAAAAAGAGTAGAGTGTTGCCATAAAAGTATTTTTGACCGGGTGCAGTCAAGTTAATAATGTTTTTTTTTTTCAAACAACACAGAAAATACTTTATTTTGTATTCAATTACTAAATTCAAAAAATCATATAAGATGTTTACTGTAATAGGATCTACCACAGAATTCCTAAAATTAAAAACCAAAAATCCCAAAATTTAATTTAATGAAAAACACTTTTTTTATTAACAAAATTAAATTCAAATAAAAAAACTTAAAATGAGTTTCGAAAACATGTTTGTTATCATACCTTTTTCTGTTTACTGCCGGCATCTATACGTCAGGTCGCATAGTTATGGGACCGCCCTCGTATGTACATACATACTCTCTCATGCCTCATGCCATATTCATAAAATTTTAAATGTATAAGTGAGACAATTTTAAATTTTTAGTTGAACTATAGTGAATTTTAATCAGAAATAATTTTTAGTTGAACTATAGTGAATTTTAATCAGAAATAATTTCTTAGTCGGGCTTAAGTTCAGTAATTTCAATTCTGGTTGAATGAAATATTTTTATTAATTAATGTGAGTTTCTAAGGAAGAGAAGAAAAATTAAATTAGACTGTATTAGCTGGGGGAAATACCGATATTTTTCTGTGCAGCCACGCACTTCATCAGCACCCAAGTTTATCTACTGGGGTAGAGATTGTTATTAACATCAGCTATTTAACGCACATTTTCAATGAAAGGGAATATGAGAAATCGGTATTTCCCCCAGCTAATAAAGTGTAATTTAATTTTTCTTCTCTTCTTTAGAAACTCACATTAATCAATAAAAATATTTAATTCAACCAGAATTGAAAATACTGAACTTAAGCCCGACTAAGAAATTATTTTTGATTAAAATTTTAAATGTATTTTATTTAAAATTTTCCATTCAAAATTTTTCTAAATTAGATTTCAAATAAACTGTTTTTTATGAATATATAGAGCTATGTATGTACAGACGATTGACAAAATTCAGCCAAATGTGCTAAAAATTTCTTACACTCGAGTGAACGGAAAATTTTTGTCTGACAATGTTGCCAGAAAAAGCATTGTCAGTCAGTCCATTGCAAGACTACCAGTTGACAACCACTTGAAATACATCTGACCATCGTGTGAACACATTACGTTGCCATTGTCAAATTATTGCAGATATTTGTCAAACATTTTTTATTGTCTCATTGTAGGAGAATTCTTTCTATGGGCAAGACTGCGTACATTAAATTTTAAAGCAAAAGGAAAGTACACATTGTACATTGAAAATACTTCCTTATGCTCCATAATAATTTATATGTTCACTTTTTACATTGCTATGATGGCATAACAACAGATCTGACAATTTTTGCACATGCAAACCTTATGAACTGATCATTTCTTGACAGCCAATATTGACATACAATTGTTAAGCAATTAAATATAAGATTTTCTAACAAATGTGGTGGCAATTTTTAATTGTCAGTAGATTAGTAGCACATTGTTACATCTGACAATATTGTAAGATGTGACAACCGTATGTACTATATATAGCTTAGGCTTATAGCTGCACATACACATAAATCATTTGTAACATTTGTAACAAAGAAAACAAAGGGCTTGATTTCTATAGGGTCCGCCAGTTAACTTTTTTTTTTTTAAACAGGGCGCAAAACATCGAGTGTAGCTTCGGCCGTGTGGCACGTAGCGCCGTCCTGTTGAAACCAAATGTTGCCAATATGCTCCTCTTCAATTTTTGTGAAAAAAAAATCGTTCAACATGGCCCGATAAAGATCGCCATTGGCTGTAACGGCCACTCCTTGCTCATTGGCCCAATTATGCCTCTGGACCAAAATCCGCACCAAACAGTGACTCGTGTTGGGTGCGTCGGCTTTTCAATGTATGCGTGCGGGTTTTCTGTGCCCCAAATGCGACAATTTTGCGTGTTTACATACCCGCCAAGATCAAAATCAGCTTCATCTGAAAAAATGATTTTTTTTTGGCAAAATCGGCATCTTCTCTAAGTCGATCGCAGGCCCACTTAGCGAAGCGTTGTTCAAGCGTATACACAACCATATTTGTTCAGCGGAAGGATAAAACTAATTATCTGTCAAATCAGACATGAGATAAGTGGTACCATTCACGAAATAAGCACTAGTTGAAATAAACGTCAGTTGGAGGACCCTATATTATATACCAAAATTCACTAGATAAATAATTACTGCCATATTCATAAAAAATATTTCAGGTTTATTAAGCGCTTGTTTGACGTATTTTTATGGGAAATTTGTCAAATAAACCTGTAATAAACCTAAAATATTTTTCATGAATATGGCAGTTAAATTTTATCTGCATAAATTTTTTTTTAATGTTTATTTGATTCACATGCATATTACATAGTTAACTCTAAATAAACAAATAGTAAATATGAGTAGAATTTATAATACACAGTCCCTCCTAACGAGCCCTCAAGTATTTTAAGTATATTCTAGATACGTTTTTTGTAATATTTATTAAACAATAAATGTTATAGGTTTTTCTGTATTGTTAGTACAAATAATTGGTAGTTTTCAATGCGAGGGGGTATATGGTCAAGTGATAAAAGCAGAATTACTTGATTTGCCACCAATATTTTTGTTTGTTTTTGTTTAATTGTATGTTTTTATCCGCTAGATAAATACTAGTATCGAATCTACTATTTGTGTTTGTTAATTGTTTGCTTGTTACCGCTTTATTGTTGGCTCTTCTATAGATACGAGTATGATAAAATATAAGTATGCCTGTTTCGTTTTGAATAAATCCATTTTTGTCGAGAAAGAGAAAAGCTTCTGGAGGAATGAAACCTTTAGTTAATATTTGAGCTATGTATTCATCCTTAATGTAATACGAGCCCCGACCACTATTAATTCGTACGGCAAGCTTTTTTAACCGTATGTAATTTTTAACAGATGATATTTTCAATACTGAAGTAGACAACACATGCAAACCTATTTTTTCTGAGAGATCATTTTATTTTCTTAATTTTAGAAAAAAAATTATTTGTAACGATGGGGCTAATATTAAGTTATTTTCAGAACGTTCGGTACTTTTGAGAATGTGATTTCTTATTAAGTGTATGATAAAATTATCAATTCTACTTATTTTTGCTGTGTTATATAATATTTTGTTAGATATATATTTTTTTGTAGTTGCTATTTACTCATCTGTACAATGAAGTGCAACTTTTTAGACATTTTCTCTCGAATATCCTTAACTTTTCCATATATGATGGGGATATGTTGAACCAAATTTGGCAACCATACATTAAAATTGGTCGTATTAAAGACTGATATATAATTGTCTTAACTTTTAAATTTATATATTTAGACAAAAATAGGTTTTTATACATAAAGAAAGCCTTTCTAGATAAAGAGTTACTGCCATATTCATAAAAAATATTTCACGTTTATTAAGCGCTTGTTTGACGTATTTCTATGGGAAATTTGTCACATAAACCTGCAATAAACCTAAAATATTTTTTATGAATATGGCAGCTAAATTCTATCTGCACAGATATGAAGGCACATAAGTATACAAATGTATGTGTAGATTTAATACTCAAATAAAAAAATGCATAAATATCAGTATTATCATGATGTCAAGATCAGTTTAGGTTTGCTTCTCAAAATGAAAATAACTAACGTTTATTTCCTTTTTCTACTAAGTTTGAGTAGTTTTCTACAAATTGTACCAGCTCAAGAAACGGAAGGGGAGAATTTCAGACTGCACGAATTTGAAAATTTTATGCAAGATACCCAAATACGTTTAGAAAATTTCACTGTTTCTGCAATAAAATTTTCCATTACTTCAGTTGAAATAAATGACTACAACAAATTTGTGAAGGCTTTAAATGACGACCTGAGTCAAGAAATGGTTCATTTCATTTTGCTGAGGGCAGCAGATAAATTTGCTTTAACAACTGATTCCCTACCAAAACTTGATAATTTATGGCAAATTGATATACCAGAGTTTCAACAGCTTTTTGAAATGATGCTAAATGCTGAACTGCGTCTCTACAGGAAATCTAAAAATCAATTACGAATTGCCAAAGTGTTGCGAAGAATAGCAAAAAATGCTTTAAGTGAAACTATGGATTCTAAACTGAAATCAGAAGTGGAAAGCACTATAAGAGAAAAGCTGGATGTGCGTTTAAGAATGTTGTACTTTGCACCACACTTTTGTATTTTAAATGTTAGGTATTCCACATATTTTTACACCCCCGTGTTGCAAAACCCAAATGATAATAAAAAGGAATCGCATCCGATTTGGCTTTGGTACGACTACAAATCTCTGGACAGTACAAGCCACATTACGGCCGAAATTCTTGATGAATATGTATATGGAAGAGAACAGAATGTTGCACTTATTGGTACGGATTACAATATGTATTACTACAGGAACTTAAGCGAGGACAGGGTAGTCGGTTGGAATGCTGATAGCTATCCTCCAAATAGCGCTTGGGAAGTACACCATTTGGATAGTGGTCGCTCTACATTTTCTCAAAACGGATATTCTATGTGCGCCATGAAAGATTTGGATGGTCAGCGGCGTGCCGTTGGATTCAAAAAAAGTGAAGACTCTTTTGTTAAGGATTGTTACTGGCACATTAGATATTGTCCTTTTGATGTACGAGTTTCTAACGAAGTATCAAAACAAACCCATGCAAGAATTGGCTGATGGCCTTTTTCAGTCTAAAGTTTTATATCTACTGAATGGAGGTTATTTAAATTTAAGGCAAATTTATTTTGAAATAAATATAATAAAGATAAGCCTTCTTATTTACAAAAAATATTTCTGTTTAATAAGAGGTCTATGAAACAAATTTTCTATGGAAATTTTATTAATAAACCTTTTATAGGGTCCACCATCTGACGTTTTTTTCAACTAGTGCTTATTTCGTGAATGGTAACACTTAGCTCATGTCTGATTTGACAGATAATTAGTTTTATCCTTCCGCTGAACGAATATGGTTGTGTATACGCTTGAACAACGCTTCGCTAAGTGGGCCTGCGATCGACTTACAGAAGATGCCGATTTTGCCAAAAAAAAATCTTTTCAGATGAAGCTCATTTTGATATTGGCGGGTATGTAAACAAGCAAAATTGTCGCATTTGGGGCACAGAAAACCCGCACGCATACATTGAAAAGCCGACGCACCCAAAACGAGTCACTGTTTGGTGCGGATTTTGGTCCAGAGGCATAATTGGGCCAATGAGCAAAGAGTGGCCGTTACAGTCAATGGCGATCGTTATCGGGCCATGTTGAACGAATTTTTGTTCACAAAAATTGAAGAGGAGGATATTGGCAACATTTGGTTTCAACAGGACGGCGCTACGTGCCATACAGCCGAAGCAACACTCGATGTTTTGCGCCCTATTTTCAAAAAAAAAAAAAAAGTTATCTGGCGGACCCTATATAAAACCAAAATATTTTTTATGAATTAGGACCAAAGTGTACAGTCAATATTATCAGTTATTTAGAATATATGTATGTATTCAGTAAAACTGCAAGGCTGTGCGTGCGTACGACTGTATGAAATAACGCCCAAGAAAAATACTTCCAATGAAATATTTAAGAATGAAATGGGATCTGGAAAAGAAGAAATAAGTCGCTCACAAAGCGATACGAACTTTAGCCGCCTAATCAAATCATAGATATAGAAAAATATGAACGTCGAACAATAATAAAAAAAAACTAAGTAAAATTAATAGCTAATGGCTTGTGGCAAAAATTAAATAAAAATATACTTAGTAGTAACAAACCAAAAAAGTTTGTCTTAAGTGGAACAAAAATAAGCAAATTAACTAACATGTGCATAATTAGTAAGAAACAAACGACAATGGCAAGACTTTTGTAAATTTCGAGATGGTAAAAATGAGCTTTTATAACAAAAAAGCTTTCAGCAAATTGTAGTACACTGAAAAAACAGTTTTACATAAATTCAACGAACCCGCATTCGTTGATTTGAATTCATTGAAATTCAACGTATTATACGTTGTTTCAAATATATTATTCATTGAAATTCAAAGTAAAATTTTATGTAGATATGAACTGAATGTTGAATATATTCTTTGATATTATTCGTTGAATTTAACAACGAACTAGTTTTTTGATTTCACGTATAATACGTTGAATTTAAGGAACACCTTCGTTCTTCTAAATAAAAGGAAACAGCTTTTACTAAATTGAAATTGACTTAAAGAAGAAGAAGAAGTAGAAGATGTTTTATTCAATGAACGAGTACTTTGATTCAAGGAACCACCACTTGAATTTTTGGTTTGCTTGGTTCATTTCAAAGTACTAGTTCCTTGTTTTATAACGAGAAAAAGACATACTAAAAAGAAAAAATTAACGCAAAGCAATCAGTTGTTATGCTTCGTTTACCAACTAAAAAAACAAACAACTAAAAAATAAAATGTGGAATAAAAAAGTGTCAAAAAGTAAGTAAATAATAAAGAAGTGATTATAATTAATTTTAAAGAGTACAAAATGCATTGTTTTCATTGCAAAAAGAAATATACTCGTAGTTGTATAAACATATTAATTCGTCATATGTATAAGAAAATCACACGTGTTTAGTACATATCGATGTTATGAATATAATTGCGCACTAGTTTTTATCGATTTGTATCGATATAAAAGGCATATATAATACAAGCGCACGCTGCTGTAAGTCAAACATTGACAACCTCCAGTCATGATACAATAATATATATGTACCCGCGAATATACAACAAATGTACAATAAATAAAACAACAGGGCTTTTTATTGCTGTTTTGTGATGACAACTGTCAAAAACCCAAGAGAAAACAAGAGACATGTACTTGCGTTTTCTCTTGTCTTTGCAAAGCTTTATTTGTATTAGTACAGTTTTAATAGGCACCATGCGCGTGTATTGGTAAAAATTGATTGCTTGTTCTCTTGTATTTGCCAAACTGGTTTGTATTAGTACAGTTTATAGGAACTGTTACAGTTTAAGACGCACGTAAACAACAATTGGCAGAGGTTATCTGTATTATTGTATCATGGCTCCAGTATAAGTGAAAACAATTCCAACAATATATTTGAAACTGCAGTAGTGTATGTAAACGAAAATGCTGAAATAAAAAAAGAGTTCAAAGTCGAAGAATAATTAAAAGCGCTTGAAGAAAAATCATTAAAATTTTGCCTATATTTACATTCAAATAGCAATTTTTCTAGAAAAGACGTGTATGAAACTCAGCAATTAGTTTCAACATTGATTGCCATTCCAGTTCTAAAAATATTTGACCACTTTGCAAGAGAACAAATCAAAGATACGAATATATCTATTTTAAATGAAATTATTAGCATTATTAGTGTTTGTAAAAATCCATTTCATTCGCTTGGCACTGATTATCTCTTACAAAAAAATCTTATTTCTAAAGTCTTATTTCAATGCTGATCTTAACCCTATTTTTAGTAAGGGCCAATTAAAGTATGAGGAAGAAATCACCAAACGGGTAATTTTGCCTCTACGTTTTCAATTTAAAAAAATGATTAAGCACGAAGACTTTATAGTCCAGATGCTGCATGATATGAGAGCATTAAAAAAGAGTGATAGTTTTACTAATGTTTGGAACCTTTAATTAATGAACTGAAGTTTCTTGAAGAAGAAGGTGTTGAAATAAAAGCATCAGATGGTAATGTATATAACCTCCACTTTGTCTTAGGACTTTCTCTGGGAGATAGCCCCAGGTTATTAGGGTTTAACAAATCATTTTCTGGAATGTTGCAAAATAATATGCGATGAACAACCAGATGAACTGAAGGTGTATGCCGCCATTACCACATTTGTCAAATTATATCACATTTTATTAATAAACGAAAATATATTAGACTTGCACAATTAAATGAAAGAAAAGAGAATTTCGAGTACGGTCCAATAGAAACTGGTAATACGAGTATATGTGATGAAATTTCAATGACTCATATTCAAAATCGACATTTACGAATGTCAGCAAGAGAAATGACGGTAGGAGATTTAGTTCCAAGTGATGATGAAAAATGGAGATTTCTTCTAAATCTTTTAGATATTATTGACATGGTACTTTGCTTCGAAATAACTGATGATTCCATTGCTGGCTTAACAAATAAGATAAAAACTCACATTGAGCAATATATTTTATTTTATAAAGACAACTTAAAACCCAAATTTCATATTTTAACTCACTATCCAACAATTTTAAAAAATTCTGGCCCACTAACAAAAGTTTGGTGCTTCACATATGAAGCCAAACATAAAAATTTTAAATTATACTCGCACGCTATAACATCCAGAAAAAATATTTGTCTTACATTGTCCACTAAATTTCAACTAACTTTCGCTAATAGACTTTTAAGTTCAGCAAATGATATTAACGATTATGATGTTAAAGAAAAATAAAAAATCAGGGGGCGAATTACGGCATTCGATACGTATCGAAATTATAAAATATTTCCATAAAAACTCTATTGGAATATTTTGTAATTTCGTTCGATAGCGAGTGCCGTAATTTGCCCACTGATGTGTAATTTATCGCCTTTAAGGTTAGGAAGGGTGGTGCTATACCGCACCTCCACGCGGAGACCCTATTGGGTCTATTGTGATAAATGCACCTAAAGAAGCTCTCAAATATTACAGTAAGGCGGATTATAAAGGAGTTACCTACGCGTTCGGGTATAATGTATCGAAGTTTGACAAGGACTTCAATATTTTTAAAATTACAACTAAAGTTAAATTTGATGCAAACTATGTTTTATTTTCGCAACAAATTGAAGACGTTCAGCACCTGCCTCATTCCATGTCGTATCAAATTGATCCTAATGTTTGCGGAAAGTTTGAAATTTTGAACTTCAACGATCTTCTAGGACCCCCAACAAATCTTATAAAAACTTTGAATGGGAAAATCATGATACGAATTAAGGAATATTATACTCGTATGCCTTAAGTACACTTGTAACATATACGAGTATGTATATGAATGTATATACATACATACATACAAACGTATGGAGCTTTTCCTTCAATATAGTAATAACTCAAAAAAAAAACGTAATTTTTAGAGAAACATAATTTTTACTATTTTTTATTTTTTAAACTCATTTTCTGTAAACAAGTTTTGTTTAGTTATACTCGTACGTCTATTGCACCAAAGGCTCGATATATGTACTCGTATGTGTACTCGTACATAACCCAACATATTTACTACATCTGGAAAAAATAAATAAGTTTTGATTTTTATTTAAAAAAATCATAGGTACATAATTACAACCAATGTTGAAAACTACCGCTTAGTGCAACGAATTTGATAAGCAAACAATTTTTGTAAGCAATTGTGATGAAAATCTGCCGGATGATTTAATTATCAGTTGTGGTGTTACACCAATCACAAGTAGCCAAACGTACTCAATAAACAATTCTGATAAAAATATGCCTGCTAACTTAATTGTCAGTTATGACTTTTCGAACCTCCCTCGTAGTTATATGAAACGCAACACTGTTCCCCTCAAGTACCACCTGTTAATACATATAATACTGTCAAATTTTGAGCAAGTGTCGTCATTTACTTTGCGTTTAACAGCTGTGCAAAACATAAAACTCGTGTATTTTTCTAAAAATGGAAAAAAGCTCATTAAACATTATGTTTTGCGAAAAAAAACCGTCAATCAATCAAAAAGCTCGATAAATACTATGGGGACTCTGCACCATCGATTTCAATAGTAAAAAAGTACAAATGACGCTGAACGTTGTGAACGGCCAATTTAAGAAAGTTGTCTGCAAGATGGGTGCCGCGTTTGCTCTCAATTGACAATAAACGTAAGCGTGTGACAACTTCAAAGGATTGTTTGGAGTTGTGGATGAAAGATGGATCTATTACTGTACTCCGGAGATCAAGCAGCAGTCTAAACAATGGGTTTCTCCGGGTGAACCTGCTCCAAACAAGGCCAAGGTAAGTTTGTCGGCCAATAAGGTGATGGCAACAGTTTCTTAAGATGCACGCGGCATAATCCGCATCGATTGCCTTCAAAAGGGAAAAACAATAAACGGCGAATATTATGCCAACTTATTAGACCGATTTAATGAGGATTTGAAAAGAAAACGACCCCATATGGCCAAGAAAAAAGTTCTTTCTCATCAAGATAATGCACGGGTGCACAAGTGTGCAGTCTCAATGGCAAAACTTTTTGAATCGGGCTACGAATTGGTAGCCCTATTGACTTCTTCCTAAAGAAATGGCTCGATGGAAAGAAATTTGGCTCCAACGATGAAATTATTGACCAAACAAATGCCTATTTTAAGGATCTCGAAAAATTCTGTTTTTTGGAAGGCATACAAAAACTGGAGAAACGTGTATTGAGTTAAAAGGAGACTATCTTGAAAAATAAGTTTTTGTTTGTCATTCAAAAAGTCACGGATTTATTGATATGCCCTCGTACCAAGCACTCAAACTCATCCATATGAAAAATCTGCAGAATTGGTCGAACATAGTTGTATATTTTAGCCACAGGTCCCTGCTATCAGTCCCGAATATCAGGAAGTTGCTGAATTACTTCAAAGTTGGAATCTGGAACATTTGTTGGATTTTTTAAATGTTAAGCCTTTACATAATTCTCATTTACTAGTATATATGTATGTAAATGAACTTATATATCGGTGGTTTAATATAAAAAAGGCGTGTCTCTATTTTCTTACATGGACATGGCAACAAGTTTGTGTGGAAAAAGCGGTAGGAAATAAAATGTCAGAATTTTCCTTTTTTATTTTCCGCGTTTGCAATAAGCAAATAAAAAAATAATAAATAATAAATGCTTTAGTTTTTATTCACTTTTTTCCGTCTCCTATAAAATATCCAAAATTCGAGATACGCCTTTTTATATCAATGCATCGATGTTACTATACTCGTATGTATATACTCATAACATTCTTTAATTTATATAGCTGAGAAAATCACGATAGCAGTATGAAAAATTATTGAAAAACCTCACATACCAATGTTATTTAAAAATTAAAAAACTGGTAGACATGATTGTGTTTGAACATTTTTTGAAGGAATGGCGTAAGTCCCACTCAATATGTCTACAAGGTCTTGGTGCTGATCCAGCGAAGACTTTGTCGCAATGCTCATCAAACTCTAGGTCTGTAGCAAGTCCAAGGGCAACCAACCAGCAAGAAGTTACATTGTCTGACATTTTAAATGAAAATACAAGATCACCGATCATTGTTAATGGATATTATTTTGCACTATTTTGAAGAAAATGCTTGGCATATGTCGCTGTCAACAAGCTTTAAGCTGGAAGAGGAGATAATACTTCGCTTTCCCACTGAGAAATTACAGTACTATCGTACTACCAAGCGAGGCAAAATGTATATGAAGTATTGTAATTCCAAATGTAGCAAAAATACTACGAAAAGAAAATCAGTTCCAGATGCACCTACTCCTGACATTACTGGTTCCAACTCTCAAGTTTTATGTAAGTATAGTAGTATATATATAGTTATAGTTTTATGATAGTATTATTTTATATATATAAACATATTTATGTATGCTAATTTTAAAGATGCAGAGAGCAACGCAGAGGATTGCATTAGAAGCCTCAGATATGACAATTCAAGTGCAGACGAATTCGACAGCACTTGGCAAGCATGCAGCAATTTCAGAATAAATGAAGTAAACCAAGCTTCCACTTTGGCCTATTTTTTTTAAAGATGGCCTGAGTATAAAAATCCGAGTGGATTTCGCTATGTGAGTATATAAATATTTACTGTTTTATACTTTAGTATTTATTGCAAAATAAATATTTGTATTAAGATTATCCAAGCTTAAGGTCTTATTCATAAATCTTTATTAAATTCAATATATAGGGAGCCTATATTCAATATACGAGTACGCCAACTCAAAAAAGCTAACTTTTCAGTAGAGCGAAAAAACTAGTTAATTATATCTTTTTCAGAAATATTTAACAAATAGAAAATATAAAGACGAATATTGTGCCAGCGAAATATTGAATTACATAAATAAATTTTTTTGTTATTTGCTGATTTATGAATTAAATCTTAAGCTTGAACAGTCTTAATAAAAAAACTAATAAAAAGGTCGAAACAAATACAGTTGAACTCCGATCTGTAAATATAATATGTATAATCTAATCTAATCTGTATAGTAATATTTTATTAAAATATAACTATATTTCAGATTGACAAAGACTTCAGCGTTGCTTCTGGGAAACGTGCAGGAGTTTTCTTTAAATGGCCGGAACGATTCGCGAAGATAAAAACTTTCTTCTATCAGAGAACAAAGTCAAAGATAAAAGGCCCTATTATGAGTTGCATTCGATTTTCGATCTTCTCTGAGTATCGAACATCGAATGTTGAATTCATATTATGAGCATCGAAAATCTCGCTGAGCAACGAATTTTCTATCGAACAGAATTTAGCTTTCGGTGAAGTATTTTAATATGAAAAATTGTTAAAAAAAATCTAACTGTCAAACAATGTTTATTTTTAAGTACACAAACACAAATTGGAAGCTATTTGTCGATTTTATTCACAATAACCATGTTCTTTGTCGAATGCTCATTATAATACCAAATGAAAATTCGTTCGATCAGTACTTTCGACTACAGTCGAAGATCGTCAATGACGCTAAATGCAATTTATTACTTTTTTAAACTAGTTTATCTACAATTTAAGTTTGTTTTTTATTTTTTAAACAACGCTGCTTTAAAACTGGTGTGGTGTCTTCATGGATACTTCGTACCTGCAATAAAAGTTACAAAAAATAACCACAACAAAATCTTTATCAAATACACAATGAGAAACTCTAAGGATGCGTTTATGTTTGTTGGGAATAGCACACAAGAAGTAAACGAATATGTTAATAACTTAGCGTCTAAAGAGGTACGAGTATTCGTTCAACACTGCATTCTATCTATTGGAACTAAGAACTTTACCTCATTTGAAAATTTCTTAGTTTATTTAGACGGAATATCTTTCCAGTTTAGCTCTTTTTTGAGGGCTTTAGATATACGAGCATGTTTTAAATGCTCTCATTTATTTAATTTAGAGTATCCTCCAGCCTGTATTAAATTTTGGCAATTTATTGAGTGTTATTTTTATGGTTTTGTAAATATAAACAAAAGACCTTCAAGAGAGTTTCTGTAATGACAGAACAACTCAAAGAAACCAAATAAATTTGCTTAAGTTTGTTTTATTTTAAATAAACGTTAATGTATAAATCAATTATAAGTTAACGTTCTAATTTATAAAAATTATTCAGGCTTTATAAGTTTTTATAAGACAGATTTTCATATTAAGCCTTTGCTTATTTTTTGTTCTACTTAAGACAAACTTTATTGGTTTGTTACTATTTAGTATATTTATTTAATTTTTGAAACAGGCCCATGGCTTTTTATTTTAGTTAATTTTAATTATTATTTACTTAATTTGATTCTATATTTTATGATTTGTAAGCCACGTTACATAATTTTCACTTTCATACAACTATTGTGTCTCTGCAACTGATTTGGTAATTTACAAAGACATTTCACTTGGTCATTTGCATATTAAAAGTTTTAAGCTAATAAATATTGAAATTAGTAGAATATGATGTAAATTTTATTTAAATTTTAACTATATTTATTTGACCTTTTTAGTTTATTTAATTATGTTTATTAAGCTCGAGGTCGTTTTCGTTTGATTGTAATCAATTTTTTCGATATTTCGTTAACAGTTTGTTAACATCGTCAGGAAATGAGCAATTGAAATTGATATTTTATAAATTATAAAAAAAGGTTTTGAAACATGTCATAAAATTTTTCGAAAATTGACTTTTAAATGAAAAAACTATAGTAGTAATATAGGCGCATATTTCAAACATACATTTACATATATATATATATGTATATACACATGCATACCAATGTACACATAGACACACATATACATGTATGTATATGTATATCAATACATATACATCCACATATACACATACATATGCACACAAACATACCACCCTCATGTACACATACATATATATACACATAGATATGGAGATTTACAAACATAAATACATAAGAATTTACAATTTTTAAATTATTGTATAAATACAGTAATTTGTTATAAATATACAAACATATATAAACATTTAAAATTTTGTGCGATAATAATGTACATTGGTGATTTTTAACAATTTTAAATATACATACATTAATAAGAATCTTATATTATTAAATGGTTAAAAATATTTGAAAAACGTGTATATGAAAATGCATTGAAACTTTTTTGGTTTTTTTGTTTTTTTATAACAATAAAAACTTTAACGAATAACTAACTATTAACTTATAACAATTAACATTATGTAGATTTTAAATTTTTACTAACTAAATATCTATAATTCTGTGCTAAATTATCTGTGTCTGCTTTAAAATTAATTCTGTTTGATAATGGTGTGTTAATTATTTCTAACATTTCTAACATTAAGCGCCGTTTATAGTTATTTTCTGTTTTTAATATTGAAACATTTTCAAAATCAGAAAAGTGTTTTAACTCAAAACATGGGAAGATAAGGCTGTTTTTTGCGAATTTATATGCCTATATTTTTGATTTGATTTGTGACCTGCTATCCTAGTCTTCAGTTTATTTTTCGTCGTTCCAATGTATGTTTTATTACAATTCTCCTCATCATTCCCTTTACAGGGTATTTTATAAACTACATTATAACTATCACACTTGTCCATTTTATCTTTTGTTCTGCTAAATAATTTATTTAATGTATTATATGATCTATGAGCTATTCTATATCTGTCCGTATCAAATATTTTAGATTTTGATAGTCTTTCTGATATTCCAGGTATGTAAGTTAAAGATTTATATATTATCTCATCGCTAGTATTATTTATGTTGTTTATTCTTCTATCTCTATATTGATATATTAATTTATTAACTAAATCAATTGGAAAGTTATTATATTCTAATATGTTTCTAATCTTATTCTTATTCTTATTGTGGAACTGTTTATCACTAATATTAAGCACTCTTTCTATGAAATTCTTAGCTGTGTTTACAATAATATGTTTGCTATGCTTAGAATAGTAATTAATCATCCTCCCTGAAGCTGTAGGTTTCTGATACCAATCTATCAATAATCTATTACCTTTCCTAATAATAAGAGTGTCTAAATAAGGAAGTCTGGATTCAATTTCTTTTTCAATAGTAAATTTAATATTAGAATTAAATTCATTAAATGTTAATAATATGTTATCGATTCCACATATAGGAATGATACAAAATAAATCATCTACATATTTTGTCATTATTCTTATTATTAAGTTTCTGAATCGATATATTTAATAGTTCCTCCATTACAATATCTGCTATGATTGGAGATGCTGGTGATCCCATCGGAAGACCCTCTTGTTGCATAAATATGCTGCTATTGTATTGAAAATATCTGTTATCTTGTATACAAAGTTTCAAAATACGTAAAAATAAATATCCATCCATCCTAGTATATCTTTTGATTGTATCCCATTTGTTTCTGAATCGATATATTTAATAGTTCCTCCATTACAATATCTGCTATGATTGGAGATGCTGGTGATCCCATCGGAAGACCCTCTTGTTGCATAAATATGCTGCTATTGTATTGAAAATATCTGTTATCTTGTATACAAAATTTCAAAATACGTAAAAATAAATATCCATCCATCCTAGTATATCTTTTGATTGTATCCCATTTGTCTTTAATTGTATTTATTGCAAAATCAATAGGTATACTTGGAAATAGAGAAACTACATCGAAAGAAATTAACATCTCATCATTAGATATATATTGATTCCTGATTCTATCCACGAATTCTATTGAATTTTTAATATTATACCTGGAATCCTGACGATGTTAACAAACTGTTAACGAAATATCGAAAAAATTGATTACAATCAAACGAAAACGACCTCGAGCTTAATAAACATAATTAAAAAAATTTTATTTAAAGATAACCTATAATTTCATCTATTTTTTTGTTTTTCAAATTATTTAAAAAAGAGAAACACTGGCATGTTAACAAAACTTGAGTTTTAAATTAGAAATTGTCAATAGATTTTTATTTTTTTATAAACAATCTGATTTCTTTATTTTAAATATTTTAATATTAATTACTAATATTATATAACAAAAAATTAATTGAAAATAACACGTTTCTTGTCTCTGCTCTCTTCACATTTTTTAAGTAACATTTGAGGCTAGCAACGCAAAGGTGGTCTAAGCCACATTTTTTTTGGTTGCCGTTCTGGTGACACTTACATACTTTAAATTATCAACTTTCAATTAAAAAGTACTCCACTTTTGGTATTCAAACGAAGGTGGAGGTTGAAAAATCGTTTTAGCATAGAACATAATAAAGCCAAGTAATAGTGCAATTAAATACTTAAGTATGTTAGAGTTAGACCACTTTTGCGGTAATAGGCTCATTTGTAGTATGAGATATTTTTCATCTAGAAATCCCTACTATTACGGTGGGACTACGATTAAAAAATAAGGAAAATTATATGATATGTTTTTAATTTATACAAATCTTAATTTTTGTTTGTGGCATGAAACTGAAATGCACCTTGATATTTTATGATTACAAAAAGTTCTTGTTTTGTCTGTAAAAGAGTCATCATGAATAACGCGGAGTTAAATAACAAATGGTATTGTTAATGGTTTTACATTACATGATGTCAAGGTAGAGTAAGAACAACAATAGTGTCTGAGAATGCGTCTGCATATTTTTTAATTTAATTGACTTGTTTTTTAACATGTTAGAAAATATAATAAATAAATAAAAAAAAATTATATAATATACACACTGAGGTTGTCTAATAAATAACAATACGCAACAGAACATGATAAACGTAAAATAATAATATTATGGCAAATTTTTAGAATGAAATCATAATATTTTTACATGGCGTCTACAAGAAATAATTTTTTGTTATAACAATTATTTGTGCTTTCAAGACTAGAGATTGATAAAAGTATAGTTTTAAGTACTGAGTATTGGCCGTCAAACAAGTACGAATGCTACGAATACTACGAATAAAAAACCCCGCTCATATGTAAGCACAAAAATTAATTTTAAACCGAATACGTATAATTATAAACATCCAACAACTATGTTTATAAATATTTTTAAATCACACGCATGAGTATAAATAACCTCTGACTATTAATCGACTACACATGAGTATATACAGGGCTATTTTCTTAACACGCATACATAAAGCATGTTTTCAACAGCCACACACACGCACACATTTTCCATTCCATTTTATATACACAAATGTATGTTTTCGGTGACGAATAATGAGTAAATATCCCGAGTATCAGCGTATTATTTTTTTTGTCCCATTAAATATCCATAACCCAAGTGTATACATACTCAGACTGTAAGTATCAGAGAGAATCAACGCGTTTGATACGCATGTGCGTTTCCATAAGAAAAGTAAACTGTGACACAGTCAGCAGTTTTCTATAAGAAAAGTAAACTGTGACACAGTCAACACTTTTCTATAAGAAATTTAATTTAAAAAATAAAATAAAACTAAAATAATTATTAATGTTTTGCATTTTGTAGTATTTATAACAGCTTTAAAGCTTTAATTTAAAAGTCCTTTAAGAACGATATCCACCACAATGATAATTGAAAAAAATTAAATATAAAATATTTTTTTTTTTTGTTTAAGACCAGAGTTAAAGCTTGTGATAAATTCTGGCCTTTGACTGACAAAATTTAACATAAACATTTACCTTTCATTCTGCAAAGGACTCTTGTGGTTATTGCTGCTGTATTCATTATGCGATAAAACCGCAACCTCACTAGACGTTGGCAAATAGTGTTCTGAATATTTTTCTTTTTGATGTTGTACATCATCAGCAGAATGCAAATCTTGGCTTGCTTTCATTTTTGTTGTTCCTATTTTTGCTGAACTATGCGATGATGATGATGCTGTTGTGGTCTTGTCAACGGATTCGAAAGATTTTGCTGTTAATGGTGCAGGTGGTGATGATGGGAATTGCTCCTTCTCTTCCCATTGTTGAGTTTTCGAAAAATTAATAAATGAATTATTTCCCTTAAGGCCACTTTCTTGAACATCTGTTAAGTTGTTGTTTTGTTGCTTTCCTCCTAAAGACATTGAAGGTAATGCTGTTGTTGTTGATGATTGTATTGAATCTTTTTCACTTGACGACATTTCGTTGGTTTTCGTTAACAGGCGTATTTCTAACGTAGACGTTTGTAAATGTTGGTTAATAAAAGGAACTCGGTTATTGCGGCTATTAAAGTTATTTTGTTTACGTATCATTGCTTGGCCTGAAGATGATTCAATCCTGCAGACATCGTCCTTAATGGTACGAATAGCTTCATGTTTATGCCCATCATTGTGGTTATTATTGAATTGCATGTTCTCCGAATTGCAAGAAAACTGTTTGGCCTTGTCACATGAATGTGTAGTTTCATTTATATTAAAGTAATTGTTCTTATTGTAGTTGAAAGTTAAATTGTAATGATCATTGTAATCATGTTCACAATCATGATAATCTGTATTGTTGCGGGAAAATTCATTAGTTGAATTTAGTTGCAACATGCTTCTGCTGTCGCCTGCTGCTCTTGTGCAAATTCTTCTATTATTATTATTATTGTTGCATGTAATGTAATTTTCCGGCTGACTGCTGTTCGTTTGTGTTGGCCAACAATAGTCGTTAACATTTCTATTAGTTGTGGCCTCGTTAAGAGAGCTATAACTTGACTGTTCATCGTTGGGCTTGTTGCTTAAGAATTTCATTTGAAGTTGATTGTGTAGAAATGCTTGTGGGTCATCATTCGCTTTGCTATAACCGGCAGCAACAATAAAATCAGCGTCATCCTGGGATAACCAATTTTTTCTTTTGAACCATTGCTTGGCAGGTCTACGTGCTTTTGCTGTTGAAACTTCAGCTGCCGGACATGATGCTCCATAATTTTTGTCTAAATTCGGCCTAAGGGCAACAATGCAATTGTTGTCTGCCTTAATAGCATGCTTCGTCTCAGCAACATTATCTTCAATATTATCAACGATGCAGTTCTTTAAGGCTGCATCACCATTTGCATTTACATCCTGATGTTGGTGGAAAGAAGTATTTAAGGAGCTGCTAATGTTACCAACTAATTGATTGTGTTGCTTTGTTAAGGCGGCCGTTGATGTTGCGCTTGTTGCTATTGCTGCTGTTGCTGATGCTGTTTCTAATTCTAATGCTTTTGTTGCCAATTGATTTGGTCCCAAAAGGCTTTTGGCCAATTTCATATCTTTTGTTACATCATTTCCTTTCCGGCCAACATGCCAACGTTTTATTTTTGCAGATGGTAAAGAAGACGCCTTTGTTGTTGCAACAACACAACTATTACGGCTACCATTAAGTTTACTATAGCTGCCACAATCAAAGGCAACATTTTGTTGGGGTTGATGTGGTTGTGCAATTTCCCCATCTTGAAAATGTTTGGCAAATTGCCCATTACTTTGGCTTAAAGCCCATGAACCTTTTAGCTTAAACGTTGTTGCCTCATCTGTAGTGCAGTTTATGTTGCTGCTGTTGCTTTTAGTTGCTATTTCTAAATTTGTATATGAAATGCTTCTAGGACATGTCGCTTTAGTTTTTGATGTCACATCTTGCGCTTTTGTTGAAATTTTCTTCGTTTCAAATAATTTCCGTATGTTTTCGTTGCGCCGCTGTTGGTCATACTGTTTCGTTTGGCTTTTTCTAGCCATAGTATTCGAGAAATTTGTGCCATTTCCGCGTGTTTGTTTAACATTACGGTCGACCTAAATTGTTTTATGTTTTTTTTCATTATTCTTGATAGTATATTGTTGCATTGCAGTTGACACAAAAGTTTCTCTCATTTGTCGCTTTTATAAGGATTTTCAGTTTTTCGTTTTTTTTCTGCAACATAAATTGTTAGTGTCACGCGTTTAGTTTCAACATCATCGCCATGCCATTGTTAGTTTTTCATTAGCTTTAGTTTTTGTACTTTAGTTGCAGTATTTATTACCACACTTGCAGCAAAATTTTTACCGAAAAAAGAACAGCAAGCAACAGCAACAATAAAATTGCTCTTCCTCGAAATTTAATCATGCGTTTGAAATTTTTCATTTGTTAATTTAGCAGGCACAAGAATTGGCAACACAGAACATATGAATGAATAATTTTTTTTTGTTATTCTCCATTTTTCAGGCTGGTTAGTTAACTGAGTAAAACAACAACAAATAAAACCGCTTTGATATCGTCCCTACCACGTCAAACTATCCAATATGCAAAATTCGTGCTTTAGATTCGTTATCTTGGTACCCTACTTTATACAAAATGCCTCGTTTCAAAATACTGATATTCTTATAGACGATAGATAACTGAATAAGAAACATTTAAAGCCTGGCACTTTTAGGAATACCCCGACTTTAAATTCACAATTGGCGGATGTTTGCGCTTTTCTGAGAAGTAGAAATTTGCATATTGGATATTTTGACATGGTAGGGACGATATGGCAGGAACTAAAACTTTCATAGATTTGATTTTTTAATTTTTTGTTTGTTTTTTTTTCATGGACACTAACCAGGGCAAGCTCATATGAGGGAGGTATACTTGGCTCAATTCGCTTTAAGAAATTTATACTTTTGATGTTAAAAAAAATTAACTGAAAAATGTGTATTGACATCTTACGTATATTAATTTAAAAGCGGCGAAAAAAGTCACCTGAGCTGTTAAGACTACCTAATATGAATTCGTCTTGAACATTAACAATAAAATTAAATCTAAATTTACAAAAATATTCGGACACACTTGATGCTGCAGCACAAATTTAGATGCCCTATTGTTGAGCGAACACAATGGCAAATAGCAACTCGATCAGTAATGGTGCCATACATACATAATTCTTCATTCAACAGGGTACTTCTAAAAAATATGTGATAACTTCTAGCTGACCGGGCCGAGTTTCCTCAAACATGGCTAAGAACACTTTCGCTTAAATCACCTTCCAGAAAGAGCGAAAAAACGGCCTGGCCGTTTTGGCTCTACAAGGGAACAGACAGACACGCAGAGACAAACTACATTAAAAATATCATGATGAAAAATCATCACGTACGAGTATAGACTCAATTTATTAAGGTCCCAGCAGTGAATAATAAAACATTGTGTGTTTGGGTAAAAATAAGTCTTCTGATTTGATAATAAAACTGTCCTGCAAAAAAAAATAAAAAATCGGGAGCAAGAGCTTCATTATGCGAATTGAATGGATTTTAGTGTACAAAATAAAAATCTGTTCACAGATTGATTCCATCATGTCCAGATTTGAGATTTTCTGGTTAAAAAAAACCCTGATATTCAAATATTAAATACGTTTTTATTATGATAAAAGTAAAAAATCTTACACATAAATGGCTTCTATGACAAAAATTAAAATCTTAAATGAAATTAAATTGTAATATAACATAAAAATCAACTACTATTTAGTAGATCGCTTTCTTTCATGAATTTTATCTGCTGTTTCACAATTGACTTTCCAGCAGAACTCAGTTAACATTTCTGGGATTATATTATTATCCATTATATCTTTTTTCATGTGCGCAATATCTCGTTAGAACCCTTCACCATGCCCATCAGATACGATACCACGAAAAAAAATCAAATTGTGAATGCAGGAATTGTATTTTTAATGACACATTGCTTCCAAGTTATTGATATGAAAGAAGAAGTTATTGTACCAGTCTTCGTAATTTAAAGCCCTTATATTTCCCAGAAAATGTTTGTTTATTGATCAATTTAGATTTGAAGAATTCTTTAAAGATTTCTCATATTTGGAGACCAACAAATATGCCCTTCTTCGATTTGGAATTATACCTTTCAGGTGTTCAAATGGCTCTCCATCTCTAATTTGATGCACAGATGCTGGAAAAAATATTTTATGCCCGTCAACTAAAGGCTCATTTGCAGTGTTTTTGAAGGACCAATTCACAAAATAGCAACAATATTTTTTACACTCCCCTAGGAAAGAGTTTTTTTATTTTTTTTTTTTATTTTTTTATTTCATAGTTACTGCATGAGCAAATGGCACGGACTGATATTGATTTCCATTATGTAGCCACACTGCTTTTCGAGCCATTGGAAGAATAAAAAAATAATTTCTGTACTACACGCAGAGAAAAAATATGGTTGCAGAATGGTTGAGAAAACAATATTATGTTCTCTGAAACAAATGTGTGGTCGTTGAAAACTAGTTATTGCTATTTTAAACATTAATTGCGTTGTGATAAACAAAGTAATGTTTCAATTTAATAATTACATTATTATATTCATAAAAAGTGTGACATAGTTAGACTTTAACAATATAGTTTTGTTAAAAATTTATGACTACTAATTTGTATTATTATTATGTAAATAACAATATAATGTTTTCCAAAACCAAACTATTTCAAATTAAAAAAAATTTTTTTCCAGAAATATCTTCTGTCAGTTCAGTGTCTCGCTTGTAAACTTTTGGTAGTTCACGCGCATTATTAAAAAATAAATAAATAAAATATAAACAACAGGGTAGATCAATAAAAATATAAATACATATATTTTTTTTCAGTCGTTAAGCTATACACCAGGGTTAGGCGGAGAAGAGGCGAAGCCGAATTCGAAAGGATTGAGTATAAAGAAGAAAAGAAGAAACTTCAAAGGGAAATTTTCGCCAGCAATGTGCTGAAGAATGTGGGAAGAGCTGCTGATGGCAAATATAGGAGGACCACGACAAAATAAGATAAAGCTGCTAATGGAGACTAGCAACAGCATACTTCTCTATGGCGGTGAGATCTGGGGCAAAGGGCTAAAGAAATGCAGCAAAAACGCTCTTCTTGCTATACAAAGAACTTAGCACTCCGGATAGCTTCAGCTTACCGCACGGTATCTACTCAAGCCATTCTCGTTCTAGCGGGAGCGGTCCCAATAGACCTTCTCGTAGAAGAAAGGACGAAAATATGTATAGGGAAGCAGGCCAATAGCTTCGAGCAGAGTGATAGAGAGGCGATAAGGCAGGAAACCTACCAGAGCTGGCAGGAAAGTTGGAACGAAGGAACAACAGACGCGTGGACAAGAAGATTATTTCCCAATATAAATGTGTGGTTAGACGGGAGTTTCGGTGAAATTGATTATTATCTGACCCAGATGATGACGGGACACGCTTATTATAGGAAATATCTGTACAATATATGTAAATGCACTACACCATACTGCCTATATGAAAGAGAAAACATAATAGACGATGCCGAGCATACGTTTTTCGAATGTAGTAAGTGGGCCGAAAAGAAACGCGAAGTCGAGGAATTAACGGGCGAGCTAAATGCTGGAAACATCGTGCATCATATATATTCTTAAGGTGAAAAAACCTGATTTAGGCAAAAAGAAGATGATCTCAAGATCCAAGAGGGATCCATCTGGAAGTAATGCGGTAACAGCGGTCCCCGGTTGGGCAACATATCCAAATTAGTGAGGTGGGTTTTTGGGCAGTATACGCTATACAACGGAAGTCCGGCATACGATCCGCGCATCATGCATAAACCATTTTCCCATATTACACCAAAAAAAAAATAATAATAATAATAAAAAATTGTAAGTCGCAATCATATTTTAGTCGCATCCGACAATAGTATTGTCATATTTACAATACTACGATTAGGTATAACAATGTTAATTGTTTTGTAGATAATAGTATTATTAAATCAGATAATAACATTATTTAAACTTTGCCATATAATTCAATCATAGTATGTTGCTGTTTGATTATGGTTACCTCAACCATATTTTTTCTTTGCGTGTAGATGCGACTTTCTAATTGAACCACAGGCTGCAAGTGTGTTGGATAAATGTACTACCAAAAAATGCAAAAGAAAATTAAAAAATAGTACGCTGCCACAACAACAACGCAAAAATTGGCAATCACAATTTTAGGGAAAGTGAATACATTTCACGTGAACTTTTATGCTCCATAAGGGTGCATAAGTACATATATCGACTAGAAGGTAAGCAAGCTCTTCATCAAACAAAATTTAATAATTATTAAAATATATAATTAGAGAATTTATTTAAAAAAACACTATCGCTACTCATTGACTACTGAACAAGTAGATTCCATTTTGTAACAGACACCAAAAATACCAGTTTATTGGCGTAGACTTTAGATTTAAGATAACTTCACTCACAGGATTGATTAGAAGGCAATTTATGTAAAATTTTCTGGAGATAAATTTTTGAGGAAAGTCAAAGCTTCTGGCTGGTATGTATCATGGCATCGTAAATTGACTATTCCTATATTGTAAATATTTCTTCAAACTTGATGATCTATTCTCGAATAAGAGATATGCATTCAAGCCTCTAATATTGCAGAGTCTTCTACATGCTATAGACGAACTCCCAAGAGCCACACTACCGATTGCCATACACCGCACTTCTTTCACATTCGTTGAGTTCACCCTGTATATTTACTGTAAAGTTTCAAAGTACTGATATATTCAACTCCTTTAATTAAAAACAGCATGTGCTGAAATCTTTGCACTACTCCCTTATCATAATAAATTAATATTATAGCGAAAGTGAGAAATGTTTTTTTTTTTTTTGATTAAATTGTTTTCTATTTAACATTTTATAAGGCTCTTAACTAGAAATAGTTTTCCGTAACTTATAAAAAGAAACTAAACAGATAAATATACCCATATTTATTGTTTCATCTTTCAATCCTTTAAGGATAGTTTTCTTATTACTTACGAATATTTAGATAATAAGATATCACATTACATAGCATTCAATTCAATTGATTCGATATTATAAATTGAATTGCAATGTGTTTCCCCACATTTCACATTTGAAGTTCTAGAGTAGATTTAATATCATAAAACCCAGAGGATTTGTATTTCGATGTAAAGTTTAATATATTTTGTACGGTTTTAAAGGATAATAAAATTGAAAAATATATAAGTGTACATGATGCTCAAGTCAGCAAGAAAAATATAATAATAATAATACATTAAGGATACAAAACAATAGGGATCTTTCTACGTAAAGTGATATTAAAAATCTGACTCAAGAAAAACAAAACAAGCAGGACACTGTTTACATACAAGATTATTATTATTTTTGCAAATGCGGAACGGAGAGAGTTGTATCATTCGAATTCGTTCCAACACAAAATTTAGTGGCATACACAGAAAAAATTTTAATTGAAAAGTTTGTGATACCAGTTATAGAAAATTATTAAAATTTCTAGCAGTAAGCAAATTAATAGCGAATCAAATTTAATACCTGAACTAATGGCAGCCATTAAAAATATTATTGAATCAACTAAATTTCTAGAAGACTTAATAAAATTTTGATTAATAGAAAAAACTTTTGATTGAATTAAAAAAAATATTGATAGAGTTAAAAAAACTTTTAAATGAATTGAAAAAACTTTAAATTGAAACAATTAAATTTGTAATTGAATCAATTAAAATTTTAATTGAATCAATTAAACTTTTAATTGAAGAAATTAAATTTTTAATTAAAGCAATTAAATTCGTAGCTAAATCAATTAAATTTTTAATTCAATAAATTAAATTTTTAATTCAATAATGCAAGGTAGGGCAAAAGTAATGTAATTTTTAGCACTAGAATATTTAAAAAGTTTTTTCCTTGACTTTGTTCTTTCTGTTTTTTTTAAGCAAGCCACATTAAATGTATAATTATCTTGTAGGAAGAAAGAACCCCTTTCACCGCTTCTGTTCAGCCAGGATTATTTCTACCTTACACCTTATCCGAAACCCCTGACTATTTCAAATTCTTGGTCACAAATTTTTAAAAATCACATTAAGCCAAATAACCTAAATGCAACATCGCTTAAAATGTTGAACATAAGTGCATTAAAGCAAAAAAAAAAGAATTTAAGAAGAAAAAAATACTAAAAGTCAAGCAAAACTCAAGTTAATGGATTAGAGAATCAATCAAATATAAATCATTTGGAAAAAAGTAGAAAAAAAAGTATACTATTGTATTAGAAAAAAAAATTACAAAAAAAAAGAATACAAATCAAAGTGCAACAGAAACGAAAAACTACATAAATAAAGGATATCTAACGGAATAGAAATCAATATCAAATATTTACCAAATACGAGTACAAGTGAGACAAAGAATCTATTGAAAAATTTAAAATGCATTAAAAAATTTTGCACAAAATACTGCATTTTCTACGCCACTTTGTCTGTCTCTGATCGATCTGTGCGTGAAATCGGTTTGCTCATAGTGGTCATGGACACGCCTACTATTTTGATTATGGAACCCAACGCCAGTTACATATTCCCTTTAAAAAATGAATTTTGAAATCGCTTGCAAATGTCAGAATTACTGAGTAACGAAACACAAAAACCCATACATACGAGGTTTGTTCAAATCGTATCGGAATTTTGAATTTTCGCGGGTTACGTATATTCGAATATTGATTTTTTTGTGGCGTTATATTTTTTAATTCGCTTGATCGGCTTATTAAATTAAAGCGATCTACGAAAAAGTACAACCCTGGTGTGATGAATTGTTATTGTCTTTTGAAAATTGTCATAAACTCCATCATACCAGGGTTGTATTTTTTCGTAGATCGCACGATTTTGTATGATAGTGTATCACGGCCTTTACTTAGCAAGCATCCATTGATTACCTGGGAACTAAAGTCCTAATTTTCTTTTCTTTTTTTTTAATATCATGTCTTAATTTGAAGATTTAGCTTGTTTTTATGGTTAAGCAATTGTCTATATGCATTTCGTTCCTGCTTTTGGAACTCGTCAGTAGACTTAAAATTAAATAAATAAAGACTTTATGTCAAATAAATATACTTCGGTATTTCAAATATCATGTCTTAAAGAAAACATTTATGAAAACCATACATTAATGGAAAACAAGCAAAAGTAACAACAACAACTTGAACAGCAAACAAAACCAAAAAAGCCAAAATAAAAATTAAAAAAAATCGAAAAACTGTGCAACAAGAGCCTCAAGCGAAAGCAAAACTACTTACATCAGGACCACTGCTATGGCTCAATAGCTTTGCAGTTAAAGGCATTTAAGGATACTTGCTGCTATGTATGGATGTGCAAGCGTGTAAAGGGCGGAATAGCGCTAACAATTTCAATACAAGTGGTGGAACACAGCAGGGTGCAGTTAGATCTCAGTGACGGTAGCAGAGGTGGCAGTAAATTGTACCATCGCTTTTGTTGTTTAATATTGTTTGCCCGGTTGAATGGCTGGTTGGTTGGTTGGTTGGTTGGCTGGTTACGGTTCGCAAAAACTCGCTTACTGACAGACTGAGATTGATTGACTAGTTGCTGGGGTGATGCAAGGATTTCTTTTTTATTTATTTTTTTCAGCAAAATATTCCAAAATTTTACAGTAATCGTTGATATTTCTTTCTTTTTTTATTTGTAAGCAAAGAAAAATAAAAACTGATTTTTGAACAGCACTTTTTGAATTTTTTCTTTAAAAACACTGTAGATACATAGATAGATGGTGTGCTTGTTATTTCTTTAAGTTGAGTTGAAAGTAAAAGAACTAAAAAAATAAGAAGAAAAAAATTCATAAAATACTCGTATCTAAAAATTTACAACTAAATTAATTTTGAAAGCAAAATAAAATTGTTGCATGAAAAACTACATAAAACTTTTTCGGAAACGGAAATGCATTAAGCTTAAGTTCTCTTATTTTACATTTTATATTGCACACACTGCATAAAAAAAATATTATACTTTTTTCTTAAGGTCACAACAAAACCATTTACATTTTTATACATTCATGCAAATGTGTAGCCAAAGAAAAAACACTAAAATTTATGTACATACATATATTCCCCCGATTTACCCAATTAACAATTTTGCAGAAAAAAATCAAGACTGGCCTAAATAAAACAAAAAAAAATTTAATGGTTTTCATCTGAAATCTCACACATATTAATAAAAAAAAATACATTTTCCATTATGGTATGTACTCGAATAGTAAAATTTTCCCTACAAGAAGCACTGTGTATGGAAAGCCCTTCTTTAAGTCCAGTTAATATCGAACAAAGTTATCTATTTATATTCATCGTAATTTATTAACTTTCAAATCACGGCCATATTTTTTATTTTTCTACTTCTAAACTATGGGAACGGATGGGCGGTGATTTCCAATTTTAAAATTCATTTTAAGATTTTTACATATACGCCTATAAAATAGGTTATCAGCAGCATCAGCATTACACACACCAGTTTCGCTATCAATTTTAAAACGCGAGTCAAAAGCTTTTTCGTTTGAGCGCCAGTATTATCATTATGGGTAAGGAAATTAGACACGGTGGGGGATTTCGGCAAAAAAAAATGGAAATAACTCTGCATTTTGTATTGCTATAAGATTTTAAAAGTTTCGGTTTTTTTTTTTGGGGGGGGGGGAATTGTTGCAATTAAGTTTATATTTTATTAACGAACTTATTCAGTAAAATATTGTTTTATTAAAAATACATTGAAACAAAATTTGACTTCACTATTAGCAGAACAGCGGATTTTGAATATTTACTAAACTTTAACCGAAAACACATACGAGTACATGTTGTAGACTTTTATTTAGCTCTTTTATATAGGAAAACATACTGGCAAGAAATCTCTTTGTCAGATTAAAAACATCACATGAATTTTTCATTAACCCGAGGTGACCCACTTTGGTATTTAGTGGCTCTGCTCCCCTTTAAAGATATAAAATCCAAATTCCAAACTTAAACCCTCTAACACCTTCTCAAGTCATATGTGAAATTTTATAATAATCCCTCCATTTCGAAACTGCACAATTATTTAATTTTTATCCAAAATCCTTCATCATGTGGTGATTGGGTGAATACGATTGAAAATGCTTCAAACTAAAGTAATGAGTTATCACAATGCACACAATTGGGTCTCAGAGTGGAGATGCGGTATAGCACCTCCCTTCTTAACCTAAGAGTGATGTGTTCAATAGAAATTAATTCATTAAATATTTCAATGAAATTATAAAAATTTTTTAATTTTTATAGAGTTGACTTAAGGTTTTGTATTCAAAAAAATATATATTTTTGTTTAATTTCAGACTTTTAAACTTAAGCGTATGGGTCTCCGCTTCCAAAAGATTTGCTGGTTTTGCGTGTTTGACTGAAAATTCATGCATACATATTTTACACCTAACATCGTTTCATGTTTTTCGTGTTTTTCGACACATCCTGACCACGCTCGAAATCACATTTTCTATCACGAATGCTTCATGTTGAATGTGCATCCTTAAGACACGAAAAAAACATGACACGAGCCACTCTGTCACACAGTGTTTTCTATTGTGCTTAAAAGTCTGAACCGCAGGATTCTCTCCACTTCTAGCAGTCAAGCGCTGTGACTTTACTGCGGTAGTAGGGTTGTGCACCTTAATGTAAATACCTGCTTAGAGATAGACAAAATATTGTTGGCATGTAGTTGCATAGCTTTTTAAAAATTTTTAAAGTTGGTCCCCATTTGCAAGATTTGCGAGCTGCAAAATGTATTCATAACTCGCAATGTAAAATTTTAAGACGTCGCGTGTGAAAGATTGTGTCCTGGTCTTATTACAATTATTTTTGCTTAAGACCCCACTGTGCGTTATGGATTAACAGTGAAAATTTTTTTAATGAAACCTTCGAATCTAAATCTATACAAGCTTTAACCCTTTGTGACGCCATGTTGCAGATATGCAACAAACTATACAATCCTCATAAAAACCATTAAGTACAGGCAATTTTTAATTTTATTTTAATGCAATAACTTTGGTACAATATCTAGTTTCAAACTGTAAAGTTCGTTCTTAATGAAAAACTGTATCTCTTACATTACAAAAGATTTAAAATAACTCTACTATTTTACTAAATCAGTGTTACCGCAGTGCCAGCGGTTTACGATGTACATTTTTGTGAATGTGTAAGTCACTTATTGTTTTTATTGTTAGAATGTTATCAGTAAAGTTATTTCTAATTTGGAACTTTTATTGCCAGTATATCTGACTTTCTTTCCTCTCAATTACTTACCCTTTTTCACGCCAATAAATCAAATTTTAAAAAAGCCATAAAACAAAAGTTTTGACTTGTTATACGAGCTACTATTTGTAGAAAAAATTTTTGTTCTCGATGTTGCGTCACAAAGGGTTAAAATTTTATTCTCATTCAAACAGTTTGCGTCTACTGGGACATAAAGCTTTGTCAAACAACACTCAACCCGTTATTTTGCAGTATGTGTTTTACAAATTTTTACTTATGTATTATTTCACAAGATTTTTCTCTTTCGTCAACCGTTTTTTTTTTTTTTTTGCATTCCTGAGCTTTAATATCAGGGAGGTCTAGGCTGCTGCCAGCATACATATTTTATTATATTTCAAATGCATACAACGAATCATTTCTTTTGTTCTTGTGTAAGATTGTGCAGCAGCAATTTCTCTAACAAAATGTCTACAAACATTTCATTTTGTTTTTATTTATTTCACTTTGTTTCTTATAGTTTTTGTGCAAAATAATATCAGCTGCAAACTAAAGGATTTTATTTGTAAGTATTTATGTTGATGATGATGACGAGTAAGAAAATGTAACACTGGGGCTGATAAGAAAAATTAATGGCAAAACCTACTCACATATGTATACGAGTATGTACATATGTAGATAGATATATTTATTTATTTATTTATTTATTTAAGAAATACTTTACAAAGTAAATTTGCAAAGTATTGTTGCACAAATATGGGCGGGGTAGCTAGACCATATGCGCAAGATGTTATTAACAGTTTTTTAAAAAGACTTTGTGACTGACTGCACACGGCCTATGCCTTCAGATAGGAAGTAGCAACGTGGTTGTTAAAGAAATTCCACAAAAGAACCGCAAGAATATACGGTTATCCGTGGCAGATCAGTCAACCAGTGCGAGTGAGATGCAAAACTCTCGAAGGCCAATAAACAACAGTGGCCTGGTTGCACTTAAGAGATAATTGCCAACGACGCTTGATGTTGACTCGCCCAGAGCTGCTTTACGACTGCTGAAGATAGATATATTTTAAACCAGTTACATCCATGCACCAAACAGTTTTGCAAGCTCTTAATTTTGTTCTTGTTTCTTTGCAAAGTAAGAGCACGCACTGCTGTCGCCGAGATCTGATTAGCTTTTGTGCTCTCGTCGGTGTGAAAACACAAAAGCGCTTTTGTAAAAGTTTGCACATTGTTCATATGGCTTGGACGCAGCACTTTAAACTGATGATCAAATTGCATTACAAGTTTTAAATTAATTGATACAAGTTTGTTGTTACTGGTTAAGCACGTGTAGACTTCAGCCACAATTAAAATGTGGCTACAAAATGCCAATACTTACAAACTATCATTACAGACAAACTATCATTAGATGATTGAGAATTAGATAACTGCAATCATATAGGGTTAAGACACATAAAATATTATTCAGCATGTGTTGGCTATTTGGTTTTTTGAAAAAAATGTTTGGCCTACTATAATTGTAATTTAGTAGTACTTAATAATATATTGAGAGTTTGCCTATAAGCATTGGGGTTTTATGTAATATTGTTTTCAATTGTGGTTGCCAGCAATCGAACTTGTGTTCTCGAAGACCATCATTTACTTTGTAACCAACGCAGTAACTGTAACTGCTTCAACAAACTTCAGAGACGAGGTCTGCTCGCTCCACTGTGCTATGACGATTAAAAAGGTATACGTGTTTGTATTAAAGCATTCTTACTTTTGAGAAAAAAAAATATACTTTCTTTTGTTTTGGTAGTGGCTGTTTTTTCTGTTTACCACTGCATAACTATAACGATGCATTTTAAGCAATTTTCTTGAAATTTTTTTGTAACTTTTTTAAAGCTGCACATGCACGAGAAAGAAAAGAAAAAGAAATTTATTCTTCCTCATTTCTACTTGTAATTGCATACACTTATATGTCGTCTTATGCATTTGTAAATAAATATAAAACTAAATGCAGGCAGGCAGCAGGCAGCAGGCACACAGCCAGGCAAACTACAGCATGCCTGTGCACACAAACATGTCATCATTATTCCCCTGAAATATGTACAAAAACGTTGTAAATTTCTATTTGTGTACTCATGGTTGCATTTAAAAATACATAAATACCAAGCGCTAAAAAGCATGTATTTAAAGTATACTCGTATGTATGTTTTTTGACAACAACTGCAGCCTGTGCCAGGCATCCGTAACTTTCAAGGATATCAAAAAAAAAATTATATAAAAATAAATGACAGACACTTTCGGTTTTTGTTTTTTCTTTTTTTTCTTTGGCAGAAGGTCAGTTTATTAGAACGGAAATAGGTTGCTTTAATGCAAAAAAAAAAGGGAGAACCCAAATATTTAATAAGTAAATATTCATAAGTGGTTTCTGAATGCTTAGTTTTTTAAAGGTTTTATGTTTAAATGGAAAGAGTGTATGTGGGGAAAATGCAATCATGCAGAAACTAAAGACTAAACAAATACTTGCTTCAAGAAATTTATTATTCAACATATTGTCATAATTAAATTATGATTAGTGAACTTTATTTGCTGGTGGTTAAGCGATGTCTATATGCATCTCATTCTCGCTTTAACAAATCGTCAGTAGACTTGAGTAGAAAAATAAAATAAATTCATATCGAATAAAAATTATTTGCTGGCTTTTGTACAAGTTTCTAAGCCTACTACGCTTATTTTTATTTTGTGATTTTCAATAATATTATTATTTGTGAATTCTCAAATAGTTTTTGAAAGTCTGTGCATAAGATAAGAGGTTTGGGACTGTTCAAAATGTGTGGTTGAAGTCTGCTGACGATTTGTTAAAGCAACAATGAAATGCTTATAGACATCACTTAACCACCAGCAAATAAATTTCACTTATAAAAACTTGCTTTATATAAAATCAAATAATTGGCTTGCTTGACACACACGGAGTTCAATGGTTGGATTTCGATGAAAAGTAATTTTTTTATAGTTGTTTTTAAGATTGTTGTACATACAGTTAGTTACCTTTCGAAAATTAAAATTTTTTTGGTCATTTTTTTCCAAACTTATTTTAGTTTTAGGTAATTTTTTTATTATTTTAATTAATTTTTTGGTCATTTTTTCATTTTTTTACTTTTTGGGTAAGGTATTTATTACTTTAAGTCATGTTGAATTTTTTTTTTTTTGGCAAGTCTATATTGAGAAGAGAGCGTTTTAAGTTTTTGCTTCCAGATATATTTACCATTACCATCCGAACCAGTTTTAATTCGCTGGGGAACGCGTGTTCATATTATTGTGAATATTTTGAAAAAAAAAAAATAAAAATGCTTACTCCAAGGCAATTGGTGAATCCCAAAGACTTAAAAAATATTTTATAGCCCGCGTTATTGGGGAGTTCCAAAAGAAAATGTTGTCCCTAAAAAAAGTTTATCGATGATCAGAAATTGTAGAAATACTGCAAGTTCCGTTGATGTAGAAGTTGGTGCAAATACTTTTAAAAAATTTAATAATTTGGTAGAAACAAATCAAGTTTTGGAGACAGTGTTCAGCATATCTACAGAAATTTTTAGAGTTAATTTTGTCGCTTCACTTTTTTATCCACAAACATATTTTAACAGAAATACAAAAAGAGTAATTCCATTTATAATAAATTGAAAATTATAGCATTTTGAACCCGATCCTCTCCGATTCGGCTGAAACTTTGTGAAATATATGCACATGATAAAGTTAGCATGTAGAACTTAGACTCATTATCGCGGCTGAATCACAAAATATAGTGAATTTAAAATCAGGAAATTCAATAAAACTATGCCACAATGGTGTTATAAATTTTCTAATATCTTTACAATATTTCAACATATGCTTATAACTGAAGTATTAAATTAAAGGCAATTACTTAAGCTTTATGATGGCTTTAGTTTTGGATTTTATTTCTAAACTTAAAGGTAAAATTTTAGTGAGTTTGTCTTTGCAGTAACTTTTTCGAAAAACGACATTTTTAAAATTCTTAAAAAATTTATATTAAAAAACAAAATTTTGTCAACTTTTTTTTTTCTCCCATAAAGAGAGAATACTTACTTTGAATTATCGGGAAAATAAATAAATTATTTCAAATATTCGAATATCTATTGTTCGAATGACAATACTATAGTAGTTATTGCTATCAAAAAGAATTTAGTTGACAAAAAATATTAATTTTTTTCCACACTCAAATTATAACAAAACAAAAAATAATGGTGTTCGAAAAGTTTAAACAACTTTTGACATTATGACAAGAAAAATAAACGAAAAAAAGGCAATCAGCTGATAACTTTCATAGATATATGATATAATGATATAATGATATATTGCCAGATCTTGGCTTAGAGGCTTAAAATATTTCACAATAATGTGCTTCGAAATATTTCAAATGATAAATCTAAGCTTAAAATTTGTTAACTTAAAATTTGTTAATTTGTTATTAAAAATACATTGAAATTGATTATTGAGGAGTTTAGCTGGATCCTATGCGCATTTCACTGTTGCTAATGCAGATCATCAGGGAACCTTTACCCAAAAAGTTCTTAAAACAACTAGATTTATTATGCCAAACTTTCATTTAAACAAATGAGAAGCTCAACAAATATCAAAGTGGAAACAAGAACTCAATAATCAACGTGTTTTTTATTTTCTTACTTTAGCTTTTAATACATTGGCTAACTTTTTTAAGCTCGAATAGTAGTTGTAAGAGTATGTAAAGAAATTTAATGTAAATAACAACAGTTATTCAAGAATAGAGTGTTGCCACCCAAGTATTTTTTTCACCGGGTACAATCAAGTTAATAATTAGTGATTTTTTTATGGGAACTGTTATAATTACAAAATGAGTTTAAAATTTGTTAACGCACTAATCTAAACGTTTAAATATTTAAATGCCATGTTTTCAAGTCTTTTCATGCTTTTAAAGGCGGAATTTCAAAAAATTTTTTTTGCCCACTCTAACTGAATCAAACGTTAACAGCTTTTTATTTTGAAAAATATTTTATTTTTTTTATATTCATAATGTTATCATTTTTCCGCTTTTAATCAAAATCTAACCAAATAAATATATAAAAATATGTTCTTTTTAACGAATTCATAGAATTTATTAATTACTTGTGTTAAAATGTAAATGAATTCATAATTAAAAGGTTAAATAAGCTGTATAACATGTCCTGTGGTGATAATTTGCAAATTATATAATAAATTTACCAACAGAAGAAAAAAAATACAAATTGCAAACAAGAAAATGGTTTCTATACATTTATGGCATGTGACTGTGAATGAATGCAAACACATGGACCTCTAGGGTATAAAAAGCACATAAATGAAGCAAAAATATATAATAATAAAAATAAAAACATTTTCACAATTATTTAACAGTACTAATGAAAAAACATTAACAATATGGAATAGCAAATGTTTAAAGCTTTTAAAATATATCTGAGTTTCTATAAAGTTGCTTCAATTAATGAAGTAGTTCAGCTACAGTTCATCTAAACAATAATAATAATAATAATAACAAGTAAGAGTGCTATATTCGGCTGTGCCGAATCTTATATACACTTCACAAATCATAAAATGTAGAGAAAAGACATGCGTGCATATGTACGTATGTATATATATACATACAAGTCGGTGCAAGAGCTCTCTAACTTGTTTGGGAGCTTAAAAAACGCATATCACGCTCCCCATATAAAATCCGTACAGACAGACGGACAGACGGACATGTATTTTTTTCATCTCCTATTCATAAGGATTCAGAATAACTAACTTTATCTGGCAGGAAATGAATATTGTAGAAGTTACAAAAATCCGGACAAACCTATATATACCCTTTACCATTTTTGGTGAAGGGTATAATACAATGAACTAATAAAAACACGAAATTCAACACATAATCACCGTTATCGGGAATAAAAGTTCACGTGAAATGTGTTCCCTTTCGATAAAATTGCAATCGCCAATGTTTCCGTTGTTGTTGTGTCAACGTAGTATTTTCTAAATTTGTTCGCAATTTTTTGTTCATGGGAAATATTTCACGTGAACAAAATGTTCACCTTTTATTCCCGATAAGGGTGAATACCATCATTTAATAAAATATTTCATCTTTGTTTTAGTACACACCTCCAGTATTGTAATCCATTTTGGTAAAATTTTAAATATAATAATTTTTTTGAAATAAATCACTTTTTCATTATTGCAATTTTTTACTACTCACAAGTTTGAAAATTTAATTTAATAAATATAAACATTCAGAAAGCAGTTCTGGGCTGTTCGGTCAGACTTTTGTGTGTTTTTTGGCCCTCTCGAGTTTTTCGTCTCGGTAACACTGGTTGACTGATTTGCCACGGATAAACTTATAGTCAGCGTTGTGAACTTTGAAATTTCAAAAAGCACCAAAATAGAGAATAAAACGCGCCATTTAAATTAAAGTGTTTATTGAATTAATTTTGCATAAAAAGTGTAATATTTTTGTATTAAAAATTTAACAATAAAACAGGCTTTTACAGTTCACGGGTTAAAAAAATAAAACCTAAAAATTTTAACAAATGTGTAGTTCAAATGATTAAGGCAGATAGCATATATCGTCACCTTAAATGCAAACGGACGGAACTACACAAAAATTCGTAATCGAGCTTTTGATCGATTATGGGTAGTTTCATCAAACTACATGTTCACGCAAATATTTAGACCTCTGCGATCAAAATGACGACTTTATTAAGAAATTCAAACGGACGTAATTACGAATGCATCTTTTTTTTATTGCAAAGAACGTAACTTGCATAAAAGCTTAAATATATATAAAAAGGAAATCAGTGGTTAAAAAACATATAAGTATCCATACTACAAGTAAATTTCGAAGAAAATTTTCAAGAATACTTTATTATTTTAATTTTGTAACGTTTTTGTTTCTCCTGTAAAAAATATAAAAGTGTAGTTACTTCCGTTTGCATTTAAGGTGACGATATTTACATACTCACATATGTGTCCTTAATTATGAAAGTGGTCTAAGTCATAAGCATTTTTGATACGAAATGGTAAATAAATCTTAAAGAAACTTAATAAACTTTTAATAAATAACAAATAAATGTATATTAATCGAGACTAGCACAACTCTTAATTAAAATGTTGGAAAAATAAAAAAATTAGGAAGTTGGTAAGTTTCACAACAAAAATTTTTCCGTTTTAACCCATTATTGCGTTAAATTTGCATTGGTGCCACCAAAAATTAAAAAACGCACCGAAATTTAAAAAAAGCGCACCACGCACCAACTAAGAATTTTTCGCACCAAAAATTTCAAAAAGCACCCAAAATGGTGCAAAACGTAACGAGTTGACAACGCTGCTTATAGTCTTGCAGTAGTTTTGTGGAATTTCGTTGACAACCATGTTGTTACTTCATATGTGAGGGCAAAGGTCGTGTATAATCAGTCACAAAAATATTTCTAGGAATACTGTTAATAACATCATGATTTAGTTACTCCGCCCATTTTTGTGCAACAATACTTTACAAATTTATTTTGTAAAGTATTTATCAAACACATAAATAAATAAATAAACATTCACAGCTGTTTATATTTAAACCGAGTTGCCAACTGGCACAAATTTTTGACATTAATGCCGCCAAAGTGTTAGGAATTGAATCGTGTACTTATTTTTCAAATGTTTTTTGTGTTATTTGTGGCATGCAAATTTTTTTAATACTGCTAAATTGGTCTTTGGGGTGCTATAATACTTTTTATTTCCAAATAGTGCTAATAAAAGTACCATTGTACCAACTTTCCATCCCTGAGTAGTATACTTAATTAGTAGTTAGCAGAGTTGGGCAAGTGTTGTGTTTTTGTTCGTGACACGAACACGCACAACTCAACACGAAGTGTTCGTTGCAAAAAAAAAAAAAATAAAATAATAAAAAAATCTAGAAGTCTACTGTGTAATTCGAAACGAAAACAAATACTTTCGAATTACATGCAAATTCGAAAGCAGCTTCTTTCGTTTCGAATTACAGAGTAGACTTCTAGGTCGTGCTGTGTTGGAAAACTTCGGATCGCGCCCACATCTAGCAGTTAGCCTATTGAGATCCGAAGCATTGTCGTAGTTAGCAGTTGTTCGTGGTATATTTAATTAACCGAATAATATTCGTGGAATTATATATTTCATTTATTCAGTTCCATCTATTAGTTTACCATTGCATTTGAAGGTATCGTCTCATAACCGCCAAAAAAAAGCTTCAGCGACATAATTTTCGAACTTAATTTTTTTTTCTTTTTTATCAAAATGAATTATTTGCGATCGTTAATAATCGATTTTTGTTTGAAAATAAAACATGGTTTACAACATGTGTCGGTTAAGCTTTTTTGGCGGTTATGGCTCGATATATGAAAACATTAAATTCTTTTGTCAAACCCAACGATTACTCTCGGCAACTGATAAATTAAAATATTGACAAATCTCTGTATAAGAGTATTTAAAATTCGTCATAGCTGCACATAACTCTATCTATCGTATCTTCCTTATCTACAATTCAACTTTATTACGTTTTTTCAGCACGTTCTTTTCACTGTAGCTGTTGTTTAGTTTTCTACAACTGAAACTGTTTGTATGCTCGAGTACGAGCCTGACATGTTTGTATGGAAAAACGTTTTACTCTATATTTGCTTCGAAGTCATTCGGGCTCTTACCACCACCAGCAATAGCAGCAATAGAGAAAGCCACACAACAGCAAATTGCCAAACTAATCCCCGCAATGCATACACAAACGCATACTCATATACTTCAAAACACACACACACACACACACACTATACAACGAATTTTAATCCACTGTCACATCATTCTAGCCATCATGTGCATTATTATCATTACAACTGGATTTTAATTCAATTATCCATTGGTTTATAATTTAAAATAAAAATGACAGACAAAAAATTTAAATTCTGTATACACAACATCTCTGTAAATTATCACGTCTTGCATATGAAATTGCTTGCATTTGAGATAAACAATGTGCATGCATATTGATTTTAGAAATGACGACTATACTAATTGTTGCAATTTGTAGCATTTTATATAAATAGTCGTATGTACTCGTACATAAGTATATGTATACATGCATTTATTTTTTAATTAAAAATTGCATATTTTTCTAATTGAAACTTTTTAATACTCCTTTCTTTCGGTAATAAAAATTTTATGATATTTATGTGCTTGGCGTGAAGCGTTTTAAATACATACCTGTTGAATTGAAAGATTAAAGTATTTTCAAAGAATTCCAATCAGTACACATTTTTTTGTAATTTCAAAGTTCAAACTTTATTACTGTATAGTTCAGCAACTTTGCAAACATTCAGTTTTTTTAAGTAAATCTGCATCCAGGCATTTGTTACAAATAAAACTTTTGTCCCCACAAAATTATTTTAGAAGTTTGTGATGATGTTTAACTTTAAACTACTGCTATACTACATCGATAAAGCTTTTTAAATGATTAATTTTTCACTATTTAAAAGGTAAATGTAAATGTTTTCTGAACCATAGAAATTTTAGTAAGTAGAGTTATTGCTGCATCACCAACATGCGAATCTTAATTGAAAATTCAATAAATAATTGTCAATTAATAAATATATAAAGCGAAAGCGAAAATAAAATATTTATTTACTGAATATTTTCCTGAAATATTACAAAAATGTTTGCAGCAGCGGTTTGCCAGAAAATTAATTTACATTTAAGACCACAAGAGTTTTTAAAAACACCTCCCTGTTGGCATGACATGGACTCTCACAGAGAATGCTTTAATTTACTTAAAATATTAAAATGTCCGCAGTAAGTATTGCCCACAGGTGATTGATATATATTCACTTTAAAACTTCACGATATTAATACAACATCGTTTAAACTAATTTCATTAAATTAAATGCTTGTATTTAAACCACAAGAGTTAACAATGAAAAATTTATACATAAAGGATGCGTATCTCAATCAAATATACTGTTCATTTTTGTTTTTCAAAATTACATTTAGTTATATTAATTTTAAATGTTTATTTAAATAATTAAGCATGTATATTACGCTTACAAAATAAAATTACATTTAGTAGTTTAAATGATAAATATAACGATACTTTGTAATTGAAAAAATTGAATTACAGAAAAAAAACAATATATCCTGCCATAAACGCCAAAACTTAACTTTTCGAACTTAACTTTTTGACCAAAATCGATTACATATGTGCGATCGTGAGTAATCGATTATCGACAAAAAAAATGAGGTGAAAGAAATGTGCGGATTAAGCTTATTTGGCGCTTATGGCTCGATATGAACTTTGATGGAAAATAATCAATTAAATAAATAAATGTAACGATTAAACAATATATTAAAAAAAAATAATTATAATTAAACAAAAATCTAATTGAATGAAACACGGAGAGTTTATAAAACTAATTTTAGTCATGAAATCATGCACAGTGGGACGCTCCAACAAAAATATAACTCAAACAAAAGTTTTTACTTTTGGAATGGAAATGGGAAGTAATTATTGAGAAAGACTTTTTCTATACTTCGAAAGTATCAGCAAGTATGTATTTCTGACTTTTAAGGAAGTGATTATTAACAAACAATTTTATATATCTAGGTTAGGTTAAGTTAGGAAAGGTGGTGCCAAAAATGCACCTCTCCTCTAAGACCCAGTTGGGTCCATTGTGATTCCCTTCTATTGCCCATTAAAAGTAATATTTACTTTAATATTTATTATTTATATTTATTTAATATTTATTTATTTATTTACCCCCCGTTTGTACCCAGAAGTGACCCTATTATCCGTCATTAAGCCACTTAATTGCTGAAGCCCCTGATATCCGCTAGTGTACAATTCCCGCTGAGCCATCTAAGTCTATGTCGTTGCAGCTTCGAGCAGTGACAGATAATATATTCAATGGTTCCTGTTTCCTCTTCTTCACCGCATATTCTACGGAAATCTGGAGTGCCAGTTTCCCATATGCTGGTTATTGCTCTGACCGAGCAACGCGCCTATCACGATTCGCATCGCCTTCCTATCCATATCCAGTAGCAGTTTGGATCTTCCTGAGTCAAGTTTAGGCCACATAGCCCTCGATACTCTACAATCCTCCCTACTTCGCCATGAACTGTTAATCCAGCATTCTACCCAATTACTGAGTTCCCTATAGTAGTGACATATCGGTAATTTGAACGATCTGTCAGACATTCTCTCATCTAACGGCGATGCTATTCTTGCCAGCTCATAGGCAGTTATTTAGAAAGTTATTTCTTGATTTTTTTACACAAATGAAATCGAAAAATATTTATATCGGTCATATATTCAAAGAATGTCATAACTCAAAGAAAACCAGTTGGCCAGAAAACGAGCTTAAAGTTTTCAGTTAACACACAACTTAATGGAAAAAAAAATTTAATTTTGCTTTCGAGAGTTGAGTACGCAAGATATTTGTATCTGGTCGGATAGTCAGCCTGCCATCAAAGCACTCAGCTCATATGAGTTTACTTCTAAGTAATATTGGGAATGCCACATTAAGCTAAATCAGCTAAGCAGCATGAATAAGGTCACATTCTGCTGCGTTCCTGGACACGACGCATCGGGGTGGTAGGAAATAAAAATGCAGACAAAATGACCAGAAGGGGGGCTAGTACACCCATGATTGGACCAGAACCGTTTTTTGGACTTGTATTGAACACAATTCGGGAAGATATATCGACGGAGATAAAGAGTAATAGGGAACACCTCTGGCTCAATCTCTCTGGATTGCGACATGTAAAGCTAATGAATGGAAAGTATAACCAAAATCGTTTCATAGCTCTCATGTCTCTGAGTAAAAATAATCTAAGAATGCTCACAGGCTTCCTTACAGGCCATTGCAGACTGAGAAAATACCTCAACAGACTTGGCATTGAGAGTAACAGCCTGTGTAGATTCTGTGATTACGACGATGCAACTCCAGAGCATATTCTGAAGGACTGTGAAGCGTTATGCCACAGAAAATAAAGTCAATTGGCCAAGCCCCTATTGGAGGATTGGGAACTGCCAACACTAGAACAACTGGCAATCTTGCGATTCATCAGGAGATTAGGTCTAGATGAGGTGCTTTAGCACCTGGCAAGGGATACAATATATATACTTTTGTAACTTAATTCATTCATTCAAGAACGATATGAGGATTAATTCTGCATCATTATTTCAAAAAATTAAGTTATGACATTTTTTGACACTTGAGAACGGCTTTCCTGATTTCGTAAATTTATCTTTATATTTGTCAAAGCTTTTACGGAAAGAAAAATTGATCATGCACACTTTTCGTCCGCTTTTTATTTAATTTTTCTAAAATAAGAAAACGGCTGGGCTAATTTTATTCATCAATCTTTTTTTAATATTCGTAGTAATTGAATTGAGGCCCTCTGCTCCAATGGCAGTGAAGGATGGCAGAAGAAGAAGTAATAATTTAAAAAATAGCATTAAGAAGTGGTCGTGGCCCCTTCCATATAGAGTAAATATTTATTTTGAAAAATCTAGGGAACTAATACGGTAAAACAGCTGAGATTTTGTATTACTTGCTTCATTGAACTCATAAGTTGTTAAAAAAGAAAAAGACGAAATAAGGTAAGTGGTCGTTGCACCTCTCACATGCATCTGCATCTCATGCAGCAAGAAACGTGAAATTGTCTTACAAAAAGAAAAGTTCGAATTGGACATGCGGGTGTGGCACCTTTCATAAAGAGAAAACAAATACTAAGATATAACTAGAAAACAAATATAGGGAGAACTTTGAAATTTTGTAGGGATAACTCTATTGATATTGTGCATTGTCTCTACAAACTCTTTCAGAATCGAACAAGTCGTTCTCTCACATAGAGCAAAGTTTTGTTTGTCTTTCAAAATATTACCAACGTACCGAACTTGCTGATTTGCTTACCGCGTATTACTGATGGTCTAGAAAAAACAATAAGCTATTACTATTTTGATGCCTAAAGTTGGCGTGGCACTTTCCATATAGAAGCCACATTTACTTCAAAATATGTTGGAAGCCAAAACGGTAAAAATTTTGAATTTTTTTAGTAAGCAGTAAAATAAATGTATTGATATAATGACAATACTCACATTTAAAGTCAAGCTTTTTCTCTCAATGTAATTATGAAAGCGGTATATAACTGTAGTTTGAATTTAACATAACTGTATATTTTTAATATAATTTTAAGAATTTTTTACGCTTGTAAATATTTTGCAGTTAATAAAAATAATTCCAAAAAAAAAAATTAAAATAATTAAAAAATTGTATTTGCTTTGCACTTACCGTTAGTATTGTGTTTATAATCAGCTTTTCAATACAAACTGCAAAGAAAATTAAAAAAAGAGAGTCAGAAAAAATTTTAATATACGAGTACATACATAGAATGACAAAAGACAAAAATAACTCATTTAGGGTTGTGTTTTTTTTTTAAGTCGTACAATTGTGTAGGATAGTCAGTTTTAGCTTTAACTTAGATCGGGCTTAGAAAACATTACTTAAACATATCGCACAAGTTCATCTAAAGAGCGTCAACCTAAAATTTTGCAATTTTCACTTTTTGCAGTCTTTTCAAAAAAAAAATAAAAAATAAAAATAAATAAATAAATACAAGACTATTTATTATTCTTTATGAAGTTAAAAACAATTATTTGCCTCTACTGAAATTTTTTAAATTTTGAGTTGACGGTCTTTAGAGGAACTCTGTACGATATGCATGAAAATATTTTAATTTAAATGCAATATTTTTTTCATGTTCTAGATGACTTAGAAAAATTTCAAAGGTGAACGCAGACCTTATAGTCCATGTGTACTTATCGTCCGTCACCTTAAATGCAAACGGACGTAACTACACAAAAATTCAAAATCGAGTTTTCAATGGACTACACATGTTCACAGTACATCGCGTTTCATAAAACGCGCCCTGCTTTATTCAGTTAGGTAAAAATTAAAAATTCGACAACAAAATTGTCTTTAAGCCATTTAAACATTATTTCTAAATCTGCACATAAGTTTTCGCGATATCGTAAAAGTTTTGGCAAAAAAATTTTTAGACCATTTTTTAAATTTCTGTTTTTAAAACTTTGTAACAAAATAAAAATACAACAACGGCCCAGATATTTTGCTCAGCACCATGTAGCTAAATATATTCAAAAAGAATTGATCCCCTTTCCATTGAAATTGATGCACAATTTTTGATTTTATTCACAATTTAGTGACAGAACAGAACTCATAGAAATTAAAGTTTCAAAAGTTTTACAGACATCTTTTGCTTCAAATTTCTGTTGCTTCTCTATCTAAATTGTAAATAATTTCAAAAGTTCTACACCAATTTAAATGAAAAATGGCTCCATTTCTTTGGAATACATTCAGCTACAAGCTACTACATAAAAAATAAGCTCGTTGCTGCATATTTATATTCTACGCAGTCTTAAAAACAAAAAACTTAAAATTTTTCTAAAATTGTATTTTGTTTTTTTTTTTGTTAAATTTTTATGATATTTCTAAGAGTACTGAGCAAATTTTGAAACAATGTTTACACGGCCTCAAGATTATTTTGATGTCGAATTTTGGTTTTTTTTCTTTACTGAATAGGGAAACCCTTTCTGTAGTACGGTGGGCCAAAAGAAGTCATCTCATTTTTTTCTAATTGAAAAACTTCGATCCTAGTTTTTGATTATGCTTATTTGAACCTTTGGAATTTTATTGGTGAAGTCGAGATGATATCGACCAAATGAGCGCCGTCACAATTGATTGCTATATTTATGGCATTTTTCATCAGTTCGGCGAGAACTTCGGGCGACTGATTCCCCCACTCGTGTCGAATGTTGTCCTTGGGGGCTTCCAGGGTCTCGGGCTTGTTCACGTAAAGACGGGATTTCAAAAAACCGCACAAAAAAAATCTGGAATGGTGAAATCGGGCGATCTTGCGGGCCAGTGTAAATCTCCAAAACGAGAGATGAGGCGACCCGAGAACATCGCCTTCAGAATATCGGTGTTGACGTTTAACATGGCCCTATAGGGCGCACCGTCCACTGTTGTCGTCCTCGAAAAAAAATGGCCCGATGACTCCTCCAGCGTCAACAGCGCACCATGCAGTCACTTTAAGCGGGTGTAATGGCTCCTTGTGCATCGTGGATTTTCGGTGCCCCAGAAGCGATAGTTTTGCTTGTTCGCGTACCCGCTGAGGTGGAAATGAGCCCATCGCTCATTGTGATTTTGGTCGAAAAATCGTCCACTTCGTCCTCGAGATTGGGGATGGCTTGGGCGTAGGTTACACGCGTTTGGCGGTCGAGAGGCAGCAGTTGATGCACGGACTGGACTTTAAACGGGACCATGCGCAGGTCTTTGACCAAAATTCGCCTTAGAGACGACCGGCTGATGGCTAATTGCGAGGCACGGCGTCTGGTCGATGTTTCTGGCGGCAACTCGACATCCTCGGCAACAGCGGCGATATTCTTGGCAGAACGCGCGCTCCTGGGCCAGCCACTCTTGGCACCGTCTCGTGTGGTCCCATACTCTTCAAGGTTGGTGGCCAAACCGCACAGTGTTTGCGCAGTTTCTGCCGGACGACCGGGAATCGGCGACGGAATTCGCGCTCCGCTAACACCACAGACGAATTGTTACGGAAAAAATAGACACGATTATTCCGCGTTCTTGGGGAGTGTATCGCTCCATGGCTTGTTCACTTGTATTCTACATCTGTCTAGTTCACAAATTTCAAAACTGATTTGACATTGGCCGCCATTTGTAAATATAAGAGCATCTTCCACCTTGTATATGTGGTGAAAGTGCCTGTATTTTTTACATAACGCTATATCTCGAAAACTAGAGCTGATAAAAAAAAATTATGCGCAGATTCGCGTTCAGCGTTCTAATTAACTAAAGAAACGGCTTTAGTAAACGAAAAAAAATTTCGAAATTTATAAACTTGTGTTATGGTTTTCGTTTTATCAAGCTAAATGTTCACAAAAATATTTAGACGCCGTAAAAAAGACGTAACTAACATAAAAACTTAAATACATATAGAAAGAAAAAATAAATGAGTATCCATTTATAAGTAAATTTCGAGCAAAATTTAAAAAATTTAGTTCCGTCCATTTGCATTTAAAGCGACGATATGTATACAATAATATCATTCAAGCATTTAATTACCAACGTTTTCTGTTTTCCAATTAACTCCCTGCAGCTGGAGGTTACACATATTACGAGTAAATTTGATTTTAAAATTATTTGATTTTCTACTTGAGATTAAGGCAATTAACCGAAATTTTTTAATGAAAACTAATTTTAAATTAACGGTTTATTTATCAAGCGTATGCATGCTTGCGTGTACTCGTACTTGCAAAGAAGCACCTGCTATACATCCAACAACAGCTCCAAATTATTTAATATTAATTTAAAAAAAAACATATTGAAGTAGCAGCAGCACTCACTTAATAAGTACACACTTAATAAATGTTAATTGACGTACTTTAACTGAACATGTTAATAGTAATTATCTAAAATCTTTATAAAAAGTATCTAGTAAAACGCAACATACACACTTATGTTCGTACAGCAAAAACTAAAAAAAAAAGCCAAACAAAATATAATACAGCAAATGGATATTAAAATAAATGTGCAAATTGTTAAATGAGGTGTATGATAAAATATTAAACGCGAGCATACACATATGTACTTTAAGCATTTTTGCAGCACAGAATTTCGAATGCACACACACAAGTATGAACAAATTTAGAAAAAATTTCAAATGCTTGTGTGTGTGTGTGTGTGTGTGTGCGCAGCAGACACAATATTGAAATTTCCATTTAAAATCACGTCCCGGTAATCTTGTTTGCCAATAGTACTTTTCATTCTAGATTTTAACACTGTACGATTGCACATTAGATATATAGAAGAGAAGAGATGAGAAGCATTAAATTGTTGAAACAAAATGTTGCAAGCAGAGATTTAAAAATTCACTTCTCTAGCAAGGCAGCATCAGAACTATGCTCAACAATATAGCAAATTTATATTTCGCATAAATATAGATTTTTATCTATCTAACTGCCATCAATAAAGTTTTATAATAAAATTATTTGTGTACTTGCTTATTGCACTTCATTTGTTGCCCAGACGTGTTAAAGTCGTAAGAAAGCATTTGTTGAAATAAAATTTTGCTGTTATAAAAGAAAACGAAATTATGTTGAATAAAACAAGTTCAATGATGAATGAGTGATAAGGAAAATTAATTCTATATACTTACTTATTTAGTTGTCAGTGTTATTGTCACCGACTTTGTATAACATTGTTGCTGTATTTATATACGGTCTAATTCATAAAAAATATTTTAGTTTTATTACAGGTTTATTTGACAAATTTCGCATTGAAATACAGTCGAACTTCTCTATAACGTAGCAATTGGGACCGTCAAATTTCTACGTTATAGAGAAAATTCGTTATAGAGAAACTGCAGAATATTTTGACTTTACATTTTTTTATGTAGAAAATATATTTATTAAGCCAAAAAAAAATTGTTTTTACATGAACACATTAATTTTTTTTATATTATTACATACATATGTAGAAAAAAATTATATTAGGAGAACCTTTTTTTTACACGAACACATTTAAATTTTTTGTTTAAATGTAAAAAATTATATATTAAGGCAAGTTTTTATATGGTGTTAAAGAAAGATGTAATTTTCATTTGTTTTTGATGTTTATACTTTTCTTCGTCAACAAAGTCTTCACAACGATTAAGAAGGGAAAAAATATCCCCAGGTACATTGTTTCGAGATTTCAAAAAGGTTCGTATTAAAAGACGAGTGTACTTGGGAAAATGAAGGCAATTCTGAAACATTTTGTTCTACGTCAGATTCTTCATTGTCCTGTGTAAACTTATGCCACTGTTTTCTTTTTTATGTGTGCGTTGAAAATGTAACGTCTTTTACAGTTATATTTTCTGTGACTAAGTTGATGCAAAAAATCGAATGGTAAAAACTTCGCAATAGAGAGATTATTTAGTGTGAAAAATTCTACTTAGGTCTTAAAAAATTGTAAGTTACAGAGAGAACTTCGCTATAGGGAAGTTCGTTATAGGGAGATCAAAATGTATGGCCCTTTCAGAGCTCAAGGTGTATGTCAAGTTTGGTAAAAATTGGTGAGGTAGAAACACGTGAAATGTAATATGTACTCGTACTTAGTGTGCATCCAGCACCACTCGCTTCTTTAAGCAGAAAATTATGTCAATCTAAGAAACGAAACTCTTTACCAAGTTTCGTGGAAATTGGATAAAGAGAAGTACATATAATTTAATACTAACTTTTTATGGGCGTGGTCCTACTCACTTTCTTAACACAAGATTAGGTAAAGGGCGTGTCCCCGCCCATTTTTTTATTTCTATCTCTTTATCCATACCTACCCACCAGCAATGTTGTCTAGCCAATCTTTTCATTTTTACGATTCCCCAATGACCTTCGTGCAATAATTTTAAAATGTCTTTCTTAATTATTGTAGGTATGACAGCGCGAGAGCAGTCTGATGATTCTAAAAACAGGACGTCGATTTTGGCAATGAAACTGAATTTTCGGTTGTAATAAGGCTGTAAATTTGTCTCTGGAGATGCCAAGAATTTTGGCCAGCCATTTTCGACATATGATTTCACTTTGCTGAGTATTGGATCTTTACAAGTATGTTCTTTTAGAACATCGATGTTAATTGGCGTTTTTAGTTCTACCACTGAGTTGCAATACTCATTATTATCAAATTCTTTGTCAGGACCAATCGGTAGCCGCAACAATGCATCTGCGTTAGCATGTTCAGAGCTGCGACGATATCTAATCTCAAACTGGTATGCCATTAAAATGATTGCCCAACGTTGAATACTATGCGCTTTCATTGTTGGCAATTGCTTGTTTGGGCTAAAAAGTGTAACCAGTGGCTTATGGTCCTTTTACAGTATGAACTTACGGCCATACAAATAAATATGAAAACGTTGCACACCGAAAATAATACACAAAGCCTCTTTTTCAATTTGGCTATATCTCATCAAACGTCTTTGAAGCGAAAGCTATGGGGCGCTTTGTCCCATCGGTATGCAAATGAGAAATAACAGCACCCGCTCCGTACGATGAGGCGTCTGTTGCAAGGACAATAGGCAAGTGTTCTTGAAAATGAGTTAACTCAGCAGCTTGCACGATTCGATCCTTAAGTATCTGAAAAGCCGCATTTTGTTGCTTTCCCCAGATGAACTTGTCATTTTTTTTTTTTCATAGCTGATTTAAAGGTGCTGCAATCTGCGAAAAATTTGGTATAAAATTATTATAGTAATTAATTTTACCAATAAAAGCTTCAACTTCTTTAATATTACGTGGTGCACGAAGATCTCTAACTGCACGAACTCCAGCTTCATCTGGCAGAATACCGTTTGCACCTACTTGTCGTCAAAGATATTCTATTTTGTTTTTAAAAAACTCACATTTCGACAATTTACATCTTATACCGTGTTCTGATAATATACTAAAAAAAAAAGCAGAAATAACGATGTCATCCAAGTAATTGCCGCATCCTTCAATACCCCGTAGTAATTGCTCTAAGTATTTTTGAAAAATAGCTGGCGCACTTGCGATCCCAAATGGCATGGGCTGATATTGAAATAACCCTGTTGGCGTATTTACAACTAGAATGCCCTTGGATGACTCGTCGAGCTCCATTTGAAGATACGCTTCTCGTAAATCTATTTTGGAAAATATTTTGCCATAACGAATTTTGTGGGCAGTAGATATTGTTCGATATCAATTTGATTATTTACAGCCACCTTGAAGTCGCCGCAGACACGAAGGGAACCATCTGGTTTTGCAATTTAACACTATTTTCACCAATAGTCCAATCGCTAAATTGAATTTGTTTCCATATACCAGAACTTACCATTCTTTCAGCTTCCTTTTTAAATGTAGGAAGTTGAGCAAAAGGAATTGATCTGCTTTTGTATAATTTTGGTATAGCATTGTCTTTTAAAAATATGCGTGCTTTAAACGATTTGATAGTGCCAATGCCTTCTTCGAATACATTTTTATATTTTTCAAGGAGCTGCTTCCTTTTTTCTTCGACGTCATCTATTTCCACGTTTGCGACTTGAACAATTTTAAAGGCCCAAACAGATTATTTTTAATTTCGACATCCGTAACAACTAATGATACCAGTGCTTCCTTATCACCAAATTTGACTTTTGTTTTTATTTTACCTAGATCATTTAAACGACTGTGACCATAAGCAAAAAGCGACTTTCTATATTTATGTAGCTTAGGGTTTCTCAACTGTTCGTACGTCTTTTTAGTAATTACTAAAGCTGAAGCTAAAGCACCCGAATCGAATTGGAATTTAATTATTTTGTCATCAATAATTATTTTATTTTGTTCGGTTTTTATTAAATCAGTGATACTCAATATGCAGTCACCTTCTTCTTCTATTTCAATATTGTTGTTTTTTAATTTTTTATTTTTTTTCTTGTTGTTTTCGTCATTTGACAAGCAAACGGCAGCTATATGCCCTTTTTTATTCTCCCTTTCATGTGATATACCGCAGTACATACCCAGTACAAGACTTGTATTCTCTTTTTATATTGCGCTAACATTTGAAAACCCTTCTGCATTCTCTTCCTTGTTTTCTTTGATAACTTGTACGCTTTTCGTTATGGCTTCGTATGATTCTGCAATCAACAGAACTTCGGCTAACGACGATTGCAACTTTTGCATATCATGTCACGTATCATTTCGTCCGTATATTCTTTTGCACAGGTACTTAAACAGCATGCAAATTTACAGTTTCGCGCAATTCCACGAAGCTCTGCTACCCATTCTCTGTACGTTTGATTTGGTTTCATGAGAAGTTTATGAAATTCATACCGAGCAGCAATTATATGTACGTTTGATAAAAAATGTTCCGTTAACTTCGCTATTAACTCGCTATAACCTTTATTTTGCAAATTTTCCCCACCAAATAAATTTTTTCAAAGTTCAAATATAGCTTCACCGCTCCAGGCCAAAAAGAATGATTTCTTCTTTTCTTTATTTTGTACAGAGTACGCAACAAAATGTTGCTCCAGTTGTTCTACATATGAGTCCCATGAAAGACGGTATATTAATGATTTGTCCTGCGGAAGTTCCAACCCGAGCAGGTCCCAAAACAGTCTGCATCCACTGTTTTTGTTTCGTAAGCATCTTAGTTGTCCAATCTTGTTGTTGGATCAGCATTTCTTTTAAAGCATCGTTTTTATTACTCATTTTTACGCACACACGTTCTAAATTTTTTTTGTCCTCGTCGCCCATATGTTATGTTTTTAAATTCTATCAAGAGACTAATTTATTTGGAAAAAATATATTGACAATTAAAAAAGAAGTAAAGTGATTTATGTAAATTAAATACATTTACTAATAGTATTAACTTGATGTTGAAATTTACATCAGGTGTGGCCCCGCCCACTTATTTAAGGAGAAAATTATGTCAACCTAAGAGACGAAAATCTTTGCCAAGTTTCCTAGGAATTGGATAATGAGAAATACATATAATTTAATACTAACTTTTTATGGGCGTGGCCTGCCCACCTTTTTTAACACAAGATTAACGGTCTAATTCATAAAAAATATTTAAGGTTTATTACAGGGATATTTGACAAATAAGCGCTTAATAAACCTGAAATATTTTTTATGAATAAGGCAGTAAGTATTTTTCAGAACTAAACGTAAGTGCCTAGCTTTGTATAAATCGGTCAAATGGAAACATGTGATATATAATATTAAAATTTAATGGGCGTACCACCGCCCACTTTTTTAATGCAAGATTATGACTTTCCTAGAGATCATTGTTTCATTGTTTTGTAAAAATTGGCTATAAAGAAGCACGTGCGATATAATAATAATTTTAATGAGCGTGACTCCACCCATTTATTCAATTTCGAGATTGTATCATTACGTGACCCCAAGACGTGCACTAAGTTTGGCAGGAATCGGATAAGTTTAATATCATTAAATCAAAGAAAAAAAAATTGTCGGCGTGTTCCCGTCCACTTTTTGGACAATGGAACCAATAGCTATACTTTCTCAAAGGAAGAAACTAAGTTTTAATCGGTCTAAAATTTACGGAATTATGAAGTAAGAAACATAAAAATATACAGACGAATTGATAGGCGCTTCCTTTTTTGAAAAGTCGGTTGAAAAATAGCACTTCAGTATTGGTGTGACGGGTGTGACCAAATACTTCCTATAACTAATTACTCGAATCAATGCATGTGCAGTAGAGATGAGCGATGCTGATGATTTATAAATCACTCTTACTTGAAAAATTTAGTCGTAATATTGAATAATGAGTTAAAATATATATATAGTTATATTACCATAATGTGATAAAATCACATGTATGGCAATATAACTTATCTCTTATGTAGTACATTATCAATTTTACTAAGCATTTTTTAAATTTTACTGTGCCGGGTGTGACCTTAAATTTTAATATTTCTATTAATCGAAACTTTAACAAAAAGCAAAGAAGAGAATACGTTTCTTTATTAAAAAATGCGAAAGGGAATAAATGAATATGTAAATCAAAGATCAAACATACAAAGAGTGAGAGTAGAGTGTTCAGTGTGTGATCATTTCAAAGAGTATCCAAATTGATGAAAATATTTAAAAAATTTATATCTTTTTTTTCCATAATTGTCGTGACCTTGTGGTTATCAGTTGAACGATTTTTATCACAAAGAAGTAAATTATTTTTGATTGTGAGGATCGTTTTGCGTGAAATTTCCCAAATCAAAATTTTTTCTAAATTTCAAGACGACCCATAAACGCCAAAAAAAAAATTAACCGACACATTTTTTTGAACCTCGTTTTTTTTTTTTGATGAAAATCGATTATTTTATGATAGCAAATAACCGATTTTGGTCACAAACTCAAGTTCGAATATTATGTCGATTAAGCTTTTTTTGGCAGTTATAAAAAATAAAATTGCATATCAAAGTTTTCAAAGTTTTACTCTGTTAATCAAATGGTTGTCGTAAACTCCTTCCAGGAATATTTCAACCCTTTAACTCTTCCATGTGCAGATCTCTTTCATTAAAAAAATTTCATAAGCTATTCACCATAAAATTATACTACACACGCATGTTTTTGTTGGGTCTCCTCTGCTCGAATCTGGGGGCAAATTACTGCACTCGATATCGATCGAAATTTGAAAAGATTTCCTTATAAACTTCATTGAAATATTTTTAAATTTCGTTCGATATCGACTGCCGTAATTTGCCGCCAATCAATCAAACTTTGTTATTATATCCAGTGTAGTGCAGTGACAACTTAGTGATTTGAAAATATATATTCCCACATAATTCTCACAAGTTAAAAACAAAAACAACAGTCACAAATAGCCAACCGATGATTACTACTAATATTAATAGAAGTTTGCTAAAAATAATAATAAAAAGTAAAGTATACTCGTATACCCTGTTTACAAAATGTTGTGCATAAAATAATTAATTCGAAATAGCAGCAATAATAAATAAATAAAATAATAAATTTTTAATGTCAAACTCAGGCATGTGAAATTCGAAATTAAAACAAAAACCCATATACATACATACATATATATAAATTTTGTTGAAGACAATAGTGTTTTAGTGAACAATAAAAGTATTTAATTAATTGAGATACAAATTACTTTGTGTATTTATTTTAATTTTGTCTTTTTTAATAAATCAAAAAATAGCTAAATATACTCGCAAATGAAATGATGAGAAGAAAGATAAATTAGATGAAAGTTACTCACTGAAATAATTAATTGTATAAACCAGGGATCGCAAATAACGATTATTTTAAAAATTTAAACTGAAAAAATCACAATAATAGAGAAGTGCTACTGGCACAAGGAATATACCACAATACTCCATGTTACATGGACTACCTATAGATGCAATGATTTTTATTTTTTTAATTTTTATTTATTCCTCACAAAATAAGAGTTATTTCTTGATTTTTATTTATTCCTCACAAAATAAGAGTTATTTTGTGACTTTTATTTATTCCTCACAAAATAACAGTTATTTTTTGATTTTTATTTATTCCTCAGAAAATAAAAGTCATTTTTAAAATCTGTTTATTAATTAATTTAATTTAACAAATAAGAGTTTTTGCATGGACTCTGGCGATAAATTCGATCTTAAATCTGTTAATATTAATTTTAGAGCAGAAAATGCTCTTTCTACAGAGACTTGTGTTGCTGGCGTGCTATGCAAAACCTATGCCAATCTGTACAGGTATGGATATATATATTTTTTTTCCTCCCAATATTTCATTACATCTGCATCCACGTCAATGGGCTTAGGATTGTCATTATCTATTTCGCTTATCGCCCTTTTCATTTCCTCCTCCAGATCACCATCTGAGTCTTCATCCTCTGAATTTACTTCAATAGAGTTTAAGAACTCGTTTAATAATGAACACGTGTTTGTGTCTTCAGACGACGGTAAAGCATCTGGTGTTTCAGCGTTTGAAGATGATGGTAAGTCAGAAGACTTTTGCGTTGCATCATTCTTCACAAAGAGTAAAATTGATTAAATTCATGTACATTAGACCACCCAATGGGCCGAAGTTTTTATTTTATTCGCTAAAGCCCATATGACATTTCATTTTTCTTTCATTTATCAAGTTTCATTTATCAAGCTGGTAACTCTTATGTGTTAATTATGAAGAATTTTTACTTGACTTCTATGAACTGGCAGTTATTAGTTTAAAAATGACTTTTATTTTCTGAGGAATAAATAAAAATCAAAAAATAACTCTTATTTTCTGAGGAATAAATAAAAGTCATAAAATAACTGTTATTTTGTGAGGAATAAATAAAAATCAAGAAATAACTCTTATTTTGTGAGGAATAAATAAAAATCACAAAATAACTCTTATTTTGTGAGGAATAAATAAAAGTCACAAAATAACTGTTATTTTGTGAGGAATAAATAAAAGTCACAAAATAACGATTAAAAAGTAATTTTTAAAATAGAAATTATAACCGTTACGGTCCCTGGTATAAACATAAGATTTATGACCTCTCCCACGAAGTCGAGAGAAAATGTTACATCGAAAACTTGTATTGAAAACAACAATAAACAACAAGCAACAATGGCAAGACTGTTGTCAATTAGAGAGCGTAAAATTTAGCTCTTATTACAAAAAAAAAGCTTTCAGCAAATTGAAGTATGAAAAATCAAAACAATTTACATATTATATTTTCACTGAAACTTTTATCAACTGACACCACACACAGTGGACTTAATACAAGAACGCTGACGATGAAGGTGTGCCGACCTCGAAAATCTCATCACAAAGTAGACCAGAGTTGTAGAAATTGACTTATGAAAAAAGTTAAAAACCGCTGATTTGATCACTGTTAAAAAGGGACAAATATAGTATGTTTGTTATTGAATATTTTTAGTACAATAATCAAAACAAACAATAGAAAATGTATACTTAGTGAAATGAACATTTGAACAAATTGAACAATTTAAAGGAAATACATTTGAGCACATGAACATTTGTACAAAATTAAATGGAGGAATTTGAGGTATTGAATTAATAAACACAATGCGAAAAAGATTGTTAGTATTAAAGAAGTGATTAAAATTTGTTTTCAAATGATTACAGACTTCGTCTTAAGCATTTTCGTTCACAAATATTAATTTTTACCATTTATTTACAAAAATTAGGCAGGGAATGAGACCACAAAGTATAAAATGGCATTACGTTAAAATAAAAAGTAAAGAGGATTTGATGACTGTGTGAGCGAGACCTCCGAAAACAGAATTATCTTCCGTCTGCCAGTTTCTGTCAGAATATTTTCAATATTAACTTTGGTGTTAGTTGTTCTTTAAATATTATCACAAATACTTACTCTAGCTAGAAAAAAGATAAAAAATTTTATTTTTCTTTAATGTGAAATTGTAATTTCGTTCTTGACATACTGTATTCCTTTTTTTCAATCTTCTTATTGCTAATAAAAGCAAGTAGTAAAAAATTGTGCTAATTACCACGACTAATTGTAGCTCTAGGAAATTTCCTTTATAAAAAGTTTTTCATTTTATTTTTTCTAGTTACAGAAGCCACTTTAGAGTGATTTAAAAAAAATTTAAACTTAACTCAATGCAAATGGCTAAGAGCTTAAGTTTTACTACAAAAAAAAAAGAAAGAAAGCAGCAATTTTGAAACCAATAATTTTGTTTGCTTGAGTTTTCAAAATATTCTCTAATCTCTCGCATTAGGCGCTCTTTTGTATTAGCAAATAAGTAGCAAACTGAGATGATGAATATTTGTAAAGGCTTTTAGCTTCCCCCATATTGGCAATTAATATGATAAATGCTTTTCTTTCGATATTTGTAAAACAGCAACAACAAAAAACAACAGAAGAACGAAGTTGGAATTGTGCTTTGCAGTAATTTATGCAATCGCATTTTCATTAAAACTTCTTCCGTCCACCCACCCCATATCACCAATTCACATGCAAAATGTTTGCTTAGAGTACATTTTGTTTGAGCATCTTCTCGATAACTATTTAGTTTGTAGTTGAATTTAGATTTGTTCTGCAAGCAGCAAAAATGGAAAGGGGAATGAAAATGTTTGCGAAATGTTACGTAAATGAGTTTTTACATTAAATAGGTAGGATTTTGTTTCTAATGGAAAAACGGCAGAAAACTAACATATTCATTTATAAAACGAAATGGGTTTTGTTAGGAAATACAAAGCAAACAAAACAACTTTTTAATTTATTTTATTCAAGTAATTTGCACTAAATTTAATTCAATTATATGCAAAATTTAAGAGCACATTTTGTTAAATTTTTTTTAAACTTAAAGATACTTGAACTACGCGATAACTGGATACGCAAAAGTAGCTGCCCAGCGCCCAGCTGGACTATGTATCACTGGACTTAACTGGATTAGTGAGGAAGAGCGTGCGAGGTGACGAAAAAAAGTTCTACTGCCACTCAGACAGCGGCAGGCATCCACCAGATTTGCGACGGTTACTGAACAGTGGGATAGCGGATAAGCAACAAATTATTCCAAACTTCTCTCAAACCCAACACCACATGCTGTGAAAATTTGCACTTGTAGCAGACATGAAAAGAGCAACAGAGAAGCTCCAAGCCCACGCAATACATCATCAGAACTACTGAAAGAGAGTCCCATGAAAAATTCTGAACTCTTATTCCCATCAATGGGATAACGACTAAAAATTGTTACTTCTTTTAACGCAAGAACTAAAGAGGGATGTATGCCGAACATCCGTGCACATGTGTTTCATAGACTTCGTGAAAGCATTTGTAACACGAAAGCACAAAACGACTTGGAACTTGCTACTGTAAAAAAGGCGTACCGCAGAAGATTTTGCGGACTTTCCTCTGGAAATTTTCAAAAACGCTACAATTAAAAATTCCCAAAAATAAAAAAATCGCCAAAACGAAAACATCGCCAGAATGAAAATAAGCGCTAAAATGATAAACATAAACAAAAATAAAATAAATCGCTAAAATCCAAACAAAAAAATCACCAAAAGTAAAAATGCCGCCAAAAAACAAAAAAATCGCCGAAAGCCGAAAAAAATCGCCGCAAAAAAGCATAAAAACTAAAAAAATTGCTAAAACTTAAAATATGTATTGAAAAGAAAACAAACAAAAAATCGCCAAAAAAATTCACCAAAAACGAAAAGCGCCCAAGCTAAAAAAAAAAGAGTCAACACTAAAAAAGCCTAAAACCGAAAAAATCGTTAAAAAGAAACAAGCGAAGCGTACTTTATTAAAATTAATTATAACATTTTACCACTCCTTTTGAAAAACGTTTCACCGATTATATGGTTGTTTCGGAATACCTCTTTCATCACTGTTTGTTAAAAAGGGGCAAAAAGGGACTAGAGAATATCCAATTCAAATGGCTTCAGATAATTTCATAAGAACTTTTTGGTGATTACTAATAAAACATTTGGGTTCTCAGTGATAAAAACGTTAAAAACTTACTTAACCATTAACTTAAAAATATTTTTATAAATAAATATTTAAAAAATTTCATCAAATGCACTAATTGTCAATTCAAAGAATTATGTATGTAATACGTATGTATGTAGAATTATGTATGAAACTATATTTATTAAATACTTTTTATTTCATTCAATTGGCGTCTATAAAATTCCAATAAATATTTCAGCTAAATATTAAACTTTTCAGCTCATTTAAATAGAATTCGAATGCGTCTACTCGTAGTATAAATTTTAATACAAAACAATTACATGTTATGAATTTCAATAAAAATATATTTAATAAAGTTCAATCAAAGCAAATATTTTTTTATAATAAACATGAGAACTTCAGATTGTTTTGCCTTGCTGTGCTCCCTCAGAAATACACCACATTAATAAATATTTATTATTGCCTGCAGTGATGAGTATGATAATGACGTTGCAGCACACTGCTGCACAGTGTAATGAATTCATAAATTTTTGAGCAAAAACTTTCACTGAGCATTATGTTGACAAAATTAAGAGAAAATAATGGAAGGTCGTTACCACCGCCCATTATATCTAAATATTAATTTTCGTATTAAATATTTCTTATAGGAAGTGCTCCCAGATCACTAAAAGTTAACACCGACGATTATATTAACTAAATGAAGCAAAATATTGAATTTCATCAAAATCGTTCAATCTTAATCCATTTTTACCCATAAAATTTTTCATATCCAAGCAGAAGCCTTCATATTTGGTACATTCTCGTTGGCCGTATCTTGGAAACCGTAAGAGGCAAACTCTCTAAATTTATAAAAACGCTAATTATAAAAAATCCCAAAATTAAAATGAATGCAGAAACGAAAAATTGACAAAATGAAAAGGAGCTTAAATCAAAAATTTCACCAGAAATAAATTAAATCGCTATAATACAAAAAAAATCACCAAAAAGTAAAAACGGTCGCCAAAAAACTAAAAAAAAATCGCCGAAACAAAAAAAAACGCAAAAACTAAAAAATCGCAAAAATTCAAAAATAAATCGCTTAAACTTAAAAACAACCGAAAAAAGTTCGACATAAAGCGAAAAAATCGCCAAAGCGAAAAAAACACCAATACTAAAAAACGCCACAACTAAGAAGACTGCAAAAAAAAACTAAAAAACATCGGCAAAACCAAAAAATCGCCTAAATGAAAAATATTACCAAATCTAAAATAAATTGCTTTTATGCAAATCAAAACACTAAAAGTGAAGGAGGTCGCCAAAAAAACTAACAAAATCGCAAAAACCGGAAAAAATCGGGAGAATGGATATAAAAGACGTAACTAAAAAATCGCCGCCAAAAACTAAGAAAAAACAACTGAAAAAAGGCCGAAAACCGAAAAATCACCAAAACGAAATAAAGCACAAAAACTAAAAAATCGCTAAAAATAAAAAAAAACCCTCAAAACCAAAAAAAATGCAAAAAAAGAACGGGAAAAAATTGGGCAAACCGAAAAAAGCGCTTAAATTAAAAACACTAAAAAAAAATTTTAATGTTTACATCAGGTAATATATTCTATTATTTAGGCTAAAGTTCTTATAGTATGAAGTGTCCGCACGGAGCGCTTTCATGCCAGTCGAAGTCTATTTTTTAAATTTAAAGTCAAATATTTTTATCAAGAAATTCATACACAAATCTGACTCAGTTCTTGCTAAGCATGCTTACATGGACTTTACCTACTTCTAGTTTTTCAAAATGAAATAAAAATCTTTTAAAAAAACCAGATTTGTACATTTCATATTTAAACATTGCTCTAGGCAATTACATTGTTAAATTTTTGAAATTGATTGGTAGAAGAATAAGATTGCAATTAATAGAAAATATACATAATAATATAGAATCATTGAAAGGATATGCAAACATTGCATGTATCCTTTGTAAAAAAAAAATTTTTAATTTCAGCTTAAATTATGACAGATGTGATGACAAAATTTAAAAATAGATTTTTCAGCTGCAATAACGACCAGAAGACAAAGAAAAATTTGTGAAAATTTTTTAAATTCTGTACAATAAAAATAGTTGGTCGTACTATTGGTTGCATCAACAGCTACCAGCATCATGCCGTACGTAATGATAATACAATAAAATACAACTGCCAGACAGCAGATACTGTCAGTGAGCAGCAGCAGCCATCAAAAAATAGATAAAACCATAGAAACACTTATCCAGGCATACACATGTATGAATAAGTGAGGCGGACAGTATACAAACAACTTAAGTAAACAAGAATAAAATAAATGACTATTTTATTTTTCCTAATGCGACTACAATAATCATATTTCATGCTCAGTTTGTTAGACTAGATTTTTTTTCGGCGAATAATTTCGATTTCGAGTGGAAAAATTTTTATTATTTTTAATATTGGGTTGAAAATTATTATGAATTATAATCCAGAAATAATTTCTTAGTCAGGCTCAAGTTTAGTATTTTCCTTTAAAGCATTTTTAGAACCAACATTGCCAACAACCAAGAATAGTTAAATTAAAAAAAAAACATGAAAATAAATTAAAATTAAATTAAATTAAATTAATATAAATTAAATTATATGAAATTAAATTATATGAAATTAAATTAAATTAAATTAAATAGAATCTTTGCCTAATATAAATAGTTGGATCCGCCCTTCCCTTTAAATACATTAAGCGCATTATTTTGTTGAATCAACATAGGAAACCATTAAACCCTGGCACTTAAGCTGACGGACATGTCCAGCTTTAATGTGTAAAACTTCCCTAGGAACATTTTAGTGATACATTTTAGCACTCTATCTCTTCTCCATATGGACCCTTTTTGGCCTTTTCAAACAACAACACTGCAATGGGTTAAAATATTCCGAAAAATATTTGCAATAAAACTGTACTGTAGTCTAAAAAAAAAAAAAAAAAAATACCAGACATACACTAGTTAGAATGCCGGAATCTCTGTATAAAAACATAAATCTATATATGGGCATTGCACGTTAAATCGGATGGTTTGAAATCGCTTTTGTTTTGATTTTCCCAATTTTTAGATATTTTTAGTGTCCCGCAAAAGAGCCAATTGAAAAATTTGGGGAATGTTTTGATAACTCCCTCAAGACATTAAATTTTTTTAAAACATTTTTTTAGTATTTTTGTCCAGAACATTTCTAATTATGGGTTTTCTTTACAGAAAAACATATAAAAATATATTTTAAGTTTTTTGATTAAGATTTTTGGATTTCAAATTTTATATCATGTTATTAAAAATTAGGGTATCTTGCAAATTTTTTTGGAAAATTTTAATTTTAAACTTTTATCCGCCTAACAACTTTTAAGCCCACTGTCAATATTTTAAAGGGCAATATAGTCAAATGTGACATAATTCAGTATTGTAGTGACATGAGTAAACATCCCGTACACTAAATTACTCGCAAAATTTACAATTTTTAGCCGATTTTCATAATACCTAGCTTATTATATTCTTAACACAGACAATAGTCAAAAGTTCAATATTTTGCAGTTTTGAATTTTTTTATGAGCTTTTAGAAGAAATAAATTTTTAAATTTTTGTAAAAAAAAATAAATTTTTCATTTTTTTTTTACGAATAACTAAGAAACCAGTGATTTTTTTTAGATTATTATATTAAGATGATTTGAAGCAAATTTTATTAGTTACCCGATGGTGTTTTAGTAACCGACTACGGATACACTACCTTCGAGCTATGGGGAATTATACTGTCATCCCTCGTAAAAAGATTAGCTATGTTCATAGAAAAAAAAAAATTGTGACGTTATAGAAAAAAAACCAATGCTGTAGTTTGTTTTAGTATACTTAGATATATGAAAAAATGGAATGAATTTTTGAAGGGGAAACAAAAAGTTGAATTTCGTGGGGTTGTGTCATTTATATCTGCATATACAACAGACAGAAAATAAGACAGAAAATAAAAGGATTTAGTTCATTCTATTTTGAAGTGTTTATCAGTGAAAGCCTGAGATAAAAGTTAAAATACAATAATACCGTTTTACGCTTTGTTTACTTTACCTAAATTCTCTAAGCTAAGAATTAATTTCTATTTGTACAGATATGAAGACTTATAAGTATATATATATATATATATATATATATACATATATGTGTGTGTGTGTGTGTGTATGTAGATTTAATGCCCCCTTTATGCTTCACATTCAGTATCATTATGATATCACGATCAGTTTAGTTTTGCTTTTCGAAATGAAAATAACTTATATTTACTTTCTCTTACTTCTACATACGAGTAGTTTTCTACAAGTTCTACCTGTTCAGGTAAAGAAACAAGAGGATTTCAATCTGCCACAATTTAACAATTTTGTGCAAGCTACGCTACACACTTATCGAATAAACACTATTGATGCAATAAAAAGGGCCATCACGTCGAAGCAAGCAAGTTATTACAACAACTTGTTACAAATATTAAACGACTTCTTAAATCAAAAAACGGTTGGTGACATTTTGCAGAAGGCAGCCGATGTATATGTTTCTACACCTGATGACCTAACAGCACTTGATAACTTATGGAAGATTGCTGCACCAGAGTTTCAACAACTTTTTGATTTGATGGTAAATGCTGAACTGCGTCTCTACAGAAAGTATAAAAATGAGATACGAATTGCCAAAGTATTGCGAAAAATTACAAAAAATATCCTTAGTAAAAACTTAGATTCTGTACTGAAATCAGAATTAGAAAAAGTTATAAAAGAACGGCTGGACGTTCGTTTTAGAGTGTTGTTCTTTGAGCCTGAGTTTTGTATTTCAAATATTAAGTATTCCACATATCTTTATACAGCCGCCTTGCCTTCCCAAGATCATAAAAGAGAATCGCATCCGATTTGGCTTTGGTATGAGTTCAAGTCTTTGGACAGGACAAGCCACATTACGTCTGAAGTTTTTGATGATTATACGTATGGAAAAGAACTGAATGTTGCACTTATTGGTACTGAGTACAACATGTATTACTACAAGAACGATATCGAAAACAGCGTAGTTGGTTGGAATGTTGGTGGCTATCCTCCAAATGGCACTTGGCAGGTGAAATTTTTTAGTAATGGTGGCATTACGTTTTCTCATGACGGCTATTCTATGTGCGCCATGGAAGATTTGGATGGTCAGCGGCGTGCCGTAAGATTCAAAAAAGGTAAGAACGCCTTTGCTAAGGAATGTTATTGGCAGCTTCAGTATTGTCCTTTTGATAAACGAGTAGAACACAAATTCCTACGGTTTGGGTAGTAAGGCACTGCATCAATCTATTTCAGTTTTATTTATTTAGTTAGCAAATAGTAAATTAAATTAAAATAAATTAAATTAAATTAAATTAAATTAAATTAAATGAAATTAAATTAAATAAAACAAAGTGAAATAATATAAAATAAAACACATTAAATTCAATACAATATAAAATTAAATTAAATTAAATCAGTTTTAATATTAAGTTTCACAACTTAAATAAAATCAACAAGAATGAAAAATGCTGCACGTAAGCCTGATTAAGAAATTATTCCTGATAAAAAAAAATTATTGTGATAAAAGAAAATAAAATATTAAATAAATTAATATTTAATAAAATATAAAACAAAAGACAGTTAAATTAAATTAAATCAAAAAAAAAAAATAAAATAAAAATTAAACAATAAAATAAATTAAACTAAGGAAAAATTAAATTAAATAGAATGAAAAAAAAATAACAGCAGATCTGACAATTTTTGCACATGATAACCTTATGAACTGATCATTTCTTGACTGCCAATATTGTCATACAATTGTTAAGCAATTAAATATAAGATTTTCTAACAAATGTGGTGGCAATTTTTAATTGTCAGCAGATTGGTAGCACATTGTTATATGTATATAGCTTAGGCTTATATCTGCTGCACATACACATAAAGCATTTGTAACATTTGTAACAAAGAAAACAAAGGCCTTGATTTCTATAGGGTCCGCCAGATAACTTTTTTTTTAAAACAGGGCGCAAAACATCGAGTGTAGCTTCTGCTGTGTGGCACGTAGCGCCGTCCTGTTGAAACCAAATGTTGCCAATATGCTCCTCTTCAATTTTTTTTGTCAACAAAAATTCGTTCAACATGGCCCGATAACGATCGCCATTGACTGTAACGGCCACTCCTTGCTCATTTTCGAAAAATGGTCCAATTATGCCTCTGGACCAAAATCCGCACCAAACAGTCACTCGTTTTGGGTGCATCGGCTTTTCAATGTATGCGTGCGGGTTTTCTGTGCCCCAAATGCGACAATTTTTCTTGTTTACATACCCGCCAAGATCAAAATGAGCTTCATCTGAAAAGATGATTTTTTTTTTGGCAAAATCGGCATCTTCTGCAAGTCGATCGCAGGCAATAATTCCCAACGTTGTTCAAGCGTATAGACAACCATATTCGTTCAGCGGAAGTATAAAACTAATTATCTGTCAAATCAGACATGAGCTAAGTGTTACCATTCACGAAATAAACACTAGTTGAAAAAAAAACGTCAGATGGCGGACCCTATATTATGGTGTGTTTATCAATGAAACCCAGCAATAGAATTTAAAAACAATAATATAGTTTTATTACGTTTTTCCTACTTTACCAAAATTCACTAGATAAAGAATTACAGCTATATTCATAAAAAATATTTCAGGGTTATTCAGGTCACATAAACCTGTAATAAACCTAAAATATTTTTATGAATATGGCAGTTAAGTTCTATCTGCACAGATATGAAGGCACATAAGTATACAAATGTATGTGTAGATTTAATACTCAGATAAAAAAAATGCATAAATATCAGTATCATCATGATGTCAAGATCAGTTTAGTTTTGCTTCTCAAAATGAAAATAACTAACGTTTATTTCCTTTTTCTACTAAGTTTGAGTAGTTTTCTACAAATTGTACCAGCTCAAGAAACGGAAGGGGAGAATTTCAGACTGCACGAATTTGAAAATTTTATGCAAGATACCCAAATACGTTTAGAAAATTTCACTGTTTCTGCAATAAAATTTTCCATTACTTCAACTGAAATAAATGACTACAACGAATTTGTGAAGGCTTTAAATGACTACCTGAGTCAAGAAATGGTTCATTTCATTTTGCTGAGGGCAGCAGATAAATTTGCTTTAACAACTGATTCCCTACCAGAACTTGATAATTTATGGCAAATTGATATACCAGAGTTTCAACACCTTTTTGAAATGATGCTAAATGCTGAACTGCGTCTCTACAGGAAATCTAAAAATCAATTACGAATTGCCAAAGTGTTGCGAAGAATAGCAAAAAATGCTTTAAGTGAAACTATGGATTCTAAACTGAAATCAGAAGTGGAAAGCACTATAAGAGAAAAGCTGGATGTGCGTTTAACATTGTTGTACTTTGAACCACACTTTTGTATTTCAAATGTTAGATATTCGACATATTTTTACACAGCCGTCTTGCCTTCCCAAGATGATAAAAGAGAATCGCATCCGATTTGGCTTTGGTATGACTCCAAGTCTTTGGACAGCACAAGCCACATTACGTCTGAAGTTCTTGATTATTATACGTATGGAAAAGAACTGAATGTTGCACTTATTGGTACTGAGTACAACATGTATTACTACAAAAACAATACCGAAAATAAGATAGTCGGTTGGAATGTTGGTGGCTATCCTCCAAATAGTGCTTGGAAAGTCAACATTTTGGATGAAGGACGCATTATGTTTTCTCGAGACGGCTATTCCATGTGCGCCATGGACGATGTCGATGGTCAGCGGCGTGCCGTTAGATTCAAAAAAGGTAAGAACGCCTTTGCTGAGGAATGTTATTGGCAGCTTCAGTATTGTCCTTTTGATAAACGAGTAGAACACAAATTCATACGGTTTGGGTAGTAAGGCACTGCATCAATCTATTTCAGTTTTATTTATTTAGTTAGCAAATAGTAAATTAAATTAAAATAAATTAAATTAAATTAAATTAAATTAAATTAAATTAAATTAAATTAAATTAAATTAAATTAAATGAAATTAAATAAAATTAAATAAAACAAAGTGAAATAATATAAAATAAAACACATTAAATTCAATACAATATAAAATAAAATTAAATTAAATCAGTTTTAATATTAAGTTTCACAACTTAAATAAAATCAACAAGAATGAAAAATGCTGCACGTAAGCCTGATTAAGAAATTATTCCTGATAAAAAAAATTATTGTGATAAAAGAAAATAAAATATTAAATAAATTAATATTTAATAAAATATAAAACAAAAGACAGTTAAATTAAATTAAATCAAAAAAAAAAATAAAATAAAAATTAAACAATAAAATAAATTAAACTAAGGAAAAATTAAATTAAATAGAATGAAGAAAAAATAAATTATTCCTTACTAATAATATAAATGTGAAAGTGAGTTTGTTTGTTTAATTGCTACACTTTTACGTCAAAACCGCTAAACTGATTTTGAAAATTCTTTCAACAATGGAAAGCTATATTACCAGCGTCAAATATATGATATTTTTTCAGCTCGGAACCGGGTTTTTATATTTGGTGCGGATTTATTCCGAAAAACCAATTTTTAAACTGAAACTGAAAATTTCCATTGACTGGTTAACCAGTTTTAAAACGGGTTTTTATTGATTTTGAAACCGACCGAGTAAAAGTTAGTATAGAATAAAATAAATTTAAAAAAATAAATTAAAATAAAAAATAATTTAATATTATAATGTAAAATAAATTGAATAGAATAAATTGAAATAAAATAATAAATACATATAAATTAAACATTTTAAAAACACCCGAATACAGCTGCAAAAGATATGATATTTTGAAACTAGCTGAAAACAATCTGAATTAAGTCAGCTTTCAAATCAAAAACTGACAGACAACTTCTTTGATTTTATTTATTTATTTATTTCAATCCGATACATAGGAAGCCTAAAAGGCCAATTATACATGTATCTATAGAATTATGTTTATTAATAGTCATTTAAAGCTTATTTTTAGCAGCTTTAAATTTTTGATATGTGTAATTGTTTGTGATTTTATAATTTTTTTTTTATTTTTTATTTGTTAAAAAAAGTACTTTTCTTAATATTGAATACCTACAACCACGAGGAACACTTGCAAAATTCTTATCTTCTTTACCTTTATCATGCTAATAGGAAATCATTGAACATTTTCATATTTCTTTGAAGAATTCTTTATCTCTTTCTTTGTGGCTTCTTTTTTATAAACGTAATTTAAATTAGATTTTTACAAAAAGAACTACTCGTATCAAATATAAATTTCTGGCTTGTGTGACACTTTGAACTGTCTTGAGTAGAAATGGAATATAAGCTAAAAACGGAAAATCAAAGAGTGTTTTTAAAGGCGATGTTACTCAGTCTGTACCAAAAAAGGAAAAAGTATATAAAATAGAATAGTAAGAGACAATAAAAAATATTAACCTGAATAAGATTTATAGATGCCGTGTAGTTTTTATATTTATACTAAGCAGCGTAAAAGTAAGTAAGAGGCAAAATGAAGAAAATTTAAAAAAATTAAAAAACACACGGCACAAAAAGGACATGACGAATTGGCTATAAAAATAAAATAAACATTAACAGGAAACAATTAGGATATACAGCACAAGTAGGAGTAAAACACAAGAGCAAATAATTGAGAAATTTTCTTTTATCATCTTTTTTGTTTATTTTTTTAGGACATTATTGCAACTTTACCTTTTTCCCATTTCTTTTATTATTATATTTAATTTTTTTTTCGCTGTGATTCCGCAGAAGACGCAGATTCTCTGTCTCGTCTAAGTAAACAAGGAACTCCAGTCTTTTTTACAAGCTTAGAAAAGTGAAGGTTAAACGAATTTGCCACCTTAATGCAACAACCAGCAGCGGTTGCACAGAACAACAACAAACAGGGAAATGTAAATAAAAAATTACGAGAAAATCTTTTCCACTTCTTAGACAAAAAAATTTAATGGTATTGGTTTTTATTACACATATATTTATTTAAAAGAAAAGCAAAACAAGTGCAAACTAAAAATAAAAACAAAAATAAAAATGAAAGTAGTTACAAAATTGAGGTAATTTGGCTGATTGCTACTAGAAATAAAAGCTACTAAAGCTTTTTATAATAAGGGGAGCGAAAAAGTTAATTTGGTTTTAATGACAACCGGAAAGAATTTATTTTCAACAAAAAAATCTACTCTGCTAAACGGAAAGCGTATATTTAATAGACATTTTTTTTCTTTACGTTTTTGTATTTTCACCTGCAAAGGAAAGATAGGGAATGGAATAGAAATAAGAAGATCTACGATAAGTTATTTTAAATTGGTTTTTTATTTACAAGCTTTTGCTTTAAGTATTTTTAAATAATGTAATGAAAACAAAAATCATGCCATAAGCGCCCCCTTGAACTTAAAAAATTAAGATTTTTTTGCTTTGTTTTTATTATTAGGCCGCTGTGGCAAGTGATTGTTGTCAGAAACATGAAAAAAAATATTTATGTTGGTGTTATAGTTTTCGTTTTTCCAACAAATATCTTTTTCCAATTATTGATCAATTGGCATTTACGATTGACTGGTCAGTACCTCCTTGCTGGAATTTGTGAACATTTTATTATGTATTTGTAAGTTGTTGTTTTTTCAAAGCGTCTTATTCATATGAAAACTTAAATAAACTTACAAAAACATATAAACAAAGAGAGTTTTTTTTCTTTCTTACTTTCACTCTGTGTTTCACAAGTTTATAGCAAAGTTTTCGACTCGAAAAGTTTTCACATTCGTTACAAAAACGAGATACAGGTTTCATTAAGACTTGACATAACAATATCCTAGGAGTAATATGTATTCTCACGAGACACTCCTTATTACGAATTTACGTCTCACAGTGGGGCCAAAGGCCATTTTTTCGCGGATCAATTTATATCTCCACAACTACAATAGTGAGAGTCGCTAAACTTTATATGAGTAGCTCTTAAAGCACATTGCATGTTCTAGAAAAATCTACAAAGTAATTATTATTTTCCCTCTACCTTCAGAACTACAATAGTGAGGCACACTAAATTTGTGGGAATAACTCTTAAAACAAGCCACATACATAATCCACCTAAATCTTAGGAGTATACTAAGGGAAAGGAGGGGGTACCTCCACACCTAGTAATTATTAAGGAACTAATAAACATGAGTTTTTATTAGAAACTGTTGCTTAACCAACAAAACAAGCGAAGATTCATGATTTTTTTATTTACGTACGCTCCTGCTGAGCTGCCTGCCATTGCATGAATTCGGGTACGAATTATTCAAAAGGAGATTTTTTAACAAGCATAAGAAAGTTAGTTAAAATCATAAACTATTTCGCGTGACTCACGCGTAATAAATTATGAAATTGGTATATATCTAATGAAAGCACATAAAACAATGACTAAAGCCATAGCAATGAAAGTTTAACTGGAATTCGTTAAGCGCTTATTATTATTATTAAAAAAAACGCGTGACGATATTACTATTTTGTACAAACTTCTGGGGTGCAATGCTGAGTAGCATAAATTTTTCTAAAATAGTGCTTATTTGTTCAATCTTTAAACTAAAATAAAAATCTCTGCCTAATTCAGCCTAATTTATAATTTTATGTCTAGTTAAACTAAAAAAATCCATTTACTATAGTGCATTTCCAATATAAACATTAAAAACAAAGCACTTCTACAAAAAAAAAATTTGATAGCAAAAGTAAGCAAAACATTTTAATACTAACTGTACTTGAGGGTTTCATGGCTAGAGATCAAATTTTTTTTTAATTGCTTGAGATAAATAAGATTTAATCAAAAATACACAGGCTTATTATGAACAGCAGCGTGCGGTTGATAAGAGAAAATTTTACAACAAAGTTGATAAATCGGTATTACGCAATGTAAGCGGTTGAAAAGAAGTATCAACCATATCATATCAACTACAAAACCACCATTGTGAATAGCTAATAATGGAAATTTATTCTCTTTTTTGCAATTACAACAGTAGGAGAAAAATATTCACTCAAAATGTAAGTATTATGTATAAAAATAAATATCGTTAAAAATAAACAGAATAATTGATTTTGTGCACAGGTCGCATATTATGAGCAACAAAAAGCAAATTGAAAGGTTTGTAGGTTTGATGGAAGCGAAATCGGACATCGCAAAAGCCTCTCACTGCAGCTTATTTTATCATTTGTCAGCTTTAATTTTTTTTCCTTCAGAGGCATATTCAAAATTGTGAATACCAACTTAATCATTCACAACTTTATCAACTGCTTTTCGTAATACCTATTTCAACCATAGTTGACAAATTTTTTCACTTTTTAACCAGTTGATGGTTGCTGTTCATAATAAGCCTGACAATGTTTGGTTTTTTTCTGCTCGTTTTTTCCGTTTTCTTTCACAATGTTCACTAAAAAAGCACCGCTAACTATTTTACAATTTTTCTTTGCCTATTTATGTAGAATTTTATTATTTTTAAGCAAGTATTTTCACTTTTCTTGGTACTTGAAGTTTTTTTTTATTAATACGTGAAGTCGCCGCCTTTGGTCTCTTTGTGAGCCGTTTAGAAAATGTTCCCATTTTATATATTTTACAAGTCTTAATTTCAAAAGTTTTGATATTTTTTGATCTATGTTACGAAAATATAAAACAATCAAGCAATAGCATTCCAAAAGTTCAAAAGAAAATCATTCGTTGCGTGTACTATTTAACATTGTTTTCAAAGAAGTTCATTAAATCATGAATTTTTTACGGCCTTTTAAAGCGTATGAGTAATTTTTAATTACAACGTATCTTCATATAAATCATACGCTCCTAATCACTGTGTGTGCGTGGGTAATACACCGTATATTACGTATACGCCACACACGTACAGTGTTGTAAACTAAAGTGGGGTACACACTATCGAATATGAGTGACAGTTTTGCTCAAATTTTACATTGATCGATAGTGTGGACACGCAGTCAACAGTCAACCACAGAATTTTTTGTTGTTGAGTGACAGTCAGCAGCCATATTGGTTTTTGACTGATAGTGTGTACTAGTGATGAGCTATTTTTCGAAACCTGTTACTTTTTCACAGCGCTTGAAAAATCACTAATCACAACTGTGACTGAATTATCAAGTAACAGGTTTTGCAAATATAGTTCTTTCATACAAACTGTGAATGCTCTTGCATGCTTACTTTACAGTAAATAAAGCTACCACATGAATTTATTTGTATACGTTTACTATTATTATAGCTCTAACTATTTATAGCTATCAAATTTTTGTATTTGCAATTTTACTGTCTCTCTACCTCTCATACGACAATTATCAATATTTGGTTGGTGTTGATGCTAATTGTTTGTTCTTGTCGCTATTCTTATTAGCATTTATCAAAATACCAATACTAATACATACTTTTAAAGCAGAAGACCTGAAATGTGTTAAACCGTGATCACAGTCACTGTTTAATTTCACAACTGCTCTTCCAAGGCATGCTCTTCTTATTAGATTTTGTCAAAATAACAGAACTGCTACAAACAAAATACTGCTTAACTGTGATCACAATCACAGCTTAAAAGAACAGCGATTTAGAAATCACGTTCACAAGGAGCAACATTATTAAAAAATCACAGTTTCGCTCAACACTAGTGTGTACCAAAAAGCGTCAGTCAAGAGATATTTTTGTAGCATAAACAACGCAAGATGGACGCGGAAAATTATTTTTTTTAAGAATTTACATATTTTTATGAAATGCAAGGCTGTATGTGATCTTAAAGACAAAATATTAAAACAACGTCGTACGAGGAGTTCTAAAGGTAAGAAAACATTAAAATAATTCATTATAAAAAAATTTTGTTAGCAATAATGCGCATCCAATTTGTGTTTTTTCTGTGTTTGTGTGTCAAATTTTTTTCTTAAATGAAGGTTTAAGTGTTGAACGTTATCGATACTCTGAACAGCCAACACTATCATTCAAAACTGATGAATTTTTGACTGTCACTCATGTTCGATAATGTGCATCGCACTTAATAGATTTTTCGCCCCACTATGCCCTTACAATTTTTTAGTAAAAAGTACCTATAACAAAATGTCAGAATTAAGTAAAATTAAGGTACTACTCTTACTGCAACTTCCTTAGAAAATAAAATTAATCTTATTAAAAACATGCTGCTACCAGAGCAAAAAAAGTCCCGCTTTGGTAAATTAAATTGACTGACGACGATCTTCATACTTTTATTTATTTGCTTACGGCCAACCCAACGATATACCTGCTTATAATTTCTGATATAAAACAAATGCATACTTTCTATTTTACAAATTCGATTATGAAAATTTTCATATAGAATAGTGTTGTTTGTGTGCCATTCTATATTTTTGACAAGATGACCATCATCCTTTAAAAAAATCACTGCGAATCATAGTTAACAAAATCTATTATAATAACAATAGTTTAAGTTTTTTAAATTGTTCAAGAAAAATTACCAATTTGGCCACATTTGGGAACCATAAGATTATGAGGGCAATTATGAATAAAATTCCTCGAGAAATTTTTCCCGGGAAACAATTCCAACTAATGGCAAGTAATAGGGAAAACAAAAAATTCTAATTGGCAAAGGGAGAAATTGCTTGCGGAATTTTATTCATAATTTCCCTCTACAATTTTTATATATTGTAGCACGTAAGCTATTCCATATTTGACCAACTATTGACAAATTTTCTCAAGGAACTGGTGTTCCTTAAATTAAATTTCTTGACTCAAGGGAATATAATTTCATTTCATTAGAGCGATTTTTTTATAAATATTTTTTCATTGATCTCGTCCCAGTTTTAAGGTTTGCGATTCCTAATCAATTAAACAGATACTGTTAAATTGTTATATGTATATAGCTTAGGCTTATATCTGCTGCACATACACATAAAGCATTTGTAACATTTGTAACAAAGAAAACAAAGGCCTTGATTTCTATAGGGTCCGCCAGATAACTTTTTTTTTAAAACAGGGCGCAAAACATCGAGTGTAGCTTCTGCTGTGTGGCACGTAGCGCCGTCCTGTTGAAACCAAATGTTGCCAATATGCTCCTCTTCAATTTTTTTTGTCAACAAAAATTCGTTCAACATGGCCCGATAACGATCGCCATTGACTGTAACGGCCACTCCTTGCTCATTTTCGAAAAATGGTCCAATTATGCCTCTGGACCAAAATCCGCACCAAACAGTCACTCGTTTTGGGTGCATCGGCTTTTCAATGTATGCGTGCGGGTTTTCTGTGCCCCAAATGCGACAATTTTTCTTGTTTACATACCCGCCAAGATCAAAATGAGCTTCATCTGAAAAGATGATTTTTTTTTTGGCAAAATCGGCATCTTCTGCAAGTCGATCGCAGGCAATAATTCCCAACGTTGTTCAAGCGTATAGACAACCATATTCGTTCAGCGGAAGTATAAAACTAATTATCTGTCAAATCAGACATGAGCTAAGTGTTACCATTCACGAAATAAACACTAGTTGAAAAAAAAACGTCAGATGGCGGACCCTATATTATGGTGTGTTTATCAATGAAACCCAGCAATAGAATTTAAAAACAATAATATAGTTTTATTACGTTTTTCCTACTTTACCAAAATTCACTAGATAAAGAATTACAGCTATATTCATAAAAAATATTTCAGGGTTATTCAGGTCACATAAACCTGTAATAAACCTAAAATATTTTTATGAATATGGCAGTTAAGTTCTATCTGCACAGATATGAAGGCACATAAGTATACAAATGTATGTGTAGATTTAATACTCAGATAAAAAAAATGCATAAATATCAGTATCATCATGATGTCAAGATCAGTTTAGTTTTGCTTCTCAAAATGAAAATAACTAACGTTTATTTCCTTTTTCTACTAAGTTTGAGTAGTTTTCTACAAATTGTACCAGCTCAAGAAACGGAAGGGGAGAATTTCAGACTGCACGAATTTGAAAATTTTATGCAAGATACCCAAATACGTTTAGAAAATTTCACTGTTTCTGCAATAAAATTTTCCATTACTTCAACTGAAATAAATGACTACAACGAATTTGTGAAGGCTTTAAATGACTACCTGAGTCAAGAAATGGTTCATTTCATTTTGCTGAGGGCAGCAGATAAATTTGCTTTAACAACTGATTCCCTACCAGAACTTGATAATTTATGGCAAATTGATATACCAGAGTTTCAACACCTTTTTGAAATGATGCTAAATGCTGAACTGCGTCTCTACAGGAAATCTAAAAATCAATTACGAATTGCCAAAGTGTTGCGAAGAATAGCAAAAAATGCTTTAAGTGAAACTATGGATTCTAAACTGAAATCAGAAGTGGAAAGCACTATAAGAGAAAAGCTGGATGTGCGTTTAACATTGTTGTACTTTGAACCACACTTTTGTATTTCAAATGTTAGATATTCGACATATTTTTACACAGCCGTCTTGCCTTCCCAAGATGATAAAAGAGAATCGCATCAGATTTGGCTTTGGTATGACTCCAAGTCTTTGGACAGCACAAGCCACATTACGTCTGAAGTTCTTGATTATTATACGTATGGAAAAGAACTGAATGTTGCACTTATTGGTACTGAGTACAACATGTATTACTACAAAAACAATACCGAAAATAAGATAGTCGGTTGGAATGTTGGTGGCTATCCTCCAAATAGTGCTTGGAAAGTCAACATTTTGGATGAAGGACGCATTATGTTTTCTCGAGACGGCTATTCCATGTGCGCCATGGACGATGTCGATGGTCAGCGGCGTGCCGTTAGATTCAAAAAAGGTAAGAACGCCTTTGCTGAGGAATGTTATTGGCAGCTTCAGTATTGTCCTTTTGATAAACGAGTAGAACACAAATTCATACGGTTTGGGTAGTAAGGCACTGCATCAATCTATTTCAGTTTTATTTATTTAGTTAGCAAATAGTAAATTAAATTAAAATAAATTAAATTAAATTAAATTAAATTAAATTAAATTAAATTAAATTAAATTAAATTAAATTAAATGAAATTAAATAAAATTAAATAAAACAAAGTGAAATAATATAAAATAAAACACATTAAATTCAATACAATATAAAATAAAATTAAATTAAATCATTTTTAATATTAAGTTTCACAACTTAAATAAAATCAACAAGAATGAAAAATGCTGCACGTAAGCCTGATTAAGAAATTATTCCTGATAAAAAAAATTATTGTGATAAAAGAAAATAAAATATTAAATAAATTAATATTTAATAAAATATAAAACAAAAGACAGTTAAATTAAATTAAATCAAAAAAAAAAAATAAAATAAAAATTAAACAATAAAATAAATTAAACTAAGGAAAAATTAAATTAAATAGAATGAAGAAAAAATAAATTATTCCTTACTAATAATATAAATGTGAAAGTGAGTTTGTTTGTTTAATTGCTACACTTTTACGTCAAAACCGCTAAACTGATTTTGAAAATTCTTTCAACAATGGAAAGCTATATTACCAGCGTCAAATATATGATATTTTTTCAGCTCGGAACCGGGTTTTTATATTTGGTGCGGATTTATTCCGAAAAACCAATTTTTAAACTGAAACTGAAAATTTCCATTGACTGGTTAACCAGTTTTAAAACGGGTTTTTATTGATTTTGAAACCGACCGAGTAAAAGTTAGTATAGAATAAAATAAATTTAAAAAAATAAATTAAAATAAAAAATAATTTAATATTATAATGTAAAATAAATTGAATAGAATAAATTGAAATAAAATAATAAATACATATAAATTAAACATTTTAAAAACACCCGAATACAGCTGCAAAAGATATGATATTTTGAAACTAGCTGAAAACAATCTGAATTAAGTCAGCTTTCAAATCAAAAACTGACAGACAACTTCTTTGATTTTATTTATTTATTTATTTCAATCCGATACATAGGAAGCCTAAAAGGCCAATTATACATGTATCTATAGAATTATGTTTATTAATAGTCATTTAAAGCTTATTTTTAGCAGCTTTAAATTTTTGATATGTGTAATTGTTTGTGATTTTATAATTTTTATTTTATTTTTTATTTGTTAAAAAAAGTACTTTTCTTAATATTGAATACCTACAACCACGAGGAACACTTGCAAAATTCTTATCTTCTTTACCTTTATCATGCTAATAGGAAATCATTGAACATTTTCATATTTCTTTGAAGAATTCTTTATCTCTTTCTTTGTGGCTTCTTTTTTATAAACGTAATTTAAATTAGATTTTTACAAAAAGAACTACTCGTATCAAATATAAATTTCTGGCTTGTGTGACACTTTGAACTGTCTTGAGTAGAAATGGAATATAAGCTAAAAACGGAAAATCAAAGAGTGTTTTTAAAGGCGATGTTACTCAGTCTGTACCAAAAAAGGAAAAAGTATATAAAATAGAATAGTAAGAGACAATAAAAAATATTAACCTGAATAAGATTTATAGATGCCGTGTAGTTTTTATATTTATACTAAGCAGCGTAAAAGTAAGTAAGAGGCAAAATGAAGAAAATTTAAAAAAATTAAAAAACACACGGCACAAAAAGGACATGACGAATTGGCTATAAAAATAAAATAAACATTAATAGGAAACAATTAGGATATACAGCACAAGTAGGAGTAAAACACAAGAGCAAATAATTGAGAAATTTTCTTTTATCATCTTTTTTGTTTATTTTTTTAGGACATTATTGCAACTTTACCTTTTTCCCATTTCTTTTATTATTATATTTAATTTTTTTTTCGCTGTGATTCCGCAGAAGACGCAGATTCTCTGTCTCGTCCAAGTAAACAAGGAACTCCAGTCTTTTTTACAAGCTTAGAAAAGTGAAGATTAAACGAATTTGCCACCTTAATGCAACAACCAGCAGCGGTTGCACAGAACAACAACAAACAGGGAAATGTAAATAAAAAATTACGAGAAAATCTTTTCCACTTCTTAGACAAAAAAATTTAATGGTATTGGTTTTTATTACACATATATTTATTTAAAAGAAAAGCAAAACAAGTGCAAACTAAAAATAAAAACAAAAATAAAAATGAAAGTAGTTACAAAATTGAGGTAATTTGGCTGATTGCTACTAGAAATAAAAGCTACTAAAGCTTTTTATAATAAGGGGAGCGAAAAAGTTAATTTGGTTTTAATGACAACCGGAAAGAATTTATTTTCAACAAAAAAATCTACTCTGCTAAACGGAAAGCGTATATTTAATAGACATTTTTTTTCTTTACGTTTTTGTATTTTCACCTGCAAAGGAAAGATAGGGAATGGAATAGAAATAAGAAGATCTACGATAAGTTATTTTAAATTGGTTTTTTATTTACAAGCTTTTGCTTTAAGTATTTTTAAATAATGTAATGAAAACAAAAATCATGCCATAAGCGCCCCCTTGAACTTAAAAAATTAAGATTTTTTTGCTTTGTTTTTATTATTAGGCCGCTGTGGCAAGTGATTGTTGTCAGAAACATGAAAAAAAATATTTATGTTGGTGTTATAGTTTTCGTTTTTCCAACAAATATCTTTTTCCAATTATTGATCAATTGGCATTTACGATTGACTGGTCAGTACCTCCTTGCTGGAATTTGTGAACATTTTATTATGTATTTGTAAGTTGTTGTTTTTTCAAAGCGTCTTATTCATATGAAAACTTAAATAAACTTACAAAAACATATGAACAAAGAGAGTTTTTTTTCTTTCTTACTTTCACTCTGTGTTTCACAAGTTTATAGCAAAGTTTTCGACTCGAAAAGTTTTCACATTCGTTACAAAAACGAGATACAGGTTTCATTAAGACTTGACATAACAATATCCTAGGAGTAATATGTATTCTCACGAGACACTCCTTATTACGAATTTACGTCTCACAGTGGGGCCAAAGGCCATTTTTTCGCGGATCAATTTATATCTCCACAACTACAATAGTGAGAGTCGCTAAACTTTATATGAGTAGCTCTTAAAGCACATTGCATGTTCTAGAAAAATCTACAAAGTAATTATTATTTTCCCTCTACCTTCAGAACTACAATAGTGAGGCACACTAAATTTGTGGGAATAACTCTTAAAACAAGCCACATACATAATCCACCTAAATCTTAGGAGTATACTAAGGGAAAGGAGGGGGTACCTCCACACCTAGTAATTATTAAGGAACTAATAAACATGAGTTTTTATTAGAAACTGTTGCTTAACCAACAAAACAAGCGAAGATTCATGATTTTTTTATTTACGTACGCTCCTGCTGAGCTGCCTGCCATTGCATGAATTCGGGTACGAATTATTCAAAAGGAGATTTTTTAACAAGCATAAGAAAGTTAGTTAAAATCATAAACTATTTCGCGTGACTCACGCGTAATAAATTATGAAATTGGTATATATCTAATGAAAGCACATAAAACAATGACTAAAGCCATAGCAATGAAAGTTTAACTGGAATTCGTTAAGCGCTTATTATTATTATTAAAAAAAACGCGTGACGATATTACTATTTTGTACAAACTTCTGGGGTGCAATGCTGAGTAGCATAAATTTTTCTAAAATAGTGCTTATTTGTTCAATCTTTAAACTAAAATAAAAATCTCTGCCTAATTCAGCCTAATTTATAATTTTATGTCTAGTTAAACTAAAAAAATCCATTTACTATAGTGCATTTCCAATATAAACATTAAAAACAAAGCACTTCTACAAAAAAAAAATTTGATAGCAAAAGTAAGCAAAACATTTTAATACTAACTGTACTTGAGGGTTTCATGGCTAGAGATCAAATTTTTTTTTAATTGCTTGAGATAAATAAGATTTAATCAAAAATACACAGGCTTATTATGAACAGCAGCGTGCGGTTGATAAGAGAAAATTTTACAACAAAGTTGATAAATCGGTATTACGCAATGTAAGCGGTTGAAAAGAAGTATCAACCATATCATATCAACTACAAAACCACCATTGTGAATAGCTAATAATGGAAATTTATTCTCTTTTTTGCAATTACAACAGTAGGAGAAAAATATTCACTCAAAATGTAAGTATTATGTATAAAAATAAATATCGTTAAAAATAAACAGAATAATTGATTTTGTGCACAGGTCGCATATTATGAGCAACAAAAAGCAAATTGAAAGGTTTGTAGGTTTGATGGAAGCGAAATCGGACATCGCAAAAGCCTCTCACTGCAGCTTATTTTATCATTTGTCAGCTTTAATTTTTTTTCCTTCAGAGGCATATTCAAAATTGTGAATACCAACTTAATCATTCACAACTTTATCAACTGCTTTTCGTAATACCTATTTCAACCATAGTTGACAAATTTTTTCACTTTTTAACCAGTTGATGGTTGCTGTTCATAATAAGCCTGACAATGTTTGGTTTTTTTCTGCTCGTTTTTTCCGTTTTCTTTCACAATGTTCACTAAAAAAGCACCGCTAACTATTTTACAATTTTTCTTTGCCTATTTATGTAGAATTTTATTATTTTTAAGCAAGTATTTTCACTTTTCTTGGTACTTGAAGTTTTTTTTTATTAATACGTGAAGTCGCCGCCTTTGGTCTCTTTGTGAGCCGTTTAGAAAATGTTCCCATTTTATATATTTTACAAGTCTTAATTTCAAAAGTTTTGATATTTTTTGATCTATGTTACGAAAATATAAAACAATCAAGCAATAGCATTCCAAAAGTTCAAAAGAAAATCATTCGTTGCGTGTACTATTTAACATTGTTTTCAAAGAAGTTCATTAAATCATGAATTTTTTACGGCCTTTTAAAGCGTATGAGTAATTTTTAATTACAACGTATCTTCATATAAATCATACGCTCCTAATCACTGTGTGTGCGTGGGTAATACACCGTATATTACGTATACGCCACACACGTACAGTGTTGTAAACTAAAGTGGGGTACACACTATCGAATATGAGTGACAGTTTTGCTCAAATTTTACATTGATCGATAGTGTGGACACGCAGTCAACAGTCAACCACAGAATTTTTTGTTGTTGAGTGACAGTCAGCAGCCATATTGGTTTTTGACTGATAGTGTGTACTAGTGATGAGCTATTTTTCGAAACCTGTTACTTTTTCACAGCGCTTGAAAAATCACTAATCACAACTGTGACTGAATTATCAAGTAACAGGTTTTGCAAATATAGTTCTTTCATACAAACTGTGAATGCTCTTGCGTGCTTACTTTACAGTAAATAAAGCTACCACATGAATTTATTTGTATACGTTTACTATTATTATAGCTCTAACTATTTATAGCTATCAAATTTTTGTATTTGCAATTTTACTGTCTCTCTGACTCTCATACGACAATTATCAATATTTGGTTGGTGTTGATGCTAATTGTTTGTTCTTGTCGCTATTCTTATTAGCATTTATCAAAATACCAATACTAATACATACTTTTAAAGCAGAAGACCTGAAATGTGTTAAACCGTGATCACAGTCACTGTTTAATTTCACAACTGCTCTTCCAAGGCATGCTCTTCTTATTAGATTTTGTCAAAATAACAGAACTGCTACAAACAAAATACTGCTTAACTGTGATCACAATCACAGCTTAAAAGAACAGCGATTTAGAAATCACGTTCACAAGGAGCAACATTATTAAAAAATCACAGTTTCGCTCAACACTAGTGTGTACCAAAAAGCGTCAGTCAAGAGATATTTTTGTAGCATAAACAACGCAAGATGGACGCGGAAAATTATTTTTTTTAAGAATTTACATATTTTTATGAAATGCAAGGCTGTATGTGATCTTAAAGACAAAATATTAAAACAACGTCGTACGAGGAGTTCTAAAGGTAAGAAAACATTAAAATAATTCATTATAAAAAAATTTTGTTAGCAATAATGCGCATCCAATTTGTGTTTTTTCTGTGTTTGTGTGTCAAATTTTTTTCTTAAATGAAGGTTTAAGTGTTGAACGTTATCGATACTCTGAACAGCCAACACTATCATTCAAAACTGATGAATTTTTGACTGTCACTCATGTTCGATAATGTGCATCGCACTTAATAGATTTTTCGCCCCACTATGCCCTTACAATTTTTTAGTAAAAAGTACCTCTAACAAAATGTCAGAATTAAGTAAAATTAAGGTACTACTCTTACTGCAACTTCCTTAGAAAATAAAATTAATCTTATTAAAAACATGCTGCTACCAGAGCAAAAAAAGTCCCGCTTTGGTAAATTAAATTGACTGACGACGATCTTCATACTTTTATTTATTTGCTTACGGTCAACCCAACGATATACCTGCTTATAATTTCTGATATAAAACAAATGCATACTTTCTATTTTACAAATTCGATTATGAAAATTTTCATATAGAATAGTGTTGTTTGTGTGCCATTCTATATTTTTGACAAGATGACCATCATCCTTTAAAAAAATCACTGCGAATCATAGTTAACAAAATCTATTATAATAACAATAGTTTAAGTTTTTTAAATTGTTCAAGAAAAATTACCAATTTGGCCACATTTGGGAACCATAAGATTATGAGGGCAATTATGAATAAAATTCCTCGAGAAATTTTTCCCGGGAAACAATTCCAACTAATGGCAAGTAATAGGGAAAACAAAAAATTCTAATTGGCAAAGGGAGAAATTGCTTGCGGAATTTTATTCATAATTTCCCTCTACAATTTTTATATATTGTAGCACGTAAGCTATTCCATATTTGACCAACTATTGACAAATTTTCTCAAGGAACTGGTGTTCCTTAAATTAAATTTCTTGACTCAAGGGAATATAATTTCATTTCATTAGAGCGATTTTTTTATAAATATTTTTTCATTGATCTCGTCCCAGTTTTAAGGTTTGCGATTCCTAATCAATTAAACAGATACTGTTAAATAACTAACAGTGCTCTGTTATGTGCAAACTTAATATGTTAGAAATTCTGGTATGCGTTTCTTCTAGTTGAATTTATCTATAAAAATATAAATTAATTATCTGTTTGAGAAAAGCTCAACCTAAGCTATTGATAAGCCAGTAAAAAATTTATATCTCTTTATGCGCTTAAGGCAATCGTCTTAAATTTTTATCATTCCTTAAGCAAAACTGGTTTTTTCTTGAATTTTATTTGTATTATGGCAATAAAAATTAAATTATCATTTTTATTTTCAGCATAATGCGTACAATTCAGTTGAATAATAAAAAGAATTCAAAAAGATCTCTTGCAATGATTTTCTTGATAATTTCAACAAACCGAGTTTTTTATAACAGCAATTTTATTTTTCATTAAGATATACGTTCATACTCGTATACTTGTAATTATATACTTAAAACTTTATTTATTTTACGCAAGCAAAAGTCACTCAAATTTAAATAAATATATACATCTGACAATGGTGGTAATGACCACGATACAGCAATAATTATATGTATATACCTCAATGAATGTATTAAACTGTCCTCCTTAACTAAAAACATCCTGTGTGCAGTGCTAGTGCTTCGGCCTTCTCTTATTCATTTCTTGAATACGCGTTTTGTCATCTCTTTGTAGTTCCATTAAAATAAATGAAAATTTATACGCGCCCATCATCATCAGGGTGGAACTGATGGGTACAATTACTTGGATTTGCATGCGATAATAAAAATAAAAAATAAAAAATAAAAAGTAAAAGAAAGAAAAAAAGGATGTCGAACAAAAGGCCATTCAACCAACTGCCAGCCAAAACGAGCAAGAGCGACAACTCCGCATTGGCTTGCCTTTTGTTAAAATAATAATGGCTGATGATAAGATCAGAGCATGTAAAATACATACACACTCACAAGGAAATGAAAGAAATCAGCTGATTCAGCCACCAACAACAAACAGAAAAATATGATGACACACACACGAAAAGCTGGTATTGAAACCACATATACACGCAAACGAACACAATGCCATGAGAGTGACATAAATATGCGATAAAGGACGACACGCTTGACACATCCATACATATCGCCAGCCATTCATAACCCGCAAAAATTAATAATTAAAAAAAAACTTTTTATGGTGACAACTTTACTGTATGGTGTTATATTTGGTTACGTATTTCATAGTGCGTACCAGGGAAGCTTATAAGTTTCGTCAGCACCTTAACGCGGAATTATATATTACAATATTGTAGGCTTTATGGAAAATAATATCATATATTTGTCCTCACAACAAATCCTTTAGAGTGAAAGAACTCACACAAAATAGTTAAAATCTAGCAGATTTTGATTAAAATATTTATGAAAATCTATACCATTTACACCAACTCTTTTAGACATTTATCAAGATTTGTTTGTCCAAAACAAAACCCATTAACTGAAAAATTAACAAAACTACAACAAAATACTGCCAATTCAGAAATTTTTTTAAGCAGACCGTAACTAATTCACTCATCTTTTTTTAAACATATTGCACAGGACAGTAAAAAATAAATAAAAATATGATATTTAGATTATACTCGTATCTTCAACAAATCTACTGACAAAACAGATTTCGTTTTGTATGAGAAATCTATTAAATGGCACCAAGATTTAGCTTAAAATCTTGTAAGAACTAAATTTACATTTAATTGAAATGCCGTATTATAATTTATAACCCTAGAAACAGACCTCTGTTAACTGATAAAAATAATTTTTTTTTATAAAGTGGACTTGATACCTGATTTTTTAAACAAAATGAACCCGAAATTTTAATTATATTTAGATAAAACATTTAATATCTCCAACGACACCGAAAGTCCGTATCATAACTGCTGAATTTGTTGTAAATTCTCTAGTACTGGGCCGCACCAGAATTAGCAACAACAAAAGCTGATTGTTAAAAAACAAACAAAAAATAAAAACAAGAACAAAAAAAAACAAAAACAAGAAATTTCCTTCCATATTCCTTTTTTCTCCCCAAGTTCTACGGTTTTTAAATAAATCACCAAAAACCTTTTTTCGATTTAGATTTTTCTGAAATTGTGTTATCATTTATCATTTCTACAAAATCAAGAGGCGTCTCCTCCAATATTCTCTAATTGCTCCAATTTTCTGGTTAATATTACTTAAAAATGAAAACCGAAGTCAAAAATTTAACTTTAACGAAAGAAATAAGCAAAAATAAATCGCATTATTCGAATTGTTTTCTTTTAGTGTTGCCAACACTTTAACTATATTAACACTTGAACCATACTTGAATTTTTGCTTGAATTTTCGACTTAAGTGTGTTCAGAGACCGAGACCTATAGTAGAATTTCACGACAAATATTTTCGCAGAATATTTCAACTTCATACATCCCTGTTTTAAAGGTGAGTTTTGCTTTTTTTTTTAATTGCAAAACACCCATTTCCAGAAGAGTTAGAGGGTTAATGGTAACGAATAAAATGTTAGTTGTAATGTTCCGAATAAATGTTATGAAGTGGTGTACATACCAAAAACATAATTATTACACGATTTTCTTCATTTTCTTACTACACATGAATGCAACTTTAAATAGGCCATAAAATAAGGTTTAAATGTAAACTTTTAAGACGCCGATAGACGTACATATATCTTTCTTTAGTCCCCTCTACAAAAATTAATTTGCAGAACATCAATATTATCATTTTGGTAATAGATGCAAAATTTTAAAATATTTTAAATTTTTTTTCTTAAATATATCATCAAAACATTATTTGTTTTGCACCAATGAAAAAAAAAAAATCACCTTAAAGAATTGTGAAAATAAGCTTATAGAAAAATTCTAAAGAAAAAATTCCGGTTCATAAAGGCATTGATTTAAAAAACAGTCTGCCTGTGTGTGTGTGTGTTTCTGTGTGTGCGCGTGTGTGTGATGCTAACTTTTTTCTGTGCAAGTACAGAGAGAATAATAAAAATATTGTTTCCATCTCTACGGTAAATGAATAAAAGCGCTGCTGGTCAAAGGGGTATTACCAGCCAGCTATTTAACAAAAACAACAAAAATGAAGTAGTATGTAGTACTCGTATAACAAACACAATACCAACAATTGACGCGTGGAATAAATAAAAATTTTGCATCAACATTAACACGTCATTGCCTGGTGTGGCTGTGTATGAATATAAAAATGAAATTCTACGTAAAGATATTAAATGAGTGTCAGATCATGTATGCGCTACATGTTTCGCTTTCGCTGCATACATGAGTTATTTTACATTACGGCAGAAATTGTCATTGTGGCAATACTAGGCATGCAACAAGACGGCGACGATTCAGTACATTTATTTTGAATGACCTCAAACAGAACCCTAGACACCAGTGACAATAAATATCAGAATATTATTATACGAGGTCGGCTCAATAACGCCGTGTTTTTTTAAATGAGACACATGTTTTTGGAAGAAGAAATCATTTTATCAGAAATAATTTCTTAGTCGGGCTTAAGTTCATTAATTTCAATTCTTGTTGAATGAAATATTTTTTTTAATTAATGTGAGTTCCTAAAGAAGAGAAGAAAATTTAAATTAGACTTTATTAGCTAAGGGAAATACCGATATTTTTCTGTGCAGCCACGCACTTCGTCAGCACACAAGTCTATCTATTGGGGTCGAGATTGTTATTAACATCAGCTTTTTAACGCAAATTTTAAATGAAATGGAATATGAGAAATGATTATATTGTGTATACAATTATTGATCAATTATTGAAATCATTTTATTTTTAAACGTAGTGTTCTTAAAGAAAGCTCTATACATTTTCTTCAACGTTTCTCCATGTTTTTTTTTATTCCTTTCAAAAAATAAGATTTGCCGAAGTCATTAAAAAAAAGTATTTGTTTGTGAGATGATTTCATTATTGAAGTCCAATCTCTTTCCGCCAAGTCATTTCTTCAGGTTTGAGAACAAGAAATACTCACTTGGGACTAAGTTCGGATGAGGGATGAGGGAGCAGTTCGTTACCTAACGTGTGCAGCGGTGCAATGTTCTGGTGTAAGAGTGTTCTTTCCTTGGCCACATACCGACCCATAACCGTGAAAAAAGCTTAAGCGACATATTTTTTTTAACTCGATTTTCAACGAAAACCGATTGTTTACGATAGCCGATAATCGATTTTCATTAAAAAGTTCAGTTAGAAAATTATGTTGCTTAAGCTTTTTTTAGCGGTTATGGCATTACACGACAATTTTTTTATTTCATCATTAAATCATCTTAATCAGTTCGCATATAGTAATAATTACAAATTAAATTATAAAAGAACCCACTGGCGTTGCGTCAAGAAGGCAGTGCTTTTGAAACCAACTTGTATGACAATAGCAAGCATCAGAAAAAAGCTGAATAAAACAACTTCATTACTTTTTGCTCAGCTTGCATATACATATAAGTATTTTCGTTTAATTCTTTTTTTACTTTTTCATGTATTTATAACGTCAGCAGCCAGCTTTCAGCTTTTGCTAACAAAATGCTATTTTAAATGCATTCTCTTTCATTTCTCTTATTTTCACATAATTTTTTAACATAACACAATTCTTAAATGTGCATAATCTGGTTAAAAATACTTCTTCTTCTACTTTTTTTTTGTTGCCTTTTCTTTTTATGTGGCCATTTTTGTGCCACTAAATGTTAAAAAAAAAAGTAAAAAATAAATAAAAAGGGAAGATGTTACCAAAAGCCAGAAAGCAAAAAAAAAACTTTTGGCAAGTATTAGTATTTACACAGGAATTGTATTGTTGGGCAACATAATGAATATTTAAGAATTTTTCTTGCTTTACTTTTGCTTTTACGCAATTTTTTAGTCCTCCTTAAAAAATAAAATAAAAATAAAAGGATTCGCTTCCTTCCAGTTGCTTTAAATTCATTTTAGTGTATGAAAAAAGATGATGAGAGTCTATAATAAAAAGAGTCTGTTTGTTGTAAAATGCAAGTGGGATTGTCGCATATAATACAATTTAATTATATGATAAAATAATTAACATTTATAAAAGAAATTCTTTTAGTGTGGTTAAAATTTTTCAAGCAGTAAGAAGTTTTAACAAAACAACAAGAGCTTAATTGTATTTACTTTAAGTTTTAAATTAAATTGTGCTATTGCTAATATTCACGATAGATATCAAAAGATAATAAGGTTTTGCAGGAGAACTCTCAAGATTGTCATTTCTGCAATGAAGAAAATTTGCGAGAAGTTTACTAAAGAGTTCTTAAAAAAACACGAAATGTATACACATTACGGACTAATTGTCAAATAAATATACTCCGGTATTTATTATATTTTAAATACTAAATAAAAATTAAATTGACTGATAGAGCTAATAAGTCAGTTAAAGTTTAAACGCTGGTTATTTGAACTAAACTCTAATTTATATGTGGTTTAAACTCAACAGCAGCAAATCAGTGAACCATACCTTATGTGTGGTTTAAAAAATAATATTGTGGCAACACTAGAATAAATGTAAGAAAACAGCTGTTTTGCAGTGGACTATCAATTCTCTGCACAATCAAAAAGGCAAAAAATTTAATAAATTTTAATGAAAGGTATCCAAATTTTACTGAGAAAGCAATTATATTTATGCTTTGCAAAGTAGAATAGTATAAAATAATAATAGAGTGTAAGGAAACAGTAGAGTGCTTTTTAAATGCAAGACATATGGTATCTAAGTAACAAAATCATATGGAATGCATTGGTAGTTTAAACGCCCAATTTTATGCGTTTACGTAAGGTTTAAATACTGCACTGATTTACAGGTTTGTTGGTTTAAACACATTATGAACCAAAAATAGAGATTTACTTGCACTGATTTATTAGCACTTGCTGTTTAAAAGTGCAACAGCTGATTGACCTTGAATTATGTGTTTGCTACGATGTGCGTCTGTCTGCATATCTGCCTGTCAAAGGCTGTTTTTCGAGAAACATAAGAGCTACCTGCTTGAAACTGTCACAGAATTAAGAAAACTGTGGCCGCTACAACAACAAAAAATATATGACAGTTGAAAGTTAAGGGGTGAGATCCTAAAGTAATAAAGAGCCAATTATATATAGACACTTGAAATGTTCAAAGTTTGTGTAGTTTTATGCAAACCACACCAGTTAACACTAAAATTTCAAAAAATTTAATTTAAAGGGTTTTCTATTAGTTAATGTAACTTTGAACATGCAATTTTGACAACCTGCTGTATCTTGGACACCGAAACTTAGAATTCCAAAATAAAAAATAAATAAAAAATAACTAAACTAATCCCAAAAAACGAAAAAAATCGCCAAAACCCGAAAAAATCGCCAAAACAAAAAAAAAGCGTCAGAACTAAAAAAATCGTTAAAATAAAGCTTAATAGCCAAACACCGAAAAAATCGCTATAAAAAATCAAAAATCGCCATAAACCAAAAAATCACCAAAAACTGAAAAAACGTTATAAGGAAAAAATCACAAAAACTACAAAAAAATCGCTAAAACTAAAAAAACACAAAAACTGCAACAAATCCCAAAAGCGAAAAAACTAAGAAAAAGCGCCAAAACTAAAAAAAAACTGCCAAAAACCATAAGAAGGGTAAAAAAGATATTCGATTATATAGGGTAAATTCCGAATAGTATTAGTTTTTGTTAGTGTCCGTACGAAACCCTTCGTGTGCATTTATTATATTTTAATATGATATACAGGCTTATTATGAACAGCAACCATCAAATGGTTCAAAAATGCAAAAATGTGTTAACTATAGTTTAAATAGTTATTACGAAAGCCAGTTGATAAACTTGTGAATGATTAAGTAGGTATCGCCATTGTGAATGTGCATTTGAAGGGTAAAAAATAACAGCTGAAAAATTACTAAATAAGTTGTTAATCAAGCTTACAAACCTTGCAATTTGCTTTGTTGCTTATAATATGCACCCTGTGCGCAAAATCAATTATTCTGTTTATTTTTAACGATATTTATTTATATAAATAATACTTACATTTTGAGTGAATATTTTTCTCCTACTATTGTAGATGCAAAAAAGAGAATAAACTTCCGCTAATAGCTATTCACAATAGTGATTTTGTAGGGTTGATACGTCTTTTCAACAGCTGACATTTTGTAATACGGATTTATCAACTTTGTTGTAAACATTTTTCTTATCAACCGCACGTTGCTGTTCATTATAAGCCTGATAAGTACATTTTAAATAAGTAATTTAATTTCTATAAATGTGAAATATTTGAAGGTGGTACGTACCACTGCCGTTTTTTAAATAATTGATTAGCGAGGCTATAAGGCGACAAATGCAGCTAGGAACATTTGAAGTCGTGTGATCCTGTAGCCTGCTGTGGTGAATGTATTTAGTGTATTAAGCATTAAACACTTTTTTCTAATTTTTGTGAAGTAAAACGAAACATGCTGGTATCAGCTTAAACTTGAATAGTCAGGGTTAAAAAGTTTAGATCCTCGTAATAATTTTTGCTAAAAAAAAAATTTTATTTAATTTTTCCCAAATCTAACTACATGTTTTCACTTTTTAAACGAACATTCCTTAAAAGGAAAAAATTTAATTTATAATAAAGTTCGTTTATAGTAAAATAGCAAAAATGTTGTCTACCTTAACTTGAACAATAATTGTGACCACCATAATGCAATGAACCAAAACATCAATAATACAAAAAGTTTAATATTTTTCTTATGCCAAACCTCTCAAGGCTATTAAAGAAAAAGTAAGCTTATGAAAATGAACTTCAGCACGTTGCTTTTATGAAAAAATATATAAATTCTGCAATAAATAATTGCATGTTTTTGCAAAAGCCATAATTTACGCTCGAACATAATTTAATAATAAAATAATTAGGAAAAAATTTTTTTGTATACATGTATGCATATTTTAGTTTAATATTTGGCTTTCTTGCTCTCTTAGCCTACGGAGGAATACTTCACAGTTTTCTCTAGATGACTGAAATATCTACAAAATTTTAAATAATGACTTTAAGGTTGAAAACGAAAACAGCAGAATGAAAAAAATGACAGGCTAAAATTTTTAAAATATACCTTGAAGTATTTTTTTTTTAAACAATTTAATATGCAAAATTCAAATACTAGGGAGGCTTATAAAAAGACAGACTTCTGTTTATCACGTCCCACATAATCCAGGCTTTTATTTATTTCAGCGAATTAATTTCTATGAAGTAGTTGCTGGTTTTACTGAAAACTTTTAGGAAACCTCGCCATAAATTACTCAATTAATTGAAACCCATTTTTATTTAAAGAAGGAAAAAAATAATAATAAACATGATTCAATAAACTTTGGAAGTTTTATGCTTCCACAGTTGAACTATTCATTATTGTAAATGAAAAATATGGTAATAGCCTAATTGGGCTTATTTGCAGAAAACCAGGCCCTTCTTATGAAATTATATACTTACATATATTTAAGTTCAAACAAAACAAGCAGTACAAAAAAAGTTTACGTTATGAATATTTTAACAATTTGTTGCAAGCATAACAACAATAGCTGCACTACTGCAACAAGCAATTACATTGTATATGGCTTGTAATGCACAACAGATCTTTCTCCATCCGCTCCTATACCTTTTTGCAACAACAATTGGATAAGCTCATCACGTTTTGTTTAACAACAACATCAAAATACTCAAAATTAAATATTTAACTATAAAACTATCTTTTTAAATCGATGGATGGATTGCCAAACATTGAATTGAACACTTAAACTTACTTATATTGAAAAGAAACTGAAAATCGCTAATATAAAAAAAAATAGCGAAGGCTATAATTTTGTTACATAAAAACGTGCATACGTGAGTTGCTGTATGGATTATTTTGTTGACCGACTAAATTGTTACATTGACTCTTTCATTACATTTGAATCGATGGAGAGCTGCAATAAAGCTGATGTGATGTAAAACGCTGGCATTATAATCAAAGTTAAAAGAAGAACGATGGCAACTATGTTTATACGACTCGCAAATCTTTTATAGAAACACTTCGATTTCGATTTATACTTCTACTTCCAGTTAATTTGTATTTCTAGTTGTTATGGGAGCTTTCTAAGCTCTATCGTAGAAGTTTGTTCGAAACAGCAATACATGTCATTAACATTTTAAAACATTTCGGACATACGGCCATCGCGGCTGTCCTTGACAAAGCGCATTCTGGACTTCCAATTTTAGGCGACTATTTTGTGCACTGCTGACCGTATATCACGAATAACACAAACAATATCGGCCTCCAAGGCGTCAATTTTTGTTGGTTTGTCAGCATAAGTCAATGACTTTATGTGGCCCCGTACACATAGAAAAAAAAACCAATGTAAAATCACCATGCATATATTTTGATTTCAAATCATATTAAATTTGTAAGAAATAATATGATGTTTAAGTGTGTTAGTGTTTATTTGCTTTGTTCATAGCATGTGCCAATATACACACGTAGCGCAGTTCACATTATGTTTTTTATATGGAAAGCAATGCCACACAACAAAAAATATCGGAAATGACATACGTTGCCAATAGAACACACTATTGCGATGTCACAAAATGCCATAGTGTGTACTCGGCATAAGTTAAATAATTAATAAAATACACTAACTATATTAAATTAAATTCATTTTAATTTAACTTGAAATAACTTTGATTCAACATGGTTCTTAGTGTTTTTCAGTATCGAATTTACGTTGTTTCAACTTTAAATAACATTACCTCATCATGATTCTTCACTTTGATTTAACGGTGCGGGAATTTTAAATCAACATGAAATAAAGTTATTTCAAAAGGAAAAATTTTCTTTGAAGATTACTGTAAATCATGTTAGATTTACATGAAACACATATGAAGCAAAATCATTGCCGAAAAAGGTTAAATTAACTTAGTTCATGAAGACTTTAAGTTTGAATTTGTATGCGTAAGCAACTTATCGTCAAATTTTAATTTTAAAAAGACGATGGTGGAGCTTGCCTTGCGGCACGTAGCGCCATTCTGTTGAAACCACATTTCGGCCGTATGAATACAATCCATGTTTTCAAAAAATACAAATAAAAAATGGTTGATACTGGTGCAGTAATGACCGTTTTTGCAGAAATATGATTCAATGATGCCGCCAGCGCCGTAGCGTAGAAGCATCTGTCTCTCGTCTTTCTCCATATGCGGCAATTTTGTTTAGGGGCCATCCACATATTATGTAACGCCATTTTTTCCGATTTTTGACCCCCCCCTACCTCCCCACCAGTAACAGATCCTAACAATTCTTAGACCCCCCCCCCCCACCCTCACAATAACGTAACAAGAACTTTAAAAAAATTTAAATTGTTTTAAGTTTTTATTAAAAAAAATTAAATTTAATTCATACACATACATATGTATGTATTTTTAAATAACTTTTTGTTTGAATTGAAGTAAATTTCTTTATTTAGTTATTACAAACTAATATACAAATATTTTTATGGCATTTTCTTAAGTTTCGTTTAGGATTTATGCATTTATTTTATTTATGGGAAAATGCAAGTAATTGAGAATGGACGAATATTCGGGAATTCGAATACTTTTGTTTCTTTATTTCTATTTTCTGTTAGACTAACACAGTGCGTAGACAAAAATCAAATAAGCTTGCAAAATATAAATAATAACAATTATGTATTTATGTACATACATATGTATATGCATATAGCTATTTATATCTATTTAACAGTCATGATTCTTGATTTATTATGTATTTCTTTGATAAATTAAATATATAAATTAAAAATCGAAGTGTTTTTGTACAAAATTAGTAAAATTTATGTCACGTAACAATTTTACAGACCCCCCTACCCCTCCCCCCCCGTAACAAATCATAACAAAACTCGAACCCCCCCCCCCCCCCCCCAAGGGCGTTACGTAATATATGGATGGCCCCTTATTAGCAAAGAGGCAAAAATTGAGCATCATCACTGAACAGAATTTTCCGATAAAACATGGTATAATAGTTTAAGCGAATTCATGGCTGATTTTCAAACATAATTTGGATACTTTTGTAGCGGGTTTGATATGTGAATTTATTTATTATGACTTGCCAAAATGTGAGCGCAGTATGACAGGTCGTTTGACAGTTCAGTAAGCAGTAAGTTTTATCGGGTTTAAAAAACATCCTCTACTTATTTGTGTACAGATAAATTCGCATGTGATATTTTTTTCTTCTCTTATATGGTACACATTTTATACTGAAATTAAGGGGTTTTTTATAAAAACATTTACTGTAAGCAAACAAAAAATTATACTTTTAAACATTTTAGAACTCTTGAAGTAACATGACTTAGAAAAAAATCTTACTTCGAGTTCTATGAGCGAAATGCCTACAGTGGCCAAACCCTTCATCTTCAACGAATCAAACGTAGAGGAGAATAAAGAAAACAAATGGTAGTTTTGAACCGCACTTACAGTATATCTGAATTGATTTTGTGAAATTTGTTAAAAACTTTAAAAAAAAAATATGATTTAGTAAAAAAACCTTACTTTGAGTTCTATAAGGGAAATGCCGACTTCCCCAGGGAACCAAACCTAAAGGGAAACCCATGTTCCCCAGGGAACCAAACCTAAAGGGAAATTAAGACATCAAATTATACTATTAAACTGCATTTAGAGTATATCTAAATTGTATTTGTAAAATTTTTAAGAAATTCTTGAAAAAATTTGATTTGTTTTCTTTATTTCCCTTTAGGTTTGGTTCGTTAAGGAAGAAGGGTTTTGTGTCAGTGAACATTTTTATAAAAATATCATTTCAGTGTGAAATGGAGAAAAGAAATCGCATGCGATATTTTTGTTTTTTTTTATTCCTACTTCTATCTCTGTCTAGACTTTTCGTTCTACTTTTTTTCCACTTTAAGTTCTATTAACAAATTTTAAATATTTCCATTTTAAGTTCGACTTCGATTGCTACTTCCATTTTCGTTTCCATTTATACTTATTTTTTACTTAAAAAGGGTGGCGTTGGCTGAAGTATATAGTTAGCATGTTGACTACAAAACCGTAGGTCCTGTGTTCCAGCGCGGTCTCCGACAGTCAATAAAATAACAAGACCACGCAACTTGCTGATGTGCACTAGTGTCCATTTGTATCAGTTGTTGTAGGAAAGTTCAAGTGATGAAGGCATAGACACTGGTCACTGAACACCACCGGCTTCAGCGCATACTAATCCTAATGTAACATCAGCGCCTTCCTTCGCCGGTGCATTGTGTAGCAGAACGATCGGCAAAGTAAAATAAGCAATAAAATGGCATAACCAATAACAGCATCAAAAATGTAATACGCCTCATTGACACCAGAGGCGCTGCAACACTGCATTATTACAAACGTGCAAAAGAAGCTTTCATAATTTTTCTCCTATTTGAACTTTAATTTCTACTTATACTTTTATTTATGCTCTTACTATTTGCGTACTTATAAGAGGTATAAATAAGGAGTTAGAGCCTTTCTATATCAAGGTATGTGTGTATAGAAATTATTATTTTCTATTCCTGACGGGTTGTAGTCAGTAGCCTGCTGTCGTAAGGTTAACTCATTTTGATGTGAAATGCAATACGGTAGAAAAAACACGACGATGCATCAGCTGAGCAAATTTCAGCTTTCCTTCTGCTGAAATGAAATCATCTGGTATGAATTCGCCTTGCCTCATTCGGTTACTTTTTCAATCGCTTTGTGTAAAACACTGGGCCAACAAACTCTGTCTAACCTAAGTTGTAATAAGCAAAATGTTGTAAACTAATGTTTGTGAGATGCAATACAATTAATTGCAAATCAATTGCTGCAACAATAGCAATAGTTGTAGCAACATAAGCAACGACATAATTCTTTATTTTTAATTTTTCGTAATACATTTAAGCATCAGCTTTATTAACTTTCAATGCAGATAATGAATACCTTAACATAAAGATAAATGCGCAATCAAAATGAAGAGTTGCAAATGTTTATGTACAGATACTCGTATCTCGAGCATCTGCAGGCAGGCAGTGCAACACTGATCATGAATTGCATTTAAAAGCAAACTGTATCTTAAGCATTCGTTCGCACTTATGAAAATTCATGGCCACAAATGCGTAATTTGATTTTTATTACATGTTGTTAATTTGAATGTATTTCGCTCGAGTAGCGTATATAAGTATATGAGTAGTTCAGCTTCTGGCTTTTGCCGCTTGATTGAATTGGGTGTGGCGTGCATATTTTGAAAATTATGTGAAAATTTGTATGTGAGAAATTTTATGGTATTTTCTTCATATTCGCTGCTCGCTCGTACTTGTTTGTATTGAAGGTTACAAAGAAAATTAATTTTTTTTTGTTTGTATTGAAGAAGGCTAGTGGCTTATGTTTGTAGAAAATTATAATACCAAGTGCAATGTAGAGCGTTTGATTAAAAGCTATAAAAAGAAAATTAAAGCTACGCTGTTTGCAATCTGTAGACAGAATGAAGTGTTTTAGCATGCGATTAAATTATTTGAGAAATAATTTAAATTTTTGCTTTATATTTCTTAATTTTCAACTAATAAAAAAGAGTTAGGTGGCTGCCCTAAAAATGTTAACTGCCTTCAAGTAGCAATTGCAAAAAGAGTTTGAATTGTTATCTCATTGTTTTTATATTAAATGAGCATTTCATTATTTTTTCTTTTATGATAAGCACTTATAAAACAATTATTAGGTTAAGAGGGCAAGGACAAATAGCTTTCACTTGGTTTATGAATGAATATTCTTTGAGTACCACAAACGTTTTATTCTACCTGTGGCTTAATGAGCCGATATGTGAGTTCGTGTTTCTTAATATTCCTCCTTATTGTGAATTACGTAGTCACATCAAGACGACAGTAAAACTTGTTACTTGCAAAGCCGTAGAGATTAGTAAGAGATTGTCGTGAAGGGCCAATTGTTGCCGATAAAGAGAAGACAAGCGACAATATTTACTGTCGTCTTTCTTTCTTCTGGAAGGCTTTGACGTTCCAATATCAGGAAAAAACAGACAATATCTTTAAGAAAATTATAAAATGCTTTTTAACATTTAAGTTTTCCAAATACGATATCTTTCTCTTGGCTGAAGTAGTTAGCAAGTTGACAACAAACCCGAAGGACCTGTTTTTCCGACACTCATTAAATACCAACACCACACATTTATCTGATGTGCATTAGTGTCCCTTTTTATCAGTTGTTGTAGTAAAAGTTCTAGTAATGAAGGCATAGAACTTAACCGGCTTCAGCGGATACTAGTGCTAATGTAACATCAGAGCATCGTCCTTCGTCGGTATTGTGTAGCAGAATGATCGGCAAAGTAAAATAACCAATAAAACGAGGTGTTACCTTCTTAAGGAAAGGGATCGTGATAGAGAAGACCGGTGGTGAAGGCAGAGGTAGAGGAAAGCTTCATAATTTTATTAACTCTGCTTTTTGCAAATTTTTATTAGTGAGTAAGTGTTGCCATGCCTCTGGTGTCAATGAGGCGTATTAAATTTTTGAAGCCATTTTATTAGTTATTTTACTTTGCCGATGATTCTGCTATACTATACCGACGAAGGAGGGTGCTCTTCTGATGTTACATTAGGATTCATATCTGCGGAAACCGAACTAGTGACTATGCCTTCATCACTTGAACATTCCTATAACAACTCATACAACTCAACTCATACAACTCAGCACTACTGCACATCAGAAAAATTCGTGGTGTTGTTATTTAATGACTGTTAGAGATCGGGCTCGAACCAAGGACCTTCGGTTTTGAAGTCAACGTGCTCACTACTTCAGCCAACGCCACTACACACACATCTCATTCAGATACAAATGACAATTGTTGTTTGTTTATGGGTTTTACAACAAAACAATTATTTATGTTCATATCTATCTACAAAGATAACGTATTATTACGTACACATACATATTTTGTATTTTAATTAATTTTTCGCAGTTCATTATATGTAAAAATCATCTACATATTCCTATATCTATATTATGTTTATATACGAGTATTTTTCCTAACTACAATTTGTGCAACTGCTTTTAGGTTTGTATTTGTCGAAATGTTATTACCATCAACGTTTTTGCAATTTTCTTGCGAACTATTTTCCTCTTGGTTTCAGATGACATTTGTTTGCTTTTAAAAAAAATAAACATTTAAATATTTTTGTTGCAAGTTTTTGTAAATTTCTTACCCAATACACTTAACAATGTACGTAAATGGGAAATTTTTCTAATATTTATTTTGCTTTTCTAATGTTTTTTTTGTAAATTTTCAGGAAACTTTAACAACCCACACAGCCTCACTTGCACAAACACACCCACACAAGCAGAATTCGGTGGTGTATAAAAGATATGAATGTGTGAAGTACCTTCGCAGCACAAACTTAACAAATACCTGCCATAAAGTACATTGCAACAACCTGTGATTGCAGACAGCACTTGCCGCACAACTTCGACGACAGAGCGAAGTGTGCGAAAGCCATTGATAAAAATCTGTGTTGGTTTATTCTCTTTACTTTTGTTTTTTTTTTTGTTTTGCAGCTTGGCTTGCATTTGTCGGTATGCTTTAAGTTTAACTACCAGTGGCAAATGGTTTAAAAAAAAAATTATATAAACAGAGAAATGTAAAGTTCCACTGTTTTACTTTAAATTGACATCTCTCTCTGGTATTGTTAATATTGGCGTGGAGAAAAGGTAGATTGCAGCCTGCATATTAGTCTTGAGCGATACTGCGATTTTTTAATAATGTTGAATCTTGTGAACGTGATTTTTAGATCGCTGTCCTTTTAAACTGTGACTGTGATCACAGTTAAGCAGTATGTTGTTTGTAGCAGTTCTGTTATTTTAACAAAATTTAATAAGAAGAGCAGCAGTGAAATTAAACAGTGACTGTGTTCACGGTTTAACACTTTTCAGCTCTTCTGCTTTAAAAGTATTTCTTAGTATTGGTAATCGTATTTTGGTAAATGCTAATAAGAAGAGCGACAAGAATAAACAATTAGCAATCAACGCCATCCAAATATTGAGCATTATTGTATAAAGCGGCTCACCCACTTGTGCCATTTTTCGTATTGCACACTAATATCGCCAATGTGTATGTCATATTCGAAGGTGGCACAATATATTGGCAAATATCAAAAGACTTTTGATTTTTATTTTACAATCAAGCCAATTGTGTAATGTGGTGGCAACATTGTTCAATGTTGTTTACTTTTTCACTGTCCGGAATATTGGGCAATATTTTCTTTGAAAATATTGTGCCATTTATTGCATAGTATAGGTCAAAGCGACAATACTATGTACAACAACATATACAATAATATTGTATATGGATGGTCTTAAGAGGCAGAGAGACAATAAAATGGCAAATATAAAAATGTGAGAGCTGTACATAGTTCCCAGAAAAGACGATTTGACACGATTGTACGAATTTTTCTCGACGAAAGCTGAAGGTATAAAAAAAACTAATATGTTTACTTTATTTACTGTAAAGTAAGCATACACATTCACAGTTTGTATGAAAGAACTATATTTCCAAAACCTGTTACTTGATAAAATCAGTCACAGTTGTGATTAGTGATTTTTCAATCGCTGTGAAAAAGTAACAGGTTTCGAAAAATCGCTCATCTCTACTGCATATGTATGTATACTTTTTCGTAAATTGTGAAAGCTTATACTTTGCAATGACCAGTCAAGGGTTGAAGAAATATTAGAAAATTTGCTAACACATTAGGAGATATCACTCGCTGTGAAATCACAGGGGTAGATATTTGCCCTTATCGTAGATAAGAAATAAATGGCTCGATTAAGGATGACAGCCGAACTTCAGTTGAGTTCTCAACTGGCAGCGCAACCAAAATCAAAAATATGAAAAAAGCGCTTAAATTCAAAATATCACCAAAAATAAAATCAATGTCTAAAATGTAAAAACAAATCACTAAAAGTAACAAAAGTCGGCAAAAAACCGAAAAATTCGCTTAAACGAAACAATCACCTAAACTAAAAAAAAAACGCTAAAACTAAAAATATGCGGTGGAAAAACAAACAAATATCCCCAAAAACAGAAAAAATCGCCAAAAAGGGACAAAACTCCAAAACTGAAAAAATCGCTAAACTAAAAAAAACATCCAACACTGACAAAAACGCCAATATTAAAAAACGCAAAAAATAGTATCACATTTACAGTGTACGTAATGAGTTAATTTCACAATTCACTGAATTTATTATGTTTTTTCTTTTTTTTTTAAGAATAGAGAAAAAATTCTGTTTCATTTTTCTGTGTCAATAAGGAAAAGTTCTTAAGTCAAGATAAGCTGATTTTGAGTTAATGGTACTTCTGCAATCTGCATATTTGGAAGTAACCCTGGTCAAAATCTCAATTAATTTGTGTGATTTTTCAGGAAGTTATAGCACTATGACTTGAGACTGATATTTTTTAGACCTCCAATCTCATGTGAATTAAAAACTAAATTTATGTTATACTTTGGTATATTTCAAATAAAATGTATCAGAACTAAATTTCTGAAAATTGACTTGAACGCTCTAAAAGTGCTAAAATATGACTTAAACACTTTTTCCTTATTGCCACAGATTTATTAAGAATTGCTCAAACATTAAGGGCGAAATAATTTCTTAATTTATACGCTAAATAGCCTTTTTAGTTTATGACGACTTCTTTTCAAAAAACTAAGGTGAAATTTTTTTTAGGAAAAAAGAACCAATGGCAAATGACAAAAGATGTATGTAGTTTTGTCGTTTTGCGGTTTGCTGCAAAATCTTAGAAAATAATATAAGTCGTTTTCTTATTTTCTCACCCAACAAAAATTTTTTGTATTATTTTGCAGTCGACTTTTAGTTTTCCCTTTTTTTCGTTTTCCCCTCTTGTTGTTTGTTTTTTCTCATAAGGTTTTTATTTAAGCTTTTGTCGGCAATTTTGCTGGCTTTCTTTTTATTTGATTCAATTTTAGTTTTTGTTTAAATTTAAGTACATAATTTCTAACAATAATTTTGTGTTCCAAAGAGGATTTTTTTTTTTTTTTTTTTTGAAGGGGCAAGTGCTTGTTGCAAATATAAATTTTATGAAATTGAACTCAAAGCAGGCTTAAATGAAACGAATAAAAGAGATCTGAATTTTTATAAATTTTCTTGATGAAATTCCACATGTGAAAATTTTCGAATAAAATTTTTCGTCCACATGGATCTTAATTTCGTATCATCAATTCTAATAAAATTAAAAACTAAGATATTTTCACTACTTCCAACATACAAATCTGTGTGAATAATTTTCTTCATAAATTGTCAAAATATTTCGGAAGTTTTTTGATAGAAATTGTTCACACTTTCGGAAATTTCCATGTGAAATTTTATTTATGATAAGCCTGAATAACATATGCAATAGGTTGAAAATGGGGAAATTTTTTAAGAAGGCAAAATCGTTTTTTGCTATACCTTAAAATATAAATCAATTGCAGCGCCACTAGCATGTAAGTCTATATATTTATATAAAATCGCAGTGTGTGTTTGTTCATAGCGAATGATCTCTGGAAAAATTTGATTTATTTAAAGAAATGTATAAACCAATTGTTTTCTTAATATTTCTAACCATTTACTACGCATAAAAAGGAAGGCCAAGGATGCGTGTGCCAATATACACTGTAACGTAAGTTAAATAAATGAATAAACTACAATGACTACATTAAATTAAATTCATGTTGTTTCAACTTGAAATAACTTTAATTCGACACGGTTCTTCTCGTATTACTTCACTATCCAAATTACCTTGTTTCAACTTGAAATAACTTTAATTCAACATGCATGTTAAATCAACATGAAATAATGTTATTTCAAAAGCAACAATTTTCTTTGAAGATTTCTGTAAATCATGTAATATTAACATGAAACACATATTTATATTGCAAAATCATTGTCGAAAAAGGTTAAATTAACCTTGTCTACGTAGATTTTAAGTTGAAATTTGACTGTGTGTACGAATTAGCCAGTTTAACACCATTACCAACAGCTGCATTGTGTTATTAGCAACATTTTATTACTGTCACTTCGCTTTCAAGTATGCATTACCAATTTTTATTGTTATAACAAAGTTTCTTAAATTTCTTTGACAAAAGCATTATTTCAACTTCCAGAGAAGTTGTTAATTTTTATATTTTTTTGTTTTTCTTTAATTTTGTAAAGCTATCATTGTTAATATCGCTTTTGGATTTCTAGTGTTTCTTGTTGATTTATTAAGTTTCTGTTGTTTATTGTTTCATTGGTGGAATGCTAGATTATTTGTAAGACAAGATTGCAATTGTTTGTTGACGCTGTTAAGCCAAGTGGTCACAGTTTTTTTTTAGGTTTTGTTTTTCTTCTTAACATTAATATTGTTATGTTGCCTTCGTTATTATTGTCAAGAAGTGAAATTATGTGAAAGTAGCAGTTTCAGCTTTCGAATAAAAATTTATTTTTTACAGTTCATGTACTTTAGCTGGAAGGGCTCGGATTGTTGTATTGCCTCAGCTGTATACTTTTACTAACACTTGTGTTGTTTCTCCACTGCTTTTTTTTAATATTTTTTTGATTTTTGTTGCTGTTAAAAGTAAAGTTTTTATTTCACTTTTTCTCGTTTTGTTGTTGTTGGTTTGGTCATTGTGGGTTTCTGTCTCGTATCAGAGACTTTAGGAAAATTAAAGGGGAAAGTTATCAAAGTTTCAGTTTTCATTTAAAGCTGATTATATTGTCAACAGGTTTGTTTGTCTGTTTGTTTAATTATTTTTTCAGTATTTTCCAGTTTTTCCATTTTCAATTTGAGTAAAACAGATAGATGCTTGTTAAGAATGTGGAAAAATGGTAACTACTGGTTATTGGTTGCATATTTTTGCATATACAATTTTGTTAAAAAAACATTTTGTTTTTTCTTTTCTTTTTGCGGTTTGCCCATGTTGCAAACTTTAAATAAATTAAACTTTTTTAAAATGTTTACTTTTGCAATTTAAAACTTTTAAATATCAATAAGTCCTTTTCAATTTTATAAAATGACAAAAAGGGTTTGTCATTAAAGTGCTGTAGGATAATATAAAGTGTTAAAGTTTAACCTTTCAAAAAAAAAAGAAAAAACAATATGGGAATCGGTTGACCCAGCGTCATCTGCTACACTATATCGAATAATGGCGTAATTGTGCTTATACTTTGGTATATTTTAAATTAAATGTATAAGCTAGATTGTGTAAAACAACTTTTTCCTAATTTTCCCAATTTTCATGTAAAAAAATAAATTTCTGATAATAAACTATAATGCAATAAGTCATGACAAAAGCACTTCCTGGTTGCCACAGAAATACATATTTCATGTGCAAAACACAATTGTTTATGGTATTGATGAAAAGCTTTTTTAGTACAATGAAAAAAAAAAACATTTAAAGAAACCTATTCATTGTCTGAGTGCATCATTTTTCTTTCAGTGTACTACTACAGATGGTTTCTGCTAATAAAATATCTCATATATATTAAATGTAATAATTTATTGTATTAAGTACAAGTTGCAATACTACAATGCCGAACATTCAATGAAATCCTTTGATTGTCTTAGTGCATGATTTTTTCTTTCAGTGTAGTGGTTACGTCTATGTCGGCGTATTGCGTAGCATATTTTTCAGTAGCATTTTTAAAATCTGCTTAAAAATTATCATTTGACTTTCATTCAAAACATCATGTCTTGAGAGTTTTTATTTTATTGTTAAAGTTTCTAGGAAGTAGCATTTGCAACTTTAAGCCACTTAAATCACATGAAAAACAAATAAACAACTTGTGTTGGAAAACCAACATATAAATTACTATCTTCAAAAAAAAAAAGCAAAAAAAGACTTGTACACATAATTGTCATTGTAGCACACAAGTTTCCATCTCCACAAGGTAACCATTTGCATTTTGTTTCAATTTCAAATACTTTTGTTAAATTAAATGAAAAGAAAACTTACAGACCAAATTTAAAGGAAAGTAACGAAAAACAATTGCAAAAGTCTTTGACATATAAATAAACATAACAAACATTTTTCTGCACAAAATACTAGAAGCAGCAATTTAATCACTGCTGGCATTCAAATATTATTTAGTTCACTAAGCAGCAGTAAATTTTTATACCAGCTTTAGAAATTACTACCTGTCATTATCGTTTCAAAAGTCAAAATAAAACTTTCAGCTACTTCACAGAATAGCAGCCCATAACGACGTGGAAGGTGGCGATTTTTTTTTTAAGAAACCAAGCAGTCGCTGAAGAAATCAGCTAATAGGCAGCTTAATGCTAGGAACACAACTGGGACGAATAACGAATTTTTCGTTGCGAACTTTCGTCATCAGAAATAAAACACATTTATGCATATGAAAATGAACACAACACCACCGCCATCGAATGAAATTCGTCATTGACGAACTCTCCGATAGATATATTGATATTTTGTACGCCGACGAACGATGAAAAAAACTTTGCAAACACTATAACCAACTTTGCCAATTATAAGAGCTGAATTCGCTGAGCACATTCGCCGTGGTTTGAATTTACCCAGCGAACTCTTATCGACGACTTCGTCGATGTGGACGAAATTAGTCGTTCGTCTCAGTTGTTTGCCTAGCATTATTCTTAATACTTTTATTATTTTTTTATTGGGCAAATATAAAATATTTATCTTATTTTTGATTTTCTTTCTAAACAAATCGGTATCGGTTGACCTTGCAACTTCCCGCTAATGTACAGATTTTGGTAAAATTTGCGGCAGTGAATATCTAAAATCGATTTGACGAGGAATTTTGAAAAAAAAAAAACGATTTTTCGAAAATTTTCGTAAATTTTCAGGAACGAACACACTGATGTTTGTCATTTTAGGCAGCAATTGACTGACGTGTCGGCGTGAAGTTCCGAGCTGATAAAATATTCAGCAGCAGTTTAAAACAATTTTGTGAAAATCGTATGTTACGACAACTACTAAATGAGATCAACATCTTTCGAATGCGCAAATTTGCTACCGATTCGTTGAACCGTTCTTGAGTTATGAAATGGTTGCATACAAATAGACACACACAAACACATACAAACATACAACCATACGGCAGAGCTGGCCACCGCGAGAAACACGAGAGAAATGTATTCGCGTGTGTACTCATTTGTATAAATAAGAAGCCGATTGATGTTCGGCACTCTGGTACTACCTTGGGCATCTCAGCCATACGCACAACATCGTGAACATTTTTAAAATCGACTCCCAGAACTTCAAAAAATCCAAATATGATGAAAACTCAACTTCCGAAAATTGGGGTAAAATCATTAATAACTTTTTCTATACCGAAAAGTCAAAAAATTGCAAATGTTCTCGAACTATTAATATTTTGATACTTATTTCGTATAGAATTATAGAACGAGCTTCACTGAAAGACACTTGTCATCGGTTTTGTTGTGCTGCCACCTCTATAAATTCAAAAAATATTCCTTTAAAACATATGAAACAAGGTAGCCTCACTAAGAGTACAAAAGCTTTGCCTTTTCTGTCGCATAAACTCCATATATAATCGTTTTTATAGAAACGCTAAATAAATCAGCAGCTGCCCTTATGAATTTATGTGGCTATTTTTTAATTCAATATGGTAACGCAAAGAAGCGTTTTTTTAGTAGCGTGAGAACCGATACCGATAACTATGCACAGTGGCGTGAAACAAAAAATGAGATCAATAATTTAGCCAAAAAAGAAAAAAATGTAGAGAATATAATTTCACAATCCAAATTTGATTTTAAATATTTCGAAAAGTATTGAAGGTATGAAAATAATTTCTTTTTTTTCAGTTTACAAAGCTGAACTAAATTAAAATGTTTCCTAATATATAATTATATAAAACTTTTGTTATTGGGAAAAAATTGTGTTAGAAAAATTTTACCATTTTTAGAAAATCATCTCTCCTGCCAATCACAAAAAAAAATTATTTAGTTTTAGGTTATTGGTAGTTTTGAGTTCGAAAACGAACTGCTATTGTAGCACACACAACTGTAAGAGACAATCTCACATATAACAAAAACTTATGTATATCTGTCCTTGTTTATGTGAATATTTGCCAATTTTGTGTAAATGTAAAACAAAAACCTTAAATTTAATTAAACAAGTATTTTTGTTTCCGGGTTTTGTTTATGTTTGCATAATATCGAATTTGTATGTTTATATTTTTGTGTATATACAAGACAAGAGATTTAATATTTGCATACTCATACACCAGAATAGAATAGTAATACAAGAAATGTATGCAAATAAATTTTTAAGAAAACAATCCGAACAGAGAAGGATTTAAAATTATGATGTCCTTGGCCAGCTGCAAGCATTTTACTCGTATCAAGTTTTATTATGAACTTAAAAATTATTGTTATAATAATTTTAAATAATATTTTTTTTACAAGATAAAGAATATAATTTTTATTACTTTACAAACTACTCAAATACTTGAATCATTTGTTGTGCAATTAATTTGATTTTATTAGTTTAAAATTTATTTTTATTATATGAAAATACCACAAAGGCTTGATTAAATTTACAAATATTATAATTGTAATAACATCAATAATAATAAATCATTAAAAATATTTAAAACTTTTTAATATTTAGTATTTAAATTTAATATTTAGTATTTAGCTTTAAAAGCAATTTTTTCCCCTAATATTAATATATTCTTTTAGGAAATACACGTACATCTTAAATAAAACATTATACTTAAATCCAAAAACCTTTGGTTTTTTTTACATTTTCCCAGACCACAATAGTTTAAAAAAATGTTTGAAACTGAGATTCTTAAAGATGAGAACTTAAAGCATATTGGTTTTAAAATTTAGTATTTAGCTTAAAAAAAATAATGTTTTGGTAACTATAATATTCTTTTAAGCAATATTTATGATTTCTTACAAAGAAAACAAAAACTAATACTTAAATGCAAAAACTACAGACCACAATATGTTTCAAACAAAAAGCTGCAACCAAGATTTATTACACCTAAAGAAATCTTAAAGGCAAAAAATTGAGGCATATTGGTTTTGTAAACGTTATAAGAAAAACCACTAGCAGAAATTTTAAATTTCTTATGACACTCAACCCAACAACTCAAATCAAATCCTATGGCCCGCAAATCAACATAAAAAGTTCCTGCTCGTATTCACAAGATGTTAACAATGCCACTTATGACACAGAGATCGTAAATAATCGACAAACTGCGCATTACCAGAGAAAACTTGCTGCTGCTGGCGAGTAGTCAGTGTACTAGGTCGGAGGGTCTCAGGTTCGAATCCTGCAGTTAAGCCACAGTGGCTTCGCAGTTTGTATTTTTTGTGTTGAATTAAAATTTAATTCATGATGGTATATATTTAAGGCCCTGATTCTTCATCCTATTCAAAATACAACCCTGTTATAATGGAGTTTATGAAAATTTTTAAAAGACTGACGCGCTGATTACCACGCGATGAGTTCCGAGTTGAAATTTTGGCCGGAGGAGCCAGCGCACAAACATTTTTTTAAATTCATGTTGTTTCAACTTGAAATAACTTTGATTTAACATGGTTCTTCGTGCTATTTCAGTATAAAACTCACGTGGTTTCTTTCAACTCTAAATAACTTTGATTCTGCATTTCGGTTTTTAACAGTATGTTAATGTTAAATCAACATGCAACAAAGTTATTTCAAAAGCAAAATTTTTTCATGTTGAATTAACATGAATTACATATGAAGATAAAAGCATTATCAAAAATTAAAACTAACCTGGTTTCCCCAATCTCACTCTTTCTCAATCGCTGATTGGCTTACAGCCAAACTTAAATTTTTTCAATCGTTTTAGAGTGTAAAGATCTTAACTAAGCGTCCAGAACGTTCGGGATTTACCGAAAAAACAAAAAATTTTTATCATTGAAATTTAAATTGATCAGTCTCCATAGTATTTATCAAGTTTAGCCTGGGTTTAAGTGCTGTTTTTTTCGCAAAAATAAGGCTGAATCAGCAAACAAAATTCACTTTTTTCCAGCTTCTTCTCAAATCGTGAGGAAACTCAGTTTGGTTGTCTGAGAGTCAAAACACCCTGCAATAAATAGAACTGACACAAGACAAGTCCGAGTTCTAACGCTTCTCATGAAGCGGACCAGTCACTTTTACATGGGGATGGCCTAGAATGGGGTTAATTGATACTTTTTATGCACCTTGTGACTTGTCATTGAACTGTCCCATAAGGACCTATTCGGTGTGGAAATATATAAATTCTATATAAATCTCGTTCCGACATTTAACTGTAGCAATGAACACTTATAATTTTTTTTATTATTACAAAAGTGCAATGACATATTATTTTTAATCAGAAATTTTTTGGATATTCGAACCGACAACCTCCTGCATGAAAGGCTTGCACACTACACACTTGACCACAAGGCCACTCGTGTTTCAAAAGTTATGCTTATGTTAATATCTAGGTACAGTTACGGGACTGGTTCCATAGTCACATTGGACGAAACAATTAACATCATATTTACACTATTTTATAGGTCCTGGATTCAACCACATCGAACATGTTTAGTGCCGTTTACTACTAGACCGAGCCCCAATTAAATTGACTCAAGATCAAGACGATACATCAGGAAAATGTCTTTTTTTCACAATATACTACTCCGTACTTTTGGTAACGGCCGCATCGCAAACCAAATTTTTTGCAGGGCAACTTTAACACAACCCAATTATATTTCCGTATTTTTTTTTTAAGAGATGTAACACTCAGGCAATGAATGCCTTCTACCATTACTAAGTGTAACCCTTTTTAGGAAAGGGATAGTGATAGAGAAGAGAGGTGGTAAAGGAAGAGATAGAGGAAAGCTTCATTTTTTTACAAATCTTGTTTTTGCACGTTTTTAATAATGCATAGTTGCAGCGCCTCTGGTGTCAATGAGGAGTATTAAATTTTCTAAGCTGTCCTTAGTAGCCATTTTATTGGTTTTTTTACATCCCTTATGATCCTGCTATACAGTACTGACGAAGGAGGGCGCTCTGATGTTACATTAGGATTAGTATCCGATGAAGCCGGTATAGTTCAAATGGACACTAATGCATCTCAGAAAAATGCGTGGTTTAGTTTTTTAATGACTGTCAGAACCGGGCTCGAACTACCTTTGGTTTTGTAGTCAGCATGTTAATCACAATCACTTTTTACTTGAAAACGTTGTGGCATAAGACAGCTGCAAGCTCAGCCGTTATTTAAGTTGTGAGTGGTAATACCAAAGTTGGCTCGACTCTCAGACAACCAAATTAAGTTGAGTTGAGAACGATAATAGGGGAGGTAATTACTCTATTTCTTTGCTTTATTATGTTCTATGCAAAACAGCTTTGAATACCAAAGGTGGCTTACTCTAACTTTGTTATTTTTTTGGTAGTTGGTGATATAAAGAATATATTTATCACCAGAACAACCACTGACGCGATGGCGTCAGTTAGCATCAGAACGCGTTAAACTTCATTGAACAAATTTAATATTTATTTATTTGTTCTTATTTATAAGGTGAAACAGTACGGAAAAAACAAAACAAAATGCTTAAATAAACCTTGATATCGAAAACACTGAGTTTAAAAGGTATTGAAATTCCTATAAAAATTAAAAATAAAATTTATTAAAATAAAACTTTTTGTTGCAAACTCATTCAAGTAACAATTAAACACACACTTGCACTTGTAAAATAAGACTTAATTATAAAGCAATTGGTGCTATTAACTCTTATAAAAATATGCCAGTATGAACATGCGAACAGTTAAAACACACTTACATTGCAATACATTGGTATATATGTACATACATACATACATACGAGGTGTGTTCAAAAAGTATCGCGAATTTTGAATTTTCGCAGGTTAAGTATATTCGAATTTTGATTTTTTTTTGTGGCGTTGTGTTGGTACTCATGTCTCTCACTTATGCCGAAAATTTCGGCTCTGCTTGCACGCGATTTGCCTCGTCTTCGATTTTTAGCTATTAAAAAAATTAAACTAAGAACCTGTATAAAATAAGGAGAAGCTACCTTGGACCGAAGCAACGTTTATCGGTGGAGCGTGCCGGACGCCCGAGCACTTCAACAACAGACGAAAAAATTGAAGAAGTGAAGAAAATGATATTGGCCAATCGCCGAATCACCATTAGAGAAAATGCTGAGGACCTAGACATATCGATTGGCCCGTGCAATTCGATTTTTATCAATGAATTGGTCATGACACGGGTCGCCGCAAAATTCGTATCAAACTTGCTCAATTTCGACCAAAAAGCATCGCATGAACATTGCTAATGAGCTGTTGGACTCAGTCCACGACGACCCAAACTTGATCCAGAGGGTCATAACTGGTGACGAATCGTGGGTTTATGGTTATGACGAGGAAACCAAACCTCAATCATCTCAATGGAAGCTGCCGCACGAAGACCGAAAAAAGCGCGACAAGTTCGGTCGAATTTGAAAGTTTTGCTTAAAGTTTTCTTCGATTGCAGGAGTCTTGCCGCAGGGTAGAACGGTCAATAAGGAATATTACCTGTAAGCAATCTGCCAGAAACGCCCGGATTTGTGGAAGAACAAAAATTGGCTTTTGCTCACACATCGTTGCTTGTACGCAACTTTTTGGCCAAAAACAACACACTTATGATGCCGCAGCCACCGTATTCCCCAGATCTGGCCCCCTGTAACTTTTTCTTGTTCCCAAAAGTGAAAAGGCCCTTGATAAAACGGTGCTACGCTATGATTGACGAGACAAAGACGGCATCGAAGGCGGAGCTGAACAAGATAAAAAAAAAAAAGATTTTTCGAAGTGCTTCGAAGCTTGGAAAAAACGTTGGCATAAGTGCATTATATCTGAGGGGGATTACTTTGAAGGGGACAAAATAGATATTTATGGATAAATAAATAATTTTTGAAAAAACACAAAATTCGCGGTACCTTTTAAAAACACCTCGTACAGGTGTACATATTTGCTCCAGTTCTTTTCAATGGACTTGATACTTTTGTTATTTATTTGGTTCTACGTAAGTGTGAGTGTATGCGTGTGTGTGTATTTGTAGGTTTTTTTTAGATTTTTAGCCTTGTGTTGGGAAAACACTTTGACTCTAAAAAAGAAAAAAAAAACCAACAAACAAACAAACTCTCACAAACCCACATTTAGTCAACGGCAAAGTAAAAAGCTCTAAAGTGTGATAAATTAGAATAGTTCTGAAAAGGTCAACAGCTACCAGAGTTGACAAAGAGAACGAGGAAAAAAAGAATACTTACAAGAAGTCTTCATTAAAGTCAGTAAGCTTATGCCTTAACAGACTAACATGCACAGTGGTATGGAATAAAATTTTAGCAATTAATTTTTAATAGTGACATCTGTTGGCTGATGAACTTTTGTGCTCTACAAATAAATATGTACATACTTACATACACATATATAATAAGGGTAATTACAAATAAAAAAATTGTTAGTTATTCTCCTAAAACGGGTGACTATCATACTTACGACGAACGACGAATTTTTCATTACGAATATTTGTCGTAGGAAATAAAACACATTAGTGTACATGGGAATAAACACAATCAGTACGTTGGACGAAACTATTTGCAAACTAAACAGTTTTCAAATGATTTATTAACTGTAGCGTTTAGAAATATTTATTGTTATGGGTTATGTTCTGTATTTCACGTGAAATTGAAACGAGCGGAATTTTCATAGAATTGTTGTTTGAAATATGGCAATTCAGAACGTTTTAATTTCACTTGGAATACAGAAAATATGCGCATATTTCGTGATACCAGGCATTAAAAATATAATAACTCGGCAACACTCATGGCAAAACAGGTATACCAGGTGGCATCACTGCTGTGCCAGCTCACTCGTGTAGGAATTCTATTGTAAAAATAAATTTAAAAATAATAACAAACAATAAAGATTTTTCTTTCAGTGTATACATATGTACTTAAAGTTCGTTTTTTACTTTCGTTCGTTATTTCAGCCCGAAAAAAACATGTTCACACCCACACATATTTGTGCATATAAAAACTTTGCGCCAAAAAAGTTCTTCGTGTGAACGCAAATGCAAGTTTAAAGAATATAACGAATAATGGCTGCAAGAACATTTTCTTATATTTACACTGAAAGTACTTTGGAGCAGGATCTTTTTGTATAGTTAATTGGCTGCTATTAATCAATGATGCATTCCAAACAGTTTCGCATTCTTAATGTGTGAAAGTCATTAGAAAAATTAGGCAAATAGAAGAGAAGAGAAGAACACTAAAAAGGTTTGCGATATATTTAATTCGTGTTACAAAATCATCGAAATAGGTATTTGTTTGTGAGACGATTTCATCGTTGGAGTCAATACGCTTTCCTTCCAGACATTTTTCGTTGTTGTTCACAACAAGAAATAATAACGCGGCGGTAAATTCGGAAAAAGAGCAGATCAAAAAGCAATGTATAGAATAATTCATGGATTTTCGCCATGGAAACAGCACAGTGTGGACCCTTGATTTGCTCTGGTAGAGTGGAATTGATCGGGATTGATCCTTAGCGCTACCAGCAGATGAGAAGAGAACTTGTAAGTATGGTAGCCTAGTTCGTGGTGCCTGTATCGAATGACTCCCACAGAGATTTAACCAACTTCAGTAATCTACGAAAACTGTAAGCAACAAGACAGTTATATCTAGTGCGGCTTAGAGCCGGACAGTGGCGCAGTAGATATTCTATTGTTTCAACTACTCGTGATTCCTTACATTTCCTGCAGACACCGTCAAGTGATCGTCCTATTTCGACAGCATACGAAGCCGTCCAGCAGTGTCCAGTTAATACCTCCACTAGAAGTTCACAGTTGCTTCTAGTTAATGATAAAAGGAATTTAGTCGATTTGGGATCATAGGATCTCCACATGATTTTAGAAGTTTTGCAAGTTTTCGTTACACGCCAACATTTCTCCGCTTCTTACCTCATCTTAGAGTCTGTGATCCCTTGCAGGTGTTGAATTGGTTTTTGGATATATACCGTTTGCTCAGCCGGTAATTGCATTCCCCTTTTGGCCAGTGTATCGGCCATTTGATTTCCCTCAATTCCCATATGTCCCCGGACCCAAAATATATGTACTTTTCTACCAGCACATAACACATTTAGGGCATTCCTACACATGAGCACAACCGAGGAGTAGTTGCAGTCCGCTGAAATTGCTTTAATAGCTGCTTGACTGTCTATATAAATATTTACACGCGCATTCATGGTTTGAGTGGTGAAGGCTAACTCTGCTGCCATTTAGTCTGCATAGATTTCCGCCTAGAAGATGCTACAGTGATCAGGAAGTTTATAAGATTCCTCTATACCGAGCTCCGGACAGTAACCCGCAGCTCCCATTTATGAATCATCAGTGAAAAAGTTGAAACTAGAACCACTATAGTTAAGACTTTCAAGATAGCCTTCTTCTCTTAGAGTGAAGTTCATTACTGGAATGATGAAGTCCGAACTACACTCCATGTCTTCCAGCAATTTCTCATGACCAAATCATCTGTACGACATCTGTCCTGTTGTCCTGAGTCGGATAACGGATTTGCATGCCGCATTCACTGCAATTAGTTTTATTGATTTAAGTTCTAATATAACGTCTACAGCTTCATTAAGTGTGCTTTTTAGAGCTTCAGTGATGCAGAGATCAGATCGTTTTTTTTTAATCCTCTTTTAGTAGCTTAAATGAGTTTTTATAATCCTTGACATTTATTGTTTTACTCTTTGAAATGTATTCAATATGGACTATACAGCGTGAATGCCACAAACAAAACGGTCAACATGACTTTATTGGCAGCAAAATATCTTCTTTGGCGCGGATTCAGACCGAGAAACCTACTGTTTTAACTGCTATTTGGTCTTTGCTGTTTTGTTAAGGTAGATCCACATTTCGTTTACATTTGCGAAATGATGCAAAAACTCGTCTATATAATTGTTGAACAACGCCATAAACTACTGCGAAGTTATTAAACGATTTTGTTTATGGTCGATTGTGAGCAAAATCGTCGCCCAAGTGTGCACTCAAATTTGAAACTACTGGACTACTGGACTATATTTTTCAATTGTTATGGGGTAAAGGGATTTTAACTGGGCGTTCAGAACGTTCGGCTTGTACGTTCATAATGAAATTCACTAAACTACTTTATTTTATTGAAATTTATGGTGTTCATCAACCTTAACCTGCGTTTGAGTGGTGGTATTTTTCCCCAAAAAAATATTGCTTGGCCGTCATACACATACCAAATGAGTCAAGTGACAGCTGGCTGTTGACAGTATGAGTTTTGCCCTCTCAGTTAAAAGGCGGAAAATTCAAAATCTCGCGGACTTATTTAAATGCCCTCACAACCTAAAAGCTGTCGTTCGCATGACTTATGCAGCAGTGAAAAAGCACTTAATGCAAATGATCTCATCAAATATATGTATGCATTTCTAGGAATGTTTTTTGTCTGTTTTTCTTTTCGCAGTTCAACTCGTGTGTGCCCTAACAAAAACAATTATAATAAGTCGGTCTGATTTTGTATTCCAACTTGTGTCACTGCTACTGTTTGTTGTTGTTGTGTTTGAGGAGACATGTTGTTACTAGTGAAGTTGACGTTAAGAGACATCATTAATAGCTGTAATAGCCATAGTTGAAGAAACTAAATAGCAGTTACAAATGCTGTATAAAAACGCCTTCAAATCTTGTAGTACGTTTACACACTATACTCGTGTATATGTATTGTGAATGTGTAGTTGTGAATGCATATTAGAGATATTAGAAGAAGAACTAAGCGTGTTAATGATTGTATGCATTTAGTGAGTATTCCGATGGGTGAACGTGAGTGTGTGTTCAGTTGCAGCGATTGTTAAGATAGAATGTTATCTAACAAATGACTGTTAAACACTTCAACTTTGTGAACATAATGGATTGATGACAAGTCAATAAAATCATGTTACGAGTAATTTCTTCAATAGAGACAAAAATATATTGAAAGAAAAAAGTCTACAAATGTTACAAGCAAGAAACAAGATTTTTTTACAACAAATAAAGTAATTTATGCGTCTGTCCGTCTGTCTGTCCGTCACGTGGAATACAGAACACAACCTAATGTAATTTTGACAACTTGCTGAATCTGGGAAACCGTAACAGTTAAACTCTTTAAATTTTTAAAAACGCTAAAACTAAAAAATCTCAAAATTAAAAAATCGCCCAAACGAAAAAATCGCCAAAACGAAATATATGGCCAAAAACGAAAAAAAACGCAAAAACTAAAAAAAATCGCCAAAAATTAAAATATTCGCCAAAAACCAAAAAAATCGCCAATAACGTAAAAAAACTCCGAAACTAAATAATGCCAAAAACCGAAAAAAATCCCAAAAATGAAAAAAAACGCCAAAACTAAGAAAAAGCGCCATAACTAAAAAAAGTTACCAAAATCCGAAAAAAGTTTACCGGGTTCTTTAAAGTAAATAAAAAAGTGTGTAAATCAAGTGAGATATTCAATTATATATAAAGTTCGTATAGTATTACATTTGCAGCATTCGTGTGCGAGTCAATGCCGCACTTTACTAAACTTTTTAAATGTCTTGTGAAAAAAGGATTACAGACAGAAGAGAGTATTTTTGTTATAAAATTTAACAAAAAATATATGTATGAGTAATTTAAGGATTTTAACCAGCAAACGGTTACCAAGTTCGCTGTGAACTCAACTATTAAAAGAGTGTTCAACAATTCAACACAAATCACGAAGCAAATTTGGTTCGCTTGCCCAGATTCTCCGGCAGGAATCAAACCCACGATCTTACGACTACTATACTAGTACACTACATACTAACAAAGAGCATACTCGCGAAAAGGCTCATCAGCTGATATTTGTTTAAAATATTTCAAGACACATAAGGACCCATTATTGCAACTCAAAAGTTAAGTTGCTGATAGTTGAACTTAAATTTAGCTAAAGTAAACGTTAAGGTGAACTTTAAATTTTTTCCAATATTGCCACTGTCCGATGAAATGAATTTTATAATTTTGATATACTGGCAACACCGACAAAGAACTACTTTTCTTTGTAAATTGTGTACTGCCAACAACTTATTTCTAGTTATTTTTTAAATTGAAAATACAATGAAATGCTTATTCTCTATAAAAAAAACTGCATTATTAACAACACAAACGAAATGAAAACTCATTAGTATTGCCACCATTTTGTTAATGATAGTGTTATAATTGCAATCATCTAATAATGACGAAAATATATACTAATGGGCAAATGTTAATCTATATTTAATGTGATTTTCATTTTCCAAAATAAATGATTCAAGGGGAAAAATCACTGTATATTTTACCTTATTTTAGCGAAAAAGTGTTTAAAAAATATACATTAAAATTTTAAACAAAAACAAACATTTTGTACAGATTAACCACACAAAAGGAAAAATAAAATTATCAACCAGGCAACCAACAATAAAGCGAGTAATAAATATTCGTTTGGAAAACCCCAAAAACAATAGAAATTGATGAAAAGAAAATGTCACCGGCAGACAGAACGTTAATAAATTCTGCCACTAGAAAAAATTAAATTAAACAAATGGTTAGAAAATAAAGGAAAAATTATGTGCACACAAACAAAATCATTTGGACTGTCATTAGCAAAAATTTATTAATATTTAGTTTACAATTGTAAATAGTTTTATTCGTTGGATTAAGTTGATAGCTTTTGTTTGTATTTCAAATGTCCCAATATGCGGGCTAGATATGAATTTAATGCTATCTTACTACAAACAAAAGAAAAACTTAAAATAAATAGCTAAAAAATTAAATAACATATCGTTTAGTAACTGAAAAAAGATATTTATAACCATCGGTTTTTAATTATTTATGCATATTTGAACAAACAAAAAAATATGACAAAAAGTTAGATTTTTCCCAAAAATTCACGAACAGATAGTCGAGAAAAAAACAAGACGACCGCTTTTGGCTTTATTGCATGCAAAGTTACCACAACGCGTTATTTCGTTCGATTGGACGCTGTTAAAATTTTTTTAATGGGGCTTGGGCAAATGCCGTTTCTACCAGAGAATGACAAAAGTATGGTTTTAAGTACTCTTTGAGTATTGGCCGTCAAATAACTATGAATACGTTTAGCTAAAAATAAAAAGCACGCGCACATGCAAACATGCGTATTAATTTTAAGCCGAATACAAATAACTATAAACATCCAACAATTATATTTACACAAATTTTTAAAATACGCAGCACTAACGAAAACAACTAAATTTTATAGACAGTGTGAGCTACTATCATACGCATGAGTATAAAAATACTCTGGCTATTAATCGTCTACACATGCGTATATCCCGAATATCATGCATATATTTTTTTATCCCATTAAGTATCCACAGCCTAACTATAAACATACTCATGCTCATAAGTGTGAGAGAGTGTCAATGCGTCTGATACGCATGTTTCTTTTCACTTTTACTTGTAGCGTATTTTACTTTTTCGCATTAGAGGCCTGTGAAGACCATTTGTAAGAACTTTTAAGACGAGGGATTTTTAAAATTTTTTATTTTAGCGAAGTCTTGAAAAACAATGGCTGAACAACACTGTTTGAAACACATTTATTTCAGTTATTGTATGTGTAGAAGTAAAGAGAGAAATTCTTCGTGTCGAAAGAATTTGTGATGCTGCTTCGTCATCAGTGTTGCCAGAAAATGATGATGAGAGAATGCTAAATCGGTCAAAAAATTTTGCTAAAATGATCTACAGAAGAAAATTATACTTTTCAGATTTAAATGTACAAGAAAGTGTTGAAATGTCTTTGAATTTCATGTTTATATATACAAACTTATTAGTGTTTGCAGGCATTTTTAGATCACATACAAATATAAAATAGTTAATAATTGGTGTTTTTTGGAAATGTTACAATTATGTTTAAAATTTTTTACGCACTATAATTCCAAAATATTATTTTACTTATTCAGTAAAATATTTTTTTTATTATAAATACATTGAAATTTATAATTGAGGGGTTAGCTGAATCCTATGCGCATTTCACTGTTTCTAGTGCAGATCATCAGGCAACTTTTAGGCTGAAATACATGTACATTTATGAGAAAAATCCTCTATGCAGAAGATTTTTTTTTAACAAATTACAATTTTTTATTTTCAACAAATTCTGCCAGAAAGCATCTAGCAGAATTTTTTGAAAGTTGAATGCTTTTTAACTAATGAAAATGCCAGATATGGCAGTGAAAATGCCAAAATGGCAACAATGTTCGTCATACATGTACATAAGCACACACGTTGTGTGTATGCTCTTTTATTTACCCTGCAGAAAATGCGAATAGTGAAAATGTAGTGATTTACTAGTGACATTGTCAGTATCACTACTGACCAGGTGTACCCCAGCCAATGTAATCGCCTATTGACATTTAACATTAGCTTTAACATTTTAGGTTCTCTAGTCTACAATATCGATATTTCCTCGCTCTATGTCAATAGTAAAATTGTAGTGATTTACTGGTGACATTGTCAATAGTACTACTGACTAGGTGTACCCCCGCCAATGTAATCGTCTATTGACATATAACATGGGGTTGTCATTGAAAATCTACCAGTAGACTTTAGTGCTATTATTTTACGACCATATGGACACATTTGAACCAAAGATTCACTAGTACAGTTTATTGACCCTCATCTACAATTTCATAATGTTTGGGCAACAAACTTAAAGATATACATACATGTGTATTTACCTTTAACATTATTACACAGCATAATAAAAAAGAAAACAAAACTATTGACACGTTCATTGACAATGTCACCAGAAATACACTAGAACTGTTGTCTCTAACGTATCTCTACTCGTGCATAAAAGGACAGTTGTCCACATTTCAACTAGTGCAATTGTCGCTATAGAAAAAAGTGTTGACATAGAGACATTGCTTTAAAAAAAAAACCTTGACTCACGACACGCACGCTCACGCAGAAAAATATTTTACTCACGCACTTTCACGCACGAATGATTTTGAAAATTTTCACGATAATGCACGCTCACGTATAAAATATTTAAAATATTCTTAATCACGCACGAGGGGTGTACAACTTATCACGATCACGCATGCTTACGAAAAATATATAATTAATTTTGTATGTTTGTTGGTTGAAAAATAGGTTCTTACATATATGTACATATGTATGTTTATACATTCATTTGTATAAGAAGCCGATTGATGTTCGGCACTCTGGTGCTACTTTGTGCAGCTCAGATATAGATTGTAGTATTTATTATATGAATAATACAGTTATATATAAACGCAGGAGTGTTATCTCGTGAGGGCGTAAGAATTCGTGCGTGATTCTTAAAAAGAGCTCACGCACGATCACGCACGAGTAATTAATTATAAATTTGATCACGATCACGCGTGACTCACGCGTGACACCATAAAATCACGACATTTGCACATCTCTAATAATTGCCATCTACATCTTACACACACACTCAAACCTACAATATGCAAAATAACAAGCATACACGCATCAAAGGTGAAGACACTACTTCTTTTGAGTGTTTGTTATGGCTTAGTTTTCTGGAGATTTTTACGTAGCAAACGTTGCCAACACATTTGCAATAAACATCAACATGCTTATTAAATGTTACGGATTTTGTCAGCTGACACGCAACAGCACGATACGATTTCAGTAATTCTACCATTACGAACAAGAAGTCTTGCGACATCGCTTGTAAAAACTCATATACACGAACATCAATACATCCATCGTGATGCGCTTATTATACGACAGCATTTATTATTGGTATAATATAATACATGCGACGACAATACATTTAAAAAACAAGACGTCTTTACATTTCAAGACTACTTAGCAGACCTCTATTCCGCATAAACGAACTACAGGTGCTCTTGTACCGGCTAAAGTACAAATTGTTTGCGATACAATTAGTATTACACGCAGTTACTTAAATTGAAACTGTTAACTTGTGTATATTTTTTTGGTATTAATTTTCATTCATTCTTTTGCAAACGAGATGTGAGAAAAAGTGGTCGAAAACTGCCTTAAAAGGGTCGGCTGTTGCAATCAATTGTATTTTCTATGTAATGACAAGGTCCACGCATTCAAATTAAATAAAAGTTTCATCAAAATCATAGCTTTATGTGTGTTTTATTTAAATTTACTTTTAAAGCCGAAAAATTGATAACACGTATTATACTTGCGTATCTTGGTTAGTCGTTTTCCAAATTTAGCGGCAAAAAGCCCATTTCATAACTTTAGATTTTTACATCAATGAACAACATGTTTAACAGAAATGATGTTGAATAAATAGGCACAGCTTCAAATTTTTACACTTTGTATAATTTTAAAATATTGTTTCCCAAAATACATTTCTATTGAAATAACTTTGTAAATATGGGCTTAAGTACTCAAGGCTTGTGTATTTACAACTAATGTAAATATTAATTTGACAAATGTTTGTCTTTTAGTGAATATTAGTCATTGTCTGTTCAATAATGTAAGACCTTTATGAGTCTGAATGTAGGCCACATTCTGGCCTATGTACGCAGTGTGTATATTTACATGAAGCCATTCGTCGTTTTTTACCCCTTTAGAACTACGTTCCCCTCAATCGTAAAATTATGAAATCTAAATTACAATTAAAATCAATTCATATAACCTCGAAGTTGGAAAATTTTACAATGAAAGTTTCTTGGGATATGAAGGATCAAAATGTGCATATTTTAAGACATAGACATAGGAAAGCAACTGGGACGAACGATGAATTTTTCGTTACGAACTCGCGTCATCCGAAATAAAACACATTTATGTATATATGAGAATTAACACAACAACCGCCGAGGAACGGAATTCTTCGTGCGTGACGTACTCTGCGATAAATTTATTTCTATTTCTTACGTCGAATAAACGACGACCAAAAAATTTTCTCTCTTTGCACAAACAGTAACCAATTTTATCACTTGCTGTTGTGCTTCACCCAACGACTTTACTCAGCGAATTCTTATCCGCTTTAGCTAGAGAGTTCAGCTCTAATAAAATTTAAAATTAAAATTTGCGCTAGAAAGCTCTGGTTTGATACACAAGCAGTCCTAGGTGAGAAACCGACGGAAAATTTTACCAAGGGGCGGGTCAACGCCCATAAAGCTCATAATAAAAGACTTAATTTTAAGCGTTTATTTTAAACGATTGAATTGAAATTTTGCATACACGTTGCAATAATGCAAGTCTATAAATTTTCCTTTAAAAAGTGAACGTAACCCCCCGAATGAGAAACATTGGCGACAAAAGAACTTGGGGTTGAAAAAAGCGGGTGGCTCACGCCCATAAAAAATAAAAGTTAAAATTTGCGTTAGAAACCTAAGAAATTTTGTATTTTGCAGAAAACTTACAAATCTTTATCCTTAAATATCTAAATATCCCCCAAAAGAAAATTATATACAACTGCAACATATTTGCACTTGCCATATTATTTACCACAACAGAAAATAAACTCATAAATGAGATTAACAATTTTAAGAATAAATTTTATAAAATATTTTTATTAATCAAGCCACAATTCCAAAGTTTCATTTATCAAATAATTTCAATTAAACTTTCTACTTACTTACATATATGCAAGAGAGAAATATTTAATTTCTTTTTTTACAAACGTTTTACTAATTCAATTTACACTTTGGGTTTTGCGTGTTTTGTAAAATCTAATTTAAATTAAATAGGAATCAATTATTTCCCAAACGTTCACATACATTCGATATATAATGACCACAATTTAAACACTATGGTTTCTGTATATAAAAAGAAATAAACGAATTAATTAAATTATAATCAAACAGATTTTTGAGACAGATAAAATAAATAAACAGACAAATCTGCGAAAGGGTTTATAATATGTGCTGTCCACCAAGAGAAAAGTACATACGAAATTTGGTTTTCGTTTGTTCATTGAATTAAATCTAAAAGCAATGGGATATCATATCAATTGGATTTGATGAAAAGTGTTTAGGCATTTGAATGAAATTTTTGTGTATTTTTTTAACTTTTCTCTCTCTCTCTTCTCTCTTGGTAAAAAACCCTTTGGGCCCTGTTTTCGAAAACAGTGATTTAAACCAACGTCCGTGTTTTACATTTAGGACTTATTTCACCAACTCTATTTAAATATCAATTCATATTTAAATGTCGATTTTCATTAATTTTTTTATGGAATAACAAAAAATAAAAATTTTAAAAAATGCCGAATATATCTCGAAAAGATGTGATATCTTCTAAATGCCAGGATCGTTTTTCTTAAAACATAGCTAAGGACTCTCTCGACAAAGTCATCTTTCAAACAGAAAAAACTAAATCAAAATCCGTCCAGAAGTTTGCTCTGTACGTGGACACGAACAGACACACAGATACACAGACACACACCACAAACTTATACCACCCCCCCCCCCCCCCTTTTTAGTCGGGAGTTAAAAATCACCTTTGAATATGAATTGATATTAAAATAAGTTGGTGAAATTTGCTCTTACTGATTGAAAAGTTTGAAACTTTCTGCAATTCTCGCACGTGTGCGACTGTGACTGCAGCTGTAAGCGCGTTGACTACTATGCGATTCGTTTCGACTTCAAATCTTGGCCGGGGAAGCCAACTATACATACAATACCAAATCTTTTTCTTAATGCCTATTCCTATACACTCAATGAGACATTTAATATAATAAAGTGACTAAATTCAATTAAAATCATGTTGTTTCAACTTGAAATAACTTTGATTCAACATGATTTTTCTTACTATTTCAGTATCAAATGCACTATGTTTCAACTTTAAATAAATTTCATTTAACACGATTCTTTATTTTGATTTAACGGTACTGGAATGTTAAATCAACATGAAAATAAAGTTATTTTAACAAGAAAAATTTTCTTTGAAGATTACTGTAAAAGTGTTGAATTAACCTTGTGCTTGTTGATTTCAATATGAAATTTTTCTATGTAACATTTGATTTTACGATTGTCTTTTGTATGACTATTTGGTAAAAAGGCCATGAGAGAGATAGAAATCTTTAAATGAAAATATTTCTATAAGCGATGTTCGCAGTTTTTATATAAAAATGTTAATTTTGGCCGACTGCTAATTTCTTATATTCTTTTCTTTTTTATGTTTGTTATTTTACTGCTCATCATCATGATTAGTTTTTCATCGAATCGAAAAGTTCTGCTTTGTCCGAAAAGCTATAGACGCCGTTTGTTTTTATTTGCAAAGAGTGTGCCGGCGGCACATTTCATCAACCCTTGTATTGTGTGAAAAAGTGGGCCGTACCACGCCCTTAATATTATATTTTAAATTTTGGGTAATTTTAACACGTTTTTTCTTGGCTTCTTTAAATTTTTGATTCTGTTTTTTTTTAAATTAAAATTCTCTTTGATAATTATTTTTTTTATAACTCATAAATTGAATTTTATTTTAATGCATCATCTGTGCTTCCGCTTTTTTATTAATTTTTTCTTCGTTTTCTTCTCTTCTTATTTACAAACAAATTGCTAAATTTATTTTAGCCACATCAAGTTATTCGTTTACAAATTAAACCGCACAAATGTTGAATCCCCTTTTTTCATTTTTCATTTTTTGCTTTTTACTTGTATTTGTTTCCACAATGCTATTTCCATTTTTTCTTAACAAACTTTTTAAAGTATCAGTTATTTTCCTGCTGTTTTTCTGATATCTGTTGTTTGTCTTTTTTGTTAAAAGTAATTTGAAAATCCACAATTCAATATTGTACGTTTTTTAGAAACTTTTATTTCCGATTTCAATACGACTATCTTACATTATTTATTATTTTCTGTTCTATTTATTTTTTTTTTACAAAACTTGTTATTGTAAAAGTTTCGAGTTTTTAGCTCGCTCCTTAAGTTTTTATTATTGGCAACAAAAAAAAAATATTATATAAATCGAAACTAAAAGGAAAAGAAAAGCGTAGAGCAATACTTTTGTTAAAAATAAAAATGAGAGAGAACGAATTTCTTTTACGTGCTTAAATCACTTTAGAAAATGAAAGAAACGAAAAGAAGAATATAATTTTTTCTTCTGCAACAGCTGAGTTTATTTTTCAAGGGTTAAGCGAAACGAAACAGATGGAATTAGAATACCCAACAAACCTCAAATCAAAGGTTAGCGAAGAGAAACTTTTGAAAAAAATCTAAATTTTTCCTATATACGCATTTCCACAGAAAAGTCCATATTCTTTTGTCGCGTTACGTTTCTTGGTAGGAAGTTCAAAAATCGAACCGCATGGCTCTAAAATACAAGCTTGATTGTAACAAAAAGTGGACTTTTCTGTGGATATGCTAATCACAACTTTTTGTAGAACCTGCGTTGCATTTTAGCTTTAAAACGGCTAAGGATCTTAGCGTGTAAAACAGCGCAATCAAGGTTTTTTTTTTTAATTTTATGAGCTCTTGTTTTTATATTAAAAGTTTGTTTATACATATTTAGATATTTTGCACTCCTTTGTATGACTTTTTCTAGAAAATACTTTCTGTTTTTTATAGTATTTTTTTTAACAAGAGATTAATTAAATTTTTTTTTTGTTTTTCAAAAAAAATTCTTTATAAATTCAGGGGGTTTACTGTTTAATTCGAAACGAAAGAATATACATACGTTCGAGCTTTTATGTTTATACAATGTAAATTCGGAAGCATTTTCTTTCATTTCGAATTCCAGAGTAGACCCCTAGGCGTTTATTGCTTTGCTTTTCATACGAAATCAGAAATAAAAAATAAAAAATTTTAAGTTCTTTCAAAACACAATTAGTATATACCGTTACACTCAACGAAACGTTTCGTTGACACAAAAAAATATATTATAATATTATAAATTGTAAGCTTAAAAGCATAACACTTAAAATAATGTCATAACTTTTTTTTTTTTAAATATACAGCCACACAAACACATAAGCCGATGCAGATGAAATGCAAACACAACAACAACAATAATGATTGCACAATGACAATCTATTGACAACGCACAATGTCGTGAAGTACAAAAAAAATGGTAAGAAGTCTCTAACTTTTAAACTACTTAAGAACCCAGTGAAAAATACTAGAAGTAATTATTCAGGAACTACTTTTTCTCTACTTCCAAAATATAAATATGTGTGTGTTTTTGTCTTTCCAGGAATCGATTAATAACAACATTCAGATAATTAATTATTAAGAAATTATTTTACTTATGCAAAATTGGAAATCATTTGTAGTTTTCGCAAATACTTACAATTTGTCATAAAGTATGAAATTTTTATTTATAAAAAATATATTGATTTAAAAGAAATTTAGTAGATGAATGAAAAAGCATTCGAAAAATCAGATCTTCTCAACATCATGAACATGACTGCGCATTCACTGAATATGGATCAAAAAAGAGAACTTTTTGCAATAAAAACTTATTGAAAAATCATTAGACATTATCCAAATTTGCACTTATTACGGATCTTAAGTTTAGGATCTCATTGACTTCTTTGGAGCTTTTTTTACTGGGAAGTGTAAAATTTTTGAGGTAATTTCATGCACCATTATAAAATTAAAAGTTATGAAAGAAAACTTTTTTTGTATGACCTATTACTTTGTTGAGGCAGCTAGGCAGCTATATTTCTCTCTCTCAAAATATTTTCAAATCATATCCATCCACACTTAATCACCTGATAATCATATTCATCACAATTTTTCAAAATAATCTCTCACACTTGCTGGGTATTGGCACGTGTTTTTATTTACTGGTTGTGCGTATTGGTGTTTGTGTATGTTTTACATGGAAATTGAATAGTTTCTTTTAGAAAGCAATGCGTGGCTGTGCCTGTGTGGCGTTGTAACACAATCTTTGATGTCTCAGCATTTAATACAATCGAATTGTTGTAACATTGTAAATATTTATTGCAACTCAAGCTAATTATTTTTTTTTTCTAAAGGTATAAAAAAAGAAACTAAATCAATAAAAGGTAAATATAATTTGGCAAAAATCCGCAAAAACAAAACAAGGACATTTAAAAGTGATGCATACTCGTATACAACTGATATTGTTACGCAAGTAAGCCAAGAACTGACTTAATACAAATGTATGCCATAAAAAAAACTGTAAACAAAAAGAAATATCTAGATATTATTATCTAAAGAACATAATACATAAATCAAGAAACATACAAGAGTATGTTGAAGTAAAGTTTACTTTACTTCAACATACTCTTGTATGTAAATAGTGAAATGAGAACCAAAGCTGCGGCTTATTAAGAAATATACAATTTCACAAACGCATAAGCCAATGCAGACGCTAGACACAAACAACAACAACTGTAATGCTTCCACAATGTACAATATACATACATGCTTTATTATCAACGTACTCGTACAACAACAAACAAACCAACAGAATGTATTTTAACCGATCGAAAGCTACGGAATGTGCTGTGACTTTCTGGATGTTGCCAACATTATTCTGGAAACTAAATGTTAAGTACAGAGCAGCAAAGATAAGATCTGATTTTAGCATTGAATAATTTAATATTATGCGTTTAAAAGTTTAAAATCTATGGAGTGTAAATAAAATGAACTTATTTGATAATAATTGTACACTGTTGACTTGCTTGTTTAACAGCAAATAAAATTTTTTAAAGCTAAAAGCGTAACAACATCAACATATTTCTAGTTAAATTTTTTTTTTGTAATGTATTTTTAAACTATGAAACTAATCAGGAGGTCGACAATATTTCAAGTAGATAAACATTTGTTTAAGACTCGCAACTAAATTAATTATTATAGTACACGAAATTAATAAACATAATAAGAGGACAAACTTACAATTGTATGACATAAAAGTTGCAAAAATGCAGGAAAATAAATATTTTTAAACGAGACAAATATACATATACGAGGTGTGTTCAAAAAGTATCGCGAATTTTGTGTTTTTTCATAAATATCTATTTTGTCCCCTTCAAAGCTATTCCCCTCAGATATAATGCACTTATGCCAACGTTTTCTCCAATCTTCGAAGCACTTCAAAAAATCATTTTTTTTATCTTATTCAGATCCTCCTTCGATGCCGTCTTTATCTCGTCAATCGTAGCGTAGCGTCGTCCTTTCATGGGCCTCTCCAGCTTCGGGAGCAAGAAAAAGTCACAAGGGGCCAGATCTGAGGAATACGGTGGCTGTGGCATCATTCGTGTGTTGTTTTTGGGCAAAAAGTCGCATACAAGCAACAATATGTGAGCAGGGGCGTTATCGTGGTGTAAAAGCAAATTTTTGTTCTTCCACAAATCCGGGCGTTTCTGGAGGATTGCTTCGCGCAAACAGCGCATAACTTGCAGGTAATATTCCTTATTGACCGTTCTACCCTGTGGCAAGAACTCATGATGCACCACGCCAGTGCAATGGAAGAAAACTTTAAGCAAAACTTTCACATTCAACCGAACTTGTCGCGCTTTTTTCGGTCTTGGTTCGTGCGGCAGCTTCCATTGAGATGGTTTCCACGTTATAACCATAAACCCACGATTCGTCACCAGTTATGACCCTCTGGAGCAAATTTGGGTTGTCGCGGACAGAGTCCAAAAGTTCATTAGCAATATTCATGCAATGCTGTTTTTGGTCGAAATTGAGCAATTTTGGTACGAATTTCGCGGCGACCCGTCTCATGACCAACTCATTGATTGGCACGAGCCAATCGATATGTCTAGGTCCTCAGCAACTTCCCTTATGGTGATTCGGCCACTACCATTTTCTTCACTTCATCAATTTTTTCATCTGTTGTTGAAGTGCTCGGGCGTCCGGCACGCTCTTTGTCGATCACATCTACCCGGCCTTCTGAGAACATTTTGTACCACCAATAAACGTTGTTTCGGTCCAAGGTAGCTTCTTCGTATGCTACAGTCAACATTCGGAATGCATCCGCGCACTTAATTTCGATTTTCACACAAAATTTGTTACAGGTTCTTTGTTCCATTTTTTTTAATAGGTAAAAATCGAAGACGAGCTTTGGCTCGTTTGACACGTGCAAGCAAAGCGGCTGTCAACAATTAACTGAACATTCCAAATGGCCGAAATTGTCGGCATAAGTGAGAGACATGAGTAACAACATAACGCCACAAGAAAATTAAAACTCGAGTATACGTAACCAGCGAAAATTCAAAACTCGCGATACTTTTTGAACACACCTCGTATGTATGCGGATAAGTTTATATTTATGTATGTGTGCATGTGTTTTTATATGAATCAGTAGTCAAATCTTTAAAACACAGAAATAAACCAAATACAATTTATTTAACAGCTGAAGATTAACGAGAGCCTTTAAATTGTATAAATATTTTAATAATATAAAGGCAGACAGATTTTCCGCCAGCGCATGCAAACTCACACACACACAAACACTCATACACACAATCAAAGTGAAATGCTTTCTACTACAAATGGGTAAAGATAGTGCGATTACAAAATATTCGAGTTCAGAGATTGTTCGAATAAAAGTTGTACAAAATATGAAAAAGATATAGGATGCGGTTGGCCTTGCTGGCCATCTCTGGAACTTGTCGCTAATTTGGAGCAAACAGCAGTGAAAAGACCATAGATTTTTTCGAACTAATTAACTTTTTAAATCAAATTTGCGATATTCATCGCAGTATTTTAATTCCAGGCATGAATCCTTAAAATCGATGTTTCAAGAACTTTTGGAGTCCTTAAAATGAAGCGCTTTTTTCGAAATTATTCCTCAACGATATCTCTGAAACGAATTAAACAAAGATGTATGGAAACATATGGATCTTTTTCATCCTTTCGGGAAACGCTCTATTGCAAGTAATTTTCAACGGCGATATAGTGGATAGAAATCTTTAAATGTTACAGAAATTTGGTGCTTTCAAAACCACCGGTTCATACGCATTATCAGCGAAAACTTATTTAGTGCTGCCGGCTAGCAGTATTGTAGTTTGAGGGTCACAAGTTCGATTCCTTCGTTAATTTCAAATAAATTAAATAATGTTGAATCAAATGTTATTCATGGTGGTATTTACTCAGTGTGTATGTACAGAATATTTAAGGATGTTCTGACTGCAGCGGTAAGCGCGTTGACTACCATGGTCGGGGAAGCCAAACTATACATATAACACCAAACATTTTCCCGATGCCTGCCTGTTCAGTATTAAATTCACGTTTTTTCAACTTGATATAACTTTGATTTGACATGATTATTTCTTTCGATTTAACAGTACTGGAATGTCAAATCAACATGAAATAAAGTTATTTCAAACCGAATTGTTATTTCAACGCAAAAACATTTCTTTGAATATTACTGCAAATCATGTTTAATTAACATGAAATACATATGTTAAGTTCACCTTGTTTTCTTAGATTTTAATATGGAATTTGTGTGTGTGTGTGTTTTATTTAACTTTACTTTTAAAACCTTAAAATCGATAACCTTTAATTAGACAAAGTTAAGAAAGCAACAATACTTAATTGCGTTTAGTTGATGTTATACAATCGCACAGATGCGGATTTTACAAATTCAAGTCGAATTTTGAGCACTGGTGCATTTCATCATATGAGAATTTTATGACCGCACTTTAATCCATTATATCCCTGCTTTAAGGTAGTTATTTGAATCCTTTTTATTAAAATACTATAGGGTCCGCCATCTAGCGTTTTTTTTTTCAACTAGTGCTTATTTCGTGAATGGTAACACTTAGCTCAAGTCTGATTTGACAGATAATTAGTTTTATCCTTCCACTGAACGAATATGGTTGTGTATACGCTTGAACAAAGCTTCGCTAAGTGGGCCTGCGATCGACTTACAGAAGATGCCGATTTTGCCAAAAAAAAATCTTTTCAGATGAAGCTCATTTTGATCTTGGCGGGTATGTAAACAAGAAAAATTGTCGCATTTGGGGCAGAAAACCCGCACGCATACATTGAAAAGCCGATGCACCCAAAACGAGTCACTGTTTGGTGCGGATTTTGGTCCAGAGGCATAATTGGGCCAATGAGCAAGGAGTGGCCGTTACAGTCAATGGCGATCGTTATCGGGCCATGTTGAACGAATTTTTGTTCACAAAAATTGAAGAGAAGGATATTGGCAACATTTGGTTCCAACAGGATGGCGCTACGTGCCACACAGCCGAAGCTACACTCGATGTTTTGCGCCCTGTTTTCAAAAAAAAAAAAGTTATCTGGCGGACCCTATACAAATGACTCATATGGAAAAGAGGGTTGAAATGTTTGAGAAAATTTTTGGAAGTAAAGTTTTACATAAAAAATTAATATGTATTATGTGCCTAAAGTGAGAAGGTTTCATGTAGCGATCAACCATGACAATGTAAAAAAAGAGGAGGGAGTGCCAGTTTACACAGTTTTACAAGTAAATTTTTTTGTATGCTCTGGCTTGCAGTTAAAAAAAATTAATAACAAATTATTTGTCTGTGTTACTAGGTTAAACAAGTAGTAAATATTTAAAAATAAAACAAAAAACAAAACAATATGGCGTCTGTCTGTTGTCCCGTGATTAAGACAAATCGATTGGCTTAAGAATCATTAAAATCGGTATACGCGTTCGTTTTATATAAGGCCGCAAAGGAACACTGATACATACATGCATACATACATACATAGGCTGATAAACACAATACCCTTCTTTGCCAAACCCATTTAAATTACACGGGTTTGATCATAGAATTGTGCCAAAAATGAACTAGGGAACAAATTCGATCCAAGTCTATCGCGCACTCTGGTAAAACATCCTGGAAGAAGTTGGGATTTTCCAGCGATTTGCCAGGATGTAATTAAAAAATTCAAATATTATTTTATTATAATTTCAATGGCCTTAAAAGCCTAGAAATAGAAAAAAGTCGGTTAGAAAGGTGTTTGATTTTATTCTGCATTCTTATAAATTGTTTTCACAAAAATTTGGATAAATTCCTCGATTAATCGCATAAATTACATTTAAGTATCAACTCTAAGTGAAACTGAAGAAAAAAATTTATAGATATGTGTACATATGTCTATGTCTTGTATTTATCATAAAATTGTGAAAGCACACAGTCACACTTAAAGATGCTTAAATCTGGCGTAAAGCAAAAGAGAATGATGGTGACGATGATGAATAACATTCGAAAATGTTTATGAAATGCTTATACTCAGATTCACCGACAGACACAGCTGGCATATTACGGATGTCGCTGACACTGATGATGGTCTTGACTGGTAGTGAAGTTTAATATAAAGATGTTTAAGGCAAGCATAAATTATTGATTGAGAAGTAAATAGAATTTTTTATTGGTATAGTGGTTGGAGATAATAAAAAAAATACATAAAAAAATAAATGTTTCCACAACTGTTTAGGAAAATGTTATTAAATAAATTAAGTAGGCGGAACGGTGAAGTTGTGGGACATTGTGGGACATCATACGACTTTTAGCAAAATACAACTCTAATTCAGTGAATTTTTGTTGTCTTTCAAAAATGTTAATAAACTCCATCATACAAGGGTTGTATTTTCTCAAAAGCCTTGCAATTGTATAGGATAGTGAATCCTAGCCTTTAGATGTCTTAACAGACTTTTACAGTGGCATGCTTACGTCAACGGAACACATTCCTGATATCAATTAGCTGCTAACGAGAAGCACATACTCGTACATATGATTCTGACATAGTTACCTTGCACTTGTCCAGCTCTGGATCAAATTGTTAACTCCATTTTTTTTGCCAATGAAAGCTACACACATATATTGCTGAATAAACACAAAGAAGAAAACTCGTTGCAACAATAACTTTTATTTCCACTTATCCATCAATATATTTTTTCTTGTTCATTTATTTAACGACACATTATTTTACTTAATTTAATATTTCTAAATTATGGATTGATGTATAACTTTTTGAAGCAACGAATTAATATGCAATACTGAAAACTTTTTGACAACAAACACATATATGTATGTACATACTCGTATATAAAATAATTGGTATTTATGTACATAACTACAGCTGAATACACATTTATTAACAAACAAAAAATTTAAATTATTAATAGTTTCTACACGCAAAGAAAAAATATGGTTGAGGTAACCATAATCAATATATGGTTGCAGTTAAATCATATTATTGTCAATAGAAAAGCAAAGTTTTAGTAATATTTTTATCTGAGTTAATAATAATATTATCTACAATAACAATTAAGTTTGTTAAACCTAATCTTAGTATTGCTCAAATTTATGACATTTTGTTTAAATATGACAACAGTATTAGTAGATGTGACTAAAATATAATTAAGGCTAACCATACCATATTCTAATATTATAAAAATATTGTTAAATACGACCACAGTATTATTCTATATATAAAAATAATATTTTATTTTTTAACCATATATTGGTAGATCTTTTGCTTAAAACAGCTGTGCGTCAAAGCTGAAATAAATATAAAATAATATTGTTGAAATAAAATGTACATACATATGTATGTGCACGTGTACTTACACAAATACGTGCGTATACACGAAATGCAGACACGCATGTATAAAGAAATATATGTATATATATTTTTATTCATCTATCCTCTTGTTTAACTTCATTTATTTATTAATTTATTTAACAATATGCGTGCAATACCGATAGCTTACAAACGAAACACCGAACTGACAGAAGATATTTCTGAAAAAGATTTTTTTTTACCTAAATACAGTATGGTTTCGGATAACATTATATTGTTATAGACATCATATTATTTTTACACAATAATAAAAATTATGTTGTAGTCATATATTTTTAACAAAACTATATTGTTAAATTCTAACCATATCACACTTTTTATGATTATAATAATGTAATTATTAAATTCAAACATTACTTTGTTTATCGTAACGCAATTAATGTTTAAAATAACAATAACATGTTTTCAATTACCACACATTTGTTTCAGAGAACATAATATTGTTTTCTCAACCATGCTAGAACCATATCTTTTCTTTGCGTGTACCATTAACAATGCAATTGGGATAATATTAAACATATCGTTAGCTTAAACGCAAAGCCATGAAGCTGACAAAAATTATTTTATATTAAAACATAACGATATAAAGACCGACTAGCCAGACAAACATATATTTATAAAAAGTGTTTAAAAAACTGTAATGATTTTCATTTCATTCGATTTTGCTTCTGCTTACGTTTTTGAAAAATACAACAGTTTCATTTCCGTCAAAGCAAAATCACAAAACGATTTATGACAAATTGCGCAGTAAGCAGTCGACGATTTGAAAAATTTTAATTTGATTTACTTTTGCTTTTTCTTTTGCTTTTGGTTAGTATTTGCAAGTAAAAGAAGAAGCAGTCTAAATGATTTTGGAAGTCGCAAACAGTCACAGTCAGGAAGCAAAAAGTCTTGCTTTTAAAAGTTTTAAGCAATCGCAATAAAGTGGTTTTTGTTTTTGCCTCTTGTCTGATGTGCAAAAACAACAACAAAAACATGACAAACACCACAAAATAGTTGACTGTACCTGTAGAAAGTTTCTAAAAGCAAGAGCGTTTGCTTCTTCGACTGTGACTTACAAAAGCATACAGACGACCGTTTATGATTTTACTACCGAAACTAAGCAAAAGCAACAGCAAAACAAAGTCAAACTTTTGAAATCGTCGACTGTTGAAAGTACTGCGCAATTGTTCATAAATCGTTTGCTGCTTCTGCTTCGACTGCGACTGTTGTTGATTTTCACAAGTACAAGCAAAAGCATTGGTTGATTTTAAATAGTTGGAAAAAGCCAAAGCAGCGAAAAGTAAAAATTTTACAACTTTTTCTACTTCGACTTAAGTTTTTTAAACATTTAGCATTTTAAAATGTGTCTTAATATTGCAACGTTTCAGCTTTAACAGTTTAATATGGTCTGGCAAGTTTGTTGTTTTTGTTTGTGTGTAAATCAAATTTATTACCAGGTGGCAAATTTAAAAGTATGGCAATGTTAAACTAACCATTTTAAAACTGTCAGCGCAGCTGGAGTTGGTGAAAAAATATTTGTATTTTTCGCAGAACAAAAGTTATTTTGAAAAATTTATCCAACAAATAATTTCTGATTTAACAAATTTTGTTATTTTAATACGTACGGCGGAAAATAATTCAGTCTCTCATAAGCATACGTACAAACATGCATTTTATTCTCCCTCTCTCATATTATAAATTAATATGTAAATAATATAAAGATGTATGTGTGTTTGCCTGACTTTGATATACACAGTATGTGTATTTATAACGTTGCCTGCTCACAATAAAAAATTAAGATGGCTCAATGTTGCCACATTAAAATTTTAATATACTCATTGTGAATTCCCTAATTGTTTATAAATACAATTATAACGTTCATTGAAAGTGTAACCAGAAACCCGATATTTTAACTTAAGTAAATAAGAAATATCAAAGTATATATTCATATTAGTCTTTAATGTATTAGGTAAAATAAAATTAACAAATTCAGTAAAGTGCGACTTAAAGTCGCAAACGAAGAATTCCGTACGGATACGACATTTGTAATTCTATACGAACTTAAGCTCATAGAATCGAACATCTTAGCTGCTGAAGATATTTTTTTTAATTTGATTTTGCGGTTTTTTAGTTGTAGCGCTTTTTTAGTTTTAACCGTGTTTTTCGATCTTTGGCGATTTTTTTAGTTTTAGCGATTTTTTTTATTTGATTTGGTGCTTTTTTCGCTTTATCGATTTTTTCAGTTTTGGCTATTTTTTAGTTTATTGGCAACCTATTTGCTTTTGATTTATTTTGTTTTGGTTATATTTTCCATGAAAGCGTTTTTTTTTTTTTTAATTTTGGCGATTCTTTAGTTTTAGTGCTTATGAAAACAACAAGTTGTCAAAAGAAAATAGTCAAAATTGATGGAATACCCTTTAGTTTTGATTTTTTAAATTTAAGTCTTAATTGGTGCGGTCTGCATAAAAATATTTACAATAACTTTGAAAATTTCAAGTCTCAAGTTAGGATTTCAACATTATTCGTTGCTCGCTTTACAAAATTCTTTAGTTTTTAACTGTCATATATATTTGTTGTTGTAGTGGCGAAAGTTTTACACATGAAAATGAAAATTTCAGGTCCCTAGCTCACCGAGAAAACAGTCTGTGACAGACAGACAGACAGGCAGACGGACATCGTAGGGAAGACAATAGGGTTCCTTTTCACCTATGGTGTACGGAACATTAAAAATTTATGTAAAATCGAATAAAGTTAATTGTTTGTTGGGGGCTTTTTAATTTATCATGTTTGTATATTGTGATTCTCAATCACATATTGAGAAGTTTTTTCAAGCTTATTTCAAAAACCTGTGGGTTGAAGTCTGCTTATGAAGTTTGTTGGTTAAGATTTTTTAATTGGACGAAATTTTGATGTTTGATCTTATTGCCGTCGTTTGGCGTTTATATTTTAAAACAAAACTAAAATGGCAATTTGGAGTCTAGAACAAAATAAATTAAAAATTAAAATAACAATCGGCCATGTCACAGAGTGCAACTCCGCTCGGAAATGGAATTCAATTCATCCCATTTTTGTAGGAGATGGTGTCTAAAAAAAGAAAACTCAAATACGGAAATTTGTCAGGTGTGTCCAGACTGTTGGGGGCGCTGATATGCTGGGGTATGCTCCAGCTAGGGCTTGCCATCATGAGGTAAATTGAATTCTGTTCCGAACGGAATTGAACTCAGTGACATGGCCGAATATTAAGGCAATTTGAAATTTTAATTTCTGAAATAGGAACAGATTCCGCTTATGCAAAGGATTTTCAAATTAATATAAAAAAAACTGATGCAAAAAAAATAATAATTCCGATTGAAACCTCGGTTCGCAATTGAGACGTTTGGAGCAAGGTAAGTAAAACAAAATTAGATTATTAAATTTTTCAGGGCAAATATAAGAACAAAATATGTAGGTTCTTATTTAATTATTATTTTATTTTATTATATTATATGACATCGCAAGAGTCTTTGGCGTTTTGCCATTTTCAATATTTTCTGTTATAAACAAAAAGCATAATGTTTAGCCCAGTTTAACAAGTTCGTTATGAATCTTGTGTTTATAAAGTAATCAGGCGTAAAATACTATATTCACCTTTCTTTTGGTAACTTTGATGCTCGTAGATAAACAGAATGTATATAAATAACTGTTTAGAAATTCTGTTTTGTCAATAATATACAAATAAGCAACAAGTTTTTATTTCAAGTATTTTTCCATTTATATATAAATACAAATAAATTTTTATTTAAACAAAAATATTGCTAACCTCTAAAGTTAAATAAATTGCAACTGCTGTCAGGCTTAAGTTGAAACTTTGATATGCGGCCACGTTCTGTATACCGAATTCGAGTAATTCTCGTTTTCCAAAAATAAATAATGGCCCCATTGATGTGTTTTAAATCATACATACTAAATTAATTTCAGATATGATATTTCAAGCTCTAAATCGAGCGTTCTAAAATCGACTCGATTTACAGAACAGGCAGGATTACGAGTATATTGTTGTCAGAGTCGTCTAAAAAAGGCAATTTTACCTTAAGTCGACTTACGAAGCACTTATCCCTTTAAGTTAACTTTTTTCCTAAAAACAAAATTAATGCTGTATCGTACCGTTACATAAATAATCCTGCATAATATATTATGTTACATACACCTTGACGTAGAGCTACATAGCAACGCCAGTAATTTAGTGTATAACATAATTGTTTTGCTTACATTGTTTGTTCACATTGATGTTCGTGAATGTACCTTATAATTTTCATTCAGTTATTGAGTGAAACTATATAAAGTTGAAAGCTTTATTATTTAGCGGAGTGCACGAAAACCCCAATTTTTTCTATACTCGCTAGTAGCAAAGTAGTTATGGAAGATGCCAAACTGCGCATTCTTCGTATTTTGTAATTAATGGTAGAATTAGTAGATTCGTATCGTGAGTTTACGAACCAGCTGAGAAAATCTGTAACATAAATAATATTTAATATGTATCGTAACATACGTGAGGTAGAAATCTACAGAAAATAGATTTTTACTTTCCTATTTTAACTTCTCTCTCACATACATACACACACATGTATAAAGCAAAGAGATATACAATAACAGCTAACACGTTCACTTGCAGCCTCACATATTTAGTAGCTAACATCCAGATTTCAACGATACGACAACTTCAAAAGTAACACGATACGAATCGACTAATTCTGCCATAACTCATATTTAACCGGGGACATGAACTCGAACTGATAACATCGTAGATAGCTACTTGTTGTACATACAAGATTTAAGGATCGTATTCCTTATATACTCATAGATGTAATTATTCACTGAAGAAGATCCACGATAGGCAAGGGGCAGAATACCCGATTGACACCGCAACACTAAAAGACGAATCTTGCAGATTCAAGTCGAGATTTACTAAAAAAAAAAATAAAACTAATTATTGGTTTCTTGTTAAATAAACACATTTCATATTTTGATAAGAATGAAATTGGTATTAAAAATAAGAAGAGGATTCCAGGGTTGGAAAATTTTATATTTTTTTGTGTCTATAAAGTAATCTATTAAAATAATTTTTCAATTTTGTCCATAAATTAGACACATTTTATATATTTTTTTAAAATAAATAGATTGGTTTAACAAAACACAAATCTAAAAAAAATTATTCCAGGGTTGGAAAATTTCAACTTTATTTTATATAAAAGTAACTCGATCAAAATTTTTTTTCGATTTTTTCATTAATTAATTATACTTTATGATTTAGAAGGAAAAAAATTGGTATAAAAATTGCTCCAGAGCTGGAAAATTTAAATTTTAAATTGAACTGAATTTTTTTCGTTTCCAATAAAAGATACAAATAAAGATAAAAACTCAATTTGGATTGCATTTTATTTATTAGCTTGTTCGAAAAGAATGAGTACATATCACAAAGGTACCGTGTAATTGTCCGTGACAGACTTAACGTGTGCGTGACGATGTTAAAAGTTAAAAAACTATAATATATATAAAATTGTGCCAAAGTTGTATAGCTATTTATATAATCTAAGATAGCTTCTTATAGCTGTAAAAAAAATAAGAAAATTCTATCTCAAGTAGGATTCGCAGAAATCTAAAATTAAGAGTATAATTTTTGGAGCGCGTGCGTATGCAACATTTCGCTTTATATCAACGAAAATAAAAACTCGTTTCATAAACACTTTACACATTTTAAAAACGGGTACAGAATTGAATAGTTAGAACCTAAATGTACTTAAGTAAGAAAAACCTTCCTTAAAAAAATCAGCTTTATTTATACGCACTCCGTAACAGTGCGTGACATGGATTTCATGATATAAGTAACTTCATAAAATTAATTTTTATTTCTGTGCTAATATTTTTAATTAGTATATATATTATCAGAAAAATCAAAAATAAGCAGCTGTCAGGGTTGGAAAATTGATTTTTTTCATTTGGTAAAAATTATGCTTTGAGCACAATTATGTTTGAAATCTATGGTCATACGGTTGCTTATTAATTTGTTGTGAACTGAGATATCATCACTTATATCGCTAAAGAAGAGTCATATCTACAAACTATATTAAAGTACATATTTCATTTGCCTGAAGCTGTTCGTTTCTGCTGAATAAAATAGGAAAGTTCCTTGTCAATAAATAGTTTGCATAATATCGCGATATATGTGAATGTGCAATATTGGCATTAGGATGTTTGAATTGCAACACTCAACAGTTTTGTTGCAGTAAGTTTTATTAAATACCGGAAAATATGAAATAAGTTGTCTTAGTTGGTATGGTGGTACAATACGAGGATTATTTTGCGGTTATTAAACAGTATTGCACGGTTTTTGAATATTATATGTTACCAAAAAAAAAATTTTTTAAATTACGAGTGTATCAAATTGTCCATCTTGCCAGAGACTCGGTTACTGTTTGTAAAAACCATAGTTTAAACAGAAATAGAAAAATTTATTTAGTACCACGATGGATACTTATTAAATTCAGTTTTCGGTGTCGGTATCAAGAAAGTAATTATTATTTTGGATTGGGCTTATTAAACAACATACACAAAAGCTTAGTAAAATAACTAAATTTCCTTAAATTTAAGAGTAGTTTCCTCAATGCATGCAATCGACTTGTCTAGAAAGTTTAAGCGTTTTTTATATATTTTTTCTAGACAACTTGCTTGCTTGCATTGTGGAAAATATACGTTAGAAATAACTTAGACTTCGGTGTTTTTTCTTGAGAGCAAAACTAAAATAAACTGATTCAGCATCTAAATAAAACATTACTTAAGCCTCCTTGCATAGATAAGTGCATCAAAAGCACAATTTTGAAGGTGCCAGTAGCATTGCTTAACAAACGAGTCCTTACTTTTTTTGAATCTAACGGCACGCCGCTGACCATCGACATCGTCCATGGCGCACATTGAATAGCCGTCTTGAGAAAACATAATGCGCCCTTTATCCAAAAATTTGACTTCCCAAGCGCTATTTGGAGGATAGCCACCAACATTCCAACCGACTATCTTATTTTCGGTATTGTTTTTGTAGTAATACATGTTGTACTCAGTACCAATAAGTGCAACATTCAGTTCTTTTCCATACGTATAATCATCAAGAACTTCAGACGTAATGTGGCTTGTGCTGTCCAAAGACCTGGAGTCATACCAAAGCCAAATCGGATGCGATTCTCTTTTATCATCTTGGGAAGGCAAGACGGCTGTGTAAAAATATGTCGAATATCTAACATTTGAAATGCAAAAATGGTGCTCAGAGAACAGCACTCTTAAGCGTGTGTCCATATTTTCTCTTATGGCATTTCTGAATTCTGATTTCAGTGCGGCATCTATATTTTTGCTTAAGGCATTTTTTCCAATTCTTCGCCACACTTTGGCAACTCGCAAGCCATATTTAGATTTTTTGTAGAGACGCAGCTCAGCATTTACCATCATTTCAAAAAGTTGTTGAAAGTCTGGTGCCTCAATCTTCCATAAATTATCAAGTTCTGTTAGGGATTTAGGTGTGGAAGCAAATTTATCTGCTGCCTGCAGCAAAATGACACCAACCGTTTCTTGACTTAGATTGCCATGTAGTGCCTGCAAAAATTTATTGTAGTCATTTACTTGCTTTGAAGCAATGGCCCGTTTTATTGCAGCAATAATGAATTTTTGACAAGTCCTTCGCGTATCTTGCATAAAATTTTCAAATTCGTTCAGTCCGAAATTCTCCCCTTCCGTTTCTTGAGCAGGTATAACTTCTAGAAAACTAGTCAAACTTAATAGAAAAAGGAAATAAACGTTAGTTATTTTCATTTTGAGAAGCAAAGCTAAACTGATTTTGATATGATGATGATACTGATACTTATATGTTATTTTATCTGAAGCATAAAGGGAGTATTAAATCTACACATATGTATGTATACTTATGTGTCTTCATATCTAAGCAAATAGAATTTAATTCTTGTGCATTTAGGTTAAGTAAACAAAGCGTAATAAAACTATATTATAGTTTTTAAAATCTTTTTGTTAGGTTTCATTGATAACCCTACCAGAATAGCAAAAATTCAATCTTTTTATTGCCTCCACTAAACTAAAAGAAAAATTAATCATTCAGCTAAATAGGTGGCGTCTTTGGTATTTCTTTATCATGTGATTGATAATTTTTATTTTCTGAATAAAATTGCTCTTTTTCGGCATTTGCTAATTTTTATTTTATGACAATATTTTCGTTGATATTATGAAATTAAATTTTTTTAAGAAGACTTGGCGATTGCTTGCAAAAACACTTTGCAATACATGAAATGAAATAAATTGTGATATCATAAATATTAGACTGGTCGCAAAAAATTTTTTTCTTTACGTGATATACTGAAGGGTTCTAAAGGTGACCCAATTGGTCACGTTTGTCATATAATTTTGGGAATTGAAATAATCGATTTTGAACAATATGCTTTTTAAGTGAAATGTTTTGAGAAGATTGGTGCTCATTTGGGTAAAATATGGAAGAGCACACGTACTACACCATATAGGTGTGGTACTCTGAAGGCTTCTAAATGTGACTCAATTGATGAATGCTAGGGTTATTTAAGAACTACATGACTTACTAGTTGATTAAGTTCTTAAAAAAAAGTTTTATTACTAAAATTGACTTCTTTTCCTTCAACGCTGCCATAAATTTGTATTTTAAATATTAAAACATTTATGTTTATAAAGATAATTACGAATTTTACTAGCAGAGACATAAACCGAAAATTCCAACATGGCATATTTTGCACATAACAGAGCACTGTTAGTGACTTAACAGCATTTGCTAAATGGATTACCAATTCGGAAACTTGGAACTTCGATGAGACCAAAAAAAATATTATAAACAAATTCAGTAAGATGCGACTTTGACTCGCACACGAAGTGCGCTTTTTTTAATTGAAAAATTTTTTCAGTTTTTTGCAGTTCTTTCGGTTTTTTTTTAAGCTTAATCGATTTTTTCATATTGACAATTTTTTCCTATTGGCGATTTTTTTTATTAGCTCGCTTTAAAACACCCTTTAATTTTTAACTGTCATATATTTGTTGTTGTGGTGGCCAAAGTTTTACATATGCTGTGCAAATTTCATTTCTGTAGCTCTTACGGTTCTAGAGAAAACAGCCTGCGACAGACAGACGGACAGCGTAGCGAAAACAAAGGGATTCCTTTTCACCCTTCGTGTACAGAACCAAAAAAAAATCTCTTTGAGAGAAATTTAATGATGTTATAATAGTAGTAGAAGTATGTCTGATTTTTCTTCATGTTTTGCCCGCACATTTTATCAAAACGCCTGCAACAACAATAAAAAATATCTGGCTTGAATAAAGTTTTAGAAATGCTTATTGAAAAAAAAAAATTTAATATTATCAAACTAAGCTGCCAATAATGTATGCGAATTTCCTTATAACTCTTATTTCTTTTTAGAAACTATACCTAGAAGCTACTCCTTTGTATTAATTTGTATATTTTTCTCCTATTTTAAACTTCACACTTCATTTAACTTTCTAATTTCGTTGGGATTGAAAAATAAATTAACAGTTGGCTTTTTGGTTGTGTTTTGGTATTGCCATTTACAACTCTGCGCAAGTTTGGTTGAGAAAAACGTTGAGTATGTACTCGTAAGTTAACTTTATTTAGTGAGAATCCTGCGCTCTTCATTAGTTGAAACCCATGACTCCAAATAACTCCTACCTGCTCGTTCATTGTGAAGAGCATTTACCTCCAAATACTGCCCGTACTATTAGTTTAGTGTGAGGGCGTGATTTTACCCTAAGTACTACTGCACCATTCTCAATTTCAGTACAGGCGGAACAAATTTTTATAAAAAAAAGTTGTGGTTATTTTATATAATATATAAGTTTCTGTTAAATGTTCTTAATATCTGTGGCAATAAGGAAAAAGTGAAAAAGAAATTTACTTATTTTGCAGTTAAATTTGGAAACTCGGTCTTCATTGTAACTAATAAATTCAATTTGAAATAATATCAAAGTATAAGCTAAATTAAGCTTTTATTCCGTATGAGATTATGAAAGAAAAGATAAGCTCAAACTTATTGCGCTATAACTTCCTGAAAAATAGATATTTTTGTCAGATGTACTTTTGAATATGGAGATTACGGACGTGCCATTAACTCGAAATGTGCTTATCTCGACTAATCTCGATATATTAAAACACACCTAAACAAAAACAACATTTTTATTTAAAATTTAGTTCCCTCATAAACTAGATATTTTAAACGTTACTTCATAAAAGCACATTTATCTTATTAATTTCTTCAGATTAAAATTATATTTGCTTACTTAACCCACTAAGCTACCAAGCCACCATATGGCTTCAACGCAAGTTATCATTCAAAAATATAATGAAAAAATTAAACGCTCTCGGTTTTTTAACTTGGTAACAGAAAAATGTCCAAAGTTTTATAGAATAATACAAACAGATGAAGGTTTTCTATGCAGATTATTTCAGTTTCAAGATAAACTTAATGTAGGAGGCAGATGAGAAAGTTAAAAAAAATGCTCTGCAAAAATACTTAACCAACTTACGAATTAAGCACTTGGACTTTGACAATAATTTATGATAAGTTAAATAAAACATTCACACAAAAGTATCTAAGAAATAATTAAGGTTGTGGTGGATGCAGAGGTAAGCGCATTGACTACCACGCGATTAGTTTAAGTTTAAATTGTGGCCGGCTTAACAAATTGCAATAGACAAACATTTTTCCAATGCCTTTGTGTATTCACAAAGGCATTGGAAAAATTAAATTCATGTTGTTTCAACTTGAAATAAATTTGATTCAACATAAGGCTTCTTTTTATTTCCGTATCAAACTCTAATTAGTTTTAACTTGAAAAAGCTTTGATTTAACATTGCTTTTAGCATTATTTAAGTATCAAATTCACGTGGTTTTAACTTTAAATTACTTTGATTCAACATGATTTTTCATTTTGCTTTAAAAGTACGGTAATATTAGATCAACATTAAATAAAATGTTTCGAAAAAACTTATTTGAAATTTACTGTACATCATGTTGCATTGACATGAAGAAGTTACCTTATTTACGTAGATTTTAATATGAACTTTTTCTAAGTGTATCATTTATTTCAAAATTAAAAAAATTAATTTCATTCAGGTCTTGCTCTAAATCGAAATCGATTGAATTTTGCACCTTGTTCTATGACAATAAAAGAAAAACATACGGGCTTTGTTCAAAACGTATCGCGAATTTTGAATTTTCGTTCGAATTTTGATTTTTTTTTTGTGGAAGACGAGCCAAAACACGTGCAAGCAAAGCAGCAGTAAACAATTAACTGAACTTTGAAAATGGCCGAAATTTTCGGCACAAGTAAGAGACATGAGTACCAACATAACGCCACAAAATAGTCAAAATTCGAATATACGTATCCCGCGAAAATTCAAAATTTGGCGAATTTTTTTGTTGTTTTGCTTTCTTATGAATTGTATTTAAAAATAAATTTGTGTAGTTATACACAACTGCTTTTTGGGTTTTTCTAGTCACAGGTTGAAGCAATATAAAAAGCAGAATAAGATCGTAACTAGAAATATTTGTTTTGCTGAATAACAAAATTTTCATAACAGTTTCAGAATCGGCAGTACACTGGGCACATGCATAGATTTCTTTAAATGTGGTTTTAGGTAATCTAGCAAATAACAAAACAATTTTTGTTCTGCCGGGAATAACTAAAAAGCCTTCCAAAATTATTTTTTTTTGAATTGGTTCCCTATTTTCATTATTCCTTACCTTGCATTGGGTAGTTCAAGACGGCTGGAATCATCACAAATTTTTTTCTGATGCGTGGCACATCTATTATTGCGACTTCGTTTTCGTCGGCATAAAATAAATTTACACATGTTTTTATCCATTTGGTATGATTTCTTTGAACTAAAACACTAAAAACAATACTATTGCTTTGTGTTTCTTAAATTTTCACACAAATTAATTGCATCTGTTAAACTTGATGTTTTAATTTGGCAACGCGATGACTATTTATACTAAGAAAATACGAGTAGTTGTGTTTCATAATACTAAAACGCAGTTTGGTCGTGTGTAAGTTTGGTCTACTCTTAGATGACCAAACTGAATTAAATTGAGAGCCGTGATAGGGGCATAAAGCTCTGCCCAATCATTATTTCTCACGGAAAATAATTTTCTCGAAAAAACATTTCTCCAATCATCCTTTTTTTTTTTTTTTTTTTTTTTTTTTTTTTGAGTAAACAAAATTATTAAAATTCACCAACTTGGAAAAGTATGTAAAAATGAGTTTATAGAATGATTTATTTGGGCATTATTTGTGTTTTTCCACATACAAGAACTATAAAATATAAATTTTGTTTTAATGCAGCATTAAATAAGTATGTTTTAATGTAAACTCCCATTTGTTTTGCAAGGGAAAGATTTTTAGTGAAAATAGCAAGCTCAACTGTATTCATAATACCCACTTTTTCTGTGGGGAGTTTTTATCCCGGCTTTAATAAAAAAAGGGGAAAAAACAAATTCATAATATAAGAGAAAAAGGAAAAGAGAAAAAACTCGTGCGGAATTTTTGTTTATGATTGGTATTCAGCCCAATAAAATAAGAAATTCTCAAAAAAAAAAAACACAAATTAATTTATTTTATTTTTTATGATTCCACTTTGTTTAAATATTTTTTTTTTATTAATTTTTATTTAATTTAATTTTAATTCAAATTGATGCAGAAATAGGGCATTACCCAAACCTGAGGATTTCATTTTCTACTGGATCAAAAGGACAAAACAGAAGGTCCCAATAACATTCCTTTGCAAGGATTCCCTTGCTTTTTTTGAAACTCACCGCACGTCGCTGACCATCTAAATCTTTCGTGGCGCACATAAAATAGCCGTCTTGAGAAAACGTAACGCGACGACCAACACTATTTAAAAGTTTTATTTGCCAAGCACTGTTGGGAGGATAACCACCAATATTCCAACCGACTACCTTATTTTCGGTATTGTTTTTGTAGTAATACATATTGTAGTCAGTACCTTTAAGTGCAACATTCAGTACGTTTCCATAGGTATAGTAATCAAGAACTTCGGCCGTAATGCGGCTTGTACTGTCCAGAGAACTTTCGTCGTACCAAAGCCAAATCGGGTGCGATTTTTTTTTATCATTTGAGTTTTGCAACATGGCGGTATACAAAAATGTGGAATACTTAACGTTTGAAATGCAAAAATGTGATTCAAAGAACAAATTTCTTAAACGTCCATCCAGCTTTCCTCTTACGGTGTTTTCTAATTCTGATTTCAGTACAGAATCTATATTTTTACTTAAGGCATTACTTGCGATTTTTCGCAATACTTTTGCAATTCGTATGCCATTTTTAGAGTTTGTGTAGTGGCGCAGTTCAGCACTTACCATCAATTCGAACATTTTTTGAAACTCTGGTTCATTAATCTTCCATAAGCTATCAAGTGCTGGTAGGAAATCAGGCGTTGAAAGAAATTCATCCGCTGCCTTCATCAAAATGACACTAACCATTTCCTTATTTAAGTTGTCATTTAATGTCTTCAACAACTTGTTGTAATCAGTTGCTCGCTTCGTATTGATGGCCCTATATATTGTATCAACAGTGATTATTTGATAAGTGTTTAGAGTATTTTGCACAAAATTTTTAAATTTTGATGGCTTGAGGTCCTCTCCTTTTGTTACCTGAGCAGGTATCACTTGTAGAAAACTACTCAAACTTAGTAGAAAAAGGAAATAAACGTTAGTTATTTTCATTTTGAGAAGCAAAACTAAACTGATCTTGATATGATGATGATACTGATACTTATATGTTATTTTATCTGAAGCATAAAGGGAGTCTCAAAACTAAGCATATGTATACTTACTCGTATGTGCCTTCATATCTAAGCAAATAGAATTTAATTCTTAATCTTGTGCATTTGGGTTAGATAAACAAAGCGTAATAAAAGTATATTATAGTTTTTAAAATCTTTTTGTTAGCTTTCATTGATAACCCTACCAGAATAGGAAAAATTTAATCCTTTTATTGCCTCCGCTACACTAAAAGAAAAATGAAACATTCAGCTAAAGGGGTGGCTTCTTTGATATTTATGTGTCATATGATTGATTGCATTAATAGAATGATAATTTTCATTTGCAGAATGAAATTGCTCTCTTTCTGCATTTGTTAAATTTTATCCTGCATTGTATCGTATTTATGACAATATTTTCGTTGATATTATGAAATTAAATTTTTTTATTAATTGCTTCCAAAAACACTTTATAATACATGAAATAAAATACATTTTGCTATTATTGGACTGGTCGCAAAAAAAAATTTTTTTCACTTGATATATTTGCACTATCTAAAATTTGAAATTTGCTGTCATAAATGCGGTCTGAATTTTTTAGCTCGAACCGACAGTGCCTTCTGGTATCTTGAGGGGCAGTGGGGTTTTTTTTAAAAAGGTAGTAATTCTGCAGTTTATAAACGGACTGTCCGATTCTTATGAAAATATTGATAAAATGAACCAGGAGCTGTGGAATAATTTTCAAATACATAACAAAGCTTATAAAAAGCTGGTGAGTGATGTTTTGTTCCTTATAAATGCACAATATAAATTCAACATACATTTTTCTTTTTTCTGATTTTATGTATTTACGAGTATTTCAATTAAATATTAATGGTATTTGTCGAATTAAAGTATTAAAAGGAAAACAAATTGAAGCCAAAAAAAAGTGGAAAGCACACTAGTACTAACACACTTGCACCTGAATTTACACGGTAGATATTTTATAGCAAAAATCATGAGAAGAAATATAGAATAAAAGTTTATACTGTATACTTAGGGCCAATTTATAAAAATTATTAAGGCTTAATAGAGCGTTTGTAAACCAGATTTCCAAACAAAATTTTTTTATCAAGCGTTTATAAAGCCGTATTATTTTTTATAACCTTCACCCAAAAAGGATAAAGGGTATATATGTATATAGGTTTGTCAATCCGTGTGTAATTTCCACCATATTTATTTGCGACCTATAAAGTATATATATTCTGGTCCCCTATAAAAAGGAAAGACGAATAAGCGATGTCCGTCTGTCCGCCCATCTATACATGAAATCGGTTTTCCCAAGCTCCCCCAGAAGCTAGCGACTTCGGTTTTGGATTGGTGTGTCAGAAATTGTCCGAAATAGATTGGTATTGAAAATCAGCAAAATTAAAAATTGCGGGTTTAGAGCTGCAAAACTTAAATTTTTTTATGCATAAAAGTAAGTAGCTAAAACTAATTATTGGTTTCCTGTTAAATAAACACATTTCATATTTTAATAAGAATGAAATTGGTATTAAAAATAAGAAACGGATTCCGGGGTTGGAAAATTTAATTTTTTTTTTGTGTCTATAAAGTAATCTACTAAAATAATTTTTTAATTTTCTCCATAAATTCAACACATTTTATATATAAATAGATTAGTTTGACAAAACATAAAAATTAGACAATTTTAAATTTTTAGTTGAACTATAGTAATTTTAAGCAGAAATAATTTCTTAGTCGGGCTTAAGTTCAGTAATTTCAATCCTTGTTGAATGAAATATTTTTATTAATTAATGTGAGTTTCTAAAGAAGAGAACAAAAATTAAATTAGACTTTATTAGATGGGGAAAATACCGATTTCTCATATTCCATTTCATTGAAAATTTGCGTTAAATAGCTGATGTTAATAACAATCTCTACCCCAGTAGATAGACTTGGGTGCTGATGAAGTGCGTGGCTGCACAGAAAAATATCGGTATTTCCTCCAGCTAATAAAATCTAATTTAATTTTTCTTCTCTTCTTTAGAAACTCACATTAATTAATAAAAATATTTCATTCAACAAGGATTGAAATTACTGAACATAAGCTCGACTAAGAAATTATTTCTGATAAAAACATAAAAATCTAAAAAAATGATTCCAGGGTTGGAGAATTTCAACTTTATTTTATATAAAAGTAACTCGATCAAATTAATTTTTTCTATTTCTTCATTAATTAATTATAATTTATCTTTTAGAAGGAAAGAAATTGGTATAAAAATTGCAATATATAAAACAGCTGCAGAGCTGGAAAATTTAAATTTTTTTTTATATATAAGCAACTTCCTAAAATTAGTTTTTATTTCTTTGTTAATATTTTTAATGAAATAAATTAGTATAGAAAAATCAAAAATAAGCAGCTGTCAGGGTTGTAAAATTGATTTTTTTCATTTGGTAAAAATTATGCTTTGAGCACAATTATGTTTGAAATCGATGGTCATACGGTTACTTATTAATTTGTTGTGAACTGAGATATCATCACTTATATCGCTAAAGAAGAGTCATAACTACAAAATATATTAAAGTACATATTTCATTTCCCTGAAGCTGTACGATTCCGCTGAATAAAATAGAAAAGTTCCCTGGGAATAAATAGTTTACATAATATAATATAATGTGCAGTATTGGCATTAGGATGTTTGAATTGCGACACTCAACAGTCTTGTTGCAGTAAGTTTTATTAAATACCGGAAAATACGAAATAAGTTGTCTTAGTTGGTATGGTGGTACAATAATAGGATTATTGTGCGGTTTTTAAATAGTATTGCACGGTTTTTGAATATTATATGTTACCAAAAAAAAAAAAAATATAAAAAAATTACGAGTGTATCAAATTGTCCTTCCTTGCCAGAGACTCGGTTGCTTTTTGTAAAAACCATAGTTTAAACAGAAATAGAAAAATTTATTTAGTACCACGATGGATACTTATGTGATTCAGTTTTCGGTCTCGGTATCAAGAAAGTAATTATTATTTTGGATTGGGCTTATTAAACAACATACACCAAAGCTTAGTAAAATAACTAAATTTCCTTAAATTTAAGTGTAGTTTCCTCAATGCATGCAATCGACTTGTCTAGAAAATTTAAGCGTTTTTTATATATTTTTTCTAGACAAGTTGCTTGCTTGGATTGTGGAAAATATACGTTAGAAATAACTTAGACTTCGGTGTTTTTTCTTGCGAGCAAAACTAAAATAAACTGATTCAGCATCTAAATAAAACATTACCCAAACCTCTTTGCATAGATAAGTTCATCAAAAGCACAATTATGAAGGTGCCAGTAGCATTGCTTAACAAAAGAGTCCTTACTTTTTTTGAATCTAACGGCACGCCGCTGACCATCGACATCGTCCATGGCGCACATGGAATAGCCGTCTTGAGAAAACATAATGCGTCCTTTATCCAAAATGTTGACTTTCCAAGCACTATTTGGAGGATAGCCACCAACATTCCAACCGACTATCTTATTTTCGGTATTGTTTTTGTAGTAATACATGTTGTACTCAGTACCAATAAGTGCAACATTCAGTTCTTTTCCATAGACATATTCATCAAGAATTTCGGCCGTAATGTGGCTTGTACTGTCCAAATACTTGGAGTCATACCAAAGCCAAATCGGATGCGATTCTCTTTTATCATCTTGGGAAGGCAAGACGGCTGTGTAAAAATATGTCGAATATCTAACATTTGAAATACAAAAGTGTGGTTCAAAGTACAACATTCTTAAACGCACATCCAGCTTTTCTCTTATAGTGCTTTCCACTTCTGATTTCAGTTTAGAATTCATAGTTTCACTTAAAGCATTTTTTGCTATTCTTCGCAACACTTTGGCAATTCGTAATTGATTTTTAGATTTCCTGTAGAGACGCAGCTCAGCATTTAGCATCATTTCAAAAAGGTGTTGAAACTCTGGTATATCAATTTGCCATAAATTATCAAGTTCTGGTAGGGAATCAGTTGTTAAAGCAAATTTATCTGCTGCCCTCAGCAAAATGAAATGAACCATTTCTTGACTCAGGTCGTCATTTAAAGCCTTCACAAATTTGTTGTAGTCATTTATTTCAATTGAAGTAATGGAAAATTTTATTGCAGAAACAGTGAAATTTTCTAAACGTATTTGGGTATCTTGCATAAAATTTTCAAATTCGTGCAGTCTGAAATTCTCCCATTTCGTTTCTTGAGCAGGTACAACTTGTAGAAAACTACTCAAACTTAGTAGAAAAAGGAAATAAACGTTAGTTATTTTCATTTTGAGAAGCAAAACTAAACTGATCTTGACATCATGATGATACTGATATTTATGCATTTTTTTTATCTGAGTATTAAATCTACACATACATTTGTATACTTATGTGCCTTCATATCTGTGCAGATAGAACTTAACTGCCATATTCATAAAAATATTTTAGGTTTATTACAGGTTTATGTGACAAATTTCCCATAGAAATACGTCAAACAAGCGCTTAATAAACCTGAAATATTTTTTATGAATATAGCTGTAATTCTTTATCTAGTGAATTTTGGTAAAGTAGGAAAAACGTAATAAAACTATATTATTGTTTTTAAATTCTATTGCTGGGTTTCATTGATAAACACACCATAATATAGGGTCCGCCATCTGACGTTTTTTTTTTTCAAGTAGTGTTTATTTCGTGAATGGTAACACTTAGCTCATGTCTGATTTGACAGATAATTAGTTGTATACTTCCGCTGAACGAATATGGTTGTCTATACGCTTGAACAACGTTGGGAATTATTGCCTGCGATCGACTTGCAGAAGATGCCGATTTTGCCAAAAAAAATCATCTTTTCAGATGAAGCTCATTTTGATCTTGGCGGGTATGTAAACAAGAAAAATTGTCGCATTTGGGGCACAGAAAACCCGCACGCATACATTGAAAAGCCGATGCACCCAAAACGAGTGACTGTTTGGTGCGGATTTTGGTCCAGAGGCATAATTGGACCATTTTTCGAAAATGAGCAAGGAGTGGCCGTTACAGTCAATGGCGATCGTTATCGGGCCATGTTGAACGAATTTTTGTTGACAAAAATTGAAGAAGAGCATATTGGCAACATTTGGTCTCAACAGGACGGCGCTACGTGCCACACAGCAGAAGCTACACTCGATGTTTTGCGCCCTGTTTTAAAAAAAAAAAGTTATCTGGCGGACCCTATAGAAATCAAGGCCTTTGTTTTTTTTGTTACAAATGTTACAAATGCTTTATGTGTATGTGCAGATATAAGCCTAAACTATATACATATAACAATGTGCTACCAATCTGCTGACAATTAAAAATTGCCACCACATTTGTTAGAAAATCTTATATTTAATTGCTTAACAATTGTATGACAATATTGGCTGTCAAGAAGTGATCAGTTCATAAGGTTTGCATGTGCAAAAATTGTCAGATCTGTTGTTATGCCATCATAGCAATGTAAAAAGTGAACATATAAATTATTATGGAGCATAAGGAAGTATTTTCAATGTACAATGTGTACTTTCCTTTTGCTTTAAAATTTAATGTACGCAGTCTTGCCCATAGAAAGAATTCTCCTACAATGAGACTATAAAAAATATCTGACAAATATCTGCAATAATTTGACAATGGCAACGTAATGTGTTCAGACTATGCTCAGATGTCTTTCAAGTGGTTGTCAGCTGGTAGTCTTGCAATGGACTGGCAATGCTTTTTCTGGCAACGTTTTCAGACAAAAATTTTCCGTTCACTGGAGTGTAAGAATATTTTTAGCACATTTGGCTGAATATTGTCAATCGTCTGTACATAGCTCTACATATTCATAAAAAACAGTTTATTTTAAATCTAATTTAAGAAAATTTTTAATGGAAAATTTTAAATAAAATACATTTAAAATTTTATGAATATGGCATGAGGCGTGAGAGAGTATGTATGTACATACGAGGGCGGTCCCATAACTATGCGACCTGACGTATAGATGCCGGTAGTAAGCAGAAAAAAGTTATGATTACAAACATGTTTTCGAAACTCATTTTAAGTTTTGTTACTTGAGTTTAATTTTGTTAATAAAAAATGTGTTTTTCATTCAATTAAATTTTGGGATTTTTGGTTTTTAATTTTAGGAATTCTGTGGTAGATCCTATTACAGTAAACATCTTATTTGATTTTTTGAATTTAGTAATTGAATGCAAAATAAAGTATTTTCTGTGTAGTTTGAAAAAAAACATTATTAACTTGACTGCACCCGGTCAAAAATACTTTTATGGCAACACTCTACTCTTTTTTACATTTATTTTCTTTTTACACTTCCCAAAACTACAATTCGAGCTGCAAAAACATTTTGATTACTGAGTTCTTGTTTCAACTTTGATATTTTTTGAGCTTCTCATTTGTTTAAGTGAAAGTTTAAGATAATAATACTAGTGGTTCTAAGAAATTTTTGATTAAAGGTTCCCTGATGATCTGCATTAGTAACAGTGAAATGCACATCGGATCCAGCTAAGCCCTCAACAATCAATTTCAATATATATTTAATAAAAGATATTTTACTAAATAAGTAAAATAATAATTTTCGGATTAACTTAAATTGTAACAATTCCAAAAAACACACTAAACACTAAAAAAAATTACGTTGGTGTAAAGTATATAAAACACGTATTATTTGAGAAAATTCAAAATTTTTATATGCTGCATTAGATCAGGGTTGCATTTTGTCAAAAGTCAAAGAATTATGTAGGACAGTGAGCTCTAGCCTTAAGTTTCAAGGCACCAAGTTGTTTATTTTCTTTTCAAAATGCAAAAATTAATTTGCAAGCATGAATAAAACTTGTCACCGTTATGCAATTCAATACTCTTATTTTAAAAGCCTCCTTCAAAATTATATTAAAGCCGAGCTAGATTCTACTCTGCTCGCTGCTTCGTTTACGACGAGTTTACACGAACCAGAAGGAGATGCCAAGCCAACCAGCGTTATGGTCAACCAATTGAGGTGTTTACAAAATCCACAAAAACAATGCACGGGGAGGGCAGTGTTATGTTAACTTATTGTAGCGCTTAAGTGATGGAATTTAAGCAAAAGCACCGCATTTGTCGAAAAAGAAAGTGTTGTTTCATCACTTTTCCACTATTACGATAGCCAAAATCAATGAACTGAAGTGTGAATTGCTTCAGCCAGATCTAGCTTTCTCAAATTATTTTATATTTCCTAAATTTGAAAAAATGTCTTGGTGATAATATATCTGCCAACAATGAAAAGTTATAGTATGGGGCTAATGGCTATTTTAAAGAACTAGAGAGTTCTTACTATAGACAAGCTGTTGAGCAACGCTGCGAAAATTGCATCGAGCTAAAAGGAGATTGTGCTCAGAAATAAAGAAAACTTTTCCCAAAATTTGTTGCGTCAGATAGTTAATTCAGCTAGTTTTGGGGACGCCCTCGTATTAGAGATACCAACGGGAGCTGCGACTTTCACTAACACTATTTTTATTGCGGAATTTTTTTTTATTTTGATATCTATGTTTGTGAAAAGCTTTGATATCTTTCAAATTTTAAAATAGAATTTTATTGCATATTTTTTTGTAGAATATTTTAATCTGTTTTATATTTATTTTTTTATTTTACTGCTCTTCATAAAAAGCATAATGAATGTAAGAAGGTTCAAATGTTCCACAAAAATGTTTCTGTGAAGGTTTTACACAGAAAAGCTGCACATATCCTTCAGTTTTATCGCCAGGACTTAATGGTTTCCTATGATGATTACGCAAAATAATGTGCAAATAGTATTTGGGGGGCAGGAGCGTCCTCAGCTCTCCTTTTATATTAAGTTCACAAATCGATAAAAGTATATTCTTCTGGTCTCCCCTGTCTGAGTCTGAGTTTTTAAACAGAACCAAGATCTATTACATACGTTTTGTGCAAGTGCTCAGGCAATTAACTGTTTGTCGGCTATTTTTAAAGTTTCTGTTCTTTTGATGAGTCTTTCACACTTGTCAATCGCTTCGTTAACCTTTCTTTCGATGGAACCATTTGAAACAAAACTTTTTTCCTCTGAAAAACTAAAAACCAAGGTTAAATATCTGTCTGGTAGCAGATTTATATTTTCAAATTTAAATAAAAAACGTAATAATTGACACAAAGTTTTATTAAGAGCATTAAACGATAGAATGGAAATGCGGATTTTATTTTTTAAAGAGTATGTCATCCAGATGTCTTCCGTCGAGTTGAATACACTGTTCAAAACGGAGCCTTGTGTTCTGCGCCACACGCTGCAGTAAGCTTGGTTCAATTGAGGTGATTTCTCGACGAATATTATCCTTTAAAGCCACAAGAGATTGGGGATTTTCAGTACACTCGTAAACACTCTCTTTGAGGTAGCCCCATAAAAAAAACCATTGGAGTTAGATCGGGTGACTTCGGTGGCCATGGGATGTCCCCAAAGCGACTTATATTGCTAATTTTTTTATGAATCTTTCACACTTGACGGTCGCTTTGTTAAACATTTTTTCAATGTAGCCATTTTAAACAAACTTTGTTTCCTCTAGAAACTTTCATCACTGATAATTCAAAATTTTTCTAAATATATTTTCAATATTAGATAACTTTTCTATTAAGTCCATCTGCACTTTTCTGAAAACTTTTAAAAAGTAAAAAAGAACTAAGTTATTATTATATCCTTAGAGGAACCAAAAGGCCAGCTACTGATTTTAAGGTGTAGTTCCAATACATTCTGCTTGTTTTCAGGTTGCAAAAGGGGGCTTTCGTTTGAAAATTTATATGGGAAAAAAACAATAAAACAAACAAACGGCGTTTTTGTTGCAAGACTACAATTAAAGTTACTATGATATCATGAAATAAAGGGTGGGCAAATTTAAGCTTAGGAAGTAAATTGGCTTAAAACACACTTTTATGACAGTTTGATTAATACCAATATTTAGCTGGATCCTATGCGCATTTCACTGTTGCTAATGCAGATCATCAGAGAACCTTTACCCAAAAATTTCTTGGAATAACTAGAGTTTAACATAAGAAGCTTTCATTCAAATAAATGAGAAACTCAACGAATATCATAGTTGAAACCAGAACTCAATCATCAACATATTTTTTATTTTCTTACTTTACCATTTAATACATTGGCTGACTTTTTTCAGCTCGAATTGTAGTTGTAAGAAGTATGTAATGAAAATAATTGTACATAAAAACAACATCTATTCAAGAATAGAGTGTTGCCACACAAGTGCTTTTGAACTCCTCGATAATCAATTTCAATTTTTTTTAGTAAAAACATATTTTTTACTGAATAAGTAAAATAATAATTTGGGATTGTTAGTGCGTTAACAAATGTTAAACATAAATTATTTTTACTATTCGGTAAGTGTAAAAGGTGTACACAGTTGACAAAACTAAAGCCAAAAAAGTAACGCAGGCTAATCTAACCAACTTGAGTTTTTATTTTTGGATTTCTGCTACATGATGATAAATAATATATTAGAAAACCAGAAGAAACTAAACATAATCTAGCACAATCATACATTATCTAGCAAGTTTATTGCCAGTCAATGACAGGAGATAAAAAAATACAATCAAATACATACAGAATTTAATTAAAATTTAACACATATAAAATTTATAACATTAATAAATACAATTATGTATAACCGTATACTTGTTCTTTTGTTAAATAAATTATCTATTATATTTTATTAAACAACTATAAACGATAATAAAACATGCATTTTTTTTAACAAGATGTAAACAGAAGCCATTAAATAATAAAACATCAACAATTACATCAAATAACAAACAAAATATAAAGCAAGTAAATAATTGGCTTATGAGACTGAAAACCATGAGTGTAGAAAAAAAAATTCCCAGACTCAGACAGACAAGCACATCGTCCGTCTGTCTAGGGAAAATAATTCAAGTATAAAGTGTCATATTTTGATATGATATGTCACTGTCAAATGACTACTGACAATCACCCAATCCAGCAGTAGCAACAACACAATTAATACTCGTACCACAATAATAATTTCAATAATAAAATTATATTCAGTACACAGAAAAAAATTGACCAGAATTATTTCGAACAAAACCATGTTATTGAAAACAAATTTTAATTTCAATAATGTTTATCATTAGCTCAATACGATAATTTATCAATGCCGCGCATTTTAAAATATCATTTAATTTAATTTGTTTGCGTTGGTGTTTAACTTGCTTGTTGATTAATCCAACGCGGTGATCTGCTATTGTTGTTGTGTATTTTGATTGCTCGTGTTGCATACGTGTGAATGCCGAAAAGAAGCCGTAAAACGTGGTGGCTTGTTTTTTACTCAACAAAGTTATTTTTAAAATATATCATAACGAAAAACGCACGTGTAGAAGAAACATATAAAGGCTCAGTTAGCCAACTGTAATGCAATGTAACTGCAACAGTAGGAAACAACTGATCGATATTTTTATATGAAAAGTAGGTTACGTTACATTACATCTATATAACCATTTCCATTACTTTTCACATAACAATATCGATCAGCTGTTTCTTACTGTTGCAGTTACATTACATTACAGTCGGCTAACTGAGCCTTAAGTCATGTTTTGCGTGTATTCAATAACGATTTGCTCTTCAGCTGAGTGTTAAGTACTCGCACGTTAGTCTATAGTCAAGAGGTTGCCGGTTCGACTCATCCCAAACACATTTAGTTTTAACGATTAAAATTTAATCGCAGCCAAGCGAAAACAAACAAAAAGGGGTTGAAAAATGTGACATTCATCCGCACACACACAGATATGTATACAGGTATAGTAAACATGCGAAGAGAGGTTCACACGAAAGTAGAAAAATGCGTTAGAGCCTTTTAATATAATAGCGGTAGCACCACCGCTTCCGAAGAAGATTATTAATTTGCTTAAGTACACTTAAGCAATTGTGACATATAGTCACAGATCTTCTATAAAATGTTCAACAACAACATGATTATTATTGAAATTGTACAAAGTGCATTATGTACGAGCATGTTAGTATATATAACAATATAATTGTACATATATTTATTCACTCTTTAGAAACCTCTTCCAACTGCATAAGCCCACACTTTTGCCAATATTATTATTTAATTTATAATTACAGCAGTCTATTATAATTTGAAAACTATTTAGTGCTTTAGTAATTTAAAATAATTTTGTGGTAAAACTATTTAACCTTATGTGTACTTTTTTTAATGTTATTATATCTTTCCAGCACACGTTCATAAATATTTAATTAAAAACATACAATTGCATTTCTAACCAGACTTCTTTCTATTAAAATTATGAATAACAACCACAAAATTTCAAATAATAAAGTTTAAATCATGTTATTTAAATACCGCAGGGATTCAAACTTTATATGAATATTACTACGTTTATACGCACGGCTTATTTGCAAATAAAACTGTAAATTGTTGCCATATTTTTGTTTTATTGCGACTTACTAATTCAGAAAACTATTCACGTTTAAATAATGTCAATAAAAATAAATTATTATTTGTTATTTTATACATTTACACAATTTTTTTGTAAAAATAAGTAACATTTCTATAGAAGTGCTACCAAGTTTTTATGAAATTACAATGTCGTATAAACTGTGAGTTAATTTATTTGCAAGTATTTTTATTTGCAAATAGTGCGTGTATAAACGTAGTATATGATACAAAGCAGGCTTGCAGTTACAGTGCATTGTAAAAATTATAATGATAGCGGCGCTCATAGCCGTCATTTTTGTTAGAGCAGTTGATGTCTCATTTTTACCATCTATAGGTTTTTATAGCCTTAACAAAATGTTCGCCTAAAAACATAAATTTGAAAAAGACCAAGTTTATATCCACAATTTCGGCATTTGAAGATACAGAGATTAAAATTTCGACCAAGTTTCACTACAATCTGTTACATACTTTATAAATTTGTCATGGCTGTTGCTAAATTTTTGTTATATATAAGGCCGCTTTATATGAAATAAATTTTATTAACCAAAAATTATTGTGTAAGTATAAAATCACAAATTTTTACCCTCATATGCTTACTGTTGCCAATTGGCTACATTCGAGTTTCACTTGATTTGATGCATAAATTTCTAAACTTTTATTTATAAAAGTTCCTATCCAAAATTTCAACCCTTAAAAGTACGAGTACTAAGATTAAAATTTCGAAATGTCATTGCTATTGCTTTATTTTTGTTATAGATAAGGCCGCCATATGTGACCCGGTCTATGAAAAGGTGGCTTATGACTCAAAAACAAAATTTCGAGAAATCAGCTGTTAAAGATAAATAATGCATTTCGTCAGTTTCTCGGTTTGAGTCCCATATATGAAATAAATTTCATAAATTAGAAACTATTGTGTAAGTATAAAATCACACATTTTTAACATTCATATGCATATTGCTGCCAATTGTCTACAATGGGGCTTCACTTGATTTAATTTATAAATTTTTAAATATTTATTTATAGAGTTCGCTGCTGAATAAACAGTTCTTGCTTTACACATGGCTGCAATCATGTGTTTTTTATTATGAATCGGATCAATATATGGAAAAAATTTCATAAATTAAAAACTGTATTCTATAGGCATATTGTTGCCAATTGTCTACATTCCAGTTTAAGTTTATTTAATTCATAAATTTGAAGGTTTTCACCTATTCAAATTCGTCCATTCAAGTGCTGAACACAATTAGGATGAAATTTGTTATATTAGTCTAGAAGAAGTTTTGTGTTATGCATTGCCTTCGATTTATGGGAGTTTATCAAATGGTTGTAATATAATTTACAATGTACATATTTATGTAGGTACTCTATATCAAATTTTATCTAATAAAATGATAATATATCGCTTATTTACTAAAACAGCGTCATAACTCAAAAAAACTGGTTTGCCAGCAAGAGAGAGAGTTTAAACTTTTCAGTTTATACACAACTTAGTGGAAATAGGAAATTAAATTTTCCTCTTAAAAAGTTTAGTATATAAAATATTTCTATGCAGTGCTTTACACAATATATATGAATAATAATGTGAGGATTAATTTTGCATCATTAACTGAAAATTCCAGTTTTTTGAGTCATGACGTAATTTTAGTAATTGTATTTCGATATGTATTTCATGTAGTTGATGATTTGTTTTCATTTACATTCCCTCAGATTTAAGGTTAATTTTTGTTTCCTTTTAAAGAGCTTGAAACAGCTCGTAAAAGCCTGATGTGGTTTGTCGACAGCAGTACCAATTGTATTTAAACTGTTGTTTTGTTTTATTTTTGTATTTATGTTGTCATTACATTTACAAATTATAACATTAATAGGAATTAGTTTAAATAATGAAACAATTTTGACAATTATTTTAATGCGCACACACACACTTACTAGTGCATTTATTTATGTATGTGTGTGTGTGTATGGTTAAACTTAACCATTCAAATTACAAGTTCAATTTTACCGCAGCAATATTGTCAACTCAGTGCTTTTGGTCACGGGTTTAGTGATTTTTAAATCTTGTACTTGAACACTTTTTTACTCTGTACTCTTTCTTTCGCTTTTTTGGAAAATTGAGTATGAGAATATCAAATTTGCCGAAATCATGAGCTATAACCGCCAAAATAGCTTAACCGACATATTTTTTTAACTTAGTTTCTTTTACGAAAATTGAGTATTTACGGTTGCAAATACTTGAGAATTATGTCGCTTGAGGTTTTTTGGCGGTTATGGCACGATATGAAGGCAGCCTTGAAATTTTACTTTAGATTCTGTGATTCTCAATAGATTATTATTGAGAATTGCAAAAGTACAATTGAACATTTTTCTATAAGCATTGAGGTTTTTGTTTTTTAACATTTTTGAATTGTAGTTGAAGTCTATTGAGGTGTTTTTTCCACTACTAGCTGAATCACATGCTTCGCTTTCTCAATCTTGTTTATGAATCTTGCCGTTTACACTGCACATTCGTGCTTCGTACATACGTGCGTTTTATTAGTTCACACACACACACATACACAAATATCAATTGTGTTTTGATAGCTAGTTCAGATAAACTGGCGATAGATTCATATTGAATCTACTGATTCGCTCTCATAATTTTGTATGGCGAAGCAAGTTGCTTCGCTCATGATTGGGGTATGAAGCATGAATAGAGAGCGAAGCACGTATAGTGGAAACATACTATTAGCGGCAACGAAATGCCGCTAAGCAATCAACAATTAATTTTTTTTTAATATTATCGTACTATTTAATATACCGAAGTATATTTATTTGACATAAAGTCTTTATTTATTTAATTTGAAGATTTGGCTTGTTTTTATGGGTAAGCAATTGTCTATATGCATTTCGTTCCTGCTTTTGGAACTCATCGAATAAAGACGCGTGTTTTGTAAAGATTTTTGTTTGAAGCTTTCAAACTTATTATGTTTGCATACTGTGATTCTCAATATAGTATTAAGAGTCTTACTATAAACATACGAAGTTTGTTAACTAAATTCAAAAAAATTTTGGGTTGAAGTCTACTGATGAGTTCCAAAAGCAGGAACGAAATGCATATAGACAATTGCTTAATCATAAAAACAAGGCAAATCTTCAAATTATCGTACTATTGTAAAATATTGAAATTAATAATAAAAATTTCATTTATTATTTTTAAATCAATTACTCACCAATTTGAATGCAAGAAATGTCAGCTCCTTAGGGTAGTATGACTGTAAAGAGAAAGAAACTAATATTAAAAATATTTAATGAAAAATATTTGTATGTATGTACAGGGTGTTTTTTTAGAGGTATAGAACTTCGAATTGAAATAAAACACAAGAAAATCGTTTTAATGTCCATCAATTTGGCTTTATTGGAAGGATAATTTTATGCCATTAACGTTTAAATATGATTTCGGGCATGTGGCCGCCGCGGCTGGCTCGAATAAAGCCAATTCTACAGGTCCAATTTTCAACCACTTTTTCGAGCATATGGGGCCGTATGTTGGCAATAACGCCACGAATGTTGGCTTCCAAGTCCCCTAACGTTTCTGGTTTGTTGGCGTAGACGAGCGACTTCACATATCCCCAAAGAAAATAATCCAATGGTGTCAAATCACACGGTCTTGGTGGCCAATTGACAGGTCCATTCCGCGAAATTATGCGCTCATCGAATGTTTCCTTCAATAAATCGATTGTGACGTGCGCTGTGTGGCATGTAGCGCCGTCTTGTTGGAACCACAACTCATCCACATTCATGCCATCCAATTCGGGAACAAAATAGTCGGTTATTGCTGTGCACGGTGGCGAATCGATTCATTCGGGTCCTCTTCAACACTTTGCTCTACAGCGGCAATTGTTTCTTCGGTGCGCACTGTTCGACGTCTCTGCGGATGCGTATTATCACATAGAGTAAACGTAGTGCGAAAACGATCCATGGTTAACCGAATTAATTGCTCTGATGGACGATTATGTCGACCATAAAATGGACGGAGCTTGCGGTAAACTTCGCGAACTGAACCATTATTTTCGAAATAAATTTGCACGATTTGCAAGCGTTGTTCTTTTGTCAACCTGTTCATGATGAAATGGCAAACCAAACTAAATATTAATCACTTGACAGCTGACAAAATGGCCGCCAGTTAAAAAAGTGATGCCAACTTAAAGTTCTATACCTCAATAAAAAACACCCATTATTTGCCAAAATTTTATTACTATAAAAAGTAAAAGTAAATGTTATTATTATTAAAGAACAAAATAATAATTTATTTTATTACATACTTTTTCATGAAAAATCCTTTAGGGTAAAAATATACTAAAATTAATACGAACATGCAAATTAATACAGACAGTGTGCAATTTGTATTGGCCATAGTACAATTTGCAGTTGTTTGACAAAATATCCTAAAGCTAATATAAAATCGAGAAATCAAAGTTATTTTATTGCATTTTATTATTAAATATGAAGAGATGGGGTTTTTGTTTGAGAAAAAATAATTTGAGGATTAATTTTAATACCAACATGCATACTTGAAACTACTTCAAAGAAAGTTAAATTAAATATGAACAAATTGCTAATATTTGCTATTAAATGAATATTTGTGAATGAAGTTTTCAATATCTAACTTAAAATTTATGCGTTTAGCTAGTGGAACTTTAATAATTTCTAACATTGCGACATAAATTTAATTGAATTAATCGGGCTTAAGTTCAGTATTTGCAATGCTTATTGAATGCAATATTTTTATTAACTAATGGGATTTTCTAAAGAAGAGAAGAACAATTAAACTAGACTTTTTTTTTAGCTGGGAGAAATGCAGTCATTTTGAATGCAATAAGAATTGATTAAAATTTGTAACCTTTCTAACAGAGATATGACTGCGCCTTGTATAAATGTTTTCTTTAGCTAAAACTTAATTATTATTAAAATCAGGATCGTGAATAAATTTAATACAGTGTGAGGATAAAGTTATTTTTTGTAAAGAAAAATATATAAAGATTTAAATAATTTTTCGTTATTAAAAATAAATAAAAAATAAATAAACAGTAGAGCAAACTTTTCTAGACAATAAAGCATATGATTGCAAATTAAGTTTGACATTCAATATCAAACAGCATTAAAAGTGAACTAATGAAAAATTTTTTTAAGATATATTGGCAATTTAATTTAGTTTTTATTTAGCAAACGTAATTAATCTGCAATAGACAAGAAGAAACGTAGCAAACGAAATAAGGCCAACAGCCAATCTTTATCAAATATTTCAGTTAGTTTTTTTACATTCAAATTCAGCAGCATCAATTTGTTTTTTAAAGAACCAGTTGCCATAAAAATAACGAATTGCAAGGAAGCAGAATATATAATAATTTGATTTAAATTTTTCTTCTACCGGTTTGCTTTGCGCATGCAAATGCATGAATTTCTACTAGATATTTTGTTTTATGAAATTAATTGCAGCATTCTTTAAAAAAAAAGTCCAATAAACTAATAATCTAGTGCTGGAGGTAGAATAAGAATATTTAAAACTTTCCAGAAGTGTGATACATGAAAATGTATTGGCTAAGGCAAAAATAAAATAAAATTAAATAAAACAAAATAAAATTAAAATAAAATAACGGTTGCTCAAGCAATAATTCCCTCGCACTTTGTAATTATGCGCTGTAAATAAATTTTCTCTGCCTATAAATTAAATTAATGGCAGTAATATCCTTACAAAGTTCTTTTTATGTGATTTTAATTGCACGATTTTAAAATAAATACAAAAAAAAATTATAATTGTTATAATTATTTACGCCTGATATGACATTTCGACAAAAAATTATATATCGTTGGCTTAATATAAGAAAGACGGAACTCGGATTTTCGATATTTTATGGGAGAAGCAATAAACTTAATAAAAACTAAATCATTTGATCCTTGAGTTTTAACTGTAACGTACTAAGATCTTCCAGGAGGATGCAATTATACGTTATCTTCCAGAAAACGTTACAAACGCGATTTCGAAAAAATTGAGATACGCCCTTTTTATATTAAACCAACGATATGTAATATAAAAAATGCACACGGCAATAAAAAACAAAGAAACATTTAAATACTTGAATGAATAAAGGAAAACATGAATGAAGAAATAAAAAAAATTGTAATAATAATATCTGAATGAATGCTTGGGAAACAAACATACAAGTACAATTGTTTGCAATACAAACACTTGTCTGTTTCATTGCATGCAAACAAAAATGTTGAACAAAAAAAAGAAAAAAAACGGCAACTATTTTAACAATAAGGGAATCCTTCCTCCATCCTCCATCCCAGGCTTCCGTTTTGTTTAATTTGTGAAAATAATACAAAAAGATGCATTAACTGTAATTAAAATTATTAAATATGAGTAGACAGAAATTATCAATTTATCATTTAAGGTTTAAAATTTTTCTTAATTATTTGCCCAGCTTTCTTTTATTACTTTTTTTTATTTGCTCAGGAAAAGTTTCTTCAGCCGGAGCAAAAATTTACTGAAACAAGTGTCGCCACTACAATTCAATTCCGTCATTATTTTTGCTTTCTTTGGTATTAAACCAAATATCAACTGAACAAATATAACTGCGGCACAGTGACGTAGAAATGAAAAAAGACGGAAATCAAAATTTTAAATTAAAGATTTAAAAAAACTTAAAATATGTAGAAAAATTTATGCCCCTAACACGGTTCTCAACTAAATTCAGTTTGGTCGTCTAAGAGTAGACCCAACTGAACCACAACTGCTTTTTTAGTTGAAACTGTCATCGCGTTGCCAACTTAAAATTTCAAGTTTGGCAGAAAGCAACTAATTTGTGAGAAAATTTAAAACAAAAGTTTTACAAAAAATAATGTTTTTCGTGTTTTAGTTCAAAGAAATCATACCAAATGGATACAAATATGTGTAGATTTATTTTATGACGTCTAAAACCAAGTCGCAAATATAGATGTGCTACGTATCAACAGAAAAGTTCGTGACGATTCCAACCCTCTTCAACTAAACTACCCAATGCAAGGTAAGGAATAATCAAAATAGGGAACGAATTCTTTAAAAAATAATTTTGGAAAAATTTCTTTTTAGTTATTTCCGGCAGAATAGAGGAACGTTTTGTTATTTGTTGGATCACCTAAAACCATATTTAAAGAAATCTTTGTAGGTGCCGATACTGAAACTATTAAGAAAATTTTGTTATTAAGAATAATAAATATTTCTGCTTTTTATATCGCACCAAACTGTAACTAGAAAAACCCAACAACCCACAGACCCAACTACTCAAAAGCAGTTGTGTATACTCAACGTTTTTCTCAACCAAACTTACGCAGAGTTGTAAATGACAATGCCAAAACACAACTGAAAAGTCAACTGTCAATTTAGTGGAGAATGGCAACCGAACTATTTTAAAAGTTGGAAACCGTGATAAGGGCATTAACTTTTTAAATATTTAACGCCTATAAAAAGTACTAATATAACTGAATTTAAATTATTTTTAACTTTTTAGTGCTTATTATTGAATTTGGTTAATTTTTTTAGCTAAGTTTTATTTTTAAATTTTTGGTGACAATTTTATATGTTCGGGGGTTTGCTAACACCCAATTTTGCAAATGTAAGTGTGCGCCCACTTTTATAAATAAAACATCGCGTAACTTTCAGAACTCAAGGTATGTGCCACGTTGCTTAAAAAGCGATTAAGTATAAGCGTGTAAAATATAATATTAAGCTTTAATGGGCATGGCCAAACCCACTTCTATAAGCACAAACTAACTTATGCTAACAGGCGAAACTCTTTGCCAGGTTTCGTGGGAATCGCATACATAGAACTACAAACAATTTGATTGTAACCTATTTGGTCTTAGCTTTCAATTGGTTCCTTTGTAAAAGAAAAGTGGGCAGCGACACGACCACAAATTTTTTTATTGGATTTTATGATATTCTACTTATCTGCAAAACCTAGCAAACAACTTTGGTTCTTGTAATTACACAATTTTAAAGTTGAAAAAATGGGCAGGGCTACGCCCATTAAAATTTGTTATTACATTTCACTTGCTTCTAATTAACCGATTTTACGAAACTTACCACACACCTTGAACTCTAAAATAGACACAACCTTGCATTTAAAAAAGTGGACGGAGGCACGCCCATTGAAATTTAATTTTGTATTTCACGTACTTCTTCTTAACCAACAGATTTTCAAAAATTGTTCTTGTTTGAAACATTTTTTTCGAAAATATTCTATCAGATCTTTGCATTGAGGTCGGCTTTTTTTGCAGAATTATGTTTCTGTGTTTAAATATTTAATAATTATTATTTTATATAAACATGCATTCAAGGTTTCTAAGCATTTTCAAACATTTTTAAAATATTTTCAATAGAATTTATATGTATGTATATATTTTAAAATTTCGATCTATATCGATGGTTCCTTCGACATTTCTATTAATGAGTTGTTTAATGAAAATTATAAAAATAATCGATTCTCAATTATTTATTTTTTGATTGATTTAATTGGATATATTTAGTGAAATCATACGAAGTTTTAAATATTGTTTTAGTTAAAAATTAAAATTTTATTAAGAAAAAAATATTTATTTTTATTTTTTGTAGTTCTTACGATTGACTCCACAATTGTGGCAATTGGTGCAAAATTTATAAATTTAAGCAATATCAAGCGAGCGCTCAGCAACCTGTACATTTAGTTTTCATCCAGCCAAAAACACTACATATTCATAAAAGTCTTAAAATAATGCGTAACTAATCTGACATTAAATTTATATTAGTTTAATCTTTTTTATAATTTACGATAATTAAAAAAAATATTTTGAGTCTTTGCTTTTTTTTTTGGGCGCCTTTTGCAATTCTCTTTATATTCATTTAAAGATAATTTAATTTAAAATTTTTATAACAAGATAAACACTAAAGATATAAAAAAAAACTTTGATATTGTTGTCATTGTTGTCTTAGTAATTAATTAACCTAATTAAATTAAATGGTCAGAGGTTTTGTTTTGTATTTTTTTTTTTCATTTTATCCATTCAACACAACACATAGAAAATCTATAAAAAAATATGTTCAATAAAATGTATCTAAATATTAAGTGGCATAAGAATCTCTAACAATTATGTATGAGCAATGGCAAGGGGTATTAATTAAGAAGATGTTGCTCTTTTTGCGTACATTTTTGGATGGAAATTGCGAAGAAATAACACGTTCAATCGATTTTATCTCAATTTTCGCATACACAGAAAAAAAATAGACAAGAATTATGTACAACAAACCATGTTACTCGTATTGAAAAAAAATTTAATTTCAATAATATTTGTCATTAACTCAATAGGATATTTTATCATTTAATGTAATTTGTTTGTGTTGGTGTTTATCTTCCCTGCAGAAAACATGGGGTTAAGTGTCCCCAAGTCACCTCTTTTGTCGACTATATTGGTGACATTGTCAAACGAGCGTCTACATATTAACATTGTTTTTGATGCGTAGAAAATATTTTGTCAGATACACACAACTATGCTTCTTCTTAATGTTTTATTGGTTTGTTGAAAATACAAGTGGCTTCAAGCGAAATTCAAGTTTTTATGAAAATTAGTTTACGAAATCAATATAAAAGGCAAATAAAAAAATGTATGAAAAAATAATTCAAAGAATCAAATAAAAAGAAATTGCAAAAGACAAATAAAAAGCAATCCCTTTTGTAATTATAAAAATAAAAATATTTTAAAATGAAATAATTGTGGAAATTTTTATGAGCCTGTAGAAGATTTTGTGGGACCAGTTAAAAAGTCCAGTCCAGTAAGTCCAGATTCATACGTAAGTGTTTGATTTTAATAATTCGACGGAACCTTGAATTTTTCATTTATATTTAATACAAACAGCAAACTAAATCCTTACTTGCTGAACGAACGTTCCCTTTTTTATATATTTTTTTTTTATTAAAACAAAAATTTTGAATAAAATATTCAGTTTTATTATCATTAGAATTACTAAAATGTACTAGTGACTATCTCTTTCCAATGTCTCGATATGGTCCCAAAAGAAATACCTACTCAGTAGTACCAACGTCAGTAGGTGCTTTTCGATGACACGTACATGCTAAATGTCTATAGCAAAAAGCATTGTCTGGGGTACATTTCGTCAGTAGTACTGGTGACAAAGTCACTAGTAAATCACTACAATTTCACTATTCGCATTTTCTGCAGGGTTGCTTGTTGATTAACCCAACGCAGTGATCTGCTTTGTGGTTGTTTATTTTGATTGTTCGTATTATATATGTACGTGTAAATGCCGACAAGAATCCGAAAAACGTTGTGGCTTTGTTTTTACTCAACAATGTTATTTGTTAAATTATATCAGTGGTAAGTACGTTAGTCTATTAGTCAAGAGGTTGCCGGTTCGACTCATTCCAAGCACATTGAGTTTTAATCGCAGCCAAGCAAAAAAATCGTTTCAAATTTTGTGCGAAAATTGCTTTAGAATTTAACAAAAACCCAAATTCTATAAAAAAATAATAAAAAAACAATCACTGAAACACACATTAGAATTTGAAAAACAAATTGATTCGAAAATTTTGTTTTCAATTGTGAATAACACAATCATTTTAATTGAAAATAATTGAGTTGATTTTGTTTTCTTATGTTACAAATGTGTTTGTATTTACAAAAATCGTTGTAGGTGCCTTTTTAAATAATATTCTAATTGTATTCACAAATAAATTATTTGTATTTATAAATCCTTTTTTTCTATGTTTTGTGTTTTTTTTTTTAAAATTTGTTTCAAAACAAAAATTGGTTTCATTAGGAAAAAAAATACGATAATTTTCTGGAGTAGAAATTTTTGGAATTAAAACCCATTTTCGATGATAGTTTTATTTAATAGCAGTGAACATAATTTCTAATATTTTAAATTACTTTAAAGCTTTATTAAAGAAAATTTGTATAATTTTCATTATGATGCGGTTTTAGTTGCGAGATTTCTGTAAAAAAAAATCGCTTCAAATAAAGCCTGCAAGAAAACACTCAGCTGGCAACACTTTTTATTTTTATTTTTTTACAAAACTGGTAATTCAATTGCAACAACAAAAATATGATTGCTGTACAATAACAACAACTTCTTATTCGGTAAAATAAAATTGAGTTACATATTCGGTTATTGCAGCCGTATTCGGTCGGACTCTTGTTATTGCTAATGCAGTTGTGCAAAGTTCTACAGAAGTTTTCTTATTTTCAAATTTCGCTTATATTTTCTTTATGACATTTTATTAAATTTTTCCACACCATGGCACTTGCATAGTGAAATGCCGCAAACTTCCGTGGTATCAGTTGGTTACAACAATTGTAATTGTTCTCTGTTGTTTTTGCTGCTTCTTTTCATTCCTCGTTGGCTCATTATTTAGCTCCTCTTTGGTGGAGTGCGTGTAATATGGCGCACGTTGTTAACCAACAAAACGTTTCGTTTGTATATGGATGTGTGTGTGTGCATGCCACTGTTTTCATTCATATTTTGCTGCAATTCTTTTTTTTGCGTTTTTTTAGTGGATGTATTTATGTCAATTTCCAATTTTAAATACAGTTGAAATAAATTTGTGTCTTCTTTTATTGTGAAATTTTGGTATGTATGCAAGCAACTTTACGGGATGGTTTTCATTTAGTATTCAAATGTTGTTTGTGTTAAATAAATCTTGGTTAAAGCACCCTACAGTAGGCCACTGTATAATTGACACAAGTAAACTGTATAATAGAGCTTTAGTTTAGAACCAAACCAAATTTTCATTTAAATGGTTTGCTATATAGAGTAGAGTCATTAAATTAAATCTGTAAAAATAATAAGTATCGCCTTTATAAGCTTACACATATACAGTAGCGAGCAGAACTAAGGACATACCACGAAATAATTAAAATTTCTTCGATTTTTTTTTTATTTCGAAAACCAAAAATAAAAAATAAAAGTTACTAAAACTATAAATGCGAAATATAGTTAATAGATTGTCTAGTAAAATGATGAGTTTAATTTCATAAATATTGAATAATACAAAAAAAAAATAGAAATATTGTAAAATCGACCGGCAAAACTCAGCACACATCTGCAATATTTTAAGGATTTACTTCAAAAAAATTACAAAATTTGTGCAAAATATTACTTTTTAAAAACATTATTCATTAAAATACAAAAAAAAATGCATATAAAAATAAAAACCTTGGCGACAACTAGCAGCATGTTTTTGTAATTCGAAACGAAAGAAAATGCTTTTGAAATTGTATGTTTATTACATGTAAACTCGAAAAAGCCTTTTCTATCGTTTCGATTGACAGAGTACACCGGCAGGTAATGATAAAAAATTGCTCAAATCGTCTATTGTCACGGGCTTTAGTTACTTTAATTTCCCATAAAAAAGTTTTAATTTTCAATTATAGTATGGGAAAAAATTCGTTTTGATCGTAACTTTATTTGAACTTCATTAATTAAGTCAATAACAGAATCTACAATAAAAGCAAAAAAAAAAAAAAAAGTGTTTTGTACGAATATTAAAATAAAACTTACACAAAAGAATGTTCTGTAATTCTATTGAATATTTATGCAGTCACAACTGTATGACTGCATAAATATTCTGCAGGAAGAAAAATAAGTATTTTTATAACAGAGAAATAAAACAAAATAACGACTTATATATGTAAGTGAAAAGTAAAAATTTATTATTGCATAAAAATCAATTACAAAAGAGAGTAGTTCATTCACTCAGAGTACTCAATAAGTGCTAAGCTTATAAGGAAGTACATACATATCGTTACCTTAATATAGAAATGCCCTAACTCATTATTTTTTTTCAAATCGAGTTTTTTGTCTATTTCGATAAAGGAATTTCGAATATATCCAAATATGCAAAATAAAATTGATTCGAAAACAAATGAGTTAGGACGTTTCTATATTAAGGTACCGGTATGTATAGAAGTACATATGTCTATAACTCAAATAATGAAAGGACTTTTTTTTCTAAAGTTTATGCTAATGACGAATGAATCTGCATGACTAAGTAAAAAATAAAACACGTCCATCAGCATCTTATTTAAAGGGCAGGAACATGAGAGCTACTCTTGCGCAGGAATGTAACTATTGAACACTTTTTACAACTAATTTTACAATTTAATACCAAAGGGTGATTTTTTAAGTGCTTTCGGATTTGATTTATTAAAAAAAAACACATAAAATTTAGAGAAATGTATGAAATCTTTATTTGAATCGGTAGAACGATCTATATAATTCGATGTTTAAACATGATTTCATGTAAATTTTAACTGCGGCTACGCCTCAAATGGTTCCAATTTTGGCATACTCTCGCCAACACAACGGCCGATATCTGACGAATAAATTCTTCAATATTGTCTTCCAGTGTATGAACCGTTGCGGACTTGTCCCTATAGACATGACCCTTAACATAGGCCCACGATAAATAATCTAAAGGCGTTAAATCACACGATCCCAAACGTGAAATCAACTGTTTACTCAACCCACCTCTCAATTGGGCCATTGTGTCGCGTGCTGTGTGAGATGTGGCACCGTCTCGCTGAAACCACATGTCAGCCAAGTCCATTTCTTCCATTTTGGACAAACAAAAGTAACAGAGGCCCAATTGCTGCGAATGGCACCGAATCGATAATTCACGGTCATCAACAACATTGACGGATACCTCTATATATATAAATTTGGAACGAAGTTTGGTCTTAAGATTCCGAATACCCGCCTCAAAAGGACACCCAAACTGACCATAAAATGGAAGAAGTGCATGGATGCACTTTCTTAACCGAGCACAAATTTTGATAATAAAATTTAATAATCTTCAAGCGTTGTTCATTTGTAAGTCGATTCATGGCTAAATTATAGATCAAACTGAACATGTTTAACAGTAACATGTTCATGCACGAAAAGAGCTGAGTTGCCAAAAACATTGTTGCCAAAAAGAAAGTTGCTAAAAAATCACATTTTAATAATAAAATTTCCCTTGAACACCATATACGAGTATATATATGCATGTCAAAACTTTAAAAGCGTTTGAGGGTTAATTTTGTAATTGTACTTTATAGATGCTAAAAAGTCGCACAAAAATTCATTTGAATGGGTTAAACGATCTTCATTTGCCCAATTACACGAACAATCAAGCAAAATATTTAGCATGATAGCTTGCAGCCAACTTCAGGTGCAGTCACGAAGGAGGAATTCATGAACAGGAAAAATAGTTAACTCCTTTCATGGGTTCTACGATAGAACGAAATTGACCTTTAAACAAATTTCAAATTTTCACCAACTTCTGGTGTTGAAGTTTAACTTCAAGCTTGATGTGATTAGATATTAAAGCGAATTTTTCCGTGGAACTGGTGAGGTGCCCTTTTAAGGGTTCTTGTTTGCCTTATTAAAAAAAAAATGAAAAGAGGCCTATATCATGTCCATAAATATGTTCCTCACAAGATTTAACACAAATATTTTGAACTCATCTCTTATACTGAAATTACAAGGTTTACATGGGGAGATTTAAGCCGTTACTTATACATGAACCTGACGCATACTTTCAAGTTCGGACACGCGTGTTTTTTTTTTTGCTATCTATTACTTTTTGCATTAGTTGAGGCAGTACACCATAAATATATCACTTTAAGACAACCTACAATTACGTCAAGACACAAATAAATTATGCCCCATCGATGTCATAAATGACATATATATGTTATGACATAAATATGTAATGTTATAATGATATAAAGACATAATTATATTGTGAAATAATTATATCGTGACATAATTATGTCATAGCTGAAATATATCAAGTCATAAACATGTTATAACATAAACCCGATGTTCCACAATAATGATCATGATAAAGTTATGACATTATAAATATATAATGACATAATTATGTTATAACATGTTTAAGTTATATCGTATTTATGCCAAGACACATTTATGTTATGATTTATTTATGTCATAACATAATTAGGTCTATCATTATGGCGTTAATATGATGTGACATAATTTTGTCATAATTATTGTATATCATGACATAACTACGATATAAACAGTTTCATTTATATCGTGTTTATGCTATGACATATCAGTGTCATGATATATTAACGTAATGACATAATTATATATATCATTATGATGTAAACATGTGACATAATATGCCCACAATTATCATGACATAATTATGTCATTACAAATGTATCAGAACATAATTATGTTATAACAATTTTAAGTCATATTATGTTTATGCCATGGTATATTAGTGTCATGATATATTTATGGCATTAGATAATTATGTCTATCATCAGCTGTTAAGTCACTTGGTATTAAAAGTCAATGTATGGCTTTTATACAATTTTGGGATCAACAGCAATGTTCGCTATGAGGTTAGTGGATCGAGAATGCCGGATGAACGCAAGGCAGGATGAACACATTTGGACATTTCTAGGTACTACAAAGCGATAAATTCCTTTGATATATGTACATATATGCATGATTGACAGGCCTTGGTCAGCTGTTAGTATATTCGTAATGTAATGGCAAACTAAACTTAATACAAAAAAAGGGAAATGATTGCGAAGATAAATTGAAATATAACTATCAGAGACAAAAACCAAATATTTTAGCAAAGCTCATTTTGTAGTTAACAGCGCGCTGCGCACTGTAAAATACCTAAAAGTGTTAATAAAATTAATGATTTTTTTTTTTGAGGCCAAATTTGTAAATGGAGATGAGGATATGGTCCAAGATATGATTAATGAAATTAACCAATGTGTTATACCAAAATTGCATAAATAATAAAAAATTTATTTAATAAAAGCGCAAATTCAGTCACCTCTAGATTGGATTCAACCTTGCTAACTGTTCGTATCTAGTCTTCTAGTTGTAGTCTTCAGACACTTTTGAAAAAATTAGTTTTGCATTTGCAAATTTCATTTATTTGTGAACCACTCTACTGTTATATCACTGATATATACTTATTTTTTCTTACTTGAATACATAAAATCCTTTTCAATAATGAAGGATTATATTCCTTTGACTCGGTCATAATAACTTTGTGTGTGGCGAGTGTGTGTTCGTTCTCACACACATCGCTAGCAATTTAGTTTCATTAACAATAATTTAATACTGTTATGAATATGTACTCGTTTATAAAACATTAAGTTTTTTCCCCCGATTTTGTAGCTGCAACCAAGGCAGTAGTTTTTCATGTAACTGTTGCTGTAGGTTTTAATTAAAATCTACTTTTATGATTATAATCGTATTAAAATATATTCTGTAATCTATAAAAAAAATATAAACACATGTTCGTGCATAAACTCTGTTACAAAGCGCACAAGCCAATTAAACAGCAAAGGCCGAACCGAACAAGTGTGAGGAAGGAAATGGCCTGCCTGTATTTCAGATACATTTTTGCACACTTGTGTGTGTGTGTGTGTGTGTGTGTATGTATATATGAACATGTTTTATATTTCCATTTATGTAATTTGAACTTTCTATATGATTACATATGGTAGTATATACAAACACATTAAATAAATTTAAATAAATAATTTATAATTGATATTCAATCAATTTTAATTTATTTTTGCACAAACATGTTAATGCATGTCCATTTAATTTTATTAATGAAAACATTATAAAAGATTTACACTTTTTTGGCCCACACAAGTGAACACTGGCTGTGGCACACAATTTTATAAATCCCATCAAGATTTTAAAGCAACAACAAACAAATATCCAACACATGCTTACCGACATGCAACGTAACATTTACTCGCATGTGAACACGCACACTGTTACACAATTGCAGCAGTTCACATGAAATAAACATTTTGGACTTAATGGGTCAATCAATAATTGTGCTTTAAATTGAGTATTTTGCATGTGTCGGGTAGCTCTGTCTCTCTGACTGACTGCGTGTCGGTCGGTCTGTCTGTCTATCTGTCTGTCTGTCTGACTGTTCGTGTGTTTTAATTGGCGCAATATTAAAATTGTGTTAGTGATATTTAATTCAAAAGCCTTATGCATGTCTTGTTAATGTGGTGCGAACTAAATGCAAGTATTACAACACCAACAATAAAAACAATAACAACAGTAGTAAATGCAGCGGCAGCACAAGAGAATTAATTATTTGTACGAATTGCCAATAAAATTTTAATTTCATTATACAACTGGAATACATTAGAGTAGACAATTGAATCAATATGGAATTAACAAATATATTGGCATATTTATTAACCACTTGGCTTTTAGATAAATTTGGCCGTAAGTGAACAAAGATACACATTTGTCAATTCATTATGGTTTGGTTTAAATGCTTGAACTTGCACACACTCATATATATATTTCGCTTCGAAGGGTTTGGTGTTAAAACTTTGCAGGCTTTACGGAGTAACCTTAAAAAGTTTTTGGCATCAACAATTTAAGAGCAATATCGTAGAAAAATACGAGTAATGAATACAAAAAATTCTGATATCGAATATTTTTTACACTTGTACAATGTACATATTGTACATACCAATTCATTCTCATACCTGCGTATACCACTGAGCACTTTATTTCATAATTGTATGTACGGATACTCATTCTTTACGCATACATATCTATTGTTATACCATTGACTGACAACACCATCATTTTGATTTTTTTTTTTGTTTTTGTTTTTGTTTATAAGTGTTACCAGTGTTATAATTATGTATGAGTAGTATTTTTGTTTAAATAAATCTTATTTAATTAATGTCACATTTACATTTCAAATATACCTTGTCGTTTTTACATTGTTTAACATTTTTTTATTTTTTTTTGTAAATAATGTACTTTTATAATTTCAAATGCACGTTTGAAATGTTAATTCGAATATTCTCAAAGATATTACTGAAAATGGGAGGGAAGTGCAGCGCATAACAATTTGCATGAATTTTTTCATTCATTATTATTTTTATTATAATTTCTTCACGTTTTATTTTTTGCTGAATAAAGTTGACCAATAAAAGAATTTTAGAATTCATTAAATTAAATGAATATTCAAAATGCTGTTAAGCGAAGTTAGAATTTTTTTTTTAATTTTATAAAGTTTTCACCGACTCTTTCAAAATACAGCAGCCCAATATACGGCTAAAATAATAAAAAAAACTAAAACTTCACATATTTTTTAAAAAGTATTCTTTCTCCCTTTTGTAAAAAGTACCTTCAACAAATATTTGCTTAGTAAGAAAATGGATTTTGTATAAAAAGCAACTTTTATACAAATTATTTTTCTAAAAAGTATCTTTGCTAAAAAGTACCTTTAACAAAAAGCATTTTTTACCAAAATTATACTTTACAAAAAGTATCTTTTACAAAAAGCACATCTTTCCAAAAGTACCTTTTATAACAATAATTTTTTTAATGTAATTTCTACAAATATTTTCGTACCAAGGAAGTATCTTTTTTTTTTAAAAGCACATACATACATGCGAGTATGTACACTGAACCAAAAAAACATTCTTAAAACAAGAATTTTGGGTTTTTGTTTTAAAAATTCTGCATTTTTAAAAATCATTTTTAAAATAAGAATGTTTCTTATAATATTAATATACAACATTGTTATTTTTATAACGAAGCAGTTCTAAAACAAAAATGGGCGCTTTCATTTTAAAAATTTCAAAAACTATAATGTTTTCTTATTAAAATAAAAATTATAATTTTTGAAATCATAATAAAAAAGAAAATGTATTTTTAACCAATCTAAAAACAAAAATATTTTATTATTATATCAAGAATTTTAATTTTTTTAAATAAAAGAATATATTTTTCCCCGAGTAACATTTTATATTTGTGTCGTGTTAATAAAAGAGAATTAATTTGTTATTATGACCAAGTGTATATTAATGTCCGTTATCCTGTATGATCCTTGAGCACAAAATCTTAAAATTATTGCGAAATTTTTAAAAACACGGTGTACATAATAGCGACATTTTTTGTTGAATGCTCGTCATGACCAAAATTAAAATTCGTTCGATTATCGCTTTGGACTACAGTCGAAGACCGAAAATTTTTCATAATAAGGGCATTTTGATTCCAAAAAAAAAATACGAACCATCGGTAATTTGAAAATTCAAAACATTTAATTTTTTATATAAAAATAATTAGTTTCAAAATAAAAATGCTTCATTGTTATTTCAAGAATATATCATTCTTAACTCAAAAACATAAGTTCTTAATTTGAGTATGTTCAACTTTTTTGTTGTTTCTTAAAACAAAAACAATAATTTTTCATTCCAAAATAGTTTTCATTTTTAAGCAAAGAATGAAAATTTTTAAAATAACATTAAACAAACTTAGTTCTATTTCATAAAGGTTTCGTTTTTAAAATCAAAATGTTTCTTCTTGATTTTAAAACTTTCTTTTTTGGGTGTATGTACGTACACAGATAGCACATTTTTTAAAACCTTTTACAAAAAGTACCTTTTATAAAATTTTCTAACACAATATAATAAAAACTATACTTTTAAAAAGCACTTTTTCTAAAAAGTGACTTACTTAAAAAGTACCTTTTATAAAAAGTACCTTTCCTAAAGAATTCCTTTTACATAAAGTACCTTTCATAAAAAGTGCCTTTTATAAAAAGTACCTTATATAAAAAGTACCTTTTATAAAAAGTACCTTATATAAAAAGTACCTTTTATAAAAAGTACCTTTTATAAAAAGTACCTTATATGAAATGTACCTTTTATAAAAAGTACCTTATATAAAAAGGACCTTTTATAAAAAGTACCTTTTATAAAAAGTACCTGTTATGAAAAGTACCTTTTATAAAAAGTACGTTTTCTAAAGAGTACCTTTTCTAAATAAGAAATTGTCCAAATGCTGCCTATCATGAAAAGTACATTTCAAAAAACTTTTGCCAAAAGTACCTTATATAAAAAATACGTTTTATGTATGGTACTTTTTACAAAAAACTTTTTTTTTATCTCTTTTTGATAAAAACAAGGTACCGTTTGAAAGTGTACCTTTTTACTCAACTGCGCGACGAAAGGTATTGTGTTTATCAGCATATGTTTGTATGTATTTATATACCGTTTTTGATGATTCTGCCATCAATCGATTTGTCTTAATCCTGGGAATGTCACTGACAATATGACAGTAGTCAAAACTCAACACAACACAAAGCGGCCAACAAACGCCATTTTGTGAATACGAAAAGAAAATCGAAAATCGGCGAACTACTTATATCAAAATGGGTATCATTTGACAAGTATTTTAAAATCATCTTTATAAAGATTTCTGTTATGGTTTTTCATTTCGAATGACCATTTATGTTATTTAACGGGTCAAAAGTTGGTCGCAGTCGGGTTTTTTGATTTTTTTAATGATTTAATAGATGGAACAATTGATTTACAAGATTGTGTTTTTTTTATAAAGAGAAGTAACACTCGGGCAATGAATGCCTACTACTATTACTAGGTGTTACCTTCTTTGGGAAAGGGATAGTGATAGAGAAGATAGATGGTGATGGAAGAGATAGAGGAAAATTTCATTATTTTATAACTCTGCTTTTTGCACGTTTTTAATAATGCAGAGTTGCAGCGCCTCTGGTGTCAATGAGGTGCACTAAATTGGCCGATGTTTCTGCCAAGCAATATCGTCGAGGGAGGGCGCTTAGATGTTACATTAGATTAGCATTTGCTGAAGCAGGAGTAGGTAAGTGACTAGTGCATTCATCACTTGGAAAATGCGTGGTGTTGTTAATTAAAGACTGTCGGACTAAACGCAATAGCGTGTAAAAATCTATAATACCTTCGAGCTGAAAAAGAACTCATCTTAAGATTTCCTTTTCACAAAAACTTTTGCAAAATAATAGACTTTCAAAAAATATTTCTTTTAATTTGAAAATTGCAACCATAAAATATTAATATCGAAAAATCACTTACATATTTATATATCTATTTGACCATTTACTGGCTCACTAACCAACATCTGTTTTTCTTTTTTAAATTAATTTCATTTTTTTCGATTGCTACAAATTTAAACGAAAAAAAAAACACTTAAAATTAAGAAATTTAAAGCGATAAGCTAATAGTCTAATTAAGAAAGAGAGATAATTCTCTGAAGAATAAATACTTGGCAAGAACAAAATGATAGAAGGAAGTCACTAAAACAATTTTAAAGCTTTTAACTCAATCACTGAAACCACAAAAAGATATATTGAATAGAGCAAAAGTCGATGGAACAAAAGCATTGAAATGATTTGAATGCATGAAGATATTTAGTGAATCAAAAAGGCATTCTAATGAATCTTAATGAATGCTGGGAATTTAAGTTTGAATGATTAAAAAAAAACAAATTCACAACTGAAGACAATAAGAATTAATATATGCGAATATTTAATTGTTTTCTATAAAAGATACACATATTGTTGTTTCGTTGCTATGATTGTATCAATTTAAAATAAAATATTACGAGTATGTTAATTGTTTGGCATATGCGAGGGCGGTCTTAAAATAGATAGATAGATGGCAGCATTAGCGTAAAAAAGTATTATTTTTTCAAAACGTGGCAATCTTATAGAACAGGTGTTTCAAGTTTCAAGGCGGCATAAAGTTTGGTATTGCGTTTTTTTTTTTTTTTTTGAGGTACCAAAAATAAACGATTTCAATGATCGATATGTTAAGCGAGCGACATGAAGTCACTCATTATCGTTCTCTTAAGCGGTCGTCAGGTGTTACGTTTCTAACGTAATCCTTTTACTAATTATCAAATTATTATATTGCCATACCAACTATTCGTTAAATTAAACGCTTGTTTGAAAATAAAAATCGCTAAAACATTTAAATGAGGCTACAAAAATGCAGCTCTGCGCTACTTACAAATGACAACAAAGAAGTAAACAAAAGACATTTGTTTTCAGTATTTGAATTTGCAATTAAAAAAGTGTAATTTTGTTAGTGGTTTTATTAAAAAAACATTTATAAATAAAAATAATAAAATATACAAATATTTTGTGCTGCATTGCGTTATTTTATTGATTAATATTGCATCAAAATGTTTCTTTCCGTGGCAGCGGATCCTCTAGCAAACTCCGGATTTGTCTCCATATATTCAACCAGAATCTGAAGCTGCTGAAAAATTATTTTGGTGATTAATAAAGCTGCTTTTGCTGTGTAATAATATTATTTATATACTTACCACTTGTTTTCCATTATAAAATATATAAAATAATTTACTTTTTGTTTTTTAATGTACTGCGTTTTATTTTTCTATGTATCTGTCGATAACCACAACACCAGTGACTGATTTTGACATTTGTATTGATATATATTTCATAGGGAGGCGCAAATATGTATGAAAATCATTACGTTATTGTTCGCATTCATTATCGATCGACTTGTCGTGCTGATAATTTTAAGTGAGGCGCCAATCAGCTGTTTGTCGTCGAAAATTCATGCGAGCGATAGCGGTCGACATCGCGAGCCAGGCAGTTAATATTTTCATTTGAAGGATCCAAAAACCAATCACCGTGATTTTCAGAAAAGGCCTGGTATGTGAAGAAATAAAATATAATTGTCCAAATTTTTTTTTTATAATTTTTGTATCATCCTCCTGTTTTTGGTTTTAAACCAATGATGTCCAAAAATGTTTTGCAGCTGGATTGGTGAGAAATTTTGAAGCACAGTGTGCTTACGATAAGTAAGCACAAGGATTTTATTTAAAATTTAATTACAACAAATTGTTTTTTTTATCAAAAAGAAAATAGAGTGCAGTTCGCACTGAGATGGCTATTTGTTGACTAGGTAAAATGAGAAAGTTTTCAATACATTTTGCTGTTTTAAAATTTAACTTTTAAAAACAAAATATATTGAAAATTTTCCGACTTTATCAAATAAAGAAATAGTAGATTCCTTAATAAAATCCCCATCGGTAAGCGGTCTACTTTACGTATCAATATATAAGCGCACTACGCTTAAAATTTCATTTTTTAAACAAAAATCCAATTTTCTTTCATTTTTTCCCACTAACCCTCGCTTTAATTTTCCCTCATCATTATACCTAATCATATTGATATTAAAAGAATAATAATGCCTCTACATTGGGTATTATCAAAAACATTATATATCGAAAAGTATTTTCTTAGGTCCATCATATACTTTACGCACTGTATTTAAAAAATCTCAATACAGCCGCTACGCATGTTCACTCGTTGCTGTCTCATGAACGACTAAATTAAAGAGCATAAAATACAGGGTTGCCGTTGAAAATTTTTAAAAAGTGTCATAAAAAGGGTATTTAAGAAAAAAAAAGGGTCAAAAAAAGGGTATTTTAAAGTAAAATAGGGTCAAGTTTTTTATGAACAAAAAAATAACATTTATTTCAATTTAAAAAACAAAAACGAGTTCTAAAAATTAATTAAATACATTAAAACTAAATAAAAGTAATTATACATACTTGAATGAATCAATATTAAAACTAAAAAACATTTCACAATTCATATAAAAAGAGAAGTAACTTTTACAAAAACTTTTGATAATATTTATCACTTTTTAGGAATACTTAATCTATATTTGGAAATGAGTTCTTCACTTGGAGTCCATTCTTCCAGCTCCGACTCGGGCAAATTGAGAGAGGAAAGCATCGACTCACAAGTTTCTATATTAAGTTTGTTTGTAAGTTTATTTTTAATTAGTGACAGTTTTGAAAAAATTCTTTCAGCGGAAGCGCTACTATGAGGCAAAGTAAATATATATGTAATGAATTCATATAAATTTGAATATATTTTTTCATTAAATCTATTTCTTAAATTTCCTATTTCGAACCAAAACTTTTCTGCGTTAGTTATTTTACGTAAATCTTCATACGTTTTGCTGTTTATATTAGTTTCTAGTAATTTAAACTCATTGATAAAATTTTGTGGTTCGACAATTATGTCTTTAAACTCAGAAACAATTTCAAAATGATTTATGTCTTGTTTGGAACTTACAAAAACCGGGTCAAAATATCTCAAAATATTTAGTCTTTTTTTTTCCTAATGTTTTAGTACCACTTGACGATGAATTTATTTCGACGTCCGAAATTTCTTCGTACTCCACTTCCACTTGATCCATATTGCTGGATGAAGCCTGCTGCTCATCTATTCTTTTTGATTTAACCACAAACCTATTGTTAACATATATTTTCGTACATAAGTTAATATAATTAAATATTTAAGAATATAATACTTACTTGTCCATTTGCATTTATTTTGTTGGCTATATAAACATATGTGAATATGAATGGCACGCTAAACTACAAAATTAAATGGAAATCTAACGAAAAAAAAAACAGTCAACTCATATTTAATATATATAAGAGCTTCTCACTGCCAAAACTTAAAATGAAACACATATATAAATCAGTGCATACTCACCGTTGAACATCAGTTTATTTTACACAATTGTCAAACTTTATATGAAAAAATAGGTATCCATTTAATATGACAGTTGCATAAAAGTCAGTTGTTATAATAATAATATCGCATACAATTTTTATATGAACGTTCACAGAACGCATGTATGCATATATATAACATACAAAAGTATACAAAAGCTAATTGTACTGAGAACTTTCGTGAGGAGTATTGGAACAGTCGATATACGCCAACCACAAAAAGGGGGCAAATTCATTTTCAAAAAGGGTGAAAAAGTGGCATACATATTGTTAAAATGATACAAAGGGATAAATTAAAAAAAGGGTCATAAAAAGTGTCATTGGCACGAAAAAGGGTCAAAAGTGATACTTTAGTGTCTCAGCGGCAACGCTGATAAAATAAAATGATGTGTGGCTTTTAAAAAATTGTTTGGTGAAATGGACAGCCATGTTTAAACATTTCAATTATTTTATTTATTTTCTTTCATTATTTTGTAACTTGAAAAATCTGCAAATAGCAAAGAAATTCCCGTAAATAAATATCGAAATTAATTAGCACTGCATAGGAATTTTGGTAAAATTTTCTTTGGTCAAAATGTAATCGTCTGCCTTTTTGTGGTGTAAATGACGAGACTTTTGTTGGTGCGAGATTAAGAGCCGGCCGCATATTAGGATTTAAATTTATGTTATACAAAGATATATACATACACACATGCTTATGTACTCGTATGTATGTAACTGTATATAACCACAACTTTATAATGATCAAACCCTTGTGTGAGTATTTAAATAACACCAAAGTCAAACCGCATGCTGTACGAATGTATTTTAATACGATACAGTTTCATAAGCAGGGAAACCGCAAATATGAAATTGCATGTTTTTTCTTGTGTGCCGCATTAAAGAGACGATAAGATATTTATCCATTTCAGAACTTTTGATGAATTTTATCATCAATTTGTTAGTGCATATGTTTGCATATTTTATGCTTTTAAGCATGTTTGTGCATATTTCAGGCCTACACGCATACTCTAAGCATAATTTCGATTTTTATAGCATATTTTATGTTTTTAAAGTATGTATAATGGTTGTTTTAAACAATTTTAATGATCGAAGTTACTACCTATAACAATTTTCACATCTAACTTAAACCGCAAACAAATTTTTGGATTAGTTTGTTTAATGGGTTCATTAGTTAATGGAAATTATTTAGATTTGCTAATAAATTTTTTCTGTGTATGTACATATATTATCTTTTGGTGTGCTTTGCCAGAATACATATCTACTTAAAAGTTTGTTGTTATTTTGTATAAAGTTTGATTTTGTTGTACAATGTAATAAAATCAAGTTTCTCTTTGCACAACCGCACACTGGCTAGAGCGTCTATCAAAGGTGTTTCATAGCATTTATAGATATTTGAGATACACACACGACTACTTAAGTATTTATTTTAGAACCTGCAGGAAAAGTTTTTGTATCAACAACAATAACAAACATAATTTTAGTTTGTTGTATGTTTTTAAATAAAATATTCTCCCGCATAAACATATAATATGCATATGAAATTCTGTTGGGATTTGTTATCTGTCTGGTATTTTTGCTGCACATATTTGAATACAAGTGAATACCAAAGTTGTTCATATTTTCATGCTTACATACATAATTTATTAGGATGACTTCATTTTTTAAAGAACTAAACGAATAGACCAAAAAGAAGATTTTAATTAGAGAATGAGAAAATCTTTTTAAGCAGAACTTGTCCTTATGAATATGGAAGGCGAATAAGCGATATCCGTGTGTCCTCCTGTCGTTCGGGCTAGAGACTTTGGTCTTTGACTGATGTGTCAGAAATGGTAAAAATAGATTTGTAGATTTGTAGAATTAGCAGAATCGAAGAGACGGTTTCAGAGCTGGAAAAATCAAACTTTTTCTTATATAGAAGTTACTAGCTAGAACTAAACCTATTTTATATTTCCCTTAGAATTAAGTTGGTATTCAAAATAAAAAAATAATCAAAGACTATTCCAGGGTTGGAAAAATTTAACTTTTTGATATGTAAAAGTAAACTATTAAACTACTAAAACCAATTTGTTTCTTTTTCTCTATAAATTAAACATATTTTAAAATTAAAAAAAAAAATAGACTGGCATAAGAAATCAAAAATATCCAAAAGGATGATTCCAGGCTTGGAAAATTTAAACTTTTTTGGTAGGTAAAAATAACTAGATTAAATTAATTTTTTTTTTTAATTAAAAATATTTTATGCTTTAGTTTTGCATAAAAAATTTGAAAAATACAAAATATAGCTCCAGAGATGGAAAATTTTAACTTCTTTGGTACATAAAAGTAACTTAGTTAATTAAATATATTTTATGTTTTAAAAAGAAATAAATTAGTATTAAAATCAGAAAAATCAAAAGTATGCTTCCAGGGTTGGAAAATTTGAACTTTTTTGGTAAAAAAAATAACTTAATTAAACATATTTTATATTTTAGAAAGATCTTTACTCAAGATATGCAAATCCAATTTAACTATAAACATGGCCAATCGTTAGTCTTACGAAGCTTTTTGATATGTTTCAAATCGATGGTCATGTGTTGACAGCTGTTAACGACTTCTTATTAATTCTTACTATTTAAATACGAAACCACAACTGCGCTTTATCTGATGCGCATGTGTGATCGGTTTGTTCAGCTGATAAATTTCCATTGCAATTCTCCACTAAATTAACAGTTGACTTTTCAGCATTGTTGGTATTGTCATTTACAACTCTAGGCAAGTTTGGTTGAGAAAAACGTTGAGTATACACAACTGCTTTTTAGTAGTTGGATCTGTATTGGATTTTTATAGATACAGGTTGGTGGAAAAAATGGAAAAAATTGAAAAAAAGTCGTTGCCTATTTTGATTATTCCTTAGTTCAAGAGGGTTGGAATTATCAGGAATTTTTCTTTTGATATGTAGCACATCTATATTTGCTACTTCGTTTTCATCGTCATAAAATAAATCTAAACATATTTGTATCGACTTGGTATGATTTCTTTGAACTAAAACACTCAAAACAATATTATTTTCAAAGAGTTTGTTTTTTTAAATTTTCACACAAATTAATTGCTTACTGTCAAACTTGTTATTTTAAGTTGGCAACGCGATGGCAATTTCATAAAATTTTATGAAATTTGTTGCACGATACTTTTTCTATTTGATAACTGCAGCGCTATAGAAGGGAGTGATATATAAATTATGACGTATCATGAATCTCTTAAGCATTTTTGGCAATTTTCTTGATAAAAAAAAACTCCAAAACATATGCAGGCTTATCATAAATAAAATTTCACATGGAAATTTCCAAAAGTATGAACTGAATTGGTATCAAAAAACTTCATACGATTGCGAAATACTTTGACAATTTATGAAGAAAATTATTCACAAAGATTTGTCTGTTGGAAAAAGTGGAAATATGTAAGTTTTTGATTTTATTGGAATTGATGATACGAATTTAAAATCCATCTGAACGAAAAATTTGATTCGGAAATTTTTACATGTGGAATTCATGATAAGGCTGATGGAATATGTTAATATTGTACAACACTATCCGGATGATATATTTTTATTTTCTTCCAACAAAATGAAATAAATAAATATATAACAAACTACATTCTTACTCATCCGTTGCAACAGTCATTCTTGTGATGAGCGTTTGATATGCTTTTGCTCATTATATTCTTCACAGTTGCATTTGAGAGCTTATGAAATTTGCGGTGCTGCCAGTTGTGGATTTTCGGAACTTCGTACGCATCAGATGCAGCGAATTAATGAATTTCCCAACAAGCCCATATTATCGTCCCTAATAAACCAATTAGCGAGGCCTTTTCAAAAAAAAAAAAAAAAACGACGTGCAAGTAAAAGAATACATAGCAAAAGTTATGCAAAATTTATTTTTGAAAAAATATAATAAGCAAATTTTGCTAAAACATTCGTTTCTAAACTTTTAAAATTTTATTGCAAAAAAAGCGAAAATTGGTTTCAAAGAATATTATTTCCCCTACAAATTTGAAAACGAAAAAATTTCTTGTATTTACAAAATCTTCCCTTTTTTGTCAGCGTTTGGGAATTGTCGTGAAAAATTTTCTACATAAAACGACAGCACAATTTTTCCAACAAAATTTACGGTTTAATGGGGATTGGTGAATGTTGTTGATATCTGTACGAGGTGTGTTCAAAACGTATCGCGAATTTTGAATATTCGCGGGTAACGTATGTTCGAATTTTAACTTTTTTTGTGGCGTTATGTTGGTACTCATGTCTCTCACTTTGCTTGCACGTGTTTTGGCTCGTCTTCGATTTTTACCTATTAAAAAAATGGAACAAAGAACCTGTATCAAATTTTGTGTGAAAATCGAAATTAAGTGCGCGGATGCATTCCGAATGTTGACTGTGGCATACGGAGAAGCTACCTTGGACCGAAACAACGTTTATCGGTGCTACAAAATGTTCTCAGCAGGCCGAGAAGATGTGAACGACGAAGATCATGCCGGAGGTCCGAGTACTTCAACAACAGACGAAAAAATTGATGAAATGAAGAAAATGGTATTGGCCAATCGTTGAATCACCATTAGAGAAGTTGCTGAGGACTTAGACATACCGCGAAATTTGTACCAAAATTGCTCAACTGCGACAAAACATCATCGCGACGACCAAATTTGCTCCCGAGGGTCATAACTGGTGACGAATCGTGGATTTATGGTTATGACGTGGAAACCAAAGCTCAATCATCTCAATGGAAGCTGCCGCACGAGCCAAGGTAAAATTCGAAGACGAGCCAAAACACGTGCAAGCAAAGCGGCTGACAACAATTAATTAACTGAACATTCAAAATGGCTGAAATACGTAGCCCGCGAAAATTCAAAATTCGCGATACGTTTTGAACACACCTCGTATGTACATTGTGTATGTGTTTCACTTACAAAAAAAACCAAAATATGTAAGAAAAATCGATAAATATTTTTTGAGCTATCTTAATATAAAATATATGAACCGTAAGATATTCCGAGATATTTTTTCAGCTACATTTTTATTTAGGTTTATGTGCAAATCTATAAATATTTCTGTAAATTTAACGCAAATAAATATCCAGCCAAACAAATTATATATTAAATTATAAAAAATTGAGTTTAATTTCCACAAGCCAACAACAGCAGGAAAAAATACATAGAGCGCCGGAAGCAGATCCCACGACTTTGGTTGGATGCTTTTTTTTTTTTTTTTTTTTTTTTGTAAATGCATGTTGGGTCAGCACGAGTAAATAAAATGAGAAAATAAATACAGGAAATATTTGTATCATGTTTGATATCAATATTATATAAATATTATTTGTGATATATTATTATTATTTTTTATTTTATTTTTTGTCGGGAAGAGAGCTTTGTTATGAAAACAAAAAATTTTGTGGAATTTATATCTCAAATTAAATTAAATTTCTCGTTAGAAAAAAAAGAATATGCAAAATTACAAAAAAAAAAAATAAATAAGTGTAAGTCTGGAGAGCATTAAAATCTTATTTTAAGAGCTGTTATAACGAATAAGGTTCTGTTTTCTTCGAATATTTTTGGACCTTGTTCCATTAATAACCACGAGTATTATGTGCTTTTCTATTTTAGTTTTCAATAAATTAAACAGCAGTTTAACTTTTAAATTATGTAAAGATTAGCGCAGCAAGTGACAGTACTTTATTTAAGCAAAAAATCAAATCTTTTTTAACTAAACAGTGAAAGTAACCACGAACAAATTTAAGTTGTATAATTTAGTTGTATAATTTAGGTTAGTGTTTTTCTGTTTTCATTTTCGCTTGAAGCCGGTTAATAAAGATTAAACAACAACGGCACGACTATTGTAAGTTAAAGATGATAAATTTGAGCTTTCATTCCAAAAGAGCTTTCAGCAAATTTTAATACGATGAATCAAAATAATTCACATATTCCATTTGCACTAAAGAATATGTATAAAAAGCTGAAATTTGCTTCAACTGACTACAGACACAGTGGACCGACCACAAGAACGCTAATGATGAAGGTGAGCGGACTTTGATTTTCTTTGGTTTTATTTGTTTCTTCAAAATTATTACATGTAGTTTGGCTTCCTCAAATACAAACTTTAGCCTAAATAAAACCGAACAATCATTTTTTATATGATTTTTTGCGTACAAGCATAATATTTTCTCTGGCTCGAGCGATTTACTTGACTCTGCAGATCCTAAAAGTATATTTGGGGAGACCAAACAAAATTACAAAATTTTTAAATTGTCAAAAAAACACACTGCAGGAAAGCATTGCCGGCAAAATTCTATTCTAGAACCAACAATAACTTTGGCTTGCTAAAGCTAGATTGAGGAATTTTTATTCCTAATTTTTTTTTTTTTTTTTGTAGTTATGAACGTTACAGACATAAATTTATTTGTGGTTCTTTAAAAATCTAAAATTTTAGTTTTTCAACGTTGGCGTTAAAGTTTTTAAACGAATGAAAAATTTACATGAAAGTATGAAACTAAATTTTGTCCGACACTGTATGAACAGTTTCAACATGGTGATAAATAGTGCTTAATTCTACAATTTCCATCTCCGCTCTCTGGGCCATTAAAATAATTGGTGGGAAAAGTATACGTACCGCAGTATAATTTATAAATATGTGTATCACAATGACAAAAAAGTTTGCAAAACTCCCAAAAACGAAACCCACCATACATGACTGCCAAATTGATATTAAGGCGGCATGCATTACTAGTAAATAATTTTAAAATTAAAATTCAATTGTCAGCAGCTCAAGGATTATTTATTATTTACAAGGAGACAAAGAATATAAGAAAATGTTATAAAATAAACTTTTAAGCAGTTACTTCTCTACCAAGTCCTAATAAGCACCAGCTTAGCTTTATACAAGTGCATACACACATACAGATACTAATTGAATGCATTTCTGTGTCAGCCTGCTGCATTTACATACATAAAACCAAAACCATATAAAACTTTTTATACAACATGTCAACATTAATTAAATTTTATTCTTATATTTCGTTTAAAGCAAAATGGAAATTTATCTCCCACATTTTTAATTGTTTACTTCAATACATATTCGATAGGATACAGAGAAATTGGGGCAGAGTAATTTTACTCGAGAATGCTGGGAGAGAGATTAATGACAAATAAAATATTTACATTAAGCCCAGCAAAATTTTAAGAACCAGAATATTTTTTGGAGCTCTTGAATTCACGAAAAACTTTTCTCTGCAATTAAAAAATTAATGCAAAAAATCAATTAAAAATTTAATAAAGTTAATTAAACTTTTGTTCAAAAATTCAATATATTAAAAAGTTTTATTGCAAATTTCATTGAGTCAGTTTAACTTTTGTTAAATAATTAAAAATTTTATTGACACAATTAACGTTTTAATTGCGTTAATTAAAATTGTAATTGACACAATCAAATTTTTAATTGGCAGAATTCAATTTTTATTACATACATATTTTTTTAATTAAAAATTTAATTCAGTGAATTAAGTTTATTTGATACAATTACAATTTAAGTTTATTTGATACAATTTCCTCAAGTCAGTTAAGGTTTTGTTTAAACATTTCAATAACTAGAAAGTTAAATTGACACCATGAAATTTTTAATAAATTTTTTTACTTAATAATTTAATTCAGTCCATTAAACTTTCATTGATTTATATCAAAAAAAAATTGCTGGGTTATATTCCAAAACTCAGTGAAACAACAGCAACAAACACATAAAATATTTGGTATTACCAAGAACGACATTACTTAAATTTAACAACAACAAAATAAACGATAATTAAATAAATGTTGAGTGTGTGTTCATTTCATTCATTTCGAAAAATCGTAATTGTAAAATAAGTCGAAATTGTGTGCAGGACAGCAAACACTTTTTTTAATTCTGTTCATTTAACCATCAAAACGATAGGATTTTAATTACTCATTATTGCCGATTTTGTTTGTAGCCGAGTTATTGCTTTTAGATCTTTCTCTTATTTAAAATTTACTAAATTCATTATAGCATCAAAAACAAAACCAGTAGTAATTAAAGAAAATTAAAAAATCCGACTGCGACCAACTTTGAACCGTTCAATATCCTAGACGGTCATTTGAAATGAAAAATCATAAGAGAAACCTAAAGATGATTTTAAAATACCTGTCGAATGGCAGCCATTTTGATATAGTTCGCCTTTTATTTTTTTCGTCTGTTGGCCGCCATATTGAATTTTTATTACTGTCATATCTTTAGTGACACTCCCGGACAAATCGATTGACGTAAAATTAAAATCGGTCTACACGTTCGTTTTATATTAGCCCGCAAAGGAACACACATACATACATACATATATACATACATACATACATACATACATACATAGGCTGATAAGAACAATATCCTTTTTTGCGTCGCGCAGTCTGGTAAAAAGAACATGATATTTACACATTTAATTTTTATATATAGAAATGAAAGTGAAGCTTTAAATAATCAGGAAATTTTAGATGGATTTAAAAATATATGAGCTTATAGTTATAAAAGTGGTCTAAGTCTTATATTTTTTGCGTCGAGATATTTACTAGATTGCATTTGTAAAAATTAAAATAAAAATTATATTATGCAAAATTTTAATTAAGTGTTGTACTTACTGGTGTCGATTAATGTACTCGTAAATTTATTTGATATTTATTAAATATTTATTGAAATTTTTTAAAGATTTATTTCATATTTAGAATCAAAAATGCACATGACTGAAGGTATGGTCAAACATTTGCCCAAAGAAACGTAACCAATAAATATTAGTGAAAAACATTTTGATTTTGTGTTTTTTTAAAGCAAAGCAGTTGTCAACAATTAACTGAACATTCTAAATGGCCGAAATTGTCGGCATAAGTGAGAGACATGAGTACCAACATAACGCCACAAAAAAAATCAAAATTCGAATATACGTAACCCGCGAAAATTCAAAATTCGCGATACGTTTTGAACAAACCTCGTACATTTCTATGAATGTGCCTTTTTTTGTATTGGCATAATTTTAAAAATAATGTAATCTGCCTATAGACAATTTTTAATGTTTTAGAAAATAAAGAGAAAGAAAATTTACACACAAAAAAAAACAACTTTAATTTTATGGAATTTTAAATTATGATGAAGCGTAAGAGAAGCAAATGTTTAATTTGTTCGCAAAAAATATATATATATACATATTTGTATAAATAGACTAACAGGAAAAAAAATTTGTAAATTTTGTTGTTGTAAAATGTTGTAACAATATTGATTTGGTAAAAGAAAAATGTTTAAGTACCGTTAAAACTTAAAGTAGTCGTTTAAAGTGCATAAAATTCTACATCACTAGACAAAAAATAAATGACAAATATTGAATTTCCCGCCTCTTAATTTAAATGGCAACATTGCTCCTGTCAACACGCAACTGTCTGTTGACGCCTGCCTAAATTTTGTTTATGTTTGGCAGCCATTGATAACACACTACCGCATGTTTTGAGACGAAAATTACCTTTTGCGGAAAAAACACCACTCAAACAAAGGCTTAGCTTGATAAATACTATGGGGACTCTTTCTTCACCATCGATTTCAATTGTTAAAAGTGGTTTACTGAATTTCGTTATGGCCGTACAAGCCGAACGTACCGGACGCCTAGTTGAGCTCTTTACATCAGAAACAATTAAAAAAATTCACGATATGGTTTTAGCCGATCGGCGATTTGAAAGTGAGAGAGATTTTGGTTTCAATTTTAAACGATAACTTGGATACACAAAAATAAATTGTGCCCAAAAAATTTCCAAGCAAATTTTTGTTTTAAATAAAATTTAATTTCAGTAAATTGTTTGTTGCAATTTTATTTGTCGTTTGTCGGCTACTCGTCGACATTTACATGTACATATACAACACGCTCAATAAAAATAAAGAACACCAAGAGCACAACAGTGCGTTGTACCTATTAGACCCCTGCAAAAGACCACTTACAAGAACTTTAAAGACATGAGGGATTTTTCAAATGCTTTATTGCAACGAAGTCTTCTAAAACGAACGCTTAACAACACTGTTGGCAAGACATTTGTTTTAGTTATTGCAGGTATAGGAGTAAAGAAGAAAATACTTGGTGACGGAAGAATTTGTGATGCTTGCTTCTTCATACGCATGGGCGCGTATACAAACGTCATGTACATACGCACACACGTTGTGTGTATGATCTTTTATTTTTCTGCGCACATACAAACGCACACATGCATTGACATTAGATGTGTACGCTTGCTTTAAAAAACCACGCTTAAACGCAACATAATAGCCCTCTAGTCAGCCTAGAACCATATGTCTCTATGTCAACACTATTTTCTATAGCGACAATTTGCTTTTATGCGCGAGTAGAGATACGTTAGAGACATTGTCAATGAACGCGTCAATAGTTTGGTTTTCTTTTTTATTATGTTGTGCAATACTGTTAAAATACACATGTATGTATGTGTTTAAGTTTGTTGCCCTAACATTATGAAATTGTAGATGAGGGTCATTAAAATGTACTACTGAATCTTTGGTGCCAATGTCTCCATATGGTGCTACAGTCTAGTGGTGGATTTTCAATGACAAGCTAATGTTAAATGTCAATAGGCGATTACATTGGGTGGGGTACACCTGGTCAGTAGTGCTATTGACAATGTCACTAGTATATCACTACATTTTCAATATTCGCATTTTCTGCAGGGAGCTTACCATCTACATTTTACACACACACTCAAACGTACAGTATGCAAAATAACAAGCATAAACGCATCAAATATGAAGACACTACTTCTTTTGAGTGTTTGTTACGAACAAGAAGTCTTCGCGACATCGCTTGTAAACACTCATATACACGAACATCAATTCATCCATCGTGCTGCGCTTATTATACGCCGGCATTTATTATTGGTTGAGTACACACAAGAATACACAGAAAAAAAACTACCTAATAGAATCAAGAAGATTTTCTCTATGAAACGTTTTTAGGCTAAGGGGTATCCCAGCAGAAAAATGCGAAGATTTTTTCACAGAGATCTCTTATTAGTTTTTGTGGTAAATCTTTTTAATTTTATCAAGAAGAAACCCACATAAAATCAAGAAGAAAACTTGTTATTAGTAATTTTTTTATTCAATTTTCGTTATTTTTGGCACCAAAAAACAATCCATAGAGAAAAACTTTTTGATTATATTAGGTTTTCTTCTAAATTGTATAATATAGGGATTTCTTATGGATTTCATTAGGTTGTACACATACATTTAAAAAACAAGATGTATATACATTTCAAGACTGTTTACGCAGGCCTCTAGCACCTGTGTATCAACAAACAAGATAAACACCAACCCACATAAATACCGAATTCTTTCAGCCGAACTCTGTTAAATTTAGATTTTTACAAAATTGCTATCAGAATCTACAAATTCATTTGTAGATCCGCATCCATACAAAATACTTACTGGTTCAAAAAATGTTTTTATTAAAAATTAAATTTTGTTTTTTCTGTGTATGAGAAAGCTGTACACCAGATGGCTGCAGCGTGTTGACCACAAGCGCATGTGCAGTTTCCATGGCAAAAATCCGTGAATTGGGCTTCGAATTGCTCCCTCGTCCGCCCTATTCTCCAGATTTAGCCCCGAGTGTGAATAATAAAATAATTTTATTTTTATAAATGTGAAATATTTGAAGGTGGCACGACTGCAATATGTATTTAGACTTGAATATCAGCTGCTTATGATGCTGCTGTCATTTCTAAAATGATTAGGCAGCTGGTGTTTAATGCATTAAGTAATAATGAAAAGAAAGTTCATTATTGAGCTGATTTTAATTAATTGTAATTGTAAGTGTTCGATAAAATTTCTTTTTCCATTATTACATATTTGATTTGCATACGAGTATAAAATTCGAAACGCACCCTTAATTCAAATATCATGCAGTTTCCATTTAAAAAAAAAATTAAGAAATACAAGATTTGAAGAACTTATGAAAACTTTAACTTTCCTTTTTCTTTTCCAACTTTTTTGCCAGACGATTTCCAGATATTTAAAATTCAACTGCCAAGTGAAAATGATCTTAAAACATTTTCATTGCTTTTTCTTGAAAATCTCACTTTTTCGTGTGATTCTGTGGAATATATGCACACTTTTGTTTTAATTAACACCGACAACACGTAAAATGGTTTCCCCTAGAAGATGCTGGTTGCTGTTGAAATGTGCATTTAAATGAAAATATGCGAATGCATTTGCCACATTCAAAAGCAACGAGCAAAGCATCAGAATTGCGCACATACAAATAAATACATATAAAAACAAAAACAAAAACAAAAATGGAAAAAACATGTAACCCAAAAATGATGAAGAAAAACAGAAGAAGCACACATAATAGCAAATATTGTCATGGAAACTTTGAAATGATTAAAAGCCACAAAAAAAACAAGAAGAAAATGAACTTATTGTAGATGATGCTGCAACAAGTGGCAAGCCAGCAAGCAAATGGTTCAGAAATATTCCGTTTTTGTTTTTCATGTAATTCTTTTTTTCTTTTTGCATTACAGGTGTTGCAATTACAATTTGTAACGCGCTGCAACACAGCCACTTACTTGTAGAGTGGCATGAACGTGCACAATGCAATGCTGCATTTATTTGTTCATTCAGGTCTTTATGAGGTTTGGCGTTTTTTTTTTCTTTTTCCTTTTTTGGATGTACATACTTCCAAGTAGATTGAAATGGACTTAATTGTGTTTTTGTTTTTAGTAGATGTGTAGATGTTTGTTTTTATTTTGTTGCCGCCAACACCTGAGAATAATAGAAAATTATTGTTTTTTTTTAACTTGACTGAGAGATGCGGTTGATTGAATAGTCAACCACAATGTTGGTGATCTTTTTCCATTATTTTCTTAGATTAGCGGTTTGGGGTTTTTTTCTCTATAGTTGGTTTTACATTACATTACATTACTTTTGGTATGATGGCTGGAAACGTTAATTGTCTGCAGTAGTAGAGTATTTCTATTACAGTTTTCCTGCATAGTTTATGCATACAAATACGTGTCATTTGTGCAGGTGTTTCATTGAAGGCCATAAATTATGTTTACCCACAGCCAAGAGCTAAGAAATTTTAAAAATATTCACTAAAACTTATTTATGGTCCTTCGAACCGCATTTTGATGATAAATTCTTTTAAGTAGCGCTGGCAAATTCTATCAGTTTGCGTTACCCAATAAAACTCAATAATTTTAATGGCTTGTTAATTCAAGGAATAATTTTTCTTAATCAAGCTTTTCAGTTCAGTATTTTCAATTTTCATTTTTCATTAGAAATTATAACTTCTTAATTCAGTAATGTGGTTTTCTTTGCTTTCTTTACTCTTATTTTTCGATGGTTTTGTATTTTTAAGTAGAGTTGTTTCTCGTCATCTCAGTATTGCATTCAAATTCGCTTAAAAAATACAACTCTGAAAATACCGAGCAACTACTTTTGAGTATTGAGTACCCGAAAAATATTCCAAGTACTCGATACTCGGTACCCACTACTCAATCAATACTTTGCCAGCACTACTTTTTAGCTTAAATAAAGCTGACTTCATTTGAAAGACTCTAAAATACGCATGATTAAATTCCCAAATAAGGGAATTACACAATTCACAATCCCCGCAAATCTCGCAATATAAAACGAAAAATCGAAATACACAGAAAAAAATATTTCTCCAGACAGCATATGCAATTGAAAAAATAAACAAAATGTATGAAAAATACCCTTAAATGTAGCCCATATTTTATGGTACTTTTTTGTCCGTCTAATTTTTCAAAAGCTTGGCATTATGAAATGGGAACTCTGAAAACTACAGGAATCACAACTAGATAAAAGCCACATACAATCTAACAAGCAATAATCACAAAAATATATAAATTATTTTTTTATATAATCATCACAATAATATCCACACACGGTTTGTTGAATTAGATGCTGTGAATTTAACCACAAATGGATTTAAATACAAAATCACATCCTCATTTTTAGATAAGAGACGTTTGGAAGCAAGCATACGAGGTGTGTTCAAAAAGTATCGCGAATTTTGTGTTTTCTCAAATATTATTTATTTATTCGTGAATGTCTATTTTGTCCCATTCAAAGCTATTCCCCTCAGATATAATGCGCTTATGCCAACGTTTTTTCCAATCTTCGAAGCACTTCAAAAAATAATTTTTTTTTATCTTGTTCAACTCCTCCTTCGATGCCGTCTTTATCTCGTCAATCGTAGCGTAGCGTCGTCCTTTCATGGGCCTCTTCAGTTTCGGGAACAAGAAAAAGTCACAGTGGGCCAGATCTGGGGAATACGGGGGCTGCGGCATCATTAGTGTGTTGTTTTTGGCCAAATAGTCGCGTACAAGCAACGATGTGTAGGCAGGGGCGTTACCGTGGTGCAAAAACAATTTTTGTTCTTCCACAAATTCGGGCGTTTCTGGCGGATTGCTTCGCGCAAATTGCGCATAACTTGCCCGTTATATTCCTTATTGACCGTTCTACTCTGTGGCAGGAACTCATGATGCACCATGCCCCTGCAATCAAAGAAAACTTGTAAGCAAAACTTTCACATTTGACCGAACTTGGCGCGCATTTCTCGATGTTGGCTTGTGCGGCAGCTTCCATTGAGATGATTGAGCTTTGGTTTCCACGTCATGTATTTATTGATTTAATGTCTAGGTCCAACAGCTCATTAGCAATGTTCATGCGATGCTGTTTTTGGTCGAAATTGGGCAATATTGGTACGAATTTTGCGGCGACCCGTCTCATGCCTAAACCATTGATAAAAATCGAATTGCACGAGCCAATCGATATGTCTAGGTCCTCAGCAACTTCTCTGATGGTGATTCGACCATTGGCCAATACCATTTTCTTCACTTCGTCAATTTTTTCGTCTGTTGTTGAAGTGCTCGGGCGTCCGGCACGCTCTTCGTCGTTCACATCTTCTCGGCCTTCTGAGAACATTTTGTACCACCAATAAATGTTGCTTCGGTCCAAGGTAGCTTCTTCGTATGCCACAGTCAACATTCGGAATGCATCCGCGCACTTAATTTCGTTTTTCACACAAAATTTGACACAGGTTCTTTGTTCCAAAAAACGTGCAATTAAAGCAGCTGTCAACAATTAACTAAATATTCAAAATGGCCGAAATTGTCGGCATAAGTAGGAGACATGAACCCAGTTCGCTACACACTTGCATTGAGAAGAAATTTAAGCTAAAAGAAAATCAATGAGTTCGTATCACTTTGTAATACAAATTACATGTGATAATTATTAATGAACAAATAACACCAAAGTTAGTTGTAAATATTCTGACAAACACATAGTTGAACGGAACAAACGGCTGTTTTCGGAGGCCACTAAACCTTCCTCATCAGCGTTCTTTTGTGTTTGGTCCACTGTGTGTGGTGTCAGTTGATGTAGATTTCTGCTTTATATACGCAACTTTTTTGCAAATGGAATATGTGAATTGTTTTGATTCATCGTATTGCAATTTGCTGAAAGCTTTTTTTACCATCTCTAAATTTACAAAAGTCTTGCCATTGTCGTTTGTTCTTTACTAATTATGCACATGTTAGTTAATTTGCTTATTTTTTGTTCTAGTTAAGACAAACTTTTTTGGTTTGATACTATAAACTTTGGTGTTATTTGTTCATTAATAATTATCACATGTAATTTGGCTTACAAAGCGATACAAACTTTAGCCCGATCAAATCATAAATATAGAAACAAATGAAGTTCGAACAATAATAATTAAAATTAGCTGAAAATCAATGAGGTTACTTGGTTGCCTGGTTAAGTTAAAAGCCAAAAAGAATATTAAAAAAACTGTACTTAGAGGGTTCTATTCCTCTGTTAAAGAGAATAATGCATCCGTTTATTTTTGTTGTTTGTTCTTTCTTTAGTCAGGCCAACCAAGCCTTGTATGAGGCTGATTAAAAGAATTTTAAAGACCAAGTAGGAATTTTGGCAGAATAAATGGGGAATAAAAATGTAGTGAGAATGATTACAAAGTTGTATGGAACTAGCCACACCTGGTACATACATATGCTTTGGTACCTTCAACGCCATGTTATCTTAGTAGCCAGCCCAACTAGTTCCTTTAAGCTTTCTTCTTTTGTTTCTTTTTTTCTTTTTTTTGTTTCAAAGCAGCTATATTGAATTTGAAAACTCTTGCTGTTATAGTTCTTTTTATCGATTACATCATAACTAAAATTTTGATTTTTGGATGCCCCTGTAGACAAGTTCATAGGGCGCTCAGTTTGGGGAGGATCGTGAGTTCGATTCCCACCAAAGATTCTAGTCTGCTTCACTGATCGTCGAAATGAATTGCAATTATATTTATAACATTTAATTAATAAATAAAATAATTTGCTTCGACTTTGTTAAATAAAAAAAATATCTATCTCGTTCCAGTTCCAAAGATTTGAAATCTTAATTCATTTAGCAAGTACTGTTACAAAGGTAACAGTGCTCTGTTATGTGCTTAAAATGTTGTTAGAAATGTTGGTTTCTGTCTCTGCTAGTTAAATTCGAATTTATCTTTACACACATTACCAAATTTGAATATCCACAATATTTTTATTTTTTTTTATTTACAAGCTGAAATGTTTTACAAGTTATTAAAGGCTTAAGCGACCCACCCACTTGCAATATAATTGCACAATTTTTCGTATTGTACAATAATATCGCCAATGTGTATGTCATATTCGAAGGTGGCACAATATATTGGCAAATATCAAAAGACTTTTGATTTTTATTGTACAATCAAGACAATTGTGTAATGTGGTGGCAACATTGTTCAATGTTGTTTACTTTTTCACTACCAGGAAAATTGGCCAATATTTTCTTTAAAAATATTGTGCCATTTATTGCATAGTATAGGTCAAAATGACAATAATATGTACAACAACATATGCAATAATATTGTATAATGGATGGACCGCTTTAGCAGCAAATATTTAAGTTAACTTTAGAATTAACTTTTTAATTTACATTGCAAATCATTGTTTGACTGAAGTTATGTTAATATTACATTCAATTTTTAATTTCCTTTCCAATTGGGTTAAAATTAAATTTAAGGTTTGTTTTCAGATCTCCTCGCCAGCATTATTATTACGTGCCCAACCTTCATTAAAACAATCACCATGAGGCAGGGTAATCAGGCAGACAAAATAAAACAACGCATACAAACTCATGTTTTTTTTTATGTAGAAAACGAAGTAGCATAAAGAAATTTTTTTTTAATTTTATTTTTAAATAGTTTTTACAGCTAAATTAAATTAAGCATTGATTTTTGCATAAAGAACATCAAAAAGTGTGCTAACAAAATTTTTTTTAATTTTTTATTTAGACTTTTTTCAATTCCCTGCGTTCCAAGCATAACGAATTTTTTTAAAAGAATTAAACAAATTCTTTCTACTCGTATATATTCATACGTCGATGACGAATCTTCGCCACCCTTTGCAGTCTATTTGAAACCAGTTCGTGTGTCAAATAATTATATTGTCCTTTTAAAATAAAATTAATTTTTCTTTAATTTCAATTAGCCAGGGCTCGCAGGAATATCTAATGCTGTAGTTAAATAGGTCGTATAGTCGTAAACATACTACATAGTAGAACCTTTTGACAAATGGTTAAAACATTTACCCCTTATGCAAAAAATAAAATAAAATAACGTTGAAAGCGGTTTTTTCTATGCAAATTTTGTGTTAATGTACACTTCAAGTATAAGTTTTTTTTTTTTTTTTTTGCATATGGGGGTATGGAAAGAGCTCACAGATGACCAAACTGAGCTTTGTTGAGAACAGCAAAACATTTCTCTACAAAACTGCATCATTTAAAAAATTTAAAATAGAGTGGTCGAAAAATAGGGTTTCTGGCACCAATTTACCAATTTGTGTACTGCTTAAAATTCAATGTCCTTTCAGACCGTGACGCATCGCTTGTGCGGGTCGGTTTCGGTCTCAATATTTTTGATTATATTGAACCAATGTCAAATATTCTGGCATGCATCAATTGCTCTGATATGTCCTTATGTGCACCGAAAAAAATAGACAAGAATTATTTATTGATTGCTCGTGTTGTATACGTGTGAATTCCGACAAGCAGCCGAAAAACGTGGTGGCTTGTTTTTTTTACCCAGAAAAGTTATTTTTAAATTATATCAACGTAATGCGCACATATAGAAGAAACATAAGAAATCATAGTTTGCGTGTATTCATTATTTGTGTATTTAAAAACGATTTGCTCTTTAGCTGAGTGGTAAGTACGTTAGACTATTAGTCAAGAGGTTGCCGGTTCGACTTATCCCAAACACATTTAGTTTTAATGATTAAAATTTAATCGCAGCCAAGCAAAAACAAACAAAAAGGGGTTGAAAAATGTGACATTCATCCACACACACACAATAGCAATTATCATTGTAAATAAAATTTCAGTCAACAACTTTTTTCTTCGATTCATTAAATTTCTTTATTGACTTTATTTTCAATAAACGTGCATACAATTATTATTTATTTATCAATAATGCAAAAATCGTCATCAATGAAAATTCAAAAGATTTTTTTATTGAATCGACGATTTTCGTATTCAAATATCAAAATTATTTTTTTCTGTGTTTTTTTTTCTCACTTTATTCCGCTGTTTGCTTTACCTTTACCTGAATTATTGCGAAATTCTTGCGTCTCATTTCAGTTTTGTCAAAATGAGCCGCAGAAGAAAGTTGTGTTTGCAACTACAAAAGTAATAAACGTTAAAAAAAAGTGAAGTTGGCATATTTGAACTAAAAAATTATACATTTTAATGTTAAATGAAGGATTCCGTATGATGATTGTTTCTTTTCTGCGATTTTTTCTTTTTTTAAAGATTTTTTTCGGTTTTTGGCGATTATTTTAGCGATTTTTTTAGTTTTTCGTAGCGAAAACAATAGGGTTCCTTTTCACCTTTTGTGTACGGAGCCCTAAATATGGTAAAACCTAAACATTGATAATAGTTTCATTTGGTATCGAGACTTGACATGTTCGCGTGTGTGTGTTTTTTTTCCATACACGAAGTGATCGGGTCGTATCGTGTAAAACAAAATGTATACCAAAAATTACGAAACGATTTTAAGTGTAAAATATGCATGAATTTTCAATTAAGAATAAATTAAAAATTTAATACGTTGTATCAACGTTGTCAACCAGGCAACACCAGCAACTTTGGTAATAGTGTATGGGTCTCTTAAGCTTAAAGTTCTGAAATTAAACAAAAATATTTATCTATTTGAATATAAAGCAATGATATTTAGCATGCGTGTTGGGTTATGTTGTGTTTGGAAAGTTTTTCGCGTGAGCGTTTCGTACGTGTTGGATATATCAGTGTAGCCGTGTTCGGGTCATGTCGTGTTGGAAAAACTTGGCACGCGCCCATCTCTAATCGAGACCATATATTCCAAATATTATGAAAAATTTCCAGTAGTTACAAATTTGTCATAAGAAAAGAAGGCAGTTTGCAATGTCATATACATTCAATGAAAATATCGCCAGTATTGCCAGACTGTGTTTTCAGCTATTGGGGCAAGTTCAGTGAAAACTAAACTTTAAGTGCACTTGAGCACTAAAAGAGCGAATTTAAAAATTTCTCTAAAAACATAAGCACTAAAAATAAACTTAAATAAAATATTATTATTTTTGTTACCTACAATACTGTTTGAAGCGGAAAAAGGGATTATTAAATGTAAAATGTCCCAATGAGGCAACATTGTTGTAAATTTACATTTTTCATAAGCTTCGTTACGATTCGTTAAGAAAAAGTCTATAATTCTTTTAAATTCAGATTATTTTCCCTTCGTCTACCTCAGCGCTACGTATTTTATAATATTTTTTTACTTTCATTTACTTTATTTCTTAAACTCTTGCATTTAGCCCATTCTATTGAGATAAATTAGTTTTTTTTCGCCCTGTTTAACATGGTTTATTTTATTTTGTGCAACACTCTGTCACACATTTAGTTATCTAAGTTTGCAACAAAGTTATGCCGCTTTTTCCCCGCGGGCGGAGAAGGCCTCTCATGAACATAAAATTTAAATGATTATATACTTTAGCCAATTTTTTTTTCGGTCTGTTAGTAAAAATAAAAATAAAATATATGTAATAATTAAAATAAAGATATTCACATTTAATTTTGTTTCCATTTCATGTGAATACAACAAACAATAACAAAAGAAATTTTTAATTTAAAATGCAATAAAAAAAAACAAATAATTTAAGCTTTGTTTTAGCTTTCATTTTAAGTGAGTAGTAATAAAAAACACTCAGTGAAAGAACATTACAAAAGAAAAAGTTTGGTGGAATACAAAATTTCGGTGTTAAATTAGACATAAAAAAGGTTTCGGACGAATGCAGGTTGTTTTTTTTTCTTCTTAAAAAAACTGTTGATTAAAAAGTACAAAAAGCTATAAATTTTCATATATTTAGAAAGTTTATTAAAAATGTTTGCTGATTATTGAAAATGCTTTCATGCCATTGAGTTATAACAATTATGTAACAATATGCTACATATAATATAATTTTGGGAATTGAAATAATCGATTTTGAAATATATAATTTTTTAGTGAAATTTCTTGAGAAGATTAGTGGTCATTTTGGTAAAATATGGAAGAGCACACGCACTACACCATATAGAACTGGTACTTTGAAGGGTCCTAAATGTGACCCAATTGATCACGTTTCTCAAATAGTTTTGAGAATTGAAATAATCGATTTTGAAAAATATAATTTTTTAGTGAAATTTCTTGAGAAGATTAGTGTCCGAAAACTTTGAACGTCGATGAGACCAAAAAAAAATATTATAAATAAATTCAGTAAGGTGCGACTTTGACTCGCACACGAAGTGCGCTTTTTTTAATTGGCAACATTTTTTGGCGGTTCTTTCGGTTGTTTTTAAGTTTAAGCGATTTTTTTAGTTTGGCGATTTTTTCGTTTTGTCGTTTTTTTTCAATGTTTAACTCGATTTTTTAGTTTTGACGCTCTTTTCGTTTTGGCGTTTTTTTTGTGATTTTTTTTTTTTTGTTTTTATGGCGACCTTTGTGTTTATGGTGATTTTTGTAATTTTATCGCTTTATTTTATTGTTGGTGATATTTTTCATTTAAGAGTTTTTTCATTTTGGCGATTTTTTGTTTCGCCTTTTTTTTTTTGAATTTTGGGATTTTCCAATTTTAGCGTTTTGAAAAATTTTAAGAAATTGACTGTTACGGTTGCCAAGATACAGAAAGTTGTCAAAATTACATTAACTGACAGAACGCTCTATAATTTTAATTTTTGAAATTTCAGCGTTAATTGGTGTAGTCTGCATAAAAATACACTAACTTTGAAAATTTTAAGTATCTAATTATAATTATCTGTACATTGCATTGGGATTTCAACATGTTTCATTGCTCACTTTAGAACACCCTTTAATTTTTAACTGTCATATATTTGTTTTGTGGCGGCCAAAGTTTTACATATGCTGTGCAAATTTCACATCCGTAGCTCTTACGGTTCTAGAGAAAACGGCCTGTGACTGACAGACGGACAGCGTAGCGAAAACAATAGGATTGAGAGGTGAGGTGTTTAGAATCAAAAAAAAATCTCTTTGAGAGAAATTTAATGAAATTATAATAGTAGTAGAAGTACGAGTATTGCATTAAACACATTCACCACAGCAGGCTACACGAACACACGACTTCAAATGCCGCTAGCAGCATTTGTCGCCTCGTAGCCAGCTACTTAATTATTTTGGAGACGGCGGCAGCACCATCTGCATCTCATATTTAAGTATAAAGACATAGTTCAGTATTGCCACCTTCAAATATTTCGCATTTATAAAAATTAAATTACTCTTTCAAAATGTACTTATATGACTTAAAAGTATAAGAATTAATCACATTATGCTTTACATTAATTTTTGGATATTGTTTTTGTTAAATAATATGAAATAATTGTACGATATCATATATTCAACATTTTGTATTATACTGGCAACACTGAATTTTCTCATTGTAGCCAAATAAATAGAAATTAGTTTAATTGGACTACAACGACAAAATCAGCATAGACAACAACCTGCCGCCCTGTTGCCTTGCTGTCTTCAATAGAATCACTCTCATATAAACATGTGTATTCTATCCTTGACATTTTGTAGTCGGTAGCTTGCTGTGGTGAATGTGTTTAATGCATATGTCTCATTTTTCACATTTTATCAAAACGGCTTTAACAATAATAAAAAAAAATCTGGCAACCTTCTTTCAATTCGGTACAATTGAATTCTTCATCGCAAACCCCCAAAAACGCTTGAATAAAGTTTTAGAAATGCTTAGTTCTTTTCCATTAATTTATAAATTTTTCCCAAGGGTTCTATTCGATTGCATATAAATCAATATTTAATATTTAGTTTAAATTATTTTGTATGGTTTCTGTTTTGTGAATGCTTTTATTATTTTCCATTTCTCTGTGCCTGGTTGCTGCTTGAAAATTGAAAAGAAATTTCCTTTTAATTACAAGTTGCTTGAATTTAAGTTTATTTTTAATTAAAGTCTTTGAGAGAAATGCAAAAATGGAAAGAAAGTTAGGAATATATAAAACAGAGTTTAGTTTAGTATTAAATGTGCTAAAATTTCATAGGAATTTGCAATAACAAAAAAATAAAAATATGCACACAAACATAATGAAATTCATAAAGTTTTGAGGCGTTTGTCTTCCAAAGAGAAGAACTGTGTTATTGTGTTGAAAATTTAATCAAAGTGGCATTTTATTATTTAATACATATATGTACATAATTTGTGTTATATACATATGTATTCCTCTGCTTCTTTATAAAAGTTTATGCTTTTCAATTCTTTGTATTTCGTTACCTTAATAAAGAAAGGCCCTAGGTTAGGTTAGGTTAGGTGTTAATTAATAGTGTATCCCAAAATGCAAAAATCTCAATTTGAAACAAAAAAAAAACATAATTAAGATAACGATTTGTATCTTTAGCTGAAAGCTAAGAAGGAGGACGATTTTAATTCAGTTGTATTTTTTTATATTTGTTACTTTATAAATCTGTGTAAAAATTTGTTAAGGAAATTGAAAAATTATTTGTGTAACGAGGAGAGGCGTATAGCTGCTCGTTTCGTTCTATTGTAAAATATGTGGGCAGTATTATATCTACTTAAATTAAATATTTAATTTTATGTATGGATGCGCAGCAAGTTCCCACGAAACGTTGCATACATCTTAAGCACTTATGTTGCAACAATCTAGCTATTGCAAAAGTGGGTGTAGCTACGCCCTTTAAAATATTATATTTTAAAATAATATCGAAATACGAGTATGGCACACATCTTTGGAGCTTGTGAAATCACGAATTGCCTACTCCTATAAATGCGTCTTTTACGTGTTCACTTTTGCTCCATAGTGTATCTGTACTCGTATGTGGGCTCTTCAGCAATGATCTACAAGTTTATCTATAGATAATGAAGCTTGAGTTGGCCTTGCGTCTCGGTGCGTTCAGAGAAACAGAGCAGTCTCCCATATTATTTTCAATGTCGCGTATTGTGGGCCAAAAGAAATCACCCCATTGGAAGATGCTCTTATTTTTGCAAATGGCGGCCAATATCAAATCTGTTTTGACATTTGTGAACTAGACAGATGTAGAATACAAGTGAACAAGCCATGGAACGATACACTCCCCAAGAACGCGGAATAATCGTGTCTATTTTTTCCGAGTCGCCTCATCTCTCGTTTTGGCGATTTACACTGGCCCGCAAGACCGCCCGATTTAACAGTTCCAGACTTTTTTGTGGGGTTTTTTGCAGTCCCGTGTTTACGTGAAGAAGCCCGATACCCTGGAAGCCCTCAAGGACAACATTCGACACGAGTGGAAGAATCAGTTGCCGGAAGTTCTCGCCGAAGTGATGAAAAATGCCATAAAACGAGCCCGTATAGCAAGCAATTGTGTCGGCGCCCATTTGGCCGATATCATCTTCTCGACTTGACCAATAAAATACTAAAGGTTCAAATAAACATAATCAAAAAACAGAATCGAAGTTTTTCATTTAGAAAGCCAAACAACAAACAACGAATGACTTCTTTTGGCCCATCTAGTATAAAAAAAACATACCAAAAATCAGATTGACCTAACGTCATGAAAATTACCTCTCGGATTCACTGAATAGGTATCAAAAAAGACAACTTTTTGTAATGCCCACTAACACTGTGTAAAAATCATTAGAAAGGGTTCATATTTACGCTACTAGAAATTTGTAATATCCTTAAGGTGACCCAATTGGCCACGTTTCTCAAACGCTCGGGTTATTTGAAAACTCCATGACTTACTATTTAATTAAGTAATAGAAATTTGTAATATCATTATGGACGATTGTCCTAAATTAGGGCACATACACATCGATGGCTTAATAGAAAGAGAGCGTTTTAACTTTTTTTTCTGGTAGCCAACGTATAATTAAACCCCTTCAAGAACGAAGTAAGTAATAATTAAAAATAAAAGAATTATTTAATTTGAAGAATTTATGTCAAACAAATATACACTTCGGTATTTCAAGTATGAAAATTATTTAATTTTAAAAAATTATTCTTGCATTTAAATGCTTTAGTTTTTATTCAGTTTTTTTCCTTCTCCTGTAAAATATCGAAAATTCGAGTTACGCCTTTCTTACATTAAGCCATCGATATAGATATATCATGTATTTTTGTTTTAAAATTTTTTGGTTGAATTGCCTTGAAATAATTTACAATTGTGTTCACAATTTTTGTTCTTCACCTCTAACTTAGTGATAGTTGCTTGGGTTTCCGCAGCATGGTTTTGAAAAAATTCCGACCCGCGTATGTACGAGTACATGTGTTAATATTTCATCATTGGAGTAAAACTATTTCAAATATTTCATAAAAAATAAATAAACCAGATTCAAGGGCGCTCGTTTTATTTTATTGTATTCTAGACTTAGTTGGTTGGTGCTCAATTACGTTTTACTATTGAAATTCTCTCTCCCATATATCCGAAAAATATATACATATATATGTATGTATTTAGAAATCTGTAAACCCTAAATTAATTTCATATTACTGCTCTATTCATAAAAAATATTTTTGGTTTACATAAGGTTTACAAGAGAAATTTTCTATTGAAATTTAATTAATAAAATTAAAAATTTATGAATTTATAAAACAAAATTACCCCACAAGAATTGCATCAGTTAATTGACCGGTCATTTGATCGGAATTCATGCAGTATATATTCAACATTGCGTAGAACAAAGTTTCTATCACATTATTAAGGGCAAAATGAAAAATGTGATGGAAACTTTTGTGTACGTGTGATGTTGCATCTCACTCTAACGACTATAAAACATATAGTCGCACTGCTCACTCTACTGCTTTTTACTAATCAATGCTATCATAAATATTAGTCAAGTTTGACTGATCATAATTGATTAATATACCGCCACAATTGAGCAATCAATGACATGATTGATATACTGACAATAAACATAACTTTTATTATTTTTATTTTTTATAAAAAGTCACTTAAAAATATAAAATTAAGTAAAATATTTAAAATCGAAGATACAGTTCAGAGAAAATAGAATGACCTAGGCGGTATCTAGCAATCTTCACAGCTTTTCACCCCCAACCCTTTTTACAAAAATCTAAAATTTTGAAGAGAAATATAAAATTAAATTTTGTAAATTTCTTTTATTCTCTATTGATTTTACTTATCTTTTTTAACACTTATAAATTTTCATTTTCACAGACAGAATGAACTGTATTTTTTTAATAAAACTCGATGTTTTAAAAGTTTTCGTACATGTACATTAGATCTTCCACTGTAACATATATGCTAGAGCGGAGCAACTGTAGTTAATAAATAAATCCATCATCACCTCCGATCAAATGCATGGTCCATTGACTGGCTCTATTGAATTCATTGTTAAATTGTTCCAAATGTGTTAGTCAAGAAATTTTGTTTGTGTTATTTTCAGTCATTCATTTCCTGTAGGGTTATTTAGAAATCATTTAAGGAAATATTACCTGCTTAACAGAATCTTAAACAACTCTAAATATTAGCTTCCCGTCTTCCCTACACAGAAAAAATTAGTCATAAATTTCCAATACTAATTTAAAAAAAAATCAAAATTGCTTTTAATCGCCAACTTTTAAAAAATTTCGTGTAATTGAAGACTAATATTTTCATTATTGAATACACAATTTCTTCGAACTTCAAAAACAAAAAAATATAATCTCTAGTTTGTTCTAAGAAATTTTTGGGTAAAGGTTCTCCCTAATGAGCTGCATTAGCAACAGTGAAATGCGCAGAGAATCCAGCTGACCCCTCAATAATCAATTTAAATGTACATATTTTTATTAAGAAACAATTAATATTTTACTAACCAATAAGGTGCGATAAAAGTATTAAAACGTATGCCCCTATCACGGTATTCAACATTTAAAATAGTTTCGTTGGGATTGATAAATTTGCATTGCCATTCTCCACTAAATTGACAGTTGGCTTTTTAGCTGTGTTTTGGTATTGTCATTTACAACTCTGCGTAAGTTTGGTTGAGAAAAAAGTTGAGTATACACAACTTTTTTTTGGGTTTTTCTAGTTATAGGTTGATGCGATATAAAAAGCAGAATAAGATCGTAACTAGAAATATTTGTTATGCTGAATAACAAAATTTTCATAACAGCTTCCGAATCGGCGGTATACCGGGCACATGCAAAGCTTTCTTTATATATGGTTTTAGGTGATCTAGCAAATAACAAAACGTTTTCTTTTTGTTCTGCCGGAAATAACTTAAAAGCCTTCCAAAATTATTTTTTTTAAGAGTTCTTTCCGTATTTTCATCATTTCTTACCTTGCATTGGGTAGTTCAAGAGGGTTGGAATCATCACGAAATTTTTTTCCGATGCGTAGCACATCTATATTTGCGACTTCGTTTTTTGCACATATTCGTATCCATTTGGTATGATTTCTTTGAACTAAAACACTAAAAACAATACTTTTTCTGAAACTTTGTGTTTTTTAAATTTTCACAAAAATTAATTGCTTTCTGTCAAACTTGATGTTACCAGTTGGCAACGCGATGACAATTTCAAGTAACAAGTTTCATAATACTAAAACACAGTTTGGTCGTGTGTAAGTTTGGTCTACTCTTAGATGACCAAACTGCCCAATCATGAATATTCCCTCGGAATTTATTTCTCACGGAAAATAATTTGCTCGAGAAAACATTCCTCCAATCATCCCTTTTTTTTTTGAGTGAATTATTAAAATTCACAAACTTGAAAAAGTATGTAAAAATAAGTTTATAAATGATTTATTTGGGCATTATTTGTGTTTTTCCACATACAAGAACTATAAAATATAAATTTTGTTTTAATGCAGCATTAAATAATTTTTATGTAAACTCCCATTTGTTGTGAAAATAGCAAGCTCAACTGTATTCATAATACCCACTTTTTCTCTGGGGAGTTTTCATCCCGGCTTTAATAAAAAAAGGGGGGAAAACAAATTCATAATATAAGAGAACAGGGAAAAGTGAAAAAACTCGTGCGGAATTTTTGTTTATGATTGGTATTCAACCCAATAAAATAAGAAATTCCCAAAAAAAACACAAATTAATTTAAGTGAAATTTATTTGCTGGTGGTTAAGCGATGTCTATATGCATTTCATTGTTGCTTTAACAAATCGTCAGTAGACTTCAACCACACATTTTGAACAGTCACAAACCTCTTATCTTATGCACAGACTTTCATAAACTATTTGAGAATTCACAAATATTAATATTTTTGAAAATCACAAAAGAATAATAAGCATAGTAGGCTTAGTAACTCATACAAAACCCAGCAAATAATTTTTATTCGATATGAATCTATTTTATTTTTCTACATATAGCCATCGCTTAACCACCAGCAAATAAATTTCACTTATAGTATAATTATGACAATATGTCGAATAATAAATCTCTTGACAAATTAATTTATTTTATTTTTTATAATTCCACTTTGTTTAAATATTTTTGTTTTTTTATTAATTTTTATTTAATTTAATTTTAATTCAAATTGATGCAGAAATAGGGCATTACTCTTCATGTTTTACTGGCTCAAAAGGACAAAACAGAAGATCCCAATAACATTCCTCTTCAAGGATTCCTTTGCTTTTTTTCACACTCACCGCACGTCGCTGGCCATCTAAATCTTTCGTGGCGCATATAAAATAGCCGTCTTGAGAAAACGTAACGCGACGACCAACACTTTTTAAAAGATTTACTTGCCAAGCACTGTTGGGAGGATAACCACCAATATTCCAACCGACTACCTTATTTTCACTATTGCTTTTGTAGTAATACATATTGTAGTCAGTACCTTTAAGTGCAACATTCAGTACGTTTCCATAGGTATAGTCATCAAGAACTTCGGCCGTAATGCGGCTTGTACTGTCCAGAGAACTTCCGTCGTGCCAAAGCCAAATCGGTTGCGATTTTTTTTTATCATTTGAGTTGTGCAACATGGCGGTATACAAAAATGTGGAATACTTAACATTTGAAATGCAAAAATGTGATTCAAAGAACAACTTTCTTAAACGTCCATCCAGATTTCCTCTTACGGATTTCAGTACATAATCCATATTTTTACTTAAGGCATTACTTGCGATTTTTCGCAATACTTTTGCAATTCGTATGCCATTTTTAGAGTTTGTGTAGTGGCGCAGTTCAGCATTTACCATCAATTCGAACATATTTTGAAACTCTGGTTCATTAATCTTCCATAAGCTATCAAGTGCTGGTAGGAAATCAGGCGTTGAAAGAAATTCATCTGCTGCCTTCATCAAAATGACATCAACCATTTCCTTATTTAAGTTTTCATTTAATGTCTTCAACAACTTGTTGTAATCAGTTGCTCGCTTCGTATTGATGGCGCTATTTATTGCAGTAACAGTGAATATTTGATAAGTGTTTAGCGTATCTTGCACAAAATTGTTCAATTTTGACAGATTGAAGTCCTCTCCCATTGTTACCTGAACAGGTATCACTTGTAGAAAATTACTCAAACTTACAAGTAAGAGGAAATAAACGTTAGTTATTTTCATTTTAAGAACCAAAACCGAACTGATCTTGAAATTAGATTGTAACTAATTTATACTGAAAGTTCTATGGAATTTTATGTGAAGCCATATCGTTCATTTACTCAAACAACGTCATAACTGAAAAAATCCAGTTCGCCCGGAAACGAGTCTGAAGTTTTCAATTTACGCACAACTTAATGGAAAAGAGTTGAATAAACAAGATATTTCAATGACATTTTAACTCAAAAATTTCAGTTTTGGAATTGTGACATTCTTGGAGTTGTTAACTTATGAACACACCTGTACAAATACTTCTACCAATAGTATAGTTAAATTGAGCTAAAGCAAATAAAAACAAATTTTAATATTTTGTTGTTTCAAATGTAAGTGTGCGACAAGTCGAACGTTATCGATATTGTGGGTTAGGCCCCAAGATTATGTTCTTGATTTTAAGAATGCGTTCTGAAAGTTTTCCACCACGTTCTCGATTTTTAGAATTCATTCTGAAAATTAAATATTCATGCGTAAATTTGAGAACGTCAATCTTACTGACCAAATTTCAAGATTTTAAGATTTCTGCAAACTAAATTCAAGAATTTTGTTCTTAAATTTAGATGGTAATTTTTCTCTTAAGCCTATTACTCTGTTCGAAGTTGTGAAAAAATTTTGCCAAGTAAATGTAGCCAAACTCGCGTTTTTTTATAAATTCCTCGCTTTTAGGGCTTGAAAGTATGCAACATTAATAAGATTCCGTCCGAAAAAAAACTGCTCATGTTATTTCGCAGCTGAAACTAAAATGATGCCAGAGTCATTTTGCGTGGAAAAACATGCTGCCAGATGGATTTTTCGTGTTTTACGCAATAAGAACAGAGTACTACTTTTGCGAGTTTATTTCGCAAAGGTTTCATACGAAGTACTTTTACATGTAGCATGAAATTGTGAACAGAGTACCAGGCTCTAGTGCAAAAACTAAAAGTCAAATCATTATTCGAACAAAGTCCTAATTTACACTATGCAAGTCTTAATGCTAAGCTGATTACTTTGTTAGGAGAGAGGGACGAGGGGAAAAGAAACGTTTTTGTTTTGTTCCCCTCGTCTCTAGGACAAAGTTTAACAAAATAATATTAAGAATGATAGTTTACTTCATGTTCAAACTTGTTTTTGTTATTCATGAGATTACATTGAGATGACGAGTATATGGCAATTTCTCCAAGTAAATAGGAATGTGTGCCAAAATGAAATGAAAACAAGTTGATAAATGTTTGTGCTATTTTGTTAACATATTACATTCATAATTATTATGACGCTTGAAATACTCTTTATTAAAATTAACATTCATTGGTAATCATGATCATCAGCAGCTTAAAAATTTCTGCCTCTTCATTAACTGTTCGTATTTAGGATTTATTTAAAGTTTTTTATGTTTATTTCATTATTATTATTATAATTATTGTATTTTTTGGCTTTCATTTCATTTTATTTTATTTATTTTTTTTTTTCTTTTTTATCATGGCATTAGCAAAAAAAAATTATTTTCTCCCTCTCTCGTGTCGTTCTAAATACCATTTTAATTACCTTGTTTACCGTCTTTCTTTAATTTTTAATATTTTTTTATACTTTAACAAAGTTGTATGTTGTCTGAGAGTATCGTACTCGTATGTAAATCATCTCGAAACATTTTAACAATATGCAACAGTGTTAACATACATTTGCCAGATAATTACCTGAAAGTAAGGAAATGGAAAGAATGGAAAATTATTATTATGCAAATGGTGTTAAAAATAGTAAAAGAAAAAGAAAACACAAACGACAGAAGAAGACAATTTCATTTGGGTTGAAAACATTTTAGATGAATTTTAGATAAAAGCAAGAGCTAAATAGACATTTTAAAATGAATATGAAATATGTGTATGTTTAATTCGACCACAAAAAAGAACTAGTTTTCTAATTTTAATGCAATATTATTTGTGGCTGGGTGAAGTTGAATACTGAATACAATCGGAACCAAGCACCACATAACAGAGATTTTGGAAACGGTAGATACAAATTTTTCTTTGAATGTAAGGCCGGGTTTACATCTGTGTTCCATGCGTAAAAAAAGCGTAACCACTAATTACTAATGAAAAGCTGTTTGATTCAGACACATATACATTAAGTTAAACACTTTCATACATAACCAATAGACAATTTTATAGAATCCAACATGATTGGAAACAGTTTAAATCAATAAATACATGTCTGAATCAAACAGTTTTCATTAGTAATTAGTGGTTACGTTTTTTTGGGCACATGGCACACAAGAAATGTCAGATGTAAGCTCAGCCTAAGTCTGCCTAAATTTTAAGCCCTAAAAGCAGGTTGCTTTACTTATGTATGTACTAGAGATGGGCAGGTGTCGTCTTTTTTCATGACAGATAATCTGGGGCCTAATTACGGCCTTCGATAACACTCGTAATTTAAAAATATATAAAAATATAAACTCTATTGAAATATTTTTAAATTACGAGTCGTATCGAATGCCGTAATTTGACTCCTGATTGCGTGAGTGGTGATGTCGTGTCATGTTGTGTCGTCTTGTTCACGTGAGTGTTTCGTACTCATTGGACATCTTGGCATTCGTGTTTGGGTCATGTAGTGTTCGAAAAAATCGACACGGGTTCATTTTTAATATGTACGACGTGTGTTCAAAAGTATCGCGAATTTTGAATTTTCGCGGGTTACGCATATTCGAATTTTGATTTTTTTTAATGGCGTTATGTTGGTACTCATGTCTCTCACTTATGCCGACAATTTCGGCCATTTTGAATGTTCAGTTAATTGTTGACAGCTGCTTTGCTTGCACGTTTTTTGGAACAAAGAACCTGTATCAAATTTTGTGTGAAAAACGAAATTAAGTGCGCGGATGCATTCCGAATGTTGACTGTGGCATACGGAGAAGCTACCTTGGACCGAAGCAACGTTTATCGGTGGTACAAAATGTTCTCAGAAGGCCGAGCAGATGTGAACGACGAAGAGCGTGCCGGACGCCCGAGCACTTCAACAACAGACGAAAAAATTTATGAAGTGGAGAAAATGGTATTGGCCAATCATCGAATCACCATTAGAGAAGTTGCTGAGGACCCAGAAATATCGATTGGTTCGTGCCATTCGATTTTTATCAATGAGTTGGGCATGAGACGGGTCGCCGCGAAATTCGTATCAAAATTGCTGAATTTCGACTAAAAACAGCATCGCATGAACGTTGCTAATGAGCTGTTGGACTCTGTCCACGACGACCCAAATTTGCTCCAGAGGGTCATAACTGGTGACGAATCGTGAATTTATGGTTATAACGTGGAAACCAAAGCTAAATCATCTCAATGGAAACTGCCGCACGAACCAAGACCGAAAAAAGCGCGCCAAGTTCGGTCGAATGTGAAAGTTTTGCTTACAGTTTTCTTACAGGAGTGGTGCATCATGAGTTCTTGCCACAGGGTAAAATGGTCAATAAGGAATATTACCTGCAAGTTATGCGCAATTTGCGCGAAGCAATCCGTCAGAAACACCCGGATTTGTGGAAGCACAAAAATTGGCTTTTGCTCACACATCGTTGCTTGTACGCGACTTTTTGGTCAAAAACAACACACTAATGATGCCGCAGCCACCGTATTCCCCAGATCTGGGCCACTGTGACTTTTTCTTGTTCCCGAAATGGAAGAGGACCATGAAAGGACGACGCTACGCTACGATTGACAATATGAAGACGGCATCGAAGGAGGAGGGGACAAAATAGATATTCATGAATAAATAAATAATTTTTGAAAAAAAAAACACAAAATTCGCGATACTTTTTGAACACACCTCTTACAACCATGACACATATTCTTAAACTGTAACTGTTACACTGTGTTTAACTTGTTTAATTTGGTTAGATAATACAGTGACGTTTGGATGCAAAACAACAAGCGTTTGGGAAGATAACACCATGCAACAAAAATTGAAGAACAATTTGAGGAACACATTTCGCTAAAGACAATTGCAAATTAGTATTTTGACAAACACTGGCGGAACGAAACTACCACTAACCACATCTCCATCATCAGCTTTGGTCCACTAACGGTGTTACCAATTAGTGTAAACTTCACCTCTATATACATATTTTTCAATGCAGATGGAATATGTGAATTGTTTTGATTGGCTAGTCACACACGAGAACAATTGTGCTGGCATAAAATGCTAGTTTGTAGGTGAGAGGGGCAAAGAGAGAGGTTTTGTGTTTGGCATAATTTTTCAACCAGCTACAACCCCGCATCAGCAGCACAAAACCAATACACACACAACTTAAAAAACAGAAAATGTAAAATGAATACAAAAAACACCAATACACACAAAGCTGTGTGCACATATACATTTTTATGCCAGATGAATTAGACTCGTGTGTTTTTAGAAGAACAAATATTGTGCGGCATAAAAATTAGTCTCGTGTGTGAAAGGCCATTCATCGTACGCCAATTTGTTTAAAGCTTTTTTTGTAATGAAAGCTCAAATTTTAACATCACTAATTTTGCAAAGGTCTTGCAAACTCCACACTAAATGGCTGCATCGAACAATTGCTAACTTTTTCTAAAATTTTAAATATTTGTATGATATGTATGTACATATGTATGTACGAGTATGTGAAAGGTTTTAGATAAAAATAAACAAAAACATTAAAACAGAAACTATTACGGCATTTTTAATCGGTAACACTTTGAGCGCCTCATCAGCTGCAATATTATCTTCAACTTGTTTGCTTTTGGGGTCAATAAAAACCCGTTTTATTATTTTGATATAATATTTTTTTATAGAAACTTTGTTTCAGATGTGATAACAAAATGCAACAAAAACTATTTATTTTTAGTTATTTAGCACGAACCAAAATAGTTTACCAATAAATTTTGAGAGTTTCTTTTACTGAAAGCTACAGCTGAAACAATTTTGATTCCAAAAGAATTTTTGTGCATTAATGAGAGCTTAAAAAAAGTGTTGCATATTTATTATTTAATTGAACTGTAATGAACTTTAATAACGAATAGTTTCTTAATTGGGCTCTCAAGTTCACTATTTTCAATTCTTATTATAGAATGAAGTATTTTATTAACTAAGGTGATTTTTTTAAGAAAGCAAACAAAATTAATCTAGATTTTGGCTGGGATAAATAAATGCAGCACTTTTCTGTGCCATCACGCACTTCATCAGCACCCATGCGCATATGTACAGTACAATGGCAATGAAAATTCAGTCTATGAATTTTATAATAGCCCAGACGGCATTAAGCTAATATGGTGAAAATTTGAGCTAAATCGGTTAATTCTAAGCCGTGCCCCATTGAGTTCAAAGTTAAAATTTTTAAAATTCACCGATTTAGTTGGAAAATTCGGCAATCTGGAACTGATTCTTCTGAAAATCCTCAAGGGTGCTGTGATAAATATTTTAAATTGTATCCTATATTTTTTTTTTTTTGGAAAATTAACCCTCGTGAATCATGCGGGTCAATCTTTCCAGAAATTTCGAAAATAGTAAATAAGATTTTGAAAATACTTTATGACCGAAAAGATTAACTTTTCTACAGTTTTATTGCTTTTTGCTTTTAATCGCCAACTTTTAAAAAATTTCGTGTTATTGAAGACTAATATTTTCATTATTGAATACACAATTTCTTCGAACTTCAAAAACAAAAAAAATATTATCTCTAGTTTGTTCTAAGAAATTTTTGGGTAAAGGTTCTCCCTAATGAGCTGCATTAGCAACAGTGAAATGCGCAGAGAATCCAGCTGACCCCTCAATAATCAATTTAAATGTACATATTTTTATTAAGAAACAATTAATATTTTACTAACCAATAAGGTGCGATAAAAGTATTAAAACGTATGCCCCTAAGTAGTAGGGAACTGGGCATTCTGGGTCAATTAAAATTGTGAAATTGTGGGCTGAAATTGTTAAATTGTGGCTGAAATTGTTAAATTTTGGGCTGAAATTGTTAAATTGTGGCTGAAATTGTTAAATTTTGGCTGAAATTTTAAAATTCTTGGAAATTTGTGAAATTTGATACCTACGTGTGTGTGTCCGTCCGTCCGTCTGTGTTTTTTGTTTACATTAGGAGTTTTTTGTTTATATTAACTTTTTTTTGTTTATATTAAGTATATGTATGTATGTATGTATGTATGTATGTATGACCGTGGGAACTTGTGCGTGGAATATTTTGTGGGAATACATTAAGGGGGTTTATAGCTTTAAGATTTTTATATTTGTATGATTTTTTCAAATGCTGACGGGAAAACATGTTTATTTTTTTTTCAAATGCCGACGGGAAAACATGTCTATTTTTTTCAAATGCCGACGTGAAAATCATGGAAATGATATTTCCTAATGCCAAAGCAAAATTAGTGGGTGCGTCTTGCTGTAGGAATTGAAGTCTGGCTGTGATTGGTGGAGGGCGGGGTGTGTCTAGCTGTAGAAATTGAAGTCTGGCTGTGATTGGTGGAGGACGGGGTTTGTCTAGATTGTGAGACCTTAAGGCTGACCGTGATTTGGGTAGGTGAGGGTGTTTTGTAATATGTAACCGCGGGAATTCGGTGAAGTTTATGCTTGTTGGAATTTAAACCAAGCTGTGCTCGTGGAGGGGCGGGATGTATTTGCGGTAGATCGACTGGTGTAGGGTGGGGAGTTATTGTAATATGTATCCGTGGGAATCTGTGTACATGTATGTATGTATGTTTGTAAGAGTTTAAGGCTGTCTGTGATTTATCAAAGGTGAGGTGAGAGTGTTCATGTAATACATATCCGTGGGAATCTGTGTATATGTATGTTCGTAGGAGTTTAAGGCTGATTGTGATTTGAGGTGGAGGAGGGTCTTGTTGTGATAGATAGATAGAATGTGCCTATGTGTATGTGTATGTATGTATGTATATGTAGCAGTTTAAGTCTATCCTTGATTTAAGGTAGGCGGGGGGTGTTATTGTAATATGTGTCTATAGGAATTTGGGAGTTTATATGTTTGTAGAAATTTTTGTGCATGTATGTCAGTAGAAGTTTAAGGCTGATCGTGATTTGGATTGTTGAGATTGATCGATTGTATGTGACCTTGAGAATTTGTGTATGTATATCTGTAGAAAATTTAAGGCTTATCGTGATTTATGAGGGGCGAAGTGTTCATTAAATATATCATGATTACTGAGAGGTGAGGTGAAGGTGTTCATGTATATATATACGTATTTGTGTGTATGTATGTCTATATGAGTTTAAGGCTGATCGTGATTTGGGTTGTGAGATTGATAGATTGTATGTTACCTTGAGATTTTGTGTATGTATATCTGTAAGAACTTTAGGCTGACTGTGATTTGTGAGGGGAGGGGCGTTGTTGAAATAGGTGTAATTTTTCGTAGATGAATTTTAGTATGTGTGTGTGTATGTGATTTTCTCATCATAGTATTTATATGTACGTAGAAATAAATTGTTTCTCATATGAACATTTTTTGCTAGAAAATATTATCATATATCTGAACTTCCCTAATCCTAGTATGTTTTTCATATTGGAGGATGAGATTGCTTTATATTTTATCAAGCTTAAATTTGTCCAGTGTTAAAGTCTGTCGGTCAGAAATTTGTTTATATTTGTATAAATATTAATTTCAAATTTTGCAAAATTCTTGTGTACGATCGTGATGATTTTTTTTGTGTGTGTATGTGTGTATGCGCGATAGAGTTTGACTGGTCTCTGATAAGTTTGTTTATTTAAGTACATTTGTCTTCTTCGACTTTCGTCTTCAAGCGTCAATAGCTTGGAGAACGGTTTGTATGTTTTCATGATGTAGATATGTAAGTGTGATTGTTAAAATCCAATAAATACTTGAGCATGGGTAAGAAATTTGATAATATGTGTACATACATATGTACATATGGATCTACAAATTGATTTTATGTATGTATGTATGTACATACAAATAAGTCTGGGACTCCCTGTTTAAATACATTTTTTTTGTCATGTGCGGTCTTTTGTTGTTGCTGTTGTAAATATTCGCCAGGTCTTTTGTGTATAGATGTGAAATATCTCCATAGTTTTTTTATTTGAAATTAAAAAAACGTTCTTTTAATTTTTAGATGTATTTTCTTAAAAGTTTGTGAGGAGTTTCTGTTTTAAGTAAAATTGAATTCCTCTCTAGTTGTAGTAACTATAGTATAAATATTTAATATATTTTATTTCCATTTGTTTAAAGTTGATGTAGCCTAATGCGTTAACTCTTCGTCAACATTAGAAATTTTTCGGTGTAAAATTTTTTCCAACTATCATTTTTTTCTTCACCTTTTTCATATATTTTAGAACATCTTGCATTGGCTTTAAAAAATGACAAACACTTTGAAATGAAACTGATTCAGCAGTCCAGCTTAGGTGATGATAGTTTTTTGTTAACCACTTTGCTTCTCTCTCTCCTTTTTTATTGATAAACATTTAAAATCAAATGGTGGTTTTATAATGAAATTGTTATACTCATTATTGTTAAAAACATCGGCTACTTCTTTTTGTAATGAAAAGCATTCGAAACCTTACTCGTATATTAAAACCATTTCTTCATTTATATTACTTAATTTATAAGACTTTCAGGACAGTAGATTAGTAATGGGGACCTGAGTCCAAGTTTGGGAATTAAAAACCGGGAAAAATCAAAAAATGTTGGCAACCCTGTTACAAATGGGGAATTTTGGGTATTTTTATGCTGGGATCTTGTGAGACTGTATGTGTGTGAGTTTGATTCTTTGTTTATGTGCATGTATATATATATATATGTACTTGTGTGTAGCTTTTGTTGTTATTATAGGGAAACGTTCTGCAGTGGATGTATGGATGTATCTGTGAGTCCTTGTATGTGTGTATATATGTGTGTGTGCATGAGTGTGCGTCTGTGTGTTTACTTGTATGTTTGCCGGTGTCTGCTTTTGTTACATTATAACCCTGTAGGAAATGTTGATGTTGAAAATGTACTGACTCCCTTTTGACTTTGTAACCAGTACTACTCTATAATTATTCCTCATACAATACTTTGTGTTATAGACATAAACATAGACATAGTGACTATTTAGTTCTTATGGGAAAATGGAGATATACCAACCAGACAGTTAGTTGCTGATACATTTCAATAATTTACGTACATACAAATATATGAATTTTGACAAGTTGTTGAAAATTCCAACACAAATTCGTCATATCTGTTTTCTCTCCTTCTTTTATACTGACGGATAGAAGAAAACTTATTATACCAAAATTGTTACTAGAAGTTTGGTGTTGACACAAAGACACTTGCTCCCAGTCTGACTGCAGGGTAGAGACAAGGGATCTGTGTATTTGTGTGTATGTAGTGATTGTTATTTGATAGACTTTGGTTTGCTGTTTTGAGTTATCGTTGCTATGCGTATGTAAGGTTATTGTATGTATGCATTTATGTTTACGATCTCTGGGGAAACAATGTAATAGCTGCAGAGAGTGGCAACCCTGTTGTGAATGGAAGTGGATAGGGAATGTATTTGGTAATGTATGTATATGTTGTTGGATTCATGCATGTGATCGTATCTATTTTTGCTTTGATGAATATCATTGCTTGTGGGAATTACATCAAGACTTTTTTATACATATTTACAAATGAATGTATATATGTTTTCAAGGCTATTGACGTTGCTATTCTTATGGAGATAGAAAATATTGTGTTGACATAGGTTTTATATGTACAAGTGAATTTCAGATGTTTCAAATGCTTTGAATCCAATCAGGTTGATAAGCAGAGCTTTTGAATAGGCGTAATGCTATTGTTATTTCAGTATATTTTACTTTAATGTAACAAGTATAGGAAATAGCTTTTGGAGAAATATAGCAAAAACTTATAGAAGCACCTACTTTCACGTGTCCCAATTTTTCTCGTACCTTTATATTGCAAACTGATGCTAGCAATTTTGTTCTGGGTGTTGCTGTGTATATGAATTTCATCATATATCGTAATAGCAACAGAGAATTGTAGGAATGTGCATGTGTGTGTGTATATATGGGTATGTGAATATGTATGTGTGTGTATATATGAATTTCATCATATGTCGTAATAAATTAGATTTCATGACTACTACCCGATTCTCATATAAAGTATATAAGTAGAAGAAATAAAGTAAATTTACATCAGTCTGCTCTGATATCTCAACAAGTGACAACCTATTTTCCCCAACCAAAATTTCTAAAGTGTTTGAAATCCAAAAACTATAAAAGTGCTAGAACTAATTACTCTTTGTTAAACAAGTTTATAGTGTATAAAAAATAATTAAGTAAATTGTTTATAACTAAAACAAATTGTTTATAAATAAAATAATTAAATAAATTGTTTATAAATAAAATAATTTAATTAATTAATAAACAACTAAATAAATAATTAAATAAAATGAATACTACCAGTTGTACCATCTGCAATAAAGTCTTTATGACTCAAACAAAACTAAATCAGCATATTGAAACGCACTCCTATGCTAACCAATCGAAGGCTATGCCTGGAACTAGTAAGCTTAATCTTCAAAGAAAATATTGTGAGGATTGTAATGAGATGATCCCGTCAAATGGGTATATGGCTCATGGCAGAACCACAAAACACAAAAACAGTTGTTATCAAGAACGGATTGGAGATTTACTCACTAAAAGAGCAAGCAACTTCAATGGGAGGATCGAGACATATTTCCTCCTCAACAAAAATGTGGGTGTGTTGTTTCCGGAAGAGTTTCTGAAATCTGCCAAGAGCTCCATAATACAACAACTAAATGAACGAAGTATGATACATACTACATTTAAATTTAATATGGAGCTCACATGTGATTATATGAAGATGGTGAATGATGAGATGAATGTTTCCCAACTTGTACATATTTCGAAAATGATGTTGGTGACTTTGTCTGATGACATAGAGGATATGTACAAGAAACAGACAGATGAACTAAGAACCAAAATGGAAGAATTTCAAGATAGGGATAGCGGATGGACATTGATTTCAATAAATTCCCTTGAAGTTAATATAAACAAGGCATCCATAATAAGAGGATCAAGCTTTATTCCTCTCCCAAAAAAAATTGCAGCAAAACATGCATGCATAAATGTCGAGAACAATGATATTTATTGCTTTAAATGGTGTCTCATTGCGGCTTTGAATTTAAATAGCAGTCTGAATCCTAAACAACGAAAAAACTGTAGAAATTACAATATTGCAAAAATTTCTGATGAGAATATTAATATAGGGAGAATTGTATTAAATTTTGAAGGCCTAGAATTTCCACTCCCATTGAATCAGATAAAACAATTCGAGAATCAAAATGATATGAGCATCAATGTATTTGGTCATAATGGGACATCACTTATAGGACCATATTACATAACGAAAGGAGAAAAACATGTTCATCTTAATCTGTTATTGCTCCAGTCCAACGAAAACCTACACTATGTACTCATCAAGGATATATCAAAGTAAATTTCATTTGTGCATTTATGCAAAATGTGTTTTCATCTCTATTTAAAAAGTTACTTCTCATTGTTATATTTATTTATATCGTATTGGTATTTTCTATATTTTCTTCAGACTCCTTCGTTCCAGCATAACATCACACAGAAGTAAGATCATGATATGTAACACCTGTCTATATCATACACATGATGATTATGTGTATAATCATCATAAAAATGTTTGTGTGAAAAAAGTCATCAGAATGCCAGAAGGTGAATATATTATCAAGTTTAAGAACTACTACAAACAGTTAGATGTACCATTTGTAATCTATGCGGACTTTGAGTCTATTTTGGAAAAAGTTGATGATGCTATAAGTAAAAGTACCACAAATGTACAGAAACATCACGCTTGTGCATTCGGTTATTTTATTAATTGTAGTTTTAAGAGAGAAAATAATTTATATAGACATTATTTTGGTGAAGATTCGGCGAATATATTTATCAAAAAAATTGTTGAAGATTGTACAGATATTTATTTAAATTATTTACTTAAAGTTAAGAAAATGTTCATAACCCCAATAGAAATAGTTCAATATAATAATGCAAAAAATTGTCATATATGTAAGAAAATATTAAATAACGATAAAGTTAGAGATCATTGTCATCTTACGGGCAATTATCGTAGGGCATCTCATAGCGAATGTAATTTAAATTATAAAACTCCTCAGTTTATACCAGTTATATTGCATAATCTTTCCGCATATGATATACACCTATTTTTCAAAGAACTTTCTTCTATAAAATATTCTACAATAAAAGTGATTCCCCAGAACACAGAGAGTTATATTTCTCTTTCAATTTTCATCAGATTAGATGAAAAATATGGATTCGAAATAAGATTTATAGACTCGTTTAGATTTATGGCTTCGAGTTTAGATACGTTAGCGGAAAATCTTGATAGCAATGATTTTAATACTATTCGGTCATGTTTCGTTGATGAAGCTCATTTCAACCTGATTAGAAGAAAGGGTGTATTTCCGTACTCTTACATGGATTCCATGACTAAGTTTAAGGAAATTAAACTCCCTAGTAGAGACGAGTTCTTCAATATTCTAACGAATGAAGAATGTGATGTAGTCGAATATGAACAGGCTCAAAAAATATGGAGAGAGTTTAACTGTAAAACCCTCCTTGACTATACTGAACTCTACTTAAAGACAGATGTTCTTCTTCTAACCGACGTGTTTGAAAATTTTAGAAAAATTTGTAGAGATATATACGATTTGGACCCCTGCCACTATTATACAGCACCAGGATTATCTTGGGATGCAATGTTGAAAACCACAGAAGTTTCACTGGAACAGTCCACTGATTCCGAAATGTATATGTTTATGCAAAACGGAATTAGAGGTGGACTAGTTCAATGCTCGCAGAGATATTCGAAGGCGAATAACAAATATTTGGAAAATTTTGATGCATCAAAACCATCAGAATTTCTTGTATACTTAGACGCTAACAACTTGTATGGTTGGGCGATGTCGGAATATCTTCCTTGCGGTGAATTTGAGTGGGTATGTGACACTGATTTTGATGTTAAAAAAATTTCTGATACTGCAGAGTATGGGTACATTTTGGAAGTGGATATAGATTATCCCGATTCAGTGCATGATCTACATAATGATTTGCCATTTTGTCCCCAAAATAAGGCCCTCGGGGGGATCCAAAATGAAAAAATTAGTTGCAGACTTACACTCAAAAACAAATTACACCATACACTATAGAATTTTAAAACAAGCCATTTCAAATGGCCTCATCTTAAAACAAATCCATAGAATACTTAGATTTAAGCAATCCCCTTGGCTTAAAAAATATATTGACTTAAACACATTTCATAGGACAAATGCTAAAAATAATTTTGAAAAAGATTTCTTCAAACTTTTAAACAATGCTGTTTACGGGAAGACAATGGAAAACATTGAAAAACGTAGGGACATTAGAATTACGTCATCTTGGGAAACGACAAACAGGAATCATTTAGGTCTCAGAGCATTAATTACGAAACCAAATTTTAAGCAGTTGACAAAATTTTCTGATGATATGTATGCGGTAGAGTTAGAAAAAATGGAGCCATTATATGATAAACCCATATATGTATGTTGGTTTCACAAAATAATCCAAAATTATCTCGGATGAAATGTTTTTGTTTAGATCTAAAACACATCAACTATATACCCAAAAACTATATAAAATAGCACTTAGCTTTTCTGATGATAAAAGAAATATAATGAAAGATAAAATAAAAACGCGCGCTTGGGGACATTACATAGACCGAAACAATAAAACAATGGATGTAGAATAGAATGATTCCTACTAAATTGCATGTAAGATGACAACGAGAATTTAATTGTGTACTTATTGTATTTATTTATTAATGTATTTATTTAATTATTTATTAATTAATTTATTATTTACTTATTTGTTTATTAATTTATTTATTAATTTAATTTTGTACTAATTGTATTTATTTATTAATGTATTTATTTAATTATTTATTAATTTATTTATTATTTACTTATTTGTTTATGAATATATCTTATTAATTTTAGTATTTTATTCACCCAAAAGCATGTTAAAATTGAATATTTTAAAACTTTTATCCTTTTACCTATACCTAAATTATTTGTAAATAAAAATAAAATATTAGATTAATGTTTTTTTTTTCTTTTTATATCTGTATATTTTTATTTATACATAGAGTTGAATTTGTATTAGTACTACGATTTTTAAGAAAAACTGTTAAATAAAATATTGAAAAAATAATAAAATATGTAAATGGTTTTTATTTCAGCTTAAATTTACTAAATAGAAATTTTAACTACAAATGTCTACATTTTTATATTTTGCTTATGTATTGGCTTTACTTCACTAGATCAAAAAATTTTTCTTTTTGTTTATTTGCAAATTTTTGTTGTTTGTTTTCATATCGCTTAAACATGCACAGTTTTGTTACCTTTGAAAGGTTCTACACAAGAGGAATTGAATTTCACAATATTATGAAATTCCACTAAATTTCATTAGATACTTTCTTCATGTTTGCTAATAGCAAATAGCAGAACAGGTATCAGCTATTAGATCAGGTATCAGATCAGGTTATCAGTACCTGATCTGGTTTTCAGATCAGCTTATCAGGACCTGGTCTGGTTTTCAGATCAGCTTATCAGGACCTGGTCTGGTTTTCAGATCAGCTTATCAGGACCTGGTCTGGTTTTCAGATCAGCTTATCAGGACCTGGTCTGGTTTCCAGATCAGCTTATCAGGACCTGGTCTGGTTTTCAGATCAGCTTATCAGGATCTGGTCTGGTTTTCAGATCAGCTTATCAAGTATCAGATGAGGTTATAGCAAATAGATGTATCAAGTTTAAAGTTAGATTAATAACTAAAGGTAATCTTTTATGAGTAGTTGCTTATATAGTTATGAAATAGTCAAATTGCTTTCTATAGCGACCATCATTTAATTCATTATCTGTGCTTATATTCAAAATTCCATATTTATCCTTCCAACACTTTACAAATTTCTTAAACTTTTTTAAAATTCATATTACTGACTACATGATCCCTATAGACGTGCTTAATATTTTCTTCATCTTACTTAAACATTATAATAACATTTGCATTGGCTCTTATTAAATGCTTACAGCCAAATTCATAAAAATTTTAAACAACATTTCGAATGTTGTTTAAGCAAAATTCACTAAAATTTTATTCCTAATAGAATTTTAGCTTAAAAACGTTTTTTAAACCTGGTGTAAACCACCAGATTTTAAAATTGACTGCATCCATATTTAAAATAATTTTGAGTTGACCTTGTTATAATTTTGCTTCATGTTTATTTGCATTTTTAACTTTGCCTGTATGTATCTGTGTATGTATGCATGTGTGTATTAGGAATTATGCTATAAGTTTTGCGCAAGCAGAATGAGTCATCATTCTTATGTCGCCCCATACAAAAATATACACGTACGAGTACATATGTATGAGTATTATTCTACTTTTCACATGCAACATCAGCAAATATCATAATAAAAATGCTTTAAGTTTCATTAGGAGAAAAAAAAACGGTTTGATTAACGATAGATGTATAATATCCCATTCTTTTAATTATGAAATTAACTTCTTCAGGTATTCATATTTGGCTTGATATAGATAACTTGAGTATAAATATATGTTTTCAAACTTGAGATAGTAGTAGTGAACTAGCGGTTCGGCCTAGATTAAAATTTTAAAGTTGAATTACCCATAACTCGGACAAAGGACACCCCGCAAATTATTACACACCCCAAATCACTGACAGGCTCAAATTCCCACAGACAGACAGACAACAAAACATTTTTCGTAGGCTTTAGAAACAATTAATTTTCACGTTTTTCCCGTCGGCATTACAAAAATATTTATTTGCACGTTTTTCCCATCGGCATGACATAAATATTTAACGGACTTATTGAACCACCCTCGTATGTAGTAATAAAAAATTCCTTATGTAAACAAAAAACACTTAATGTAAACAAAAAATCGGACGGACTTATTAAACCACCCTCGTAGGTATCAAATTTCCAAGAATTTTAAAATTTTCAAATTTTAATTACCCAAATTTCACAATTTCAGCCACAATTTAACAATTTCAGCCCACAATTTAACAATTTTAATTGGCCCCGTACTGGCAGTTCCCTACTACTATCTCAAGTTTGAAAACATATATTTATACTCAAGTTATCTATATCAAGCCAAATATGAATACCTGAAGAAGTTAATTTCATAATTAAAAGAATGGGATATTATACATCTATCGTTAATCAAACCGTTTTTTTTTCTCCTAATGAAACTTAAAGCATTTTTATTATGATATTTGCTGATGTTGCATGTGAAAAGTAGAATAATACTCATACATATGTACTCGTACGTGTATATTTTTGTATGGGGCGACATAAGAATGATGACTCATTCTGCTTGCGCAAAACTTATAGCATAATTCCTAATACACACATGCATACATACACAGATACATACAGGCAAAGTTAAAAATGCAAATAAACATGAAGCAAAATTATAACAAGGTCAACTCAAAATTATTTTAAATATGGATGCAGTCAATTTTAAAATCTGGTGGTTTACACCAGGTTTAAAAAACGTTTTTAAGCTAAAATTCTATTAGGAATAAAATTTTAGTGAATTTTGCTTAAACAACATTCGAAATGTTGTTTAAAATTTTTATGAATTTGGCTGTAAGCATTTAATAAGAGCCAATGCAAATGTTATTATAATGTTTAAGTAAGATGAAGAAAATATTAAGCACGTCTATAGGGATCATGTAGTCAGTAATATGAATTTTAAAAAAGTTTAAGAAATTTGTAAAGTGTTGGAAGGATAAATATGGAATTTTGAATATAAGCACAGATAATGAATTAAATGATGGTCGCTATAGAAAGCAATTTGACTATTTCATAACTATATAAGCAACTACTCATAAAAGATTACCTTTAGTTATTAATCTAACTTTAAACTTGATACATCTATTTGCTATAACCTCATCTGATACTTGATAAGCTAATCTGAAAACCAGACCAGATCCTGATAAGCTGATCTGAAAACCAGACCAGGTCCTGATAAGCTGATCTGGAAACCAGACCAGGTCCTGATAAGCTGATCTGAAAACCAGACCAGGTCCTGATAAGCTGATCTGAAAACCAGACCAGGTCCTGATAAGCTGATCTGAAAACCAGACCAGGTCCTGATAAGCTGATCTGAAAACCAGATCAGGTACTGATAACCTGATCTGATACCTGATCTAATAGCTGATACCTGTTCTGCTATTTGCTATTAGCAAACATGAAGAAAGTATCTAATGAAATTTAGTGGAATTTCATAATATTGTGAAATTCAATTCCTCTTGTGTAGAACCTTTCAAAGGTAACAAAACTGTGCATGTTTAAGCGATATGAAAACAAACAACAAAAATTTGCAAATAAACAAAAAGAAAAATTTTTTGATCTAGTGAAGTAAAGCCAATACATAAGCAAAATATAAAAATGTAGACATTTGTAGTTAAAATTTCTATTTAGTAAATTTAAGCTGAAATAAAAACCATTTACATATTTTATTATTTTTTCAATATTTTATTTAACAGTTTTTCTTAAAAATCGTAGTACTAATACAAATTCAACTCTATGTATAAATAAAAATATACAGATATAAAAAGAAAAAAAAAACATTAATCTAATATTTTATTTTTATTTACAAATAATTTAGGTATAGGTAAAAGGATAAAAGTTTTAAAATATTCAATTTTAACATGCTTTTGGGTGAATAAAATACTAAAATTAATAAGATATATTCATAAACAAATAAGTAAATAATAAATAAATTAATAAATAATTAAATAAATACATTAATAAATAAATACAATTAGTACAAAATTAAATTAATAAATAAATTAATAAACAAATAAGTAAATAATAAATTAATTAATAAATAATTAAATAAATACATTAATAAATAAATACAATAAGTACACAATTAAATTCTCGTTGTCATCTTACATGCAATTTAGTAGGAATCATTCTATTCTACATCCATTGTTTTATTGTTTCGGTCTATGTAATGTCCCCAAGCGCGCGTTTTTATTTTATCTTTCATTATATTTCTTTTATCATCAGAAAAGCTAAGTGCTATTTTATATAGTTTTTGGGTATATAGTTGATGTGTTTTAGATCTAAACAAAAACATTTCATCCGAGATAATTTTGGATTATTTTGTGAAACCAACATACATATATGGGTTTATCATATAATGGCTCCATTTTTTCTAACTCTACCGCATACATATCATCAGAAAATTTTGTCAACTGCTTAAAATTTGGTTTCGTAATTAATGCTCTGAGACCTAAATGATTCCTGTTTGTCGTTTCCCAAGATGACGTAATTCTAATGTCCCTACGTTTTTCAATGTTTTCCATTGTCTTCCCGTAAACAGCATTGTTTAAAAGTTTGAAGAAATCTTTTTCAAAATTATTTTTAGCATTTGTCCTATGAAATGTGTTTAAGTCAATATATTTTTTAAGCCAAGGGGATTGCTTAAATCTAAGTATTCTATGGATTTGTTTTAAGATGAGGCCATTTGAAATGGCTTGTTTTAAAATTCTATAGTGTATGGTGTAATTTGTTTTTGAGTGTAAGTCTGCAACTAATTTTTTCATTTTGGATCCCCCCGAGGGCCTTATTTTGGGGACGAAATGGCAAATCATTATGTAGATCATGCACTGAATCGGGATAATCTATATCCACTTCCAAAATGTACCCATACTCTGCAGTATCAGAAATTTTTTTAACATCAAAATCAGTGTCACATACCCACTCAAATTCACCGCAAGGAAGATATTCCGACATCGCCCAACCATACAAGTTGTTAGCGTCTAAGTATACAAGAAATTCTGATGGTTTTGATGCATCAAAATTTTCCAAATATTTGTTATTCGCCTTCGAATATCTCTGCGAGCATTGAACTAGTCCACCTCTAATTCCGTTTTGCATAAACATATACATTTCGGAATCAGTGGACTGTTCCAGTGAAACTTCTGTGGTTTTCAACATTGCATCCCAAGATAATCCTGGTGCTGTATAATAGTGGCAGGGGTCCAAATCGTATATATCTCTACAAATTTTTCTAAAATTTTCAAACACGTCGGTTAGAAGAAGAACATCTGTCTTTAAGTAGAGTTCAGTATAGTCAAGGAGGGTTTTACAGTTAAACTCTCTCCATATTTTTTGAGCCTGTTCATATTCGACTACATCACATTCTTCATTCGTTAGAATATTGAAGAACTCGTCTCTACTAGGGAGTTTAATTTCCTTAAACTTAGTCATGGAATCCATGTAAGAGTACGGAAATACACCCTTTCTTCTAATCAGGTTGAAATGAGCTTCATCAACGAAACATGACCGAATAGTATTAAAATCATTGCTATCAAGATTTTCCGCTAACGTATCTAAACTCGAAGCCATAAATCTAAACGAGTCTATAAATCTTATTTCGAATCCATATTTTTCATCTAATCTGATGAAAATTGAAAGAGAAATATAACTCTCTGTGTTCTGGGGAATCACTTTTATTGTAGAATATTTTATAGAAGAAAGTTCTTTGAAAAATAGGTGTATATCATATGCGGAAAGATTATGCAATATAACTGGTATAAACTGAGGAGTTTTATAATTTAAATTACATTCGCTATGAGATGCCCTACGATAATTGCCCGTAAGATGACAATGATCTCTAACTTTATCGTTATTTAATATTTTCTTACATATATGACAATTTTTTGCATTATTATATTGAACTATTTCTATTGGGGTTATGAACATTTTCTTAACTTTAAGTAAATAATTTAAATAAATATCTGTACAATCTTCAACAATTTTTTTGATTAATATATTCGCCGAATCTTCACCAAAATAATGTCTATATAAATTATTTTCTCTCTTAAAACTACAATTAATAAAATAACCGAATGCACAAGCGTGATGTTTCTGTACATTTGTGGTACTTTTACTTATAGCATCATCAACTTTTTCCAAAATAGACTCAAAGTCCGCATAGATTACAAATGGTACATCTAACTGTTTGTAGTAGTTCTTAAACTTGATAATATATTCACCTTCTGGCATTCTGATGACTTTTTTCACACAAACATTTTTATGATGATTATACACATAATCATCATGTGTATGATATAGACAGGTGTTACATATCATGATCTTACTTCTGTGTGATGTTATGCTGGAACGAAGGAGTCTGAAGAAAATATAGAAAATACCAATACGATATAAATAAATATAACAATGAGAAGTAACTTTTTAAATAGAGATGAAAACACATTTTGCATAAATGCACAAATGAAACTTACTTTGATATATCCTTGATGAGTACATAGTGTAGGTTTTCGTTGGACTGGAGCAATAACAGATTAAGATGAACATGTTTTTCTCCTTTCGTTATGTAATATGGTCCTATAAGTGATGTCCCATTATGACCAAATACATTGATGCTCATATCATTTTGATTCTCGAATTGTTTTATCTGATTCAATGGGAGTGGAAATTCTAGGCCTTCAAAATTTAATACAATTCTCCCTATATTAATATTCTCATCAGAAATTTTTGCAATATTGTAATTTCTACAGTTTTTTCGTTGTTTAGGATTCAGACTGCTATTTAAATTCAAAGCCGCAATGAGACACCATTTAAAGCAATAAATATCATTGTTCTCGACATTTATGCATGCATGTTTTGCTGCAATTTTTTTTGGGAGAGGAATAAAGCTTGATCCTCTTATTATGGATGCCTTGTTTATATTAACTTCAAGGGAATTTATTGAAATCAATGTCCATCCGCTATCCCTATCTTGAAATTCTTCCATTTTGGTTCTTAGTTCATCTGTCTGTTTCTTGTACATATCCTCTATGTCATCAGACAAAGTCACCAACATCATTTTCGAAATATGTACAAGTTGGGAAACATTCATCTCATCATTCACCATCTTCATATAATCACATGTGAGCTCCATATTAAATTTAAATGTAGTATGTATCATACTTCGTTCATTTAGTTGTTGTATTATGGAGCTCTTGGCAGATTTCAGAAACTCTTCCGGAAACAACACACCCACATTTTTGTTGAGGAGGCAATATGTCTCGATCCTCCCATTGAAGTTGCTTGCTCTTTTAGTGAGTAAATCTCCAATCCGTTCTTGATAACAACTGTTTTTGTGTTTTGTGGTTCTGCCATGAGCCATATACCCATTTGACGGGATCATCTCATTACAATCCTCACAATATTTTCTTTGAAGATTAAGCTTACTAGTTCCAGGCATAGCCTTCGATTGGTTAGCATAGGAGTGCGTTTCAATATGCTGATTTAGTTTTGTTTGAGTCATAAAGACTTTATTGCAGATGGTACAACTGGTAGTATTCATTTTATTTAATTATTTATTTAGTTGTTTATTAATTAATTAAATTATTTTATTTATAAACAATTTATTTAATTATTTTATTTATAAACAATTTGTTTTAGTTATAAACAATTTACTTAATTATTTTTTATACACTATAAACTTGTTTAACAAAGAGTAATTAGTTCTAGCACTTTTATAGTTTTTGGATTTCAAACACTTTAGAAATTTTGGTTGGGGAAAATAGGTTGTCACTTGTTGAGATATCAGAGCAGACTGATGTAAATTTACTTTATTTCTTCTACTTATATACTTTATATGAGAATCGGGTAGTAGTCATGAAATCTAATTTATTACGACATATGATGAAATTCATATATACACACACATACATATTCACATACCCATATATACACACACACATGCACATTCCTACAATTCTCTGTTGCTATTACGATATATGATGAAATTCATATACACAGCAACACCCAGAACAAAATTGCTAGCATCAGTTTGCAATATAAAGGTACGAGAAAAATTGGGACACGTGAAAGTAGGTGCTTCTATAAGTTTTTGCTATATTTCTCCAAAAGCTATTTCCTATACTTGTTACATTAAAGTAAAATATACTGAAATAACAATAGCATTACGCCTATTCAAAAGCTCTGCTTATCAACCTGATTGGATTCAAAGCATTTGAAACATCTGAAATTCACTTGTACATATAAAACCTATGTCAACACAATATTTTCTATCTCCATAAGAATAGCAACGTCAATAGCCTTGAAAACATATATACATTCATTTGTAAATATGTATAAAAAAGTCTTGATGTAATTCCCACAAGCAATGATATTCATCAAAGCAAAAATAGATACGATCACATGCATGAATCCAACAACATATACATACATTACCAAATACATTCCCTATCCACTTCCATTCACAACAGGGTTGCCACTCTCTGCAGCTATTACATTGTTTCCCCAGAGATCGTAAACATAAATGCATACATACAATAACCTTACATACGCATAGCAACGATAACTCAAAACAGCAAACCAAAGTCTATCAAATAACAATCACTACATACACACAAATACACAGATCCCTTGTCTCTACCCTGCAGTCAGACTGGGAGCAAGTGTCTTTGTGTCAACACCAAACTTCTAGTAACAATTTTGGTATAATAAGTTTTCTTCTATCCGTCAGTATAAAAGAAGGAGAGAAAACAGATATGACGAATTTGTGTTGGAATTTTCAACAACTTGTCAAAATTCATATATTTGTATGTACGTAAATTATTGAAATGTATCAGCAACTAACTGTCTGGTTGGTATATCTCCATTTTCCCATAAGAACTAAATAGTCACTATGTCTATGTTTATGTCTATAACACAAAGTATTGTATGAGGAATAATTATAGAGTAGTACTGGTTACAAAGTCAAAAGGGAGTCAGTACATTTTCAACATCAACATTTCCTACAGGGTTATAATGTAACAAAAGCAGACACCGGCAAACATACAAGTAAACACACAGACGCACACTCATGCACACACACATATATACACACATACAAGGACTCACAGATACATCCATACATCCACTGCAGAACGTTTCCCTATAATAACAACAAAAGCTACACACAAGTACATATATATATATATACATGCACATAAACAAAGAATCAAACTCACACACATACAGTCTCACAAGATCCCAGCATAAAAATACCCAAAATTCCCCATTTGTAACAGGGTTGCCAACATTTTTTGATTTTTCCCGGTTTTTAATTCCCAAACTTGGACTCAGGTCCCCATTACTAATCTACTCAGGACTTTCTATTATTCGATCATCAGTAAAAATTAAATTTCTATATCAATTGGGCCGCTATTGAATAAAAGGAACTTTTATCTTAAGCTTTAGTGCATTTGGAAGTGCTTGAGATTCTTTCATATAATAGCTTTGTTGGAATCTTAGATACGAGTACATATAATATCGAATTGCATAACGTTTATTTTTAATTTTTATGTTAAGATCATCATCATTTGGATATTAGACTGAATTTAAATGTACTTTTAAATTAGTTAAATCATAATGAGGAAACTTGTTTTCTTCTTGAATAGCGATCAACAGAAAACGAAATCGGTTTCTTACAATTTAGGTCTGGCCTCTCAACGGTTCCTCTAGTATACAAGATGACTTTCTATGTCATCATATCTGCCTACTCTTTGTCAGCGTTAAGGGACAATTAAATGTTAAAATTTTAATTCCTCAAATTGTGTTACTTCATACTGGTAATATGTTTTCATTAATAAGGTATATGTTTATCTTATGAAGGTTACTGCCTATGGCTTTTATTTGATGTTCTAGATGATTTTTTCTTTCTCATTTTATTAAATTTCAGCGTATTGTGTATATATTTCTGATATTTTTAAGTGCGCTTTATTTACCTGTCAGACAAAGTGTACGTATCAGTTGATCACTCAGTCTCTCTTTTTAATATTTTTTTTTCTTTAATGTATCACTACTATTTTTTCAGATTTTACTACTTGAAAAAGAGAATATTTGTATAATTTTTAAATGTATTCATATATACATATAGGTAAATATATGTATGTATGTATAGAGAAATTACTTTATCTACAAAGAAATACATGTTTAATAATCAACTATTCTAGAAAATCTATCTCAAATAATTCAGTTACCTCCACCATCAATTCACCGTCTGTGTTTTCATAGTATCAGAATCATTAGAATATCTATGTTTGAGAGAATTTTTACATCGAGTTTTTTCTACATGAGGTTTGCTGGTTGAACCCCTTGAAGTTATTGTTGACGTAGGCTGGGTTTTATCACATTCAGATGTAATCATTTCTTACTTAAAAAAGGTCCTCATCACCATCAACCATATCTGTATACATTTCATTCATGAGTTGGTTTGATCCAGATACAATTGCTGTCTACAGATTAATAATTAAAAACAAGTTTCTCATCACCTTTTAACAGATTTATATATTTTGCTAGCATGCATACCTTAGCATGCTTCTATCGATAGTGAAGTGAGAGTCCGACATGTAGTGGTGTTTCAATTAAAAATCTATACTATTAGATTTTACGATTTCGCTCTTTTTATTCTTTTACAAAGTAGATACATATTTATGTATTTCATTTAGCACAGAGTGATAAAATTTCTTTGCTTACAAAATTGTGTGACATTCTTTTAAATTTGCATGCTTAGGCATGCTTTCAATATTTTTTCTGTAAATTTATTTGATACTCATACAGATACAGATATAAAGTAAGATCTGCTTACATTGCATTTTACAATTTATGTATGCTTCAGCATGATTCCAGTTGAAGTCCATATTTATTCAGTAAGTTTGTTTGATACTAATTCATGCACATATACATTCTTAAAGATTGAAAATCTAAGTCCAATTTATGTAGTTTATCTATATTTTCTAAACATTTGATAGCTGTAGAAATTAATAGAGTAAAGATCTATTATAATAGCCCATGGGCATATTTTAAAATTTCGCTTGCTAGAGCTTTCGAAATGGAAAATGTACAATTTTCACTATAAAAAGTGATAATATTAGGTGTTAATGAATATTACACTGTGTTGTAATTTATTTTGAACACTTAAGGTCTCACAATATTTCATACAGGCCAACAAGTTTAGAGAATTTCCAGTATATTAAGTTAATTATCTTTCTTAAGACCTATCATTCCTTCAAAAATACAAACCAAACTAGATTTTTCCTGTTTAATTTTATTTTTTACTTTCATTAAATTTCAACATCTTCAAATTATTATATTTAGCAGCTTTTTCTCATTTGTTGAGTTAACTTTAATCGGAAAAATTTAAATAGTGAGATGAACTTTTATATTGTATACGAGTACATTAAGTAATTCTTGGTATATTTCATTTATATGAACCATCATCACATAATTCCTTTGGATGATCTATTAAATCATTCTACTATTGATGCTTTCATATTAAGTAATGTTTAATATTCTACATATGCATGAATTTTCCAGTGTCTATTAAAAAATTCTTTACACTCATCCAATTGTAAGCTTTTTCGTACTCATAACATTTCAAAAATATTTTCCACAGCCTAGGTTTTTTCGAATGCAACTTTTATTTTCAACGGTATTGACCATAGAAACTTTGTGAATGAATCATTTACAGTCTACAATAATCAATAATTTCTATTTTCTGTAGAATAGTTTCCCATTTCACCTAAATCAGCTCCATAAAAGATCAACTATTCCTTTCATTACATATCTACAATGCACAAACAATTTTCGAGATTTATTATAGAGTTCGTCTACTAAATTTCTTTTTAAAGACATTGAATTATTTTAAAGATTTTTTGGAGAGTGTTGTGATCTACTTGATGCACTTTCAGCTATTTATACTGTCATGTAGTTCATTTTCCAATCTATAAATTTTATCGTTCAGCTCTTCAATTTGTTTTTTCAAAAGATGATTTGATTTTTAGTATGTATTTTATCAATTTTATAACTATCTTCTATCTCTAATTGTATTTCACGTTGTACTCTATCAATTTGCATTTTAATATATTCTTGAATTATATTAATTCCTTAAGCTATATTATTAATTTGTCCTATAGTTTATCGTTTGGAGTTTCCAGACACAATTTACTGATAACATCATTCTCTGTCAGTGAATGATGATGATGATTAGTAGAAATTATATATTTTATATATTTTTCAACATCAAATTTCTCATAGTATTTCCATGTTTTATTATCAATCATTAAAGAAAATAAAGCTACTATTAGGGCCTATATTTGACCATCAACTTGTATTTTATCTTCATTTAGTTTTAGGTTACTATCACCAAACTTTCATTCATTATTCAAATCTTGATGTGGGCCATAGTTTTTATCTAATTCAATTCTTCCTTCCAAGACTGATAAATGAGTATAAGTGTCTTCAGAATTGGAAGTCTATGAGTAAAAATCATCTTCATCATCCTTATCATCATTCTCAGTATTAGCATCATTAAATAAGATGCTGATATCATCAAATATTGTTCCTTCTGAAAGTTTCTTTGGTGTACTTGTCTCTATATTGACTGATGGCTTTAAACTTGTATTATTTTCAGCTTCTATCTTGATTTTACTTTCTTCTTTCTTGCGAATTCTTTCAATATTTCTAGAACTATTTATGAATTCTTTGAGAGGTTCTGTTATAGGTTTAAATGTATCTTTTATTGCTCACATGTATCTATTTCACCAGTTTTTATACTACGAAGCTTTTTCTTCAAGACATTTCTTGTCAACACCAACTGTTTTAAAATTTTCTCATCCATGTTTAATAATAGTAAATAACAGGTATCAGCTATTGGATCAGGTATCAGCTATCAGATCAGGTTATCAGGTAACTGGTCTGGTTTTCAGATCAGCTTATCAGGGCCTGGTCTGTTTTTCAGATCAGCTTTTCAGGACCTGGTCTGGTTTTCAGATCAGCTTATCAGGACCAGGTATGGTTTTCAGATCAGCTTAATAGGACCTGGTCTGGTTTTCAGATCAGGTTATCAGGTAACTGGTCTGGTTTTCAGATCAGCTTATCAGGACCTGGTCTGGTTTTCAGATCAGCTTTTCAGGACCTGGTCTGGTTTTCAGATCAGCTTATAAGGACCTGGTATGGTTTTCAGATCAGCTTATCTGATTCAGATTGGGTTATCAGTTTACAAGTAGCTGCCCATTTATAACATTTAGATGAATGCAGTTTAAGGTCAGATGAAAAACGAAAAAGTAAACTTTTATGTAGTCAAATTCTCTTTTTTTCTATAACGATCATCGTTCAATTCAATATCGTTGCTTATAATCAAAATCCATATTTATCCCTCCAACATGCTTTATATTTGTCTCATCTTACTTAAAAATTATAATTACATTATGATTATCTAGTATCAAATGTTTGGTGATTCTGGTATAAGTTTGACATCAGCAGAATGCATCAACATTCTTATCTCACTCCATACAAAAATATGTTTCTCACATCTAACATCGTTAAATATCATATCGGAATTACTTTTAGCTTTGTTAGGAGAAATAACAGATTCAGTATCTGTAAATGTGTAATATCCCATTCCTTTAATTAATGAAATTATGTAATATCTTTAAGTATTCATATTTAGGTTGATAGAGAGATTTTGAGTATTAATATGTAGATTTTTTAAAATTTTAGTTCATTAAGACTTTTTAGCAAGCCAGTCATAACATATTATTTTTTATTTTATTTTTTTACAATTTGTCAGACCAACTATTTTTGCGCAAATAAAATTTGGTAGAAGGGAACTATGACTTGTTTTTGAACTAACGTTTGATGAATCATCAAAAATTTCGTACCATGCTATTTTTAGGTTGTTTCACTAACCACATTTGTGTAACTAAATGCATTTTATAAATATTATCTCTTATTAAAAAAATAAAATAATACAGCTATACGATATCAGAAAATATTTTCTGAAATCGTGTAGATGTATTATTTTATTTTTTTAATAAGAGATAATGATGTATACTCACATTCAAAACAACATAAAACTATCATTTGTTTTGATTATGAGTATACGTCAATATTTATGAAATGCAATTAGTTACACAAATGTGGTTAGTGAAACAAAGTATATTTTAACGCCTTATTTATAAAAATTATTAAGACTTTATAAAAACTTTTTTTGAAAAATTTTTTATGAAAATTTGTCTAAAAAAGCCTTTATAAAGTCTTAATAATTTTTATAAATAAGACTGTAAGAGTTTAAAATCAGTATTTTTATGATAATACTGGTTTTAAACTCTTAAATATACTTTGTTTTGACTATGAGTAGGGACCATTATCTCTTATATAGGAAAAATAAAATAATACAGCTATACGATACCAGAAAATATTTTCTGGTGTCGTATAGCTGTATTATTTTATTTTTTCTATATAAGAGACAATATTTATGAAACACATTTCATAAATATTGGTGCATACTCATAGTCAAAACAACCTAAAAATAGTATGGTACGAAATTTTTGATGATTCATCAAACGTTAGTTCAAAAACAAGTCATAGTTCCCTTCTACCAAATTTTATTTGCGCAAAAATAGTTGGTCTGACAAATTGTAAAAAAATAAAATAAAAAATAATATGTTATGACTGGCTTGCTAAAAAGTCTTAATGAACTAAAATTTTAAAAAATCTACATATTAATACTCAAAATCTCTCTATCAACCTAAATATGAATACTTAAAGATATTACATAATTTCATTAATTAAGGGCATGGGATATTACACATTTACAGATACTGAATCTGTTATTTCTCCTAACAAAGCTAAAAGTAATTCCGATATGATATTTAACGATGTTAGATGTGAGAAACATATTTTTGTATGGAGTGAGATAAGAATGTTGATGCATTCTGCTGATGTCAAACTTATACCAGAATCACCAAACATTTGATACTAGATAATCATAATGTAATTATAATTTTTAAGTAAGATGAGACAAATATAAAGCATGTTGGAAGGATAAATATGGATTTTGATTATAAGCAACGATATTGAATTGAACGATGATCGTTATAGAAAAAAAGAGAATTTGACTACATAAAAGTTTACTTTTTCGTTTTTCATCTGACCTTAAACTGCATTCATCTAAATGTTATAAATGGGGAGCTACTTGTAAACTGATAACCCAATCTGAATCAGATAAGCTGCTCTGAAAACCATACCAGGTCCTGATAAGCTGATCTGAAAACCAGACCTGGTCCTGAAAAGCTGATCTGAAAACCAGACCAGGTCCTGATAAGCTGATCTGAAAACCAGACCAGGTCCTATTAAGCTGATCTGAAAACCAGACCAGGTCCTGAAAAGCTGATCTGAAAACCAGACCAGGTCCTGATAAGCTGATCTGAAAACCAGACCAGTTACCTGATAACCTGATCTGAAAACCAGACCAGGTCCTATTAAGCTGATCTGAAAACCATACCTGGTCCTGATAAGCTGATCTGAAAACCAGACCAGGTCCTGAAAAGCTGATCTGAAAAACAGACCAGGCCCTGATAAGCTGATCTGAAAACCAGACCAGTTACCTGATAACCTGATCTGATAGCTGATACCTGATCCAATAGCTGATACCTGTTATTTACTATTATTAAACATGGATGAGAAAATTTTAAAACAGTTGGTGTTGACAAGAAATGTCTTGAAGAAAAAGCTTCGTAGTATAAAAACTGGTGAAATAGATACATGTGAGCAATAAAAGATACATTTAAACCTATAACAGAACCTCTCAAAGAATTCATAAATAGTTCTAGAAATATTGAAAGAATTCGCAAGAAAGAAGAAAGTAAAATCAAGATAGAAGCTGAAAATAATACAAGTTTAAAGCCATCAGTCAATATAGAGACAAGTACACCAAAGAAACTTTCAGAAGGAACAATATTTGATGATATCAGCATCTTATTTAATGATGCTAATACTGAGAATGATGATAAGGATGATGAAGATGATTTTTACTCATAGACTTCCAATTCTGAAGACACTTATACTCATTTATCAGTCTTGGAAGGAAGAATTGAATTAGATAAAAACTATGGCCCACATCAAGATTTGAATAATGAATGAAAGTTTGGTGATAGTAACCTAAAACTAAATGAAGATAAAATACAAGTTGATGGTCAAATATAGGCCCTAATAGTAGCTTTATTTTCTTTAATGATTGATAATAAAACATGGAAATACTATGAGAAATTTGATGTTGAAAAATATATAAAATATATAATTTCTACTAATCATCATCATCATTCACTGACAGAGAATGATGTTATCAGTAAATTGTGTCTGGAAACTCCAAACGATAAACTATAGGACAAATTAATAATATAGCTTAAGGAATTAATATAATTCAAGAATATATTAAAATGCAAATTGATAGAGTACAACGTGAAATACAATTAGAGATAGAAGATAGTTATAAAATTGATAAAATACATACTAAAAATCAAATCATCTTTTGAAAAAACAAATTGAAGAGCTGAACGATAAAATTTATAGATTGGAAAATGAACTACATGACAGTATAAATAGCTGAAAGTGCATCAAGTAGATCACAACACTCTCCAAAAAATCTTTAAAATAATTCAATGTCTTTAAAAAGAAATTTAGTAGACGAACTCTATAATAAATCTCGAAAATTGTTTGTGCATTGTAGATATGTAATGAAAGGAATAGTTGATCTTTTATGGAGCTGATTTAGGTGAAATGGGAAACTATTCTACAGAAAATAGAAATTATTGATTATTGTAGACTGTAAATGATTCATTCACAAAGTTTCTATGGTCAATACCGTTGAAAATAAAAGTTGCATTCGAAAAAACCTAGGCTGTGGAAAATATTTTTGAAATGTTATGAGTACGAAAAAGCTTACAATTGGATGAGTGTAAAGAATTTTTTAATAGACACTGGAAAATTCATGCATATGTAGAATATTAAACATTACTTAATATGAAAGCATCAATAGTAGAATGATTTAATAGATCATCCAAAGGAATTATGTGATGATGGTTCATATAAATGAAATATACCAAGAATTACTTAATGTACTCGTATACAATATAAAAGTTCATCTCACTATTTAAATTTTTCCGATTAAAGTTAACTCAACAAATGAGAAAAAGCTGCTAAATATAATAATTTGAAGATGTTGAAATTTAATGAAAGTAAAAAATAAAATTAAACAGGAAAAATCTAGTTTGGTTTGTATTTTTGAAGGAATGATAGGTCTTAAGAAAGATAATTAACTTAATATACTGGAAATTCTCTAAACTTGTTGGCCTGTATGAAATATTGTGAGACCTTAAGTGTTCAAAATAAATTACAACACAGTGTAATATTCATTAACACCTAATATTATCACTTTTTATAGTGAAAATTGTACATTTTCCATTTCGAAAGCTCTAGCAAGCGAAATTTTAAAATATGCCCATGGGCTATTATAATAGATCTTTACTCTATTAATTTCTACAGCTATCAAATGTTTAGAAAATATAGATAAACTACATAAATTGGACTTAGATTTTCAATCTTTAAGAATGTATATGTGCATGAATTAGTATCAAACAAACTTACTGAATAAATATGGACTTCAACTGGAATCATGCTGAAGCATACATAAATTGTAAAATGCAATGTAAGCAGATCTTACTTTATATCTGTATCTGTATGAGTATCAAATAAATTTACAGAAAAAATATTGAAAGCATGCCTAAGCATGCAAATTTAAAAGAATGTCACACAATTTTGTAAGCAAAGAAATTTTATCACTCTGTGCTAAATGAAATACATAAATATGTATCTACTTTGTAAAAGAATAAAAAGAGCGAAATCGTAAAATCTAATAGTATAGATTTTTAATTGAAACACCACTACATGTCGGACTCTCACTTCACTATCGATAGAAGCATGCTAAGGTATGCATGCTAGCAAAATATATAAATCTGTTAAAAGGTGATGAGAAACTTGTTTTTAATTATTAATCTGTAGACAGCAATTGTATCTGGATCAAACCAACTCATGAATGAAATGTATACAGATATGGTTGATGGTGATGAGGACCTTTTTTAAGTAAGAAATGATTACATCTGAATGTGATAAAACCCAGCCTACGTCAACAATAACTTCAAGGGGTTCAACCAGCAAACCTCATGTAGAAAAAACTCGATGTAAAAATTCTCTCAAACATAGATATTCTAATGATTCTGATACTATGAAAACACAGACGGTGAATTGATGGTGGAGGTAACTGAATTATTTGAGATAGATTTTCTAGAATAGTTGATTATTAAACATGTATTTCTTTGTAGATAAAGTAATTTCTCTATACATACATACATATATTTACCTATATGTATATATGAATACATTTAAAAATTATACAAATATTCTCTTTTTCAAGTAGTAAAATCTGAAAAAATAGTAGTGATACATTAAAGAAAAAAAAATATTAAAAAGAGAGACTGAGTGATCAACTGATACGTACACTTTGTCTGACAGGTAAATAAAGCGCACTTAAAAATATCAGAAATATATACACAATACGCTGAAATTTAATAAAATGAGAAAGAAAAAATCATCTAGAACATCAAATAAAAGCCATAGGCAGTAACCTTCATAAGATAAACATATACCTTATTAATGAAAACATATTACCAGTATGAAGTAACACAATTTGAGGAATTAAAATTTTAACATTTAATTGTCCCTTAACGCTGACAAAGAGTAGGCAGATATGATGACATAGAAAGTCATCTTGTATACTAGAGGAACCGTTGAGAGGCCAGACCTAAATTGTAAGAAAACGATTTCGTTTTCTGTTGATCGCTATTCAAGAAGAAAACAAGTTTCCTCATTATGATTTAACTAATTTAAAAGTACATTTAAATTCAGTCTCATATCCAAATGATGATGATCTTAACATAAAAATTAAAAATAAACGTTATGCAATTCGATATTATATGTACTCGTATCTAAGATTCCAACAAAGCTATTATATGAAAGAATCTCAAGCACTTCCAAATGCACTAAAGCTTAAGATAAAAGTTCCTTTTATTCAATAGCGGCCCAATTGATATAGAAATTTAATTTTTACTGATGATCGAATAATAGAAAGTCCTGAAAGTCTTATAAATTAAGTAATATGAATGAAGAAATGGTTTTAATATACGAGTAAGGTTTCGAATGCTTTTCATTACAAAAAGAAGTAGCCGATGTTTTTAACAATAATGAGTATAACAATTTCATTATAAAACCACCATTTGATTTTAAATGTTTATCAATAAAAAAGGAGAGAGAGAAGCAAAGTGGTTAACAAAAAACTATCATCACCTAAGCTGGACTGCTGAATCAGTTTCATTTCAAAGTGTTTGTCATTTTTTAAAGCCAATGCAAGATGTTCTAAAATATATGAAAAAGGTGAAGAAAAAAGATGATAGTTGGAAAAAATTTTACACCGAAAAATTTCTAATGTTGACGAAGAGTTAACGCATTAGGCTACATCAACTTTAAACAAATGGAAATAAAATATATTAAATATTTATACTATAGTTACTACAACTAGAGAGGAATTCAATTTTACTTAAAACAGAAACTCCTCACAAACTTTTAAGAAAATACATCTAAAAATTAAAAGAACGTTTTTTTTAATTTCAAATAAAAAAACTATGGAGATATTTCACATCTATACACAAAAGACCTGGCGAATATTTACAACAGCAACAACAAAAGACCGCACATGACAAAAAAAATGTATTTAAACAGGGAGTCCCAGACTTATTTGTATGTACATACATACATACATAAAATCAATTTGTAGATCCATATGTACATATGTATGTACACATATTATCAAATTTCTTACCCATGCTCAAGTATTTATTGGATTTTAACAATCACACTTACATATCTACATCATGAAAACATACAAACCGTTCTCCAAGCTATTGACGCTTGAAGACGAAAGTCGAAGAAGACAAATGTACTTAAATAAACAAACTTATCAGAGACCAGTCAAACTCTATCGCGCATACACACATACACACACAAAAAAAAATCATCACGATCGTACACAAGAATTTTGCAAAATTTGAAATTAATATTTATACAAATATAAACAAATTTCTGACCGACAGACTTTAACACTGGACAAATTTAAGCTTGATAAAATATAAAGCAATCTCATCCTCCAATATGAAAAACATACTAGGATTAGGGAAGTTCAGATATATGATAATATTTTCTAGCAAAAAATGTTCATATGAGAAACAATTTATTTCTACGTACATATAAATACTATGATGAGAAAATCACATACACACACACATACTAAAATTCATCTACGAAAAATTACACCTATTTCAACAACGCCCCTCCCCTCACAAATCACAGTCAGCCTAAAGTTCTTACAGATATACATACACAAAATCTCAAGGTAACATACAATCTATCAATCTCACAACCTAAATCACGATCAGCCTTAAACTCATATAGACATACATACACACAAATACGTATATATATACATGAACACCTTCACCTCACCTCTCAGTAATCATGATATATTTAATGAACACTTCGCCCCTCATAAATCACGATAAGCCTTAAATTTTCTACAGATATACATACACAAATTCTCAAGGTCACATACAATCGATCAATCTCAACAATCCAAATCACGATCAGCCTTAAACTTCTACTGACATACATGCACAAAAATTTCTACAAACATATAAACTCCCAAATTCCTATAGACACATATTACAATAACACCCCCCGCCTACCTTAAATCAAGGATAGACTTAAACTGCTACATATACATACATACATACACATACACATAGGCACATTCTATCTATCTATCACAACAAGACCCTCCTCCACCTCAAATCACAATCAGCCTTAAACTCCTACGAACATACATATACACAGATTCCCACGGATATGTATTACATGAACACTCTCACCTCACCTTTGATAAATCACAGACAGCCTTAAACTCTTACAAACATACATACATACATGTACACAGATTCCCACGGATACATATTACAATAACTCCCCACCCTACACCAGTCGATCTACCGCAAATACATCCCGCCCCTCCACGAGCACAGCTTGGTTTAAATTCCAACAAGCATAAACTTCACCGAATTCCCGCGGTTACATATTACAAAACACCCTCACCTACCCAAATCACGGTCAGCCTTAAGGTCTCACAATCTAGACAAACCCCGTCCTCCACCAATCACAGCCAGACTTCAATTTCTACAGCTAGACACACCCCGCCCTCCACCAATCACAGCCAGACTTCAATTCCTACAGCAAGACGCACCCACTAATTTTGCGTTGGCATTAGGAAATATCATTTCCATGATTTTCACGTCGGCATTTGAAAAAAATAAACATGTTTTCCCGTCGGCATTTGAAAAAAAAATAAACATGTTTTCCCGTCAGCATTTGAAAAAATCATACAAATATAAAAATCTTAAAGCTATAAACCCCCTTAATGTATTCCCACAAAATATTCCACGCACAAGTTCCCACGGTCATACATACATACATACATACATACATACATATACTTAATATAAACAAAAAAAAGTTAATATAAACAAAAAACTCCTAATGTAAACAAAAAACACAGACGGACGGACGGACACACACACGTAGGTATCAAATTTCACAAATTTCCAAGAATTTTAAAATTTCAGCCAAAATTTAACAATTTCAGCCACAATTTAACAATTTCAGCCCAAAATTTAACAATTTCAGCCACAATTTAACAATTTCAGCCCACAATTTCACAATTTTAATTGACCCAGAATGCCCAGTTCCCTACTACTCCCCTATCACGGTTTTCAACATTTAAAATAGTTTCGTTGGGATTGATAAATTTGCATTGCCATTCTCCACTAAATTGACAGTTGGCTTTTTAGCTGTGTTTTGGTATTGTCATTTACAACTCTGCGTAAGTTTGGTTGAGAAAAAAGTTGGGAATACACAACTTTTTTTTGGGTTTTTCTAGTTATAGGTTGATGCGATATAAAAAGCAGAATAAGATCGTAACTAGAAATATTTGTTATGCTGAATAACAAAATTTTCATAACAGCTTCCGAATCGGCGGTATACCGGGCACATGCAAAGCTTTCTTTATATATGGTTTTAGGTGATCTAGCAAATAACAAAACGTTTTCTTTTTGTTCTGCCGGAAATAACTTAAAAGCCTTCCAAAATTATTTTTTTTAAGAGTTCTTTCCGTATTTTCATCATTTCTTACCTTGCATTGGGTAGTTCAAGAGGGTTGGAATCATCACGAAATTTTTTTCCGATGCGTAGCACATCTATATTTGCGACTTCGTTTTTTGCACATATTCGTATCCATTTGGTATGATTTCTTTGAACTAAAACACTAAAAACAATACTTTTTCTGAAACTTTGTGTTTTTTAAATTTTCACAAAAATTAATTGCTTTCTGTCAAACTTGATGTTACCAGTTGGCAACGCGATGACAATTTCAAGTAACAAGTTTCATAATACTAAAACACAGTTTGGTCGTGTGTAAGTTTGGTCTACTCTTAGATGACCAAACTGCCCAATCATGAATATTCCCTCGGAATTTATTTCTCACGGAAAATAATTTGCTCGAGAAAACATTCCTCCAATCATCCCTTTTTTTTTTGAGTGAATTATTAAAATTCACAAACTTGAAAAAGTATGTAAAAATAAGTTTATAAATGATTTATTTGGGCATTATTTGTGTTTTTCCAAATACAAGAACTATAAAATATAAATTTTGTTTTAATGCAGCATTAAATAATTTTTATGTAAACTCCCATTTGTTGTGAAAATAGCAAGCTCAACTGTATTCATAATACCCACTTTTTCTCTGGGGAGTTTTCATCCCGGCTTTAATAAAAAAAGGGGGGGGAAACAAATTCATAATATAAGAGAAAAGGGAAAAGTGAAAAAACTCGTGCGGAATTTTTGTTTATGATTGGTATTCAACCCAATAAAATAAGAAATTCTCAAAAAAAAAAAACACAAATTAATTTATTTTATTTTTTATGATTCCACTTTGTTTAAATATTTTTTTTTTATTAATTTTTATTTAATTTAATTTTAATTCAAATTGATGCAGAAATAGGGCATTACCCAAACCTGAGGATTTCATTTTCTACTGGATCAAAAGGACAAAACAGAAGGTCCCAATAACATTCCTTTGCAAGGATTCCCTTGCTTTTTTTGAAACTCACCGCACGTCGCTGACCATCTAAATCTTTCGTGGCGCACATAAAATAGCCGTCTTGAGAAAACATAACGCGACGACCAACACTATTTAAAAGTTTTATTTGCCAAGCACTGTTGGGAGGATAACCACCAATATTCCAACCGACTACCTTATTTTCGGTATTGTTTTTGTAGTAATACATATTGTAGTCAGTACCTTTAAGTGCAACATTCAGTACGTTTCCATAGGTATAGTAATCAAGAACTTCGGCCGTAATGCGGCTTGTACTGTCCAGAGAACTTTCGTCGTACCAAAGCCAAATTGGGTGCGATTTTTTTTTATCATTTGAGTTTTGCAACATGGCGGTATACAAAAATGTGGAATACTTAACGTTTGAAATGCAAAAATGTGATTCAAAGAACAACTTTCTTAAACGTCCATCCAGCTTTCCTCTTACGGTGTTTTCTAATTCTGATTTCAGTACAGAATCTATATTTTTACTTAAGGCATTACTTGCGATTTTTCGCAATACTTTTGCAATTCGTATGCCATTTTTAGAGTTTGTGTAGTGGCGCAGTTCAGCATTTACCATCAATTCGAACATATTTTGAAACTCTGGTTCATTAATCTTCCATAAGCTATCAAGTGCTGGTAGGAAATCAGGCGTTGAAAGAAATTCATCTGCTGCCTTCATCAAAATGACACCAACCATTTCCTTATTTAAGTTGTCACTTAATGTCTTCAACAACTTGTTGTAATCAGTTGCTTCCTTCGAATTGATGGCGCTATTTATTGCAGTAACAGTGAATATTTGATAAGTGTTTAGCGTATCTTGCACAAAATTGTTCAATTTTGACAGATTGAAGTCCTCTCCCATTGTTACCTGAACAGGTATCACTTGTAGAAAATTACTCAAACTTACAAGTAAGAGGAAATAAACGTTAGTTATTTTCATTTTAAGAACCAAAACCGAACTGATCTTGAAATTAGATTGTAACTGATTTATACTGAAAGTTCTATGGAATTTTATGTGAAGCCATATCGCTCATTTACTCAAGCAATGTCGTAACTGAAAAAATGCAAATCCAGTTTGCCCGGAAACTAGTCTGAAGTTTTCAATTTACGCACAACTTAATGGAAAAGAGTTGAGTAAACAAGATATTTCTAAGACATTTCAACTCATAAATGTCAGTTTTGGAATTGTGACATTCTTGGAGTAAATGAGCGAGTTGTTAACTTATGAACACACCTGTACAAATACTTTTACCAATAGTCTAGTTGAATTGAGCTAAAGCAAATAAAAACAAATTTTAATATTTTGTTGTTGTTTCAAATGTAAGTGTGCGACAAGTCGAACGTTATCGATATTGTGGGTTAGGCCCCAAGATTATGTTCTTGATTTTAAGAATGCGTTCTGAAAGTTTTCCACCACGTTCTCGATTTTTAGAATTCATTCTGAAAATTAAATATTCATGCGTAAATTTGAGAACGTCAATCTTACTGACCAAATTTCAAGATTTTAAGATTTCTGCAAACTAAATTCAAGAATTTTGTTCTTAAATTTAGATGGTAATTTTTCTCTTAAGCCTATTACTCTGTTCGAAGTTGTGAAAAAATTTTGCCAAGTAAATGTAGCCAAACTCGCGTTTTTTTATAAATTCCTCGCTTTTAGGGCTTGAAAGTATGCAACATTAATAAGATTCCGTCCGAAAAAAAACTGCTCATGTTATTTCGCAGCTGAAACTAAAATGATGCCAGAGTCATTTTGCGTGGAAAAACATGCTGCCAGATGGATTTTTCGTGTTTTACGCAATAAGAACAGAGTACTACTTTTGCGAGTTTATTTCGCAAAGGTTTCATACGAAGTACTTTTACATGTAGCATGAAATTGTGAACAGAGTACCAGGCTCTAGTGCAAAAACTAAAAGTCAAATCATTATTCGAACAAAGTCCTAATTTACACTATGCAAGTCTTAATGCTAAGCTGATTACTTTGTTAGGAGAGAGGGACGAGGGGAAAAGAAACGTTTTTGTTTTGTTCCCCTCGTCTCTAGGACAAAGTTTAACAAAATAATATTAAGAATGATAGTTTACTTCATGTTCAAACTTGTTTTTGTTATTCATGAGATTACATTGAGATGACGAGTATATGGCAATTTCTCCAAGTAAATAGGAATGTGTGCCAAAATGAAATGAAAACAAGTTGATAAATGTTTGTGCTATTTTGTTAACATATTACATTCATAATTATTATGACGCTTGAAATACTCTTTATTAAAATTAACATTCATTGGTAATCATGATCATCAGCAGCTTAAAAATTTCTGCCTCTTCATTAACTGTTCGTATTTAGGATTTATTTAAAGTTTTTTATGTTTATTTCATTATTATTATTATAATTATTGTATTTTTTGGCTTTCATTTCATTTTATTTTATTTATTTTTTTTTTTCTTTTTTATCATGGCATTAGCAAAAAAAAATTATTTTCTCCCTCTCTCGTGTCGTTCTAAATACCATTTTAATTACCTTGTTTACCGTCTTTCTTTAATTTTTAATATTTTTTTATACTTTAACAAAGTTGTATGTTGTCTGAGAGTATCGTACTCGTATGTAAATCATCTCGAAACATTTTAACAATATGCAACAGTGTTAACATACATTTGCCAGATAATTACCTGAAAGTAAGGAAATGGAAAGAATGGAAAATTATTATTATGCAAATGGTGTTAAAAATAGTAAAAGAAAAAGAAAACACAAACGACAGAAGAAGACAATTTCATTTGGGTTGAAAACATTTTAGATGAATTTTAGATAAAAGCAAGAGCTAAATAGACATTTTAAAATGAATATGAAATATGTGTATGTTTAATTCGACCACAAAAAAGAACTAGTTTTCTAATTTTAATGCAATATTATTTGTGGCTGGGTGAAGTTGAATACTGAATACAATCGGAACCAAGCACCACATAACAGAGATTTTGGAAACGGTAGATACAAATTTTTCTTTGAATGTAAGGCCGGGTTTACATCTGTGTTCCATGCGTAAAAAAAGCGTAACCACTAATTACTAATGAAAAGCTGTTTGATTCAGACACATATACATTAAGTTAAACACTTTCATACATAACCAATAGACAATTTTATAGAATCCAACATGATTGGAAACAGTTTAAATCAATAAATACATGTCTGAATCAAACAGTTTTCATTAGTAATTAGTGGTTACGTTTTTTTGGGCACATGGCACACAAGAAATGTCAGATGTAAGCTCAGCCTAAGTCTGCCTAAATTTTAAGCCCTAAAAGCAGGTTGCTTTACTTATGTATGTACTAGAGATGGGCAGGTGTCGTCTTTTTTCATGACAGATAATCTGGGGCCTAATTACGGCCTTCGATAACACTCGTAATTTAAAAATATATAAAAATATAAACTCTATTGAAATATTTTTAAATTACGAGTCGTATCGAATGCCGTAATTTGACTCCTGATTGCGTGAGTGGTGATGTCGTGTCATGTTGTGTCGTCTTGTTCACGTGAGTGTTTCGTACTCATTGGACATCTTGGCATTCGTGTTTGGGTCATGTAGTGTTCGAAAAAATCGACACGGGTTCATTTTTAATATGTACGACGTGTGTTCAAAAGTATCGCGAATTTTGAATTTTCGCGGGTTACGCATATTCGAATTTTGATTTTTTTTTATGGCGTTATGTTGGTACTCATGTCTCTCACTTATGCCGACAATTTCGGCCATTTTGAATGTTCAGTTAATTGTTGACAGCTGCTTTGCTTGCACGTTTTTTGGAACAAAGAACCTGTATCAAATTTTGTGTGAAAAACGAAATTAAGTGCGCGGATGCATTCCGAATGTTGACTGTGGCATACGGAGAAGCTACCTTGGACCGAAGCAACGTTTATCGGTGGTACAAAATGTTCTCAGAAGGCCGAGCAGATGTGAACGACGAAGAGCGTGCCGGACGCCCGAGCACTTCAACAACAGACGAAAAAATTTATGAAATGGAGAAAATGGTACTGGCCAATCATCGAATCACCATTAGAGAAGTTGCTGAGGACCCAGAAATATCGATTGGTTCGTGCCATTCGATTTTTATCAATGAGTTGGGCATGAGACGGGTCGCCGCGAAATTGCTCAATTTGGACCAAAAACCATCGCATGAACATTGCTAATGAACTGTTTGACTCTGTCCACGACGACCCAAATTTGCTCCAGAGGGTCATAACTGGTGACGAATCGTGAATTTATGGTTATAACGTGGAAACCAAAGCTAAATCATCTCAATGGAAACTGCCGCACGAACCAAGACCGAAAAAAGCGCGCCAAGTTCGGTCGAATGTGAAAGTTTTGCTTACAGTTTTCTTACAGGAGTGGTGCATCATGAGTTCTTGCCACAGGGTAAAACGGTCAATAAGGAATATTACCTGCAAGTTATGCGCAATTTGCGCGAAGCAATCCGTCAGAAACACCCGGATTTGTGGAAGCACAAAAATTGGCTTTTGCTCACTCATCGTTGCTTGTACGCGACTTTTTGGTCAAAAACAACACACTAATGATGCCGCAGCCACCGTATTCCCCAGATCTGGGCCCCTGTGACTTTTTCTTGTTCCCGAAATGGAAGAGGACCATGAAAGGACGACGCTACGCTACGATTGACAATATGAAGACGGCATCGAAGGAGGAGGGGACAAAATAGATATTCATAAATAAATAAATAATTTTTGAAAAAAAAAACACAAAATTCGCGATACTTTTTGAACACACCTCTTACAACCATGACACATATTCTTAAACTGTAACTGTTACACTGTGTTTAACTTGTTTAATTTGGTTAGATAATACAGTGACGTTTGGATGCAAAACAACAAGCGTTTGGGAAGATAACACCATGCAACAAAAATTGAAGAACAATTTGAGGAACACATTTCGCTAAAGACAATTGCAAATTAGTATTTTGACAAACACTGGCGGAACGAAACTACCACTAACCACATCTCCATCATCAGCTTTGGTCCACTAACGGTGTTACCAATTAGTGTAAACTTCACCTCTATATACATATTTTTCAATGCAGATGGAATATGTGAATTGTTTTGATTGGCTAGTCACACACGAGAACAATTGTGCTGGCATAAAATGCTAGTTTGTAGGTGAGAGGGGCAAAGAGAGAGGTTTTGTGTTTGGCATAATTTTTCAACCAGCTACAACCCCGCATCAGCAGCACAAAACCAATACACACACAACTTAAAAAACAGAAAATGTAAAATGAATACAAAAAACACCAATACACACAAAGCTGTGTGCACATATACATTTTTATGCCAGATGAATTAGACTCATGTGTTTTTAGAAGAACAAATATTGTGCGGCATAAAAATTAGTCTCGTGTGTGAAAGGCCATTCATCGTACGCCAATTTGTTTAAAGCTTTTTTTGTAATGAAAGCTCAAATTTTAACATCACTAATTTTGCAAAGGTCTTGCAAACTCCACACTAAATGGCTGCATCGAACAATTGCTAACTTTTTCTAAAATTTTAAATATTTGTATGATATGTATGTACATATGTATGTACGAGTATGTGAAAGGTTTTAGATAAAAATAAACAAAAACATTAAAACAGAAACTATTACGGCATTTTTAATCGGTAACACTTTGAGCGCCTCATCAGCTGCAATATTATCTTCAACTTGTTTGCTTTTGGGGTCAATAAAAACCCGTTTTATTATTTTGATATAATATTTTTTTATAGAAACTTTGTTTCAGATGTGATAACAAAATGCAACAAAAACTATTTATTTTTAGTTATTTAGCACGAACCAAAATAGTTTACCAATAAATTTTGAGAGTTTCTTTTACTGAAAGCTACAGCTGAAACAATTTTGATTCCAAAAGAATTTTTGTGCATTAATGAGAGCTTAAAAAAAGTGTTGCATATTTATTATTTAATTGAACTGTAATGAACTTTAATAAGGAATAATTTCTTAATTGGGCTCTCAAGTTCACTATTTTCAATTCTTATTATAGAATGAAGTATTTTATTAACTAAGGTGATTTTTTTAAGAAAGCAAACAAAATTAATCTAGATTTTGGCTGGGATAAATAAATGCAGCACTTTTCTGTGCCATCACGCACTTCATCAGCACCCATGCGCATATGTACAGTAGAATGGCAATGAAAATTCAGTCTATGAATTTTATAATAGCCCAGACGGATTACTACTTGGCATTAAGCTAATATGGTGAAAATTTGAGCTAAATCGGTTAATTCTAAGCCGTGCCCCATTCAAAGTTAAAATTTTTAAAATTCACCGATTTACCAGCAGTTATGTAATTGGAAAATTCGTCAATCTGGAACTGATTCTTCTGAAAATCCTCAAGGGTGCTGTTATAAATATTTTAAATTATATCCTATATTTTTTTTTTCCAAAATTAACCCTCGTGATAATGCGGGTCAAAATGACAATTATATTCCTACAGATATTTCAATGTTATTCTTTCCAGAAATTTCGAAAATAGTAAATAAGATTTTGAAAATACTTTATGACCGAAAAGATTAACTTTTCTACAGTTTGGAAACAATGTAATACAATACAAATTTTCTTCACAATTTGAAGCTGTAAAGTTTTTGATTGATTAACCCCTCAAAAGCGTGGAGGGGTTAATATTTTCGCTCATTAGGCATTTTTGCAACATTTTGACAAATATTTGTAAAAAATTATTTTGATATATTTTTGAAAACAAATGTTTATGTTTGAACCACATAATAGCGAAGGCTTATGCCCTAATTTTGTTCGACGATTGTATCGTCTTGTCTATGGACAAAAAAAAGCCGCAGTTTTGATTCTTTAAAACAATTATTATTTATTGTCCATGCTAGAAGGTTCGTGTATTTGCTTTATGATTTTGTTCTAAACATTATATCCAACACATATTTTTTCAAATATATTTCAGATTATTGTATAATACAGGGTGTTTTTTTTAGAGGTATAGAACTTCGAATTGAAATAAAACACAAGAAAATCGTTTTAATGTCCATCAATTTGGCTTTATTGGAAGGATAATTTTATGCCATTAACGTTTAAATATGATTTCGGGCATGTGGCCGCCGCGGCTGGCTCGAATAAAGCCAATTCTACAGGTCCAATTTTCAACCACTTTTTCGAGCATATGGGGCCGTATGTTGGCAATAACGCCACCAATGTTGGCTTCCAAGTCCCCTAACGTTTCTGGTTTGTTGGCGTAGACGAGCGACTTCACATATCCCCAAAGAAAATAATCCAATGGTGTCAAATCACACGATCTTGGTGGCCAATTGACAGGTCCATTCCGCGAAATTATGCGCTCATCGAATGTTTCCTTCAATAAATCGATTGTGACGTGCGCTGTGTGGCATGTAGCGCCGTCTTGTTGGAACCACAACTCATCCACATTCATGCCATCCAATTCGGGAACAAAATAGTCGGTTATTGCTGTGCACGGTGGCGAATCGATTCATTCGGGTCCTCTTCAACACTTTGCTCTACAGCGGCAATTGTTTCTTCGGTGCGCACTGTTCGACGTCTCTGCGGATGCGTATTATCACATAGAGTAAACAAAGTGCGAAAACGATCCATGGTTAACCGAATTAATTGCTCTGATGGACGATTATGTCGACCATAAAATGGACGGAGCTTGCGGTAAACTTCGCGAACTGAACCATTATTTTCGAAATAAATTTGCACGATTTGCAAGCGTTGTTCTTTTGTCAACCTGTTCATGATGAAATGGCAAACCAAACTAAATATTAATCACTTGACAGCTGACAAAATGGCCGCCAGTTAAAAAAGTGATGCCAACTTAAAGTTCTATACCTCAATAAAAAACACCCATTACTTTAATTTTATTTTTATGTTTTAAAAATATGGTAATAATATTTTTATTTTTCATTATCAAAGACAACAACTATTTTTGAAGTAAATAATTTATTTTAATCAGAAATAATTTCTTAGTCGGGCTTAAGTTCAGTAATTTCAATTCTTATTGAATGAAATATTTTTTATTAATTAATGTGAGTTTCTAAAGAAGAGAAGAAAAATTAAATTAGACTATAAGCTGGGGAAATACCGATATTTTTCTGTGCAGCAACGCACGTCTTCAGCACCCAAGTCTATCTACTGGGGTAGAGATTGTTATTAACATCAGCTATTTAACGCAAATTTTTAATGAAATGGAATATGAGAAATATTGTGTATACAATTATTGATTTACCTTTGGCAAACACATTTGTAAGTATCACTATTCATTTTCTGTTTATCCGTTTTTTCATTTTTATATTCAGGTTAGCACGAAGTCATGTCACTCTACCTAAGTATGTTTAACTATTCTTGCTTATCTTTTACAATAAAAATAAAAAATCTGATGGTAGACTTTCTCTAACGGCAAAGCCGCATTTTCGTCAGCGATCAACTTCGCTTTGTCCAATGCCAACTAGTGATTCATTAACATTACCGTTGCCTAGTACCTCTACATTTAACTCAGCGATATCATCCGCTTCGGGCTCGTGGTCATCACTTAACCCTGTTTTTACTATAGATAAGAGTAGCCAAAAACCCAAGGTCCAAGTCGGAATGGACAGATATATAAATGTGGTAAAGCGCGGGCGAACCCAAAATCTTCTAAAATTTCATTTGCTCCAAAGATCTCTAGGGATAACAGCGCATCATCTACTAATCGCCAAAACCGTTTTAAAATATTGCAAGATGGCAACGACAAACCCGCTGAATCTGCGAACAAAACCTCCAAGCCGCCACCAATCTATTTAAGAGAGAAAAACTCAAACGCTCTTATTAAAAAATTAATTTCGGTGATTGAAGAAAAAGATTTTCGCACAATGGTTTCTGAATTTGAAAAAAGTAAAACAAATTTCTACACATACCAGCTCAAGAGTGCTAAAGGTCTGCAGATCGTATTGAAGGGCATAGATTCCTATGTCGCTCCCGAAGAAATAAAAGATGCACTCGTCCTCCAGGGATTTAAGGTAAAAAGTGTATCGAACATAATAAATAGGGAAAAGATCCCACAACCTCTATTTCGCGTTGAACTGGAGCCAAATGATATAAAATTGAGAAAAAATGAGACGCACCCAATTTATAATTTAAAATATCTTTTATACCGAAAAATAACAGTTGAAGAACCACATAAGCGTTCTGGACCCGTACAGTGCCATAATTGTCAAGAATATGGCCATACTAAAACTTACTGCAATTTACCTACTGTTTGTGTTGTGTGCTAGTTGCAATAAGCCAAAAAATCAAAGTGATAAAAAATGCAGCAATTGTGGAGGTAATCACACCGCTAACTACAGAGGTTGTCCTGTGCACTCTTTAGTCAAACAGACTATGGGGCAAAAACCTAAATTAGCTCCAGCCCAATCAGCAAACGCTTTATCCGCCACTATAGCGCAAGTGAGCCAACCAGTTACTTCCCGTGTATCGTATGCCGATGCTGCTAAGACAAATTTTATTCCTACTCAAAATGTTTCACCACCAAATAATTCAACAAATACAAACTCAAGCTTTAATTTCAATCGCCTTGAAGCTACTATTGATAATCTGGTGCAGACTATAAACAACTTTACTACAAATATGACTAGCATGATGCAAGAAATGCTGCGAATGCAGAATACTCTGCTTCAAGCATTAATTAACAAGCCATGAACACGTTAAAAATATGTTTCTGGAACGCAAACGGCATTCGCCAACACAAAAATGAGCTCGAGCACTTCCTTACGGAAAAAGATATTGATATAATGTTGGTCTCAGAGACTCATTTGACTTCGAGAAGACTTTTTAAAATTTCTGGCTACACCTTATATGATTCAAAGGACCCAAGAGGAAGAGCATGCGGTGGATCAGCAATTCTAATAAGGTCAAGACTCAAGCATTATATTATTGACAAAATTTCTGAAGAACATCTACAAGCAACGAATATTTGTATTGAAAATTTTTGCACTAATTTTGTAATATCATCAATTTACTCCCCTCCCAGATTCGCAATTACTGAAGATCAATACGAGGATTTCTTCAAATCTCTTGGCCCTTGTTTCGTAGCAGCTGGGGACTATAATGCCAAACATACGTTCTGGGGTTCGCGCCTTATTACACCTAGAGGAAGAGCTTTGTTTAATACAATTTCAAAAATGGGCTTGGACGTCATTTCGAGTGGGGAGCCCACTTACTGGCCTACAGACATACAAAAAATTCCGAATGTTATAGATTTTGGCGTCATGAAAAATATCTCCAGGGATTTAATTCAAGTTGAAGCTTCTCTAGATCTCTCGTCCGACCAGAAGAAGTGACTTACCTCATCCTTATGTGAAGATGATAAATCGTGTTAATTGGCTGGGATTCAAAAAATATCTTAGTACTCATTGCACAGAAAATATTACGCTAAGAACACCCGATGATATTGAATCTAATATTGCCAACCTTAATGAAAATATTAAACAGGCTGCTGAACATGCCACTACCTCCCATCCGCAGACTGGGTTTAATAGAATTTATTCTACTGATATAGAACGTCTCGTGTGTGAAAAAAGAAGAGCTAGAAGGGAATGGCAACAGCACAGATCACCTCAACATAAAACTAGGTTTAAAGAGTGCACTAAACGACTCCAAGAGTTGCTTGCATTTGAAAAAACTGCATCTCTTAAAAATTATCTGGAAGGTCTTGATGTCACACCAGCATCTAATTACTCTTTGTGGCACGCTGCTAGAAAGCTTTAAACACCCGTCGAGTTTAAACCACCTCTGCGCACATCTACCGGAGATTGGGCAAGAAGCGACTCTGAAAAAGGTAAATTATTTGCTGAGCATTTAAAATCCGTATTTACCCCAAACTCATGTTCTGGTGCTGTTGATTTGCCGAGTGTAGTTGCGCTACCCCTCGACCCATAAAATTTAAGACGCGTGATGTACAAAAACTAATTGCTGAACTCAACCCGAAAAAAGCTCCGGGTATTGATGAAATTAGTAATCAGATGCTGATGAAGTTGCCTCGTATTGCAATTAGAATCCTGTTATTCATTTTTAATGCCATTTTACGTCTGGAGTATTATCCAAACAGCTGGAAGCTTGCCAAGGTTAAAATGATTCCAAAGCCGGGCAAAGATCTTACCAAGGCTGAGTCATATAGGCCAATAAGTTTACTGTCAACAATGTCAAAGCTCTTTGAAAAGTTACTCATGATAAAATTGTCCCCAATTCTAACTGATAATGAGTGCATACCGGACCATCAATTTGGTTTTAGAAGTCAGCATAGCACCATTGAACAAACTCATAGATTGATTCAATTTATACGAACAACTTTTGAAGAAAATAAGTATTGCTCTGCGCTGTTTATTGACGTTTCTCAGGCATTTGATAAAGTGTGGCATGAAGGCCTAATTTTAAAATTAAAGACTTACTTACCAATAAACATTCTAAATCTTTTGGAAAGTTACATTATTGCCCGGAAATTCACTGTTGTGGAAGGAGACTTTATGAATATGCCTGAAACAATCTCATCCGGTGTGCCACAGGGGAGTATACTGGGGCCAGTTTTGTATTTGATTTATACTTGTGATATGCCTTTGAGCAGTAATATTCACACATCTATATTTGCCGATGATACAGCCTGCCTTAGTATTCACGAAAACCCTCACGAGGCTTCCCGATATCTTCAGCAACATATTACCCAGCTAGAACTATGGTTAAACAGGTGGAGAATAAAGGTAAACGAACAGAAGTGTGCTCAGGTAACATTTACCCTACGAATCAATAATCAAATTATTCCTCAAAATTTACAAGTGAAATACCTTGGTATACACCTTGATCGAAGGCTTATATGGAAACACCACATTGACTCTAAGCTAACGCAAATAAAACTTAAACTAAATCAGATACATTGGCTGATTGGTAGAAATTAAACCTTCAGTCTAGATTGAAAACTTTTGATATACAAGTCGCTTTTAAAATCTATATGGTGCTACGGAATTCAGCTTCAAATATAGAAAAAATTCAACGAAGGCAAAATAAAATTTTACGGATAATAACATCGGCTCCATGGTACATAAGAAATTCAAATTTACATCGTGATTAGTAACTGAAGAAATTGCAAAATACGCAGGCAAATATCTTACAAAACTCGAGTCTCATCCTAATCCGCTTGCTCGTAATATCTTGAATTTTACTGGACACATCCGCTTAAAAAAGAGGGACACAAGGGCTCTAATACTCAACACTCCAGAAGAAACTGCTTGAAAATACTTTTGTTTTTGCTTATCACTACTTATGTATTATTAATAACTATCACTAAGTTTATGTCCGACACTGGTCGGGCCTAATTAATTATATTTAGATTTAAGATTTGAATAATTATTGTTAGTTCATATTTGAAGATACAATTAATAAATATATGTACTAAAAAAAAAAATAAAAAAAATAAAAAAAAATATATGAATTGATATTTAAATAAGTTGGTGAAATTGGATCTAAGTATGTACGCTTGTATTAATCAAGGTCAATAACAAAAGAACATTGCTATGGACTGAGATGTCAGTTAATTATTTGGAAGCTACTTTAAATGATCAAATTTGAACAGATTTAAACTGGATTTGAATACAGTCAAATCCCGATAATTCGTACCCCGATAAATCGTAATTCCCGATAATTCGTAATAAACTGTCGGTCCCTTGGGAAAATCTCGTTAATTCGTAAAATTTCTATACATTTTGGTCCGCTCGCTAATTCGTAATTTTTTCAAATAAAATCTTCTTTACCTCTTATAAATCGTAATTGTATGCTACCTACCACTTATAATTCGTAATAAAAAACAACAGAAACATGGAAAGAATGATTTTTTGTTTACCGCAATTTTTTGCGTGGGTTTTTGCTTTTGCTTGTGTGTGTGTGTTTATTTTCTTAAGATCAGCTTGTTACATGAATAATAAAAAAAATGTCAAAGCGCACGCATAAAACTCCGCCGATGTTACAAAAACAACAAATTTTTGTTTTTTATGTTTTTTTATCGTTTTAGAAAATAAATTGAAAAACCCTGTTAATTCGTATTTATTTTATTTTAACCCCGTTAAATCGAAACACAGCTAAATCAAAAACTCCTATAATTCGTAAGAAATGGCCGGTCCCTTGCAATTACAAATTATCGGGTTTTGACTGTACATACCTTTAAAGTATCGTTTTATCTTCGTTATTGTCTCATTGTATTTCTCTAGCAAAGCGTTCTCACTTATACAACAAATATTCATAATTTGGTATTAAAAGTGTTTTTGTATACATTTATTAATTATTGTCGTTAATTTGAATTTGAATGGAATGTAACTTTTGACATTCTTTAAAAAAAAAATTTATTTTTTTGTTAAAGTTTTTATTCTCTCTCTCTCTCTCTCTCACTCTCTTTTAATAAAGCAATTAATTAGTTTTTAAAACGTGTAGGTATAAGAGGCTTATAACACCGCTAACTACATCGATCACCACACGAATGGGTTCAATGGCCAAACAAAATATGCACACACTACAACATTTTAAATACCCTGTTCATATCGTCATTACGCCACAATAAACGTTTTAGTTATAATAGGTATTTTATAGAAATTTTTGTTAACAACAAATACATTTTTTAACTAGTAAATTATGATTGTAATATTGCAGATTAGTTACCTTACAACTCATATATGCTGTAAAAAATTGTAAAGAAAACACAAAGTAAATACAGTACATGACGGATAAAAGAACATCGCATATAAGAAAAAATCGTTTACAAGAAAGTATGGCAGAAACAATATCTTTCAATATAAAAAGAATTTTGCATAGAAAAAATGTTTAGGTGTAAGGTGAAAAACTGATGCAAGCCACAGACTGTCCCTATTTGTGGCGAAAGTGATTTCCCGATTGGATCTGAATAATAAAACTTCTTTTAGACTCTTAATCGTATGAGTTCTTGCAATTATGGTTCGGAAAACCCCAAAGTAATTGTTTCGGAAAAACCCACATCTCAATGAAATGCAGGCAAGCACCGGTAATTTACGATGAAATGCCAAATAAATAATTTTTTTTTTTGTCTGGGCACTTCTCTATGACTCGAATGATTTTTTTTTTTTGTCAATCGAAGTTGCAGACGATCAGACAATCAGCCGACAACGAGTGCGTGTAGCTGAAAAACACGACTGCACTCACACAACTTTGTGATTAATGAGTTTATTTGACCCGTCTCCCATGCACTTTATATTAAAAAGATGGACCAAATTTTTTTTTTTTTTTGCAAAAGACTACATAAAATTATGTATGTATGTAAGTGTGCCATGTGCGAAACATGCGTAAAAAAGGCGTAACCACTAATTACTAATGAAAAACTGTTTGATTAAGACACGTATTTATTAAGTTAAACAATTTCATACATATTTAGTGGACAATTTTATAGAATCCAACATGATTGGAAACAATTTAAATCAATAAATACATGTCTGAATCAAAAAGTTTTTCATTAGTAATTAGTGGTTATGCTGTTTTTGGTCACATGGCACACAAGAAGTGACAGATGTAAACTCAGCCTAAGTAAGACGGCTTTTTTGTGCGAGAAAAGGGAAAAGAACTCCCATTCTCATTTTCCTTCTCTTCCACAAACTCAAGACTTTGCAAAATAAACTTTGCGCATGGAAATGCCACCTAAGGTTTACAATGGGTTTCTTCGAAAATATGGGTAGAAGGAGGGGGGACTTGTTCCCCTTATGCATAACTCTGGTTTTTGACAGCCGATTTTTTAAATTCTTGTTTTATTTGAAAGTTTGGTTCAGCAATTTTTTTTCAAAAATTGGAGGGGGAAATTTTCTCCAGCCCATCACATAACTCTTTCATTTGTAAATCGATTTTGAAAATTAGTTTTTTGATTTGCAAAGGTTTGCTTACAGTTTTGTGCCCACAATTTTTTCTAAAATCAGAGGGGGAAATTTGCTTCCCTTATGCATGGCTCTGTCATTTGTCGACCGATGCTCAAAATTCTTTTTGGTGTGAAAGCCGTTGCCTGCTGTTTGGTCCTTTAGCTTCCTCATGCATAAATCTGTCATTTGTAAAGTAATTTGCAAAATTAAAAAAAAAAAAAAAATAAAAAAAAATAGCCGATGGCCTTGGCAGCCAGTGCTATCAATGTATATATTATTGTTATATTTTATATAATTTTAATATCAAGTAAATAAATAAATAAAAAAAAAATTAAATTTTTCGTTTGAAAAGATTTGCCCGTAGTTTGGCCTCATAATTTTTTAAGAAATCGGAGGGGGAAATTCCACCTCATGCATAACTTTGTCATTTCAACTGATTTTCAAAAAAAAAATTTATTTGAAAGAGTTTGCTTGCAGTTTGGTCCAACACATTTTTTTGGAAAATCTGTGAGGCATTTTGTAATATTTTCCGTAAGAAATTTGCATTTCAGTTGGTTTTTTTCCGCTGAACTACTTTAATTCATTGCCTTGCAGATATCGCTTATTAACTCACACAACGTCTATAACTCAAAAAGAAACCAGTTTGCCAGAAAACGAGTTTGAAGTTTTCAATTTACAAACATTTTAATGGAAAAAGAAAATTTTATTATTCTCTGAAGAGTTGAGTTAAACAAGATATTTGTATGAACTTTTTACACAATATGAAGAACGATATGAGGATAAATGAAATTTATTTGCTGGTGGTTAAGCGATGTCTATATGCATTTCATTGTTGCTTTAACAAATCGTCAGTAGACTTCAACCTTATGCACAAACTTAGTAAATAATTTTTATTCGATATGAATCTATTTTATTTTTCAAAATGTATGGTTGAAAACTCTACTGACGATTTGTTAAAGCAACAATGAAATGCATATAGACATCGCTTAACTACCAGCAAATAAATTTCACTGATAATATAATTATGACAATATGTCGAATAATAAATTTCTTGAATATGAGGATAAATTTTGCATCATTAGGTTAGATTGGATTAGGTTAGCAGGCTGCTGGCAAGGAAGAGTCGAAAATTAAAGTCCAGCTCACTTGGATCCATTACAATGATCGCTTTGTGCTACCTATAAGTTGAAAAGGAGATAGAGAGAGAGAGATATAGGGAGGAGGGTGAGAAGGGTAGAAGTAGAAAGATATAATAGTTATTTAAGGGAGATGAGAGGTGAAAGTGGGTCACGATTTGGCTAGGGGAGGACAAAGGCTCAAGTTTTTGAGCTCAACTCGGATAAGCTGCCGAAGCATATTCTGCCAAGGAGGTGCAGCCGGAGATCCTCCAGAGCGGGACAATAACACAGGAGATGAGGGATATTTTCCTCCTCTTCCTCATTGCAACTGTAGCAGTAGTCATTATACGGGAGACCCGTACGTTTAGCATGGGTTCCGAAGGCACAGTAACCGGTCAACGTGGCCACGAGGTTCTTCAAGTGCTTCCTATTGAAGTTCATGAGGATTTTCGTTCTGTAGGAGTTTAGGCGAGGCCAGAGGGCTCTCGCAATTGCATAGGTGTGCTCATTGCGCCATCTTCCTTGGGCTAGTTCAAGAAAGGTAACATCGAACAGAAAAGAAGAAGAAAAACAGGCTTATAAGAAAAATTATCGTGAAATTTTATGATTTTCTTATATTCGTGATGTACTGTTAAAAACAGACATCAAATTTCTTTAGTTTGTTCTTATTTCTACTTTCCATAGCAAAAAGTCTACCTATAAAATATGCCGTCGTTGTTGTTTTAATGACTATCACGTTTAGTCAGCATTTCCATTATAATTTTTTTTTTTTATAAATAAGTATGTGTATATGTATGAAGTTATGTATGGCTCCCGGTGTTGTGTTACTGGTTGTTTATAGTTCTGGACGTTTTTCCATAATATTTATTCTTTTAACTTATGAAAGTATTATGAGCATTTTTTTTTAAATTTTGCTTGGTTTATAATTTTTTTAGCCTGGTGTCAGTTACTTTTATAAATTTTTATGACATTTTGACACAACTTGTCATAATATGCACACACAAAAATACAAAACGAAGAAGTAGGAAAAAGGTGGGAATGACATCATACCTAAAAAAAACACCAAATTGAATTCTGATGTGTTGCATGCAGACACAATGCACTGGATGGAGATTTTCAACAATTATTGTGCATGATCGCAGGAGAGTTATTTGTAAAAACTGCAGTACTTACACATTTCAAATATTGCTGCAGCGATTACTTCAAGAGCTGAAATATTTAGTTTTAGATTAAAGTTATACAACAACGAGTTTGTACAGAGTTAAATAAAGTAGCAGGCAAAGTAGAAGCTAACTTGGCGATTTTGATTTTACATTGCTTTGAAAAAATAACATAAATAAGATAAGTTTCAATCATTTACACCATTTCCCTATGAGGCAGTAATAAAAAGCAACAATTCAATTTCCAACAGGAATTAAACTAATACAGGGAGAAACAATTTAAGTTTTAATTGAAAGTGCGTCTAACTACGATCCCTTTGTTACCTAAGAAAATAAAATCAACTCAACTATTTTCAATTACATGGTTTGTGGATGGTTCGCTGCCCGGGCAGCATTATTATTATTAATAAAAGAGTGATTGAAAAAATACAAATACCTTCAATCAATTTGTTTGTCAACTTATGATGTACTTATTAATTGCACGAAATACAATCTCGACATTTGCAACCTGAGAAAATTAAATTAAATGTTTTACAGACAATGAAATATTTTATTAACAATTGATTTGTTACCCAAAAAAACAAATATCTTTAACAAATTTGTTTCTCAAATTATTGTCTTATTAGCATGGCAACCAGAAATATGATCCAAAAAAGGTGTTTTATGCGCATTCAATATGCACTAATAATTTGAAAATATGCACATAAAAACTAAAAAAAAATGTGCCCTTAAAAATTACATAAATTGGATTATTTGGAAATGAAAATCTAGTTTTAACTCAACAATTCAATAAAAATTTTGCAAATAAAACAAGGCAAAAATAAAATAATTAGAAAAAGGAAACAAGAAAAAAATTAATAGAGAACAAAAATATAACTTCAACTTCAAAAGGGATCACGATACCAGAATGAAATCTTTGGAACTGTAATTTGAAGAATAAGACAAACTCTTTATTTATAATTGTTGTTGCAATAAACACAAAATTTTCATTTAGATTTTTAAATAAATATCGCTGCCTCTCACATCTACATTGAAAATGTTCTTTCAAACTCAACTGATGTAATCGGTCACACTGGCCAATCCAAGTTTTTATTGAAATTAACGTCCAATGAGGATGTTAAAACACATGTTACCCCTGTTTAAGTTGAAATTTGAAAAATACAAATCAACAGTATTTGTTCAGCCATTACAATTTAGTAGAAAAAAAAAAATTTTAAATAAACCATTTAAAATTGTTTTAATTTGCTTGTTTCGTTTTTCTTTCACAAGACTGTTTGTTCACAAGTGAGTGAAAATTAAAAAATCTAAAAGTTTGACAGCGTCCCTTTTCCAAATTGTTTTCTTTTAAATTCGAATGCTAGAACACAGACTATTAATTTGTATTTATTAAATTTCAACTTAAACAGGTGAAACATGTGTTTTAACATCCGAACTCACAAGAAAACATGCGAAGCAATGTGGAAGCCTGAACATAGACGATTCGCAATGGCCTTTTTTAAAGTCTTACTTCCTAATGGTAGCAAAATATTGCTTGCTCATACTCTTGTCCCTTTCACCACAGGCATAGAATATTGAAAATGAAATTTAGGCGGCGAAAAGTAGAAAGTTTTACCAAAAAATTTTATTTGTTAAAATACTAAAATAAAAATAAAAATTATAAAGTACCAAAATGCCCTAAAAGCGTCAAATATGCTCTGAAAATTTTAAAAATGCTCAAAATATACGTGTTAGACTGAAATATGCAAAAACATGCCTTAAAGGGTAAAATATGCAAAAATATGCACTAACAAATCGCTGCCAAAATTCATAAAAAGTTCTGAAACGGATAAATTTCCCATTTCCGCATCGATACGTTAGACAAGAAAAAACATGCAATTGCATATTTGCGGTTTCCCTGCTTATTGGTAATTGTATGAAATTTTAATATGTATTAACAAAAAATTTTTTTACTATAATTCATTTTTTTTAATTAATTTTTTGACAAAAATCTTTGCTACATTTTTAATAAAAAGAAATATTTATTTATTTATTTATTTATATTGATATTGTAGTTAAATACAATAACAATATAAGAGCACTAGCTAAAGAAATAATTAACATAATTGTTGCATTATCAAGAAATACTTTAATGTATTAAAAGTGTCTTTACATGGTAATACAAAGTTTTACGACTTTGTAGAATCAAAATATTCTGAAATTCTCTCCGTGTTTAAAACAAAGAGAACAAGAGTCTGTTGTAGGTATTTTCATGTTTACACTGATAATATAAGTAAAATTGGTTTTGCTGTACCAGTTAAGTAGCTGATGGTTGCAGTCGTAAAATATTTAAAATAACAACATGAAAATTTCCTGAGTTGATTTTGGTTGTTTTTGTAAAAGTGTCAACACCTTCAATAGATACAATCAGTGCTGCCAATGTTTAATTTGAAATACACCTCTGGTGTGATGAGAATACTTAAGTTTCTAAAATGGTTTAGAACATAAACATTTACCGACCGCTTGTCAAATTTTCTATCCGTATTCTCTCCTATTCGATACATTTTACTTTTATATGATACGATTGGGTATAATCTACAGAATTTTTTGATATGTCGTTATACATTGTATTACCATGTAAAGACACCTTAACTAAACTACAAACAAAAATCTTTTCTCAACTAATCTTATCAACAAAATTAGTGTTGCTATTTAATAATAAATATTGCACCTCTTTGTTTTTTATATTTCAGAAATAAATAAATTGGTACAAGAAATCACAAAAATCTAAAAGCATGATTCCACGGTTGGAAAATTTAAACTTTTTTTTTGCATATAAAAATAACTAGTTAAAATTAATTTATTTCTTGTTTTTTTTTAATTAATAATTTATCTTTCGTATAGAAAATTTTAGAAATAATATACAAAGCTCCAGAGATGGAACATTTAAACTTTTTTTTTTGCATATAAAAGCATGTAAATAAAACTACATATTTTTTCTTTATTATTATTGTGTTTAATATTTTATACTTCAGCAAGAAATAGCTTGAAAAGCAACAAAGTTAAAAAATACTGTTCCAGAGCTGGAAAATTTAAAATTTTTTTTATAAAAAAAAGGACTTAAATATTTTAGAAAAATCTTTACTCCAGACTTTCTTTTTTTATCTGTCAATTTTTATGAAAAAATCAGGGCCATATCGTCGTGTTCGTGATCGAATGACTTTAATCAAAATTTCACTGTTTGAGATCGCCGTATTCGATATCCAACAGCTTGTATCGAAATTGGAGATTATGACATTCGATAGCGTGTAGTCGATCGAAATGTCATTCGATATTACAAGAGCTTTCGTATTCATACTCACATTTGTTCTTAACAAAAAACCGAAATTATTATTTTACTAAGTACGTAAGTTTAACAAATGTTATACTTAATTGTAAAAATTCCTAAAAAAAAATAAAAAAAATTTATTTACTATGACTGTGATTAGATTAGATTTTTCCAAGAAATACAGTTTTTCGTGAATAATATCAAAAACATTACCTTTTTGCTTAGGACAAATATAAATAAAATAAATGGAAAACAGAATGAACTCATGACCATTGCTTCGCAATTCTTCTCGGGTATGCATGACATTTTCATCTTCTTTATGAGAAATTTCAGTTTTAAGAATTTTACGTTTTCTTACCTCTATTTGGTTTCTTTGTTTAAATTGTATAAGAATCATACGTTTTTATTCTACTACAACGCAAGAAAATCATTTTCATTTGCAAAGAAATTTGGATTCGAACTCTATCGAACGTCGCGAAATTTAATTCGATACGCAAGATCATTCGATCACGAATTTGACGATTTGGCTCCATGTAGAAGCAACAATCAATCATATTGTAATTAATTGAAGAGAAAAAGAAAGAGGGAGTAAGTTTTCAGCTTACTTTGAATTAACTGAGAATATTGCAAACACATATGGTGAAGTGACATAAAGATAGAATGTAGGTATGTTGTTTCTACAACTCTGTTGTGGTGCGTTTTGTTAATTTTTATAACATCGGTGCAGCGCCTCTGGTGTTAATTAGGCACAATGTTTGACGCTATACTATTATTAGTTGTTTTACTACGTTGACGATTTATTCATTTATTTTTTATTCGCTTCTTTATGATTATTAACAAAAAAATTTAGAAAATTTTTTCCGGCATTATTTTCAAAAGTTGCCCATAACAACAACCGATTAATTAAACTTTTCTTCTCGAATGCATTCTCATTACAAATGAGTCATTGCTACTCGTATAAATTAAAATTATTCATTCGTGTATGTGCGTTCGCTTCCTTTTTATCCATCTACAAAAAGAAAAAGTTTCAAAATGTTCGCTGTTCGCTATTTTAAACAAAGAGTACGAGTATTCAAATTAAACCCGAAATTCATCATTATAATTAATGGTGAATAATAAAGATATTTCATTCTTGCCACAGAAACCATAAAACTAAACAACCAGTTGTAGTTTAATTTTAATTTATTTCTTTATTTCTTTTCTTCTTCTTTGTTACATAAAAGTAACGACTTCAAATAGAATTTTTGCTATTTAACTATTTAACGAAATGGAAACTAAATAAAGAATAGGGAAAAGTACCAAAATAGCATGGAAATAAAACAATTTGAAAATAGAAAATAGACCGAAAAGAAAGAACAAAAAATAAATAACGCAAAAGCATTAAAACAAAAGTCAACCATCAAAAGATTTTAAGCACAAACAGATATAAACTTTATTTAAGGTGGAATAACCTTTGCCAAGTAAATTAAAAAAACTATTAGGAGGAACAATATGTCGTTCAGAAGATACATTCAAACATATTTATTTAGCAATATTTAAATATGACTAAAAATAATAAAAATGGTTTTAGTTAAAATTTAATGAGTGAATGCAAAACCGCTTTAGCTTGAGGCCAAAAGTACTCAAATCAACAACAAATATAGTAAATAAAAAAACATACATACGTCTAGGTTGTGGCTTCTGAATTATGTTCAAGTATTTTCTTGCGAATACGGCTGTTAAAACATACTCGTATGTCACTGTTTAAGTTGAAATTTAGAAAATATAAATTAATTTAGCCGATTTCCTTGGCAGCCAGTGCTGTCAATGTATATATATTGTGGTTGAAGTCTACTGACGATTTGTTAAAGCAACAATGAAATGCATATAGACATCGCTTAACCACCAGCAAATAAATTTCACTTATAATATAATTATGACAATATGTCGAATAATAAATCTCTTGAATGTTTCATTAAAATACTATTTTTCATTTTGCCTATAAATACTTTTATTGTTATCCAATGGATTTCTAATTGTATAAAGGTGTAGAAAAATAAAATAGATTCATATCGAATAAAAATTATTTGCTGGGTTTTGTATAAGTTACTAAGCCTACTATGCTTATTTTTCTTTTGTGATTTTCAAAAATATTAATATTTGTGAATTCTCAAATAGTTTATGAAAGTCTGTGCATAAGATAAGAGGTTTGTGACTGTTCAAAATGTGTGGTTGAAGTCTACTGACGATTTGTTAAAGCAACAATGAAATGCATATAGACATCGCTTAACCACCAGCAAATAAATTTCACTTATAATATTATTGTTCTTTTTACATAATTTTAATATCAAGTAAATAAATTAATTAATTAATTAATTGCATTTGTTCTAGCTTCCGAATTTCGAAGAAAATCATTTGGAAAGGGACGATTTAAAATTTTCTGATTTTTTTGTTTACACTTTTGAACAAAAAAAAAACTTGGATTTATCGCACTGGAAATAGTCTAGTGAAAGCCACAATACTATGCATTAATTGTAATGGGACTGTTAAATGGTTAACAGTGCGCTGTTAACTAGAAAATGATATTTGTGGTTTTTGTCTCTGCTACTTCAATTTAAATTTATCTTCACACATATTGAAAATTGCATTGTTGTGCGAGGTATGCACAAAAGTGCGAAAGAATTGTTTGAGTTTCAATAAATCGTACATAAATTTCAATCTTAATAGTTGTAATCATATACATCAGGGGTGCCCAAAAGTTCCTTATGGCAGAGCAAATACCAATACATTTAAAGAAAAACTAATTTTTATTCAAAAAGAACGACAAAAAAACTAATAAGACAAAGTTGTTTGTGTATTTCGTGTTGCTACCCTGTCGGAAATTCCGTTAGTTTTAAACTAACTTTCAGCTAACTATTTCGCAACTAGTACTGACTGGCACTTGGATTACTTTTCAATGTAATCAACTGACTATTTTAACATTGCGATGTCCTAGGCAGTAGTCAATTGTCTCACTCTGCATTAGTTTCAGCTAACTTAAAGTTGGCTTTTTTAAATCACCTGGTAGTCAGTAAATTTAAAAATATTTTCTGGGGTTCGAACATGTATCATCACACTTTGTGTACTCAACGCGCTAACTACACAGCCAAGGTACCATCTAAAATAATAACAGACAGCAAAATCTATATATATAAAAGAAAGTAGTGTTAGTTACACCACTTATAACTCAAGAACGGCAGAACAGATTTGGGTGAAAATTGGTAGGGAGGTAGCTTAGAGCCAGGAGACGGACATAAGATACTTTTTATCCCGTTCGACAGCGTTCCCGTGTGACTTGACATGAAACGTCAGTCACTATAAAACGTGGTATAACAAAAAAAAATCAGACTTGGAATAACAAAACGCAAATGATAGCTATGTAATTGACGTATAATGACAGCTATGTAATGACGTATAGATGACAATTTGATATTTGTAAGAAATCAATATTCAACCTATTTCTATTAAATAAATAATTAACAATTATAATGTAATGATAGTGCCATTGCCCATTCGTATAAACAGTGAAGTGAACTATAAAACTCGGTATGCAAGAAGAATACGAAATACTGCAAATGAAAGGACTGAAGAAGAACAAGAAATTGCACGTGAACAGCGCCGCGATAGTATGGCTCGACTTCGTGCTTCTCAATCACGAGAGCAAAGTGAAGCAGCCCGTGAAACATCTCGGTTGGCAATGCGGAATCGTCGAGCGAACAACAGAGGTCAACAAATAGATAATTTGCGACGCAGAACAAGATATTTATCAAGTGCTGATTTGAATCGAGCAGCGTTTCGATACGATTGCAGCAATGATTACAGCTTGCATCCTAGCGTTTGCATTGGGCAAATGGACGTTGTTTGTGAGTATTGTGGTGCATTGGGCCAACGTCATTTGAGACACTACGAACTGTTAATGGTGTAATATTCCCAACATATCGTGCTGCATGTGAGGAATTGAACTCATTAGAAAACGATACCCATTGGGATACGACAATCGCTGAAGCCATTATCTCTGCATCTCCAAGTCAGATACGCACATTATTCGCTATCATAATTTCGACATGTTTTCCATCAAACCCATGTAACCTGTGGCACAAATACAAGGATAATATGTCAGAAGATATTTTACATCAAATTCGTGTCAGTTCCAGAAATCACGATATTGAGATGAATGAGGAGATACATAATCGTGCTTTACTCTTGATCGAAGATATGTGTTACCTCATGTGCGGTAATTTATTAATCAGGTTAGGAATGCCAGCGCCATATCGTGAAATGAATGACGCATTTAATCGAGAATTGGAACGGGAACGTGAATATGATCACCTGGAATTAGATTTAGTAGTTCAAACGAATGTACCCCTGTTGAATTACCAACAAAAGGAAGTTTATGATACTTTAATGAAGGCAATCGATGATGAAAATGGTGGTTTATATTTCCTAGACGCCCCTGGTGGAACTGGCAAGACATTCCTCATGTCATTAGTTTTAGCAACTGTTCGGGCGAGATCCAACATAGCGGTTGCAGTTGCTTCTTCTGGAATAGCAGCCACATTGTTAGAAGGATGCCGTACGGCTCATTCAGCATTAAAATTACCGTTAAATCTTCAAACTATTGAAGAACCAACGTGTAATATTGCAAAACACTCAGCAATGGCCAAAGTTTTAGCGGCATCGAAAATCGTCATCTGGGACGAATGCACAATGGCGCATAAACGTGCATTAGAAGCACTTAACCGAACATTAAAAGATTTACGCAATGACTCGAGATGTTTTGGAGGAGCAATGATTTTACTGTCTGCAATGATTTACTGTCTGTACTGCGATTTCCGCCAAATACTGCCAGTAATTCCAAGATCTACGGCTGCCGACGAAATAAACGCTTGCCTCAAATCGTCAAATCTATGGCGCTATGTGAAGAAACTGCAGCTGACAACAAACATGAGACTTACATTGCTTAATGATACATCTGCTGAAGATTTCTCGGAGCAATTGCTGACTATCGGTAATGGTCAAGTACCTGTCGATGAATCTAGCGGATTAATATCATTTCCAAATAATTTCTGTAATTTTGTCTCATCAAAAGACGAACTTATCAACAATGTATTTCCAAACATTATTTCTAACTTCAAAAATAATGAATGGTTGAGTGAGCGAGCAATTTTAGCGGCTAAGAATAAAGATGTAGATGACCTGAACTACATAATTCAAAATAAGATCATTGGATCAATGCATTCATTCAAATCTATTGACTGCGTCACAAATGAAGATGAAGCCACCAACTATCCAATTGAATTTTTAAACTCTTTGGACGTGCCTGGCTTACCACCGCACAATTTACGCCTAAAGGTTGGCTCCGTAGTAATCATGCTTCGAAACATAAACCAACCAAAACTGTGCAACGGTACGCGTTTGGTGGTTAGAAAATTGATGAACAATGTAATTTACGCTACGATAATGATAGGAAAATTCAAAGGTGAGGAAGTTCTTATTCCGAGGATCCCGATGATCCCAACCGATATGCCATTTGAATTTAAAAGACTTCAATTTCCGATACGTCTTGCATTTGCCATGACCATCAACAAATCACAAGGCCAATCCTTAAAAGTTTGTGGTTTAAATCTAGAACATTCATGTTTTTCCCATGGTCAATTATACGTGGCATGTTCACGGGTCGGAAGACCATCTGCGTTGTTTGTTTTTGCGCCTGATAATAAAACAAAAAATGTCGTGTATCACAAGGTACTTAAGTGAAGAGCAACCTATGTACTAAAATACAGAAATAATAATGAATGATTAATGTAGGTATTTAATTTTTTTGTATTTTTTCCAATAAAAAAAAACACAATCTGCTTATTTATTGCCATTAAGGCGGAACAAAGTTAGCCGGGTCAGCTAGTGTTAATATAAAACTGAAATGAGTTTCAAAGTAGCTGAGAATAAATTTGTTGGCTCTCACCAAATTCGATTACGTACTCAACTTAAGAATTCATTTTGGATTTTTTCTGCATGACATTGCAGTTAGCTTGTAGTCAGTCTAAGAAAAGTTAACTATAAGTTAACTATTTTTGTAGTCAACCACACATTCTCCGACGGGGTAGTGCTGAGTGCTGTATGTGTGTATGTGTGTATGTGTATTTCGTGTTGCTAGTGCTGAGTGTGTGCTGTGAGTATTAAAACACACAACCTCTAGATAAGCGCTTTTACAAAAACAAAAGAGCACCAAGGGCACAGGGCTTGGGCAACGCTGCTATACATCATTTTTTCGCATAAAATTTATATACCTAAAAAAATTAACCTAGTTATTTTGCACTTCTTTTTTTCTTAGTTGGTGGAGTAACACTTCCTTCTCACCACTTGCTCTTGTTTTGCACTTCCTATTTATCCGACTGACTTTTTTATTTTATTTGCAAATTCGAACACAAATAAATAAATAAACACTTTTAAAAGATGAAATCGTCGCAAAAATCAAAAGCCTAATTTTAGACACATTTATTAAAATGAGTCTGACATGATTTAAGTGCAAACTGTAAAAATTTAATGTATTATTTTTGTGCAATAAATTAAAAAATTTTATTAGTTGCACCAAGCATCATCAAGCCAAGCAGCATGATACAACAGCAGCGATAAGAACTTGTAACTGTCACTGTGTATAACGTCGTTTATTTTTAATGAGCGGAAGTAAATACACAGCGATGAGTAGCAGGCGTATATTATCAATGCCGCAAAATAAAAATTATTAAACAACTTTGCAGCTGAAATTAAGTGAGTTAATAATACAAAAAGGTTAAAAATAAATTTGTTCTATTAACAGACTTTTTTCTCGCTAAAAACAAAACGTTAACATAATTATACAAAATCTATACAATAGTAATGCAAGATTTTTATCAACTCGTTTAATATTAATCGAAAACATACCGTCATGTAATACAAACAAAAAGAAGAGGTAAGTTACATTTAAAATAATAAACTATTATATATATAGCAGCAGCAGCGGCAAAAAAAAATTTGCAATGTTGTTTTTTTTTTTTGTTGATACATATTACCAACAATTCATTTCGACCTATGAGTCCCACGATAGGTTGCGAATTGTGCAATTATAAGTTTGAGTATTGCAACGTTTCATAAGAATCAGTTAAATAGAACCACGTGAAATATATTATTTAATTTTAATGGGTGTGGTTGTCTCTTTCTTAGAGCATTGGGTGTATTCCAAGTTTCATAAAAATCGGTCATGTAGAAGCACGTTTAACATCATATTTAAGTTTAATGGGCGTGGTTACGCCCACTTTTTGGAATTTTTTATTGTGTCATTACGAAAGCCCAATGTGTATCCTAAGTTTCGCAGCAATTAAATAAGTAAATGATCATATACATATGTAATCAAAGAAATATATTAGTGGTAGTACCCCATCCACTTTTTTAACAGTGGGACCAAAGGGAAGCTTTACTCTCACACAAAATATTATAATTTTTAACATGAAGTAACAAACATAAAAAATAAAAAATACAGACGACTTGAGAACCTCCTCCTTTTTTGAAGTCGGTTAAAAAGGACATCATCATCTTTTCATTAATTCTGTTTCAAGATATACGAGTATGCATACATATATTTGACCTCCTTGGAACTTTTTTTTTTTGGTTGATAAGTTTTTTTGACTAAAAACATTTCCTATTTTTCATATGAAACTTATGCGAAAAGTTTCTTTGACAAATTTTTTAAATCTTTGACTATATTGCAAAGCGTATCAAACATACTTGTGTCACCCGGTCAAAAAAATACTTGTGTGGCAACACTCTATTCTTGAATAGCTGTTGTTGTTATTTACATTTATTTTCTTTACATAATTTTTACAACTACAATTTGAAGCTGAAAAAGTCAGCCAATGTATTAAATGGCAAAATAAGAAAATATAAAACATGTTGATTATTGAGTTCTTGTTTCAACTTTGTTATTTTTTAAGCTTCTCATTTGTTTAAATGAAAGTTTAACATAATAACTCTAGTTGTTCTAAGAAATTTTTGGGTAAAGATAACCTGATGATCTGCATTAGCAAAAGTGAAATGAGCTTAGGATCCAGCTAAACCCCTAAATAATCAATTTCAATGTATTTTTCATAAAAATGATTTTACTTAAGTAAAATATTAATTTGGGATTATTAGTGCGTTAACAAATGTTAAACTTAAATTTTAATTTTTAAAAACAATAAAAGATTTATGTCGCTACATAGGAGTTTCCACAAAATAACTTTGAATAATTAAAAACCAATTTTCAAATTCTATGCAATAAAGAGATTTTATGCTTGAATTTTTTCATTTATTGCTTGAAAATTATTTTCTTTTTTTAAAAAAATTCTTTAACTAAAATAAAACTACTACTCAACTCTTTAAGTGCGATGCGAGAGAAAATACTATAGAACTTCTTATAGGCTATAGTAACATGCAAATTTGAAAGCAGGTAACCTACCTGGCTTCTATTAAATTCATTAATATAACTTCAAAAAATTCAGCAGAGTGCGCATAAAGTGTTCCGTACGGCGCTGGTTTCTTTTAGGCGATTTTTTCTTTTGTTTTTTTGGCGATTTGATTTTCGCAATACATCTTTTCAGTTTTAACAATTTTTTTGCGCTTTTTTCGTTTTGGCGATTTTTTTTTTTTGCTGACCTTTTTACTTTTGGTGATTCTTTTTTTTATTTTAGCGGGTTTTTATAGATTGTTTTAAAATTTTTTAGTTTTGGCTCTTTTTTGCTTTAACGATTTTTCTAGGTTATTGGCGATTTTTTTTTTATTTTTATTTTAGCGATTTTTATTAGATTTCTGGCGATTTTTTCGTTGAGGCGAGTTTTTTAGATTTTTGGCGATTTTTTTTAGTTTTTTGCTGACTTTTTTACTTTGGGTGATTCTTTTTTTCATTTTAGCGGGTTTTTATAGATTTTTTTAAGATTTTTTAGTTTTGGCTCTTTTTTGCTTTAACGATTTTTCTAGGTTATTGGCGAATTTTTTGTTTGTTTTTATTTTAGCGATTTTTTTAGATTTCTGGCAATTTTTTCGTTGAGGCGAGTTTTTTAGATTTTTGGCGATTTGTTTTTAGTTTTTTGCTGACCTTTTTACTTTAGGTGATTTTTTCCTTTGTATTAATTTAATTTTATTTTTGTGATATTTTTTTTTATTGTGGCGATTCTTCGATTCGACATTTTTTTAACTTTTTGATCGTTTTAGTTTTAGGGCTTTTGAAAATTTCAAGAGTTTGCATCTTACGGTTTCCAAGATACAGCAAGATGTCAAAATTATATTTTCAAAATTACACTAACTGATAAAATACCCTTTAATTTGTTTTTTTTTAATTTCAGTGTTACTTCGTGCATAAAAATACACTAACTTTTCAAGTGTCTATATACAAGTTTAATTGTCTTGTTCAATTGTATGTTACATTAGGATCTCAAAATGTTTCGTTGCTCGTTTTAGAATACCCTGTATATTGCTTAACAGTTGCATTTGGATTTGTGATTATAGCAGCCAAAGTTTTATTTTTTGTGAAAATTTCAGGTCATTAGCTCTTCCGGTTCTCGAGAAAACAACCCGTAACAGAGACACAGGCGGACAGACAGACGGACATCGTAGCGAAAACAGTAGGGCTCCTTTACATCCTTGGTGTAAGGCCCTCTAATAAAATACTCATTACATAAATATAACCTGCATTTTCTCGTGATTCGCGCACTCGTAATCAATATTCAAAGAACTTCAAGGCACCACACACACACACACGCGCACATGCACAAAAGAAGTCAATTAAAATATCCGCAACGTCAAAAATAGAGAAATGTTTAAAACAAGGGGGAAGAAAGTGGTAAAAAAATAAAATAATGATTTTATAAATGAGTCCACTGTAATTATTGCTTATTTCTTCTTATTTTTTATTATTAGGCTGTCTGATGAAATAATCATAAAAGTTATTTATTTATAGCCAATACAATTAAACAAACTAATGAACATGCGAACGAATAAAACGCATAAATTAATTTATGAATTTCTAAAAGAACCACTTGAAACAACGATTTCAATGGATTAACCTGATTGAGATTTTCCAAAGTGGTTATTTTTTATTTAAATTTTTTATTCTTACTTATACTTTGAGAAAAAAACATAAATAGTATGTAAAAGTTATATGAACAAATGAAAAGAAATGACCCAGTTCAAATGAATAAAGTTAAAAATATTTTTTTTTTCAAAGAAAATGAAAATAAAAAACACAAATGAAGCAGGATGTAAAGTAAACATAATTTTTTTTTGTATTATTTTATTTTTAACCGAATTACAAAAAAAAAGGAGTAGGTTATCAATTCGTCTGTATTTTTTTTTTTTTTTTTTTTTGTTACTTCATCACTCAGTACATTTTAGACCGATAGTAAAAATTCTTTTTTTTTCTGAGAGGTTTTAAAATAAGTGGGCAGGGACACGAACATTAATTTTTTTATTTGATTTTATGCTATTCTATATATTTGATTGCTGCGATACATAGCAATCACCTTGGGTTCTTGTAATTACACAATTTCATAGTTGAAAAAATGGGCAGGTCTGGACTACGCTAATTTAAAGTTTTTATTATTTTTCACGTGTTTCTACTTCACCGATTTTTACGAATCCTACCACACACCTTGAGCTTAAAAATAGACACAGTCTTCCATTTAAGAAAATGGGCGCAGTCAGGCCCATTAAAATTTAACATTTCATTTTAACTAGTTCTACTTTATAATTTTATAGCTCACGCACTTCTTAACCAACAGATTTTAATTTTTTTTTTTAAGAATTTACTTCCAGTTTGGTTTTTTTTTAAATGTTCTATCAGATCTTTGCATTGAAGTCGTTTGTTTTGCAGAATTATTTACAATTAAATTGTTTGCATTTTTATGATCAGTTGTTTTTTTTTATACACACGAGTACAGTCCAGTCCACTTAGTCTTATTTTACAATCCTCATTTTCAATTTCTCAAAAATTGTAACTATTCCAAAAACCTTGGAAAACTATCTGCACATGTACACTGAAAAAATATTTCTCCAATCAATACCTTTGATTAAAAAAAAATTAATTCAAAATTTATTTGTGTCAATTAAACTTTTTAATTAATTTAATTTTTAAACAAAAATATAATTAACTTAATTAAATTTAAATGAATTATTCGTATTTTTTAGTCCATTAAAAATTTAATTGTGTCAATAAAACTTTTTAATTAATGAAATTTTAAACAAAAGTTTAATTGACTTCATTAAATTTTTAATTAAACTTTTAATGCAGTAAAATGTTAAACAAAAGGATTACTAAACTTAAATTGTAACAATTCCCACATAAAACACTAATTATTAAATTGACGGCACCCGGTCAAAAAAAATACTTGTGTGGCAACACTCTATTCTTGAATAGCTGTTGTTGTTATTTACATTTATTTTCTTTACATACTCTTAAAACTACAATTTGAAGCTGAAAAAAGTCAGCCAATGTAGTAATGATAAAGTAAGAAAATAAAAAACATGTTGATTATTGAGTTCTTGTTTCAACTTTGTTATTTGTTGAGCTTCTCATTTGCTTAAATGAAAGTTTAACATATTAACTCTAGTTGATCTAAGAAATTTTTGGGTAAAGGTTCCCTGATGATCTGCATTAGCAACAGTGAAATGCGCATAGGATCCAGCTAAACCCCTCAATAATCAATTTCAATGTATTTTTATTAAAAAAAATATTTTAATTAATAAGTAAAATAATAATTTGGGATTACTAGTGCGTTAACAAATTTTAAAAGTTTAGTTGACTCAGCTACATTTTTCATTAAATAGAAAAGGAGGAAGATCTGGTCCAAAGACCGGCACTGCTACACCTGATGGATCTTTTGCGCCATGATTTTAATTAATTAATTAATTTTTAAATAATTTAATTTTATTTTTTTAATTAATTAGATATTTGTAGTTTTTTTTCTATTAGACGTGTTACATATTTCTGTGGCAAAAAAGAATACGCACTTTTTCTCGAGATAAGCTGATTTTGAGTTAACGGTACCTGCGAAATTTGCATATTTGAAAGTACCCCTGGGCAAAATTTGAAGGGATTTGTGCGGTTTTTAAATAAACTATAGCAAAATTACTTGCGGCTTATCTTTTTTAGACTTCTGCGCCTTTATTAAGAGTTGCATTCGATTTTCGATCTTCGCTGGCTATCGAACATCGAAAATCGAATGTTCATCTCACATTACGAGAATGGAAAATTTCGTTGAGCAACGAATTTTCTATCGAACAGAATTTAGCTTCCGATGAAGTATTTTAGTATAAAAAATTATTATAAACTATTGTTTTTTTATTTTTAAGTAAAGTTGTTGCAAATTTTAAAAATCACTTTGAGTGACGTTCACAATAAGGACGTTCTTTGTAGAATGCTCGTCATAAAAAAATTTAACTGACTCCAAAATCAGACACTAAGAAATTAAAAATAGTAAAATTTGGTATAATTAAACTTTTCTTGCCTTCTGCAGAAAATCACATTTATACATAAAATATTTTTTTCTATAAACAGAATTAAGCAAGTAAATACTAAATTTGACTAAGATTGAAGAAAATTTAAATTTTTTCTTGCCTAGTTGAAAAAAAAAATTTTTATTGCACAAATTAGCAATAAAAATATATTTTATTTGCTATAATTGCTTTATTTCTAATTTTGAGTTCAACAGGTGTTTCTAGTTTTATTTCTATTACAGCTTTTCTGTTTGCTTTTTAATAGAGCTTTTTAATAGGGGTGAGTAAAGCTTTTGTTTATCCTTAAAGATTTCTTTGCAAGCAAAGTTTATTTTCTCTTTGCTTCATGCAGTTTTTATACAATATTTTGCTATACACCAGAGAACTTTTTAAGCGCCATCTAAGGCAAAATTAAGGAAAAACAAATACAAAAAGCTTAAAGTTCTTTGAGCAAAAAAAAAGCATAAATGGGATGATGTTGGTTTTAAATAACAATGAATAGCATCAAGAATACTACAAAAGTTATCTACTTTTAGGATGGGCAAATTTAGGGTTTGGAAGTGAATTGGCTTAAAAACAACCTTTCCTTTTTTTATAAATTCAGTTTTATTGATACCAATGTAAAGCAGAAATATGGGAATTAATAACGAATGGAATATGATGTTGGGCAAATGTTCAACTCTAGCACATCGACAGTTTTTTTTCTTTTTTCACAAAATTTTTAACCACATTTTGCAACAAAGCTTCGCTCATCTTGTCAATCTAGCGCCGAATTTCACCTTTCAGAGCTTGGTCTTTCAAATTAAAATTAACAAATTTCACATTTAAAATTCTTTGTTCAAAAGTATAGCGTTTAATGGTTAAAAATTCTGAACTTTTTACTTAATAAATGTCAGAGGATGACAGCTCAATTCTTGACATTTTATTTATCACAGAATACACAAAAGTGAAGAAAGTGTGACAGGTAAAAAAAAGCTTCAATCAGGTTTTTTAAAATTCATTGAAAAAAGAGAAAAATATAGTGCATTTGATGTTGTAGTGTATTACTACTTACCAATTAACACAGATAATAAAAAGCGTTGTAAGTTTATTGCACTAGAAAGAAGAATCAAAACAACAACGCCGACAAAATTTGAGTGAAAACGAGACAAACAGAAAAATACCCTTATCTTCCGTCTCGTAACACTTCTGTATGTTTTGTGATTTTATCATTTGACAGCCAATTTACTTCTTAACCTCAAATTTTCCCATCCTTTAGAATTGAATTAAATTAATTTTTTAGTAAAAAAAATCTCAAAGTACAAATCGGGTTTGGAAGCTTATTAAGTACAAAACAAATTTTATAATATTAATAGAAAATTAAAAATGGCTTAATAACCCACCTTTTTCATAAGTCAAAAATTCGATTTTTTTATACACAAAACTGATGCAGAAATTAATCCTCATATCGTTCTCTATATTGTGTAGAAATTTCACACGAAGATCTTGTTTACTCAACTCATTTTCTTTTTCCATTAAGTTGTGTGTTAATTGAAAACTGCAAACTCGTTTTCTGGCAAACTGGTTTTTTTTTTTTGAGTTATGGCGTTGTTTGAGTATGTAGTAAAATATTTTAGGAATGATATCTGTGATTCTATTAACATACCAAACTTGTCGTAGGATGACCTAAAATCGTTCCCAAAAATTAAGTACAAACTTTAATTATTTTTAAAGTATTTGATGCCCTGCAAGAGGGTTGTACTGAATTTTGTTAAAATTTATTTATTTCATTTCATATATAATCGTATACAAAATTTATTAAAGATTTTTTTAGCTTTAATATTACGTATTTCCACAGGAAGTTTCATATTAAATGAAATGCAATCAGCTTTTAAATTTGCATGCTTAATGGGCTGCAGTATGAATTCATATGGATTTTGTAGCAAAAATTGAAAAGAAGGGAAATTTAAAAATTAAATTTTACACATAATTAAACTGAAAATTTAAGTAAAGAATTACATAATTTTTGTTGTTGATTTATTTATTTTCTATCAATTTGAAAACAATGCAAATTATTGTTTCCCTTAAAACAATATCACTATCACAATATTATTATTATTGTTATTATTATTATTATTTTGTATTCAAGCATGATGTTACGGTTTTCAAATTGTAAGTGTTTGTTTACATTGAGTATTTGTAGATATTAAGGAGGCATTAATTTTCAAATGATAATTGAAAAACTAAACTAGACCAATTCCTAATTTACATTATACGTTTTTTTAATGACATTTTATGATATTTTTTTAGACGAAACTTTGTCTATTTAAATTATTTATATCTAAATAAATTCAGTAAAGTGCGACCTTGACTTGCACAAAAAGGGTCCCGTACGGACACTTCAAATCAAATCCCATATCTTACCTGATGTAGAAATTAAAATAAAAATTGAGTACCCGGTGAACTTTTCTTCGGTTTTTACCAATTTTTTTTTTTAATTTTGGCCTTTAGTCTTAGTTTTGGCGTTTTCGTTTCGTTTGGTCGATTTTTTGCGATTTATTTTAATTTTAGCGATTTTTCCGGTGTTTGGCGATTTTTGTTTTTAGTTTCAGCGATTTTTTAGTTTTGGTGCTTTTTTCACTTTTTCAATTTTTTGGTTTTTAGTGATTCTTTTCGTTTTGACGATTTTTTTTAATTTTGAGATTTTTTAGTTTTAGCGTTTTTGAACATTTCAAGAGTTTGCCTCCTAGATAGAAATTACATATTTAATTGTAAATAAGTAAAAAAAAATATATAAAAAAAATATATATATATATATATATGTATATCGTTACCTTAATAAAAAAAAGGCCGTAACTCATTATTTTTTGAAAAGGAGATTTTTGCAAAAAGCTCGATGTCAGAAAAATAATGAGTTAGGGCCTTTCTATATTAAGGTAACGATATGAATTTTTAAAATTGTGTTGTTACACAATTAGGCTGCCAAAAATTTTAATTCTTGCTTAAATACATATAAAGAGCTTATAATTATAATAGCTTTCTCTTCAAACTTTAGGTGGCACAAATTCATAAATAGAAATTAAATTTCATTATAAGATGCTTATCATCTAAACAATTAATTCAACCTAAAGCAACTGAAATGGAATAATTGCCCTACTATTCCTACTGGGTATATTAAATTATGTGAAATTTAAAGAGTTTATGATGTGCATGCTATTAAAAACATTTCAAAATATTTTGAAGTAATTCAACAGTTTTTTTCCTCTCTCTCTCTCTCTCTCTCTATTATATTTTGGGGTTAAATGAATGAATTTTTGTTTATTTTATTTTTTATAAAATTTTTTGAACGCCCCCAAAATTAGTTTTATGTATAAAAACCAAAAAGAGCCAATTTCATGGATCATGATTTCGTGCGCTTTTTTTTCTGTCTTTAAAAATGGGGTGAAAACATAAAAAAAATAAAAAAATAAATTAACTCTGAAAAATTAAGTGCTAAACTGCAAACGGTAATTGAATATGTATGAAAACACATTTTAAGCATTTTTTTTTTTTTTTAAAAATTTATATTTTTCTGTTTGACTTGATGTTTGAACTTTTTGTTTTGTAATAAAAATTAATGCAAGTCTTTTTAGTTTCAAGCTGCTATTGAATTTTGCTTTGATAATCAGTTTGCTATCTGTGTTGATCACGCACCTAAAGTGGAATAATGTCAGATGTGACTTTAATGGAGGTGTAGGAGTGACATTGTGGTGGCTTCTTTTTGATACATTTTATTTTTTTCAGCTTGAGTTTAGTTCGGAAAATAAATTTTTATATTAATAGATATTTATGTGCAAATATTAAGACAACTTTTAATTTAAATTATTTAGTTGTTGTTAATGTTTCACTGAAGTGAAATGTTTATGTAGTAGTGCAGTAAATGGAGTTAAAAAAGTTATAATACTTCTGGGATTTCTCATTGTGTTGCCTGATTTTTTTTATCATATTTCATTTACCAAAAAAAATCATAACTCAATAGAACCAGTTTGCCAGCGCCAGAAAACAAGTTTCAATTTACACACAACTTAATGGGACAAGAGAATTTTATTTTTCTATTTCTATCAAGAATTGAGTAAACAAGATATCTGTGACAAAAACGAAAAAGTGCTTAAGTCGAGATAAGTTGATATTGAGTTAATGGCACCTCTGTAATCTTGATACTCGAAAGTACATCTGGAAAAAATCTCAATTATTTTGTGTGATTTTTGAGGTAGTTATAGTGCATTAACTTGTTGCTTATATTTTTTCGACTTGTAACCTCATAAGGAATAACAGCTTAATTCAGCTTATATTTTGATATATTTCAAATTGCATGTATCATTTATATTGTGTAGAACGATATTTTCTTTAAAAAATTTAAATTAATAACGAATTTTAAAATTTAACTTGCAGACGAAATAAATTTCTGAAAATCTACTTGAAAGTTTATAAATGTTCTCCTACAAAACAGTAAAATATGACTTAAACACTTTTTCCTTATTGCCACAGATATTTGTATGAAATTTTTGCACAATATGAATATCGATATGGGGATTAATTCTGCTTCATTAACTGAAAGGTCCCATTTGATGAGTTATGAAGTTTTTTAAGCAAATGTTTGCGATATGTTTGTACAACTTTTACAAAACTCGTATTATGTACCAAAAATTTTAAAGCTTATCGATTTTTACGAAGAAAACACTGCTGGCAACACTGAATTAGAAATCTAGATTAGCAAGATGATGTTGACATGTCAAAACACTTTTACATTAATTTCCACGGTGTTAGGAAGATACATATAAGGTATTGTTTCCTGAATATGGGAGAAGTTTGTAGTACTCATGCTTTGCTTTTATTTTAAATTTTTACTCAACTTGGAAACGTACGTTTGCTTTTTTATTCCGATTTTGTATTTCAATTTGATAATGCACAATTTTAAGCAATCACAATAAGTGCAATTCACAATAGCGATATTTTAAATCAAATGTGCATCATTATCAGTGTTACCATATTAGATTTTTTAGAGCTAAATTTACATTTATATTTTTTGATTTAGCTTGAAGTACTATACCAGCAAAAATACATTTGGCAAAACGTATCATTACAAAAAAAAAGAGATGACAATGAAAATTCAACGATCGAAAGTTGTTCGATAACTGAAGTGAAACGCTGGGAAGTATAGTATATAGTACAAGCTCAAAGAACGTGTTTTTGTAGTGATTTGTTATCTTCCGATCGTGTAATTATATATGTTTATTCTAAATTTAGATTTTTATTGATAAATACTGATACTTTTTTGCCATACAGTCTGGTTTATTTATTTTTCTTTTTAATGTTTGTAACCTACTTAAGTCAATAATCAGTATGTATTATTTTTAGATATTATATTTAAATATTTAAACTGTTGACTCCAATCAATAGATCTGTATGCTTTTCTAGAACGAACTACGAATGTCTGCCAAAAGACTCTCCATTTATGTAATTGAGTTTTATTTCATGTTCAGTTTTCTATTAAAAAATATCCCTATTATTTTTTTAAACGTACAGACAAATATTTAACTCCCCTTTTTAGCACGAATGACTGTGAATGGAAATTCATGTGTGGCATTTTTTTCCTAAAAAATAAAAAAATAACCTGGAAAGAATATTATTTTTAAATAAAAGAAATGCTAAATGGGGCAAAAATCAAATCGTTCAATCATTCATGTTGCTTTTCTACACAATAGCTTTTTTCATTAGTATTTATTTACTTATTTATGGATGTATTTATATAAATAATTGAGTTTTACCTTGTATGTGGGGAGTTTTTAGGGCAGTGTTTGATCGCATTGATTATTTTTATAAAATATTAAAACATTCGTGTTTTGCCATTTTATTTCTTTATTTGTTTTTATTACATATTTGGTTTTTTACATTAACCCAGCAAACAAGCGGGCTTAATTTTAAAGTCAGAATAATTTTACATTATATTACATATTGCGCAAATTACAAACGATTCAGATCGAGAAACACAGCATTACCTGCAAACAATCATTCTTAAGGAAACATTAATGTACATACTAGTTTTTTATGTAAAACTTAGCTCTGACAAAAACTTTTGAAAGTTAAATCTTTCCAAAAACTTTCATGGAAACTGAATATTCAACACAGGGTTAGTAAGGCAACGGTAGCATATTACTCCTAGCGTTGGATGTTTGGATCTAAATGGGACCTAAACCCCAAAATGCTTAAATGGATGTATAAAGCAATTGGTGGCCTACCACAAGTAAGAAATACGTAGTTGACCAACTTTGTAGAATACAGAGATTTATACGTACTAGTCCTTCGGAGGCTCTGAATACTAAACCTTATTCCGATCGACCTTCATATACTGGCGGTATCCTCAAGTAGTGAGGCAAGATTAGCGGCATCTGGGAGGTGGATATCAAGGTCTTATGGTCATGCCAGAATCTTGGATCAACTACCCCCTGCGCTGAGGAAATCTGCTGATTACATGGTGCCTGATCTGGACTTTGATAAAGTATTTAAAGTTCTAATTCCATCCAGGCGGGAATGGAAGGAAGGCACAATAGTAACACTGATGGATTAAGAATGATCTGCGGTGTTGGCTCTGGGGTATTTTCAGACGATCTTGGTATAGAATGCTCCTTTCGTTTCTATGACGAAGCCACTGTATTTCAGGCTGAAATTTTTGCGGTACGGGAAGTGGCTAGAATGCTGATTGATAGGAAGGTACAGGGTAAAGTTGGTATCACTGACGAGAGTCAAGCAGCTCTGCTATCCCTAAGATCATACATCACTTCGTCTATTTTAGTCGGGCAGTGTAAGAGCTTGCTACTCGTATCTAGACTGGGTGGTCAGGCTGACCTCACCCTCATGTGGGTTCCAGCACATAGCAATTTTTCAGGTAACGAATGCCTTCAATGCCTAATCGAATGCCTTCAATGCCTATATTCAAGCACTATCTCAATAAGGGTGAATGCAGATGACGCAATATAGTCACATGCAAGGTTGCTAAGAAAATGTGGTCTTGTTATAATGATAAGCGCTCAATACAATTAACAACTAGGAACTGTAGGGACATCTCGAGGCGCGTCGCGGTCATGACGGGGCACTGGACGGCTGGCAGACATGCTAGTAGGATAGGTCTGTCGTATAAAGAATTCTACCGAAGTTGTTAAGAAGAATGCAAAGAAGAGACAATATTCCACTTTATTTGCGAATGCCCAGCTTTTCATCTGTAGCGGCACAAATTTTTAGGCATGTACTAGATGATCTTTCAGATTTATTTGAGACCTTATCAGATATCTCAAAGATCACCGTACCAGAATACTTAGATTCGATTCTTCATAGGTTGAAACCGATGAGTGGAGTGGTCCTTTCAAAAAAGAATCATCTAGATTCTACTTAAATGAATGCGTGTAGTAGGCGGCCACGTAAACCAACCAACCAAGTGTTTGCACTCAAATTATTAGACCTTAAAGTGGCTGTGTTTCGTGGGAAAGCGCAAAAAAAACAACAACAAAGATATTTTTTACTGTAGATTTAGTGCCCTTGAAATTTTAAATCAAAATTTATTCATGGGTATTGTACTGAATATAGAGATTGCCAAAGCTTTACGTTAAAGAGAAACTTGTAAATAAAGGGTATTTTTTCTAGACGTTTGTATATTTGAGTTGGAAACATTGCTTTTTTGATAACTTATTTGACAGCTGGCAGAAAGTTGCCTTAATCGGCCTACACATTTGCCATATAATTATGCAATAATATCGCTAATGTGTACTCGTATGTCATATTTGAAGATGGCACAACATATGGGCAACAATCAAAATACTTTTGAATTTTATTCTAAAACCAAAGGAACTGCAATATGCTGCGAAATGTGTTTGCACAATAAATTGTACAATATTTTTTTTCGCAAAGGCGGCGCTAGTCATTAAAGAAATTTTTTATGCAGTGAAAACAAAATTGAATTAAATAAATTATGTGTTTAGATCGATTTTTATAGGTTATTTTTGCTTCTTAGTGTGAGAAAGTTGTGCCATATTATATTGGAATACATTGTGCCACTTGTTGCATAGTCTATGACAAAATGAAAATAATATGACGAATAACATATACAATAATGTTATTTAATCGATGGGCCGCTTTAGAGTTAATTTAGTTCGTGACACACAATGTTGGTGAAATTATGCAGCAATTGGTGTCAAAAATTTATGAGAATTCACAGAAATCCCCGACCCCTGCAAGGAAAACTAGCCACAAATCTATTAAAGCGTTTGTCAAACAAAGCAGTATTATCAAATCAAAAATATGTCGAAAATTTCTGCAGAAGAAAACCCCCTCTGTAAAAAGTTATTTTATAAAATTTTTGCACGCATATACAGATTTATCAAAAGTTTAAAAGGAAACAATACATAATTTAATTTGAGTTGTAATAAATTACATTTAGAAAACCACTAAAATAATTTATTATCAAATATGTAAATTCAAAATCTAAACCTTCCAACCATTACCTAAACTACGAGTATCAAGTTGCGAATTAACTACTTGCTACGTGGTAGTTTATGACATAAAATTATTAAAATTAAAAAAAATAGAACTTTAAAAAGACAGATAGACCTTCATAGTTGGCAGACGGTTTGTCCCAAAATCTACATGGGACATGTAGACAAAGCGAATACATTTCCAGAAGCAGCACATATGTAAAGATGAGAAAGTCTACATGTACATGTGTTACTAGTACACGACATGTAGCAAATGTAGCTTCATGATGACGTCACAATTACGCATGTGGCTTTTAACATGCCGTGTACTGCATGCTTTAAGCCTATATATTAAATTAAATTCATGTTGTTTCAACTATAAATAACTTTGATTGAATATGATCCAGTATCAAATTCACGTTGTTTCAACTTGAAATAACTTTTATTCAACATGCTTCTTCATTTCGGTTTCATTGCCAAAAACATGTTAAATTAACCTAGTTTTCGTTGATTTTAATGGAATTTCTTAGAAACTCCGATTAAGCCGCGTTCAGACTATTATACTTTGTATTTATACTTGTCAAAAATTCAAATAATACGTGCAAGTGTGATAGTCTGAACGCAAAATGTCATCAAAGTGGCAAATAATACGATAACAATTTTGACATCCCATAAGACTTTTTCGTTTTTAGAAAATTTTCTAAACGATAATACTTTTCATTAGATCAGGGTTGCATTTTCACACAAACCAAATTTCCAAGTCGGCTGTTTCGCCGCCGATAGCGTGTCGTCATTGATGTAATGTTTTATCATATGTATATCGGCTCAAAATTTTTAATAAGTAAATCGTATGGAAGTATATTTCGTTGACGTAATTTTTTAACGTTTTTGTAATATCTTTTCTTAAATTTTTTCTGTTATTTACACAGAATATTTTTAACTACTGAATTTTTTCAAGTGCCGGCACGTCCCCGCCTACATGAAACCGCTTTACCGCCGCTAGTCAATGAATAGCACAGACATTTTCATTGAACAGCTGTTTTGTTTTCTGCTTGTATTACACATTTTTGTATCTCTGTTACATTTATTTATTTATTTATTTATTTATTTATTTATTTATTTTCAATACAGAGAAAGCCCACATGGCCAGTTATATATGTATTGAATGAGTAAAAATTAAAATTGAATTGTAATTTTATTTGAAGTGTGATGGTCTGAACACAATATGTGATTTTACGTTAGATTTTTTGACAGTCGCAACGAATGTATTTATATTTCCGTATCGTAAAATGTGATGAAAGTATTAATACTTGTATAATAGTCTGAACGGGGCTTTAGAGAGACCTAAGAGAATACATGGAAGAAGCTGGTTTCTTAGTGTGACCGCACTTTTTTTAACTTAAATTAATTTTTTGTAATTTAAATATCCCTTAGATTTTTAACAGACATTTTTCAGTACATTTTTTGTACATCAAAAGTATAAAGTTGAAAAAATTCCTTCTTCACAATTCGTCAGAAGGTTTTTAATTTCCTTTTCATATTTTTATACAGGAGTATGTTTACAAATATATTTTTATAAAATTTACATTTCATAGTGAAATTTTCTTCACATTTTTTTATTCCTTTTTGGTAAACAATTGAATTGAAATTAATTCTGCCAAAAAAAATCCAACTTCAAGGCAAAGATCTGATAGAACATTTTCGAAAAAAAAATTATGGAGCCAAAATGGAAGTAAATTCTTTAAAGATAAATAAACATTGTAAATCATTTTGTTGAAAAGTATGTGAAATGTAAAATTAAATTTTAATGGGTGTGCCTAAGCCCATTTTTTAAATGCAAGATTGTGTTTTTTTCAGAGCTCAGGGTGTGTGTTAAGTTTTGTAAAAAAAGTAGAACCATTTAAAATAAAATATTATATGTTAATGGGCGTGACTTCGCCCATTTTTTTAAATGGCAGATTGTGTTTTTTCAGAGCTCAAGGTGTGTGGTAAGTTTCTTAAAAATCGATGAAGTAGAACCAAGTGATATATAACAATAAATTTTAATGGGCGTAGCCCCGCCCATTTTTTCAACTTTAAAATTGTGTAATTACAAGAACCAAAGATGTTTGCTAGGTTTCACAACAATCTAATAAGTAGAATATCATAAAATCACATAAAAAAAATTGTAACAGTGTCTCCGCCCACTATTTTTAACAATGGGACCAATTTGAAGCTATACCTTCTCAGACAAAAAAAAGGAGGTTAACAATCGGTCTAAAATGTACCGAGTTATGAAGTAACAATGTCAAAAAACAACCGATGAATTGATAACCTCCTCCTTTTTATCAACACAGTTAAAAAATAGCCCAGCTGTGTCATCGCTGCTACCTGGTGAAGGTGCTTGGCCTAATCTTTCGTTAGAGGAAATATTTGAAGTTACTTTTGAAATTAACAATATTTTTTAATATCAAATACATGTCTAGGACATGTACACTTATAACAACAAAATTTTAAATGCCTAAAAATAATACTTTAAGCCAAAAGAGTACTTCTTCATGTAAGAATGAAATAATATATAAATTTTCATGCACTAAAAGTTCAAATGTCAGTGTACAGTATTCATGTTAAAGTTGAATGTCAACATAAATTAAGCAGGAAGGACGTAAGAATAAGTGAAACAAACTATGCAAGGAAATGAAAAGCTTAAATACACGTATAAAAGCTTTGGCAGCTTTTGAATACTTTCTGAAAGAATTTAAATAGCAAAACAAACGAAAAACAAAAATAAAAGCAAAGCAAATGGAAAATGGAATATGAAAATAAAAAGAGAAAACTACAAGAAATCCTTGACAAACTGCAATGCAATGCGCATGTAAGGCAATTGTGAAATTTGAAAATGTTTCCAACTGAGCGAGAGAAAATGGAAAAAGGATGTGAAAATAGGAAAATGAGAGGAGAAAAGCCATAAAATTGGAAAATTGTCATAATGCAGAGAGAACATTATAAAAATGAGAAGGAGAGAATTTGAAAATGAAAATGAGAAATTTTACTTTTACATGACATTTACTTCTCTCGCTAAGAATTTCTTTTCCGCAGAACAAAACAATAGAAGATAATGAAAAGGTAAGGAATATAATGTAGAGAGTGAAAATGCAAAAGTTTTTATTTCTGTTTTTTATACTTTATTATCATACATACGTATTTACAAACTGGCAATTTCCAGCCACTTGCACTTGTTATGTAGTTTTTCTATTACAATGTAATTCTTGTTTCTTTCAGTTTTTCTCATCTTTTTTTAACTTTTACTTTAACCGCTTTTTGTTCAACAATGTATACAAAACTACAACTTGTCATTTCAAAAAAAAAAAAGGTTTTATAATATACGAGTAATATTCAGGCATTTATAAACTGTACAAAAAAAAACACCACCCACTCTCTTTGTATAATTTTCTTTCCTTAAACCTCACAGCAGACAATAGAAAATTTAAATTAACTATACAGTTGAGTTTTTTTCTGTTTTGTTTAGTGGAAATCATCAGTTACAATAGCAGTCATGTATTGTATGTTTTTGCACACCATATACAGATAAAACTAAATTATTCACAAGCCAATTGCTGCAATAACAACAAAAGTCACAAAGTGTACAGTAATGGATAGAATTGAAGCAACGGCAAAAAAATTTCCATATTTAGATATAATGCGAAGAACACACAGACAAATTTGATATTAAAATCTACGAAAACAAGGTTAATTTAACATCATATATGTTTCATGTTAATTCAACACGATTTGCAGTAAACTTTAAAGAAATTATTTTTTTTTTAATAACTTTATTTCATTTGGATTTAACATTCGAGTACTGTTTAATCAAAATGAAGGAAACATATTGAATCAAAGTTATTTCAAGTTGAGCAACGCAAACTCAATAGTGAAATAACACGAAGAAATCAAAGTTATTTCAAATTGAAACAACATAAATTTAATGTAATGTAGTCATTGTATTTTAATAATTAGTTAACTTATGTTATTGTTATTACGTTATTCTTCATCCAAGATTTGAACTCGGGCTCAGTCAGACTCGGTAGTCAACGCGCTTACAGCTGTAACCACAACAACGTCGAATATTTTTTAGATGCATACTAAATATACGAGTATAGCTTCATGAATAAAATTTTAATTCAACGTTATTAATGATAACTTACATTTAATATAATTTTTTTTTTTGAATGAAAGTTAACTGCCGGTTTATAGAAGCCATGTTAGAATTCTCGCCCGTCTATTTATATTGAAAACTGAACCATATTTGAGTGCTTTGATTTTGTTCTCAATATAAATAGGCAACAGAGAATGACAATAGCTAAAAATAAAAAACACGCTCATATGCAAACACATGCATTAATTGCATGCCGAATACATATAAGCAGGGATGGAAAATTTGATACAATTGTACCATTTTTAGTACTATTTGAATGCCAAATGTACCGTAGCACTCCAATGACCATTTTAGCACTATTGAATTTTTTGCTATAATATTACATGCCACAAATAGCATTAAAAGTATTGAATCTATAAGTAACTAATTTCGAGAGCTTTTTGACGTAGAAGTTATTAAGTCCTTAAGAAACGACAGCATATGTATGTATGTACCTTTTGCTCGAAGGTATTAGAAATGAAAAATTAGGCAAATGAAGCGATGTTTTCCGATATTTCAAAAAAATTTTGGAGGAATATTATCTATTCCAAATTCATCTGCAAGTGCGGAAAATGTATTTCCGTACGAAGGAGAGAAAGCGACTATTTGCATCGACTGTCTCCAATTGAATCAAAACAAACGATGGAAAAGTATATCCTAAATGTTACTTTTATATTCAGATCTCAGCAACTAATAGTCTATTTTTGTTTAATAGTATTAATTAATAATATTATAATAACTGAACTTCAAAGTGCATTTTTGTCAATTGTTAAGTTTTTACACATAAACTATGCGAGCCTTTTTAATTAATTAAAAAATAAATAAAACTAAGGAATTTGGTACAATCGTACTGAAAAAAGTACAATTTTTCTTGAAAATTAGTACAATTTGTAAATCTGATTTCGCATGCCTGCATATGCCATAAACAACCAACAACTGCGTTCATACACATTTCTTAAATTACGCATCACAAAGGACTACAACTTAATAGACTGTATGAGCTTCAACCATACAAATGAGTATAAAAATACTCTAAGTATTAATTGGATACACATGCGTATATACAGGGCTATTTAATTTACACACATACACACATAAAGCATGTTTTCAAACAGCCAAAACACATTGTGCATTCCATTTTATTGACAAATGCTGAGTAAATATCCCGAGTATCATGCGTACCTTTTTTGTTTTTCCGACTAAATATATACTCCCTGATTATAAAATAATCCGACTATAAGTATGACAGACAGTTAATACGCTAGATACGTATATGCCTTTTTATTTACAGTTGTAGCGTATTTTAGTTTTTCGCATAAGCCAAGTAGATACGCTATTGTATGTTGGAATCGGCTATAGTCAAAGTTTCTTTAGAGAAACTATGTGGGCGTACGAATTGTTTACGCATTAACTAAATTGCTAAAATTAAGACTATTTACTTATGCATATTTTCTTGAGTACTCACTGTCATTCTCTGGTCTGAAAATCATTTGATTATATATTAACGTTACTCATAAATACGAGTTTTTTCTTTTTTTTTTTTTTTTTCTTTTTTTTCATATATTTATTTATTGTATCTTCAAAAATGAACTAACAATAAGTAATCAAATCTTAAATCTAAATATAATTATTAGGCCCGACCAGTGTCCGACATAAACTTAGTGATAGTTATAAATAATACATAAGTAGTGATAATCAAAAAGGAAAAAAAAAATAAATAAACGTATTTTCAAGAAGTCCCTTCTGGAGTGTTGAGAATAAGAGCCCTTGTGTCCCTCTTTTTTAAGCGGATATGTCCAGTAAAGTTCAAGATATTACGAGCGAGCGGATTAGGATGTGTCTCGAGTTTTGTTAAATATTTGCCTACGTATTTTGCAATTTCTTCAGTCACTAGTGGCATATTTAAATCGCGATGTATATTTGAATTTTTTATGTACCATGGAGCCGATGTTATCAAACGTAAAATTTTGTTTTGCCTTCGTTGGATTCTCTCAACACTTGAAGCTGAAGCAGTGCCCCATAGCTGAATTCCATAGCACCATATTGGCTTCAAAAGCGACTTGTATATCAAAAGTTTGCAGTCTAGGCTGAGTGTTGAATTTCTGCCAATTAACCAATATATTTGAGTTAATTTAAGTTTCATTTGAGTTAACTTAGAGTCAATGTGATATTTCCATGTAAGCCTTCGATCAAGGTGTATGCCAAGGTATTTCACTTGAGAATGTTGAGGAATACTTTGATTGTTGATTCGAATGGGAGAGCAAGTATCTTTTCTTAGGGTAAACGTTATGTGGACACACTTTTGTTCATTTACTTTAATTCTCCATAAGTTCAACCATATTTCAAGCTGGGTAATGTGTTCTTGGAGATTGCGGGATGCCTCATCAGGGTTTTTGTGTATACTCATACAGGCTGTATCATCGGCAAATGTAGAAGTTAAGATGTTATTGCTCACAGGCATATCACAAGTATATATTAGATACAAGACTGGCCCCAGAATACTGCCCTGTGGCACACCGGAAGATATAGATTCGGGCACACTCGTGAACTCTCCTTCCACAACAGTGAACTTCCTATCAATAATATAACTTTCCAAAAGCTTTTGTATGTTTATTGGTAGGTACGTCTTCAATTTTAAAACTAGGCCTTCGTGCCATACTTTATCAAATGCCTGAGAAACATCAATAAAGAGAGCAGAACAATACTTCTTTTCTTCAAATGTTCTTCTTACAACTTGGACCAATCTATGCGTTTGTTCAATGGTGCTATGCTGACTTCTAAAACCAAATTGATGGTCCGGGATGCACCCATTATCAGCTAAAATTTTGGACAATTTAGTCATGAGCAGCTTTTCGAAAAGCTTTGAGATTGTTGATAGTAAGCTTATAGGCCTATATGACTCAGTCTTGGTAAGATCATTTCCCGGCTTTGGAATCATTTTTATTTTGGCAATTTTCCAGTTATGTGGAAAATACTGCATTCTTAAAATGGCATTAAAAATAAATAGCAGGATTTTTATTGCAATTAGAGGCAAATTCATCAGCATCTTGTTACTAATGCCATCAATACCTGGAGCTTTCTTCGGGTCGAGTTCAGCAATTATTTTTTGTAGTTCACGCAACTTAAACCTTAAGGGACGAGGGGGTAGAGAAACTACACTCGGTAATTCGGCAGCACCCGTACATGAATTGGGAGTAAATACAGATTTTAAATGCTCAGAAAATAAATTACCTTTCTCACTATCGCTTCTCGCCCAGCCTCCGGTCGAAGTACGCAGTGGTGATTTAAGGTCAACAGGTCTTTTAAGATTTCTAGTAGCGCGCCATAAAGAGTAATTAGATGCTGACGTTACATCAAGACCTTCTAAATACTTTTCCAGTAATGCAGTTTTTTCCGACGATAGCAGCTCTTTGAGTCGTTTAGTACATTCTTTAAGTCTGATTTTATTTAGGGGTGATCTGTGTTGCTGCCATTCTCTTCTAGCTCTCCTTTTTTCACATACAAGACGTTCAATTTCCGTAGAATAAATTCTATTAAAGCCAGTCTGCGGATAGGAGATAGTGGCATGTTCAGCAGCCTGTTTAATATTTTCGTTAAGATTGGCAATGTTAAATTCAATATCATCAGATGATCTTAGCTGAATGTTTTCTACGCAGTGACTACTAAGATACTTTTTGAATCCTAGCCAGTTGACCCCATTAATCATTTTCACATATGAGTTAGTTAAATCACTCCTTAGTGGGTTGAAAATTGTTACTATTGTGGGAGAGTGATCGGAGGACAGATCTAGAGAGGCCTCTACGTGAATTAAGTCTCTATGAATATTTTTCGTAACGCCAAAATCTATAACATCTGGAATTTTTCTTACGTCAGTAGGCCAGTAAGTAGGCTCCCCGCTCGAAATGACATCTAAGCCCATTTTTGAAATTGTATTAAACACGAGTAGTTTTCTTTATTTTAAATTTTTTTTGTAGCGCAAACTAGCTTTCACAAATACTTTTTCCAAAGATAAATCAACTTTTTCTTCCCTGTGCTATTATTCTGCACTACACTGTCTACAAAACAAAAACAGTCAGAGAACAGCCCTCAGAGATCAACAAAGTAATAAAAAGAATATAATAGTAGTTATAAATAATAATGATGAAAGATATATGCGGCCGGTGATGGCAACAAAACAATATTATGTGGTTGTATAAGCGGAGCAAAAATGCTATTTTGTACGATGAGATCTAAAACCCTGCTCCCGAGACTCTTTGTGCTATTATCATGGTGTTAATTGACTTGTCACATCCCCAGTGGGAGGTATGAATGTTTATTGCCAAGACGTTATTTATGCCTTCCTTTTGGAAAACTACTATACAAATGATGACACATAATTGCAACAATAAGAGTAACAAAATTAACAACAACGTGGTTATTTGTTACACTAATGACATAAATTGCATTTGCAATCGGTCATACGCTATAGAGAATTTTTTAGAGAAAGTGAGGAAAATTCAAAAACAATGCGCTATAAGCAGTTTCCGTATCAGCGTAAGTAGAAAAGGAGGAGCCGAAATAGTTTATATTGTATTGGAAACTATACTGGCAAAATATAATAATTTTGCAAACTGTTTTTTTTTTGGAACACAGAAAAAATGTTTTTTCTATTAAACCCTTTAATTGAAAAATCAATTAAAAATTTAATTCTGTGAATGAAACTTTTTAATTAATTAGGTTTTTCAACAAAAGTATATTTAACTCAATTAAATTGTTATTTAAACTTCTATTAAATTTAATGTTGAAACAAAAGTTTAATTGCTCGTGTTTTAATATTTTGATCGAACTTTTGCCTAAAATTAAAATTTAACTTGTTCAGTAAATTCTTTTCATATAAAGATTTATCCTATTTTTCTTTAAATAATGTTAAAATTGTTAAATTAATATCAAATTTTTTCTCTTATCAATATTATTCGCTGTATCTAAATAAAGTCTCGAATTTATAAATTTATATGCTTAATATAGATGTTAATAAAAATGAATTTATAAATGAAAATTAATTAATGATGGACTTGTTTAGTAAAATATTAAGGGCCATTTTCACAACGATACAAAAGTAAACTTTAAGAATTTAAAACCAGTATTTTGTATTGAAATACTAGTTTTAAAACTCTTAAAGTATACTTTTATTCGTTGTGAAAATGGCCCTAATTGTTTCTTACACAGACATTAAATTTGTTTATTCAGGTGTTAGCTAATGCAGATCATTAGGGAACTTTTACTAAAAAATTTCTTAGAATAAGGAGAGATATTGAGCCTTAACGATTTCCATTTCGACTGCGAGAGGGGAGATTATGTTAAACTTTCATTTGGACAAATGAAAACCCCAACTAATATCATAGTTGAAACAAGAACTCAATAATCAACATGTTTTTTGAATTACGTTGTTGGCCATTAAGTAAATAAAATTTAATTGACTCAATTAAATTTTTTATTTAATGATTTTTACTTTTTTTCACTTAAATGAGTTAATAGGAGAAAAATTATTTCCGTGTAGTTATGCATGTTCATGTAAAGTCTGGTACTCAGCAAGAATTTGTGAAACATGCTGAGCAAGATTGTTTATTTCTTTTGAATAATCTGGCAACTATAATCCAACTGTTATGTTGAATTTTTAGTTATCAATGCCTTTAAGTATGCTACATTATTTTACCAAATACAGATTTATACAGTTATAACATAGTGTCCACAGCTGACGATTTTATATCATAACTCGTAATATAACGACGGCGGGAGCAAGTGTTATTTTTTCCATTAATGTCAACACAAATCATCAATCAAACAAATATTTGCAAAATACTTGCTAAAAATATCTCATTTGCGTGTTGTATCGCCTTCCTTAAACGAAAACTGTTTAATAAATAAACGTGAAATGCACAGTGACATATTAAATGACATTTGATATCGAGATGAATTTGTCAGGCCATGGGCTGTGATGATTATATCATAACGCTGCCTGCCATAACATTAATAAATTGTGTCTATACGTAATGAATTTTCACCATAATATCAATTTGACATTCAACATGATATAAATTCATCAGGTTTGGACACTATGTAAGGAACACTGGTACGATGGTACCGGAATGAACATGATACACTGGTGTGCAAAATAATAGACAGTTGAAAAGAGACAATATTCTTTTCGTAATGTAAAATTTGTTTAACATTTCAGTTGTTATCCTTAATTAAAACAAAAACACTTAAAAAGTGCAATATCAAAGTTTTTATTCTTTAAATTACTTTTGTTGCTCTGTTTATGATTCGAATAGGCTAAAGTTTGTATATCTCTGCAAGTTCGAAAAAAATAAGGTCGAGGAAAATAATTTAAAAGTTAGCTAAAATTAATAGCCATAGGCTTATAGTAAAATTTAAACTTAAAGTAATAAACACAATAGTTTACTTTAAATAGAACAAATTAACACGCATGAATTATTAATCAAGAACAAACAACACAACGGCAAGACTGTTGTTAATTAAAGATGGTAGGTTTGAGCTTTCATTACATAAAAAGCTTTCAACAAATTAGAGTACGATGATTCAAAACAACTCCCGTATTCTATTTGCATTGATAAATAGGTACGTGTATATAGATCTACAATCTACATTAATTGACACCACACTAAGTAGCCCAAATATAATATAATAATAATTACAATTTATCTTTAGTTTTTTTATGTTTTAAGTTTTACTATTTCATGCTTGAGAGAAAAAATTTATAACGCTTGTTTTGAGTTATGACGTTGTTTTACTAATTGAGCGATGTAATTTTTAACGTGGAAAATAATCAGCCATATTCTGAGTAACCACTCCCCGGGCGTTCTTGGTTATTCATTGTTCTTTATTTTTTAAACATCATTTGCAAGCTTTGTATTTAATTTAACAAGTGGCTAAACGACTTATAAGTTTTTTTTTTGCCGTTGTTGCTTTTATTTTTTTGTTAACACAAAAGAGGAATGCTGAAGGCCAATTCATTTGGAGAAATTGTTAGATTGGGGGAGGTCGTCTTTTATTTATTCTTGATATTAAATTTTTGTTTAAAATTTAAACGTAGTCCAGAAAAAAATGCAAGTAAATCGAAAATCTATATAAAAAACATACTTTTGTTAAGCACATACAGTCGACAAAAAACGTTCGATTTTCGAATATTCTTTTCTTATTGTTGTTTTCAATACAAATTGTCAGTCGAACGGTTTCTGTCGACATCGCCCACAGTGTTTTGATTTCATATAAGAATAGGGCAAAACTAGAAGGAACTTTGTCAGTTAAAAGAAAATTAGTATATGTATAATGTTTTTTATACTTAAAAAAATTAAAAAATTAAATTTTTTGAAAATCCGCCCTCTTGCCATACATCGTGATCACATATCACGTATATATTCCAACTGTTTGGCGAACTGAACTAAATTTATTACAGATTATGTCAATTATAGAATATATTATATTCTTCATATATATTATAATTATACTCTTGAAGTAACTTGTAGATAGGCCTGTCTCCCACGTAAAGACATTTTTTTTCAGGGAATTTTTAAAATGTTTAGCATTGTGGACCAATAATCTGGATTTTGTACACTCTTGTTCGATAGATGATTAGAACCACGTTAATTTCTATATGCAGTGCTCCATATATTTTTACATTTTTGCCTGACCTTAAAAAAAGAGGAGGTTGGTCCCGGTCCAGATTTACAATTTTTGTTGAAGCAATTCTGGAATATGTATGAGAGTGTTGAAATAGAAATACAGTACGAGCTCGATTTGCGCAACCGAAAGCAAATAGATGTTGTTGATTTTACTGAAAAGTTGGAATAATCGACCACTAACAACTTCATATATACCAAACTATAATTTAACACAAAATAATTTATTTTCAATAGTTAAACATAAAAAATATGAATTAAAAAATATGTGATTAAAAAGTTATAAAATAATATTTTTATATGAATTGAAACTTAAAACCAGTCTTCATATTTTCTATTCTACTCATGTTAATTTTTTTATAAGCACAATCTAGTTTGAGGAATGGAATGTTGAAATTTTTGTTTAATTTTTCAAATTATTCTCAGTTGCCCACTCCATACAAATGTTAAGTGCATTAATGGCCCCATCTATTTTAACCTTTTGTGTGTCTTTAATATGTTTTTTCTCTGAAGTTCGTCCGTCTGAAAAATCTATAGCTTCGCTCTCATATGAATAGTCTTCTCTGATCCATTCATTGTAAATTCGGCGTAATGAAACAAGTTTTGTTTTTACTCATACAAAATTTTATACTCATGCAGAGAGAAAAATAAATAAAAAGTGTTAGCATTGGAATGTAACTTTTTGGGATGAGTTCTTTTATGAAACTGAAAGTACTTGTTAAAACTACGTTTTAAATTCAGCAAGTTCAGATAGAGAAAAAGGGGTTTAAATTTACTAAAAGAGAAAAAGTTGTGCTTATCGACTATTTTTTTTTTTAAGTTGCACTTATAAAGAATGTAATGTAAAAAATTACCTGTTGCGCTAATCGGGGTGTTCCAATAATCAATGGTTGCGCAAATCGAGCTCGTACTGTATATACTTTTCATGTTCCTCTCTGGCTCTTTTGTACAAAAAATAAAAAGGTGCTGCATAAAAATTGCAAGTCTGTTTGGTACTGCATAATTTGGCAACTTTACACCGATTTTAAAAATTATTTCTTTGCTTCAGAGGGTATAACTTCCATTTGGTTATATAAAAGAAAAGTGGGCTGGAACGCGCCCATTAAATTTTTTCTTTAATTTTATGATATTTTACTTATCACATGGCTGCAAAACCTAACATACACCTTGGACTCTAATAACGACACAATCTCAAAGTGGAAAAATTGGGCGGAGTCGCCCCCATTAACATTTTATATCATAATTTACGGGCTTCTACTTGTACGACTTTCAGGAAACTTGGCGCACACCCTGAGCTGTGGAAAAGACTAAATCTGGCATTTTTTTTGTATGGGCGGGCGGTGCCACGCCTGTATTAAATTATATGTACTTCTGCTGATACGATTCCCACGAAGCTTGGCAAACAGTTTCTGCTCTTAGAATGACATAATATTGTACTTAAATAAGTGGTCGGGACCATGCCCATTAAAGCTTAATATGCATTATATTTTACGTGCTTTTATTTGAGCGATTTTAATGAAACTTGACACATACTTTGAGCTCAGAAAGTAACGCGATATTGAATTCAGAAAAGTTGAGGGACACTAAAAATAATAAAATTTGGCATAGTGAACATATAAAATTTGCATTAAAAAGTGCTGATATAAAACTTTTCTTTTAATTTTACAGACGGAGAATACAGTCGACTCCGCTTTACTGGAAATAACCAAAACCCAATTTTTTCAGTTATCCAATTTTTTTTCTAAAATGTAGTTCGGATTACTGAAATTTGTTACAGTTAAGCGTACTGCTTAAAATCAGTAACCATACACATGCATATGTGCACATTTTGTTGTTGAAATTTTTCACGAATTCCTCCAAAATGTCTAGCCATTTGCATTGACAATATAATAGAAAAATACAATAAATTACGTAAGAGAGAAAAGGACAAATACATTTTGCCATTTAATTTTTAAACGGATAAAACATGCACAATTTTTTAAGCCTTAAGTTGTCATTGTTTATTTTTTCCCTAAAGCGAAGTAAGTTTCATACAAAACGTAGTTGTGGGCTTGCTTTTGGTTTTCAGTAATACGATATTTTTAGTAAAGCGATGTTTCGCTAAACCGAAGTGAATAAGACTAGCTGCGTTTAAAATCAGTGCGGGGATTTGTATCGCTTTCAGTAATCCTATTTTTTTCAGTAAAGCGTGTTGCGCTAAAGCGGATTCGACTGTATCCCGCTTTGACAAAAGCAATAATAACGTCGTTTATTGAAACAAGAAACCAACATATTACTGTATGAACTGAAACGAATCAATTTGAGTTGATGTCTCGGAATTAGAAAGCTTAAAGTTTTTGCTGAAAGAATATATTTGTAGTAAGAAAAGTAAAGCAAAAATACGGAATATTCAGGATTTAAGGTTTCGGCATTATCGAGGTAGTACTGTATGTTAAGAGTGGTAAAGAGATTCACTGGCCCATTCCACGTGCCAAGTGTTATTTTTCTTGTCTAGTGTATTAGAGCGCTCAAAACGCGCCAGTTTCTTTCATTCAACTATACTTTATTTTAGTTAATCTGAACGATTTGCTGGCATTTCCCAGACTGAATGAGTATTTATAATAAACTTAAGACACTTCACTCCGCCTCCAAAATAAATACGCCGCATAAGTATTTTTTATTGCTCTATTCTACTCCCCATTGTGTATGTGTAAGTTTAATTGTGTTTTGCTTCATAAAAAATACTAGACAGTGTATAAAAAAATTATTTTGTAATAAAATCTATTTCCACATAGACCAAACGCTCGCAGCAAAAACTTTCAAAATAATACGAGCGAAAATTAAATAAAACCATAAAACAATTGAAAATCAACTGAAAAATTAAAGTTCTATTTGAAGTAGTATTTTTTTTTTTTTTACTTCAGAATATGAGTACATTAGTTTAGCCAAATTTGGATAGTAAAACCACTTTTATGTTTATACAAATTAATATTTACAGATATGCCATATTTGTTAAGAGCTAATGAAGATAATAATAAGGTGATATTTTAATGGTTTTTGTGAAGGAACTGAAAGTCTTAAACTTGCAACACAAGTTGACATGAAAGGGAATAGACACAAATAAAATAAACTTTAATTATTCTCTTTTTGGCATATTTCAACAAAGCGTATAAAAATATTATTTTCAGCATTTGTACGTATGTAAGTATGTATATACATATAAGCCACTGCAGATGCCTAAAGGTTTTGACTCATTAAATTACCTGCAATTTATATCTTAATTTATTTAATTTATTCATATTTATTCATATTTCAACGTTAATGAATGAACTACTTACGCAGTTTTATAAACATGTTTTCAAACATCAACTTACCTGAAAAGAAAATGTAGAAAGAAAAAGTAAATATAATTATTTAATTTAATTAAGAAATTATTTAATTTAATTAAGGAATTTTAATTTTTATTTTCAAAATACAATAACATGTTATCATGTAATTTTGAATTGCAATTGAAATATTTAATTTTGTTACTAATTGCTCGATTATGGATGGCAACGGAACTTCAGCTGCAGTGTCAACTGGCAACGCAACTGCTATTAATATGAGTATTATTATAGCTTTTTGGCAACTGTAGAAAGTTGCCGTACTGAATACTAATGTTAATTTCAATTTCGTTGACACTGAACACTATAATCACCATGAACGATATAATATTTATTTAGTTCAAGTTTAACAAATTAAGATATTTTATTTTTAAAATGAATCATAGAATAAATTTTTTTCAGCTTCCGCGCATAACTTATTTAGTTTAAGTAAAAGTCAAATATTATTTTAATGCAATAGAAATAAAAAATGTAAAATTATTTTAAATGAAATTTCCCCAGATACCCATCACTATGTCAAATTTAATTTAGTCAGTAAATTTTATTTTTTATTTTTTTATCTTTGTTAAAAAATGAATGAGCTGCAGCACATGCATGTGAACATTTTATCACTATTACTTTTAACTACGAGTATTGCTTTTGTTGCACCATTACTAACAGAGAGGAAGTCATGGAAAATTTAATATGATAAATTTAGGGCGACCATGCATGCGCCAATTCTGCATATGGAATCTTGAAAAGAAACACAATACTGAATGACAATACAAGAAAGTGGTAAAGAAAGCAAGAGAAAAAACAAAAATAGAAAGCTAAACTTTTCTTAAAAATGTTTACAATATTTTTAGCTTATTTTATGTATTGTGCTATTTTAATGCCCAAAAGTGTTATAGAATAATTTTTTTTAAAAGCGGCATTATTATTATTAATGTTTGTTAAATCAAAACAAGCAATAGTTGGCTTACTTCAATATTACTTTAAAATTGTGTTAAAACGTTGGTCACTCTTTTCGTATGACGTTTATAATTTTATGGATTTATTTAAATTCAGATTCAGAGTTAATTTAAACTTTGATAAGGCTTTTTATTTCTTACATCCACGCTCAAGCAAATGTCGTAAAAATTACTGTGTTGTAACAAAATAAATAAGTGACGATAGTAGCAGCAAACAAAACAGCCAGTTTGTAGAAGACGACAAAACTGAAACGCGACCAGCCAACACATAGACAACTGTGTAACGGTTCATACAGACGTGCCACAAAATAATAACATAGCAATAACCATCGCCATAACCATAAATATACTTGCTTCACATATTAGTGTTGTCATAACCATAAACAGCTGATTATGCTTTCATTTGTTTATTCATTTCAAAAGTACAACAACAAATATGTCTAACCATTAAACAGTGTTGCTCATAACTTTCATAACTTTGGTTCGAACAGCTGTTTTGGTTATGGTACTTTTAATTGAATTTTAAGAAATAATGTTGATAGAACACCCCACGACTTTGTCGCTCGACTTATCCATTGAATGTGTTATTCATGACAGCAGGCCACCTACTACAATCTGGCAAAAATAGAACACATGTGTGTATGTGAAAATGCTTATTTTCACGCAACAAAACCACTTTTGGAGCTGTAACCAAATTAAGCAAATTCATCATGCCGCCTTAAGACATAATATGTTTTTAAATATGTCCAAAAATAGATGAACGTGATAAATAAATGCGCATTTTCCCTAGCTAAAAAAGTCTAGTTTAATTTTTCTTCTCTTCTTTAGAAAATCACATTAATTAGTAAAAAAATATTTCATTCAATAAGAATTGAAGTATACTGAACTTAAGCCCGATTAAGAAATTATTCCTGATTAATATTTCCAAAAATATTATTTGCGCCCGACGAAAAGTAAGAATAATAGATCAAAAATACTAAATGGGAATTTCTGGGGGAATTGCAGGAATTTCAGAAGCAAAAATTAATTTATTTTGCTTTATTTTTAAGCATCGCTTTAAGCGTGCCCAAAATCTCTTCAATGAACATGGAGGACCGTACGCAGGCGTCCAAATACTGAATTCCATATTATTATCAAACTAATCGGAATATTTACTCAAAAATTTTGATTTGGATTTAATTTCGGTGTTCAGCTTCAGTCAATATGACGCAAAATTTTTTTCGCATTTATAAATGTGATAATAGATAACACGTTAACTGTGTCCACAGACAAGAAAATAGTGATACTGTAGAGTATAGTAACACTTTACGACCACCGCATATGGCGATCAAAACGTTCAGTAGAGAAGATTCAGCAACAGTAATTGAGTTGGGTGGAATAATAAAGTTCGTAATCAACAATTTAGAAAAAGCAAACAATTTACTTTTATTTGCCTCAAGGTCAGAATAAAGTACTTAAAATGCTTACTCCTTATCTTAATTCCGCAAAGTTCCCCCTATAAAGATAAATTTTTTAGAATATATGTACATATGTGTATTTCCACGGGAAAGTGCACTTTTTGTCGCGTGCGACAGCAAACAAGTAAGCTCGTATTTCGAAACAATGTGACTCGATTATTCTTAAAAGTTAACTTAATGTGATGCTGCTGACTGACTACACAAATATATTAAGTAATAAAAAAAAAACTTTCGTTTTCTTTGAAAACACAAACATATTTGTTTGATGTCGCACGCGACAAAAAGTTGACATTCCTATGGAAATGCCCACATGAATCTCGAAAGCTGAAACTGACGACTTGGTAATTAAATTGTATAACTGGTTGTGTAGTATTATCTGATTAAAATGTGTCTGGAAGAAGAAAATGTGGACAATATATTTGGAAGAAGAAAATGTTGTTGTTGTCTAGTGTTAAAAATTTAAAAAAAATCTAATACAAACTGTAAGGGTATAACTTGTAGATCAGACAAAGAAAATTAAAAAAAAACAACTAGAAAATCTTCTTAATGGAATTCTATCAGTATCACCCACATCTAATTTAAGTGAAAGGGAGTTTTCAAGGTCAAGTTTTATTAAAACAAAAAATGATGTAATCTAATATCAAAATATGTAAAAAAAAACATCGAAGAGGTACGAACTGGGTGAATATGAAATCACTTAGGGAAAGTATACTTGGAAATGGAAAAATTAAAATTGATATAGATTTGATGGAAATTTTGTATGCGAGTATAGTACACATGATGAAAAGTAGAAAAATTAAAGAGAAAAATAATTCAAATCTAATTGAAAAAAAAACAATCTGCATAAATTTGCTTGCTTATTAATTTCTTATTAGCAAGCCAATAATAATAAATGAAGTAAATAAAAATAATGTTATTTGAAAACAAAAGTTGCTTAACAAATTTAAATAAAAAAAATTTGTTAATATATCGAGCCATAACCTCCAAATCAGGCTTAAGCGACTTATTTTTTTTTTGTTTTTTTTTTTAACGAAAATCAATTTTTTACGATCGTGAATAATCTTAAACTTAATAATAAACTTTCGGCAAAATAGGTACGAAAATTAAGTCGCGGCGGTTATGGCACCATATACTCGTATGTATTCATGCCCATACCTATAGAATTTCCGATTTGATTTAAAGCACGATTGTTAAATTAGGTTTTTTGCCTGCATAATCACATTGAATAAGTAAATTCTGGAATGTTTAAAGACTTAAAAAAAAATTAAATAATAAAACAAAACCAAGAAATACGGCTCAAATTAAATTTAAAAGTTTAGCTTTTGTCATGAATCGGTAATTTGTTGACAGTAGATGTACGATTGTGTGTTCTGGTTTTAAATTGTATGACCTTTTGTGGCAGCTTTGTGACATTAACTATATGAATGTTAAATATGCATAGAAAACAAGTGTTTAAAAAAAACGTTGCTAATTACCAATTCGATTGGGGAAGCAGAATTAATGAGTTTATGAATTTTACATACATACTCACTATGACAAATACCAAATTGAAAATTAAATTGGTCCACAAAAAAGACTTTAGACATATAAGATGTGGGAATTATGTATGTTGAAGCTTATTTTGAAAATTATAGAAAATATGAATTGTGTGAAGATAAATTCATCGAGTTAAGTAAGATTTTAAAAAAGTATCGCATGCCACATTTTTTTCTTCATTTACATTTCATGCTGAATTTAAGTGGGTTTTTCAATGAAAATAACTGTAACCAAACCCTTCATCCTCAACAAATAAAACAAAATGAAAAATTAAGCCACTATCGATTATCCATCGAAGGACACTCTTATAATTTGGATTAGCCATTCATTTAACTCATTAAACTCCAATAGTGAAACAAACTTAAATATTTACAAATAAATACTGTAAAGTTAATAAAATAACAAATATACAAACAACACCTTTAGAAGAAAAAAATTTCAAATTAACAGAATTCTTTTCCCATTTATGGAGATGTGAATATGTATTTAAATAATAAAAACACTCATTCAAAATGCATACGAGTTAGGGTTGCCAGGCGGGCTGGTTTTGGCTGGATTGTCCAGCTTTTTAAGTACCTGTCCAGTTTCAAGCTAAAATAAAATTTGTCCAGCTAAAGAAATGTTCCACAAAGTGTTCTTAATATTTATTGCCTTGAATTTGTTTTATAAATTCCCTTATGGGAACATAATAGTATATTTGCAATATTGTCGTCATTTCGGTTTTCGCGTTTTTAAATCGTATATTACAATACTGATTTCATAGTTACTGTAACTATCATCTCTTGTGTTTTCTCTTTTCTATCAGCACTAACTGACATTACCCAACACTTGAACAGCTGATCTCATACTAAAGCTGAAGGTCCATACCATCCATCCGTTCTATGCTAATGCGTTTCTGTACGTTCTCTCCGATTCTAAATTCAAATTACATGCAATACGTCTTATGCGCCAAGTATTTTTGTTGTTTAAAAAATAATAAACACAAGGGAATAAACACTCAGTACATAAAAGCAATCGATAAATAAAATGATTTTAATGTATTTTATTCTTGAAAATACTTGTAAGCTTTATTACAAAAGCTTTTTCTTCTATTAAAAACTTTTTTTATGCAAAAAAATTTAAAATTTGCATCCACTACACGAACACTTTTATCGATATCATTGAAAATATAATATAGTTTGCCATCTTTGGCTATCAAAAACAGCTGACCTTTTTTCATGATGCATGCGACGGATACAAAAGTAGAAAGTAAACCTACTCTATCCGTCCTATGCGTCTATACGTTCTATGCGTTTTGCTCTGTAATTTGCCACATACAATTCCAATGATTCTACTTTTTGGCACATGCATAAAACGCAACAACGCATGGAACAGATGGTATGGACATTCAGCTTAAATCTTGTTGGAAAAACTTTAAAAACTTTAACAACTCAAATCTCGTTATACAATCTGTTCTAGATAGACGAAAACAAAAGCTAGATAAATTATCTACAAAACACTTTTTATTTTTCCGTAATGTTCGATTTCGTTTTAAAGATAAGCACTTTTGCATTTTAACGTTAGATGCCCATATTATTTCGTGCTGCTATTATTTTGATCGTAGTTTCACATATATACATACATATGGATAAATGAACGGAAAAAATTTAAGTTTAGTTATATTTTGCTATGTTAATAGTATATTAGAGTATTATATAAAAAATTAAAAAAAAATGTAAGCATACATTTTTTAATAAAATTGTTTGTATAACAAAAAATTTAACTATTTTTTCGTGAACATTTTATTTCAAAATGTGCAGCTTTTTTTTTAAATAATCCCGCTCTTTTAATCCAAATGTCCAGCTTTTTGTTACCCTCAATCTGGCAAGCCTAATACGAGTATTATCATTAACATACACACCTATAAAAAATCGCTAATACAGACATAAACACAAGGTTATCACCACGTTTAATCTGAATTGATAAGAACGTTGAATAGGAATTGCAAAAATGGGAAAGAGTATATAAGTATATTATTATTTTAATTTGAAGGAAAAAGAGACTTTTAATTAGGGGTATAACCAAAGTCAGCATTCATATTCGCATTTACATTCAACAAAGTGAATTCGCTTAATCTTATGTGAATATTTAAAGCAAATATGTACTTAACAAAATATAAACGAGAGTGCAATATTCGGCTGTGTCGAATCTTATATATCCTTCCCCGACGTAGGTGCCTATATGCAGTAAATACATACATATATGGCCGTATAATTAGAAACGATGTTTTGAGAAAATAGAATCGCAGTGCATCTCTTTTGAAAACATGCACTGTAAACTATAAGTTCCGTTATTCGACTAGTTGAAAATCAACATTGTTGTCGCTGCAAAACACGTGGAGTTTAAATAATTTATTCATTTATTAAAAAAAATTATAATAATATTTTACAAGTAGTTATTTTTGACTGGACACGTAATTAGAAACGTAGAGTTTTTGCTTTAATTTCTGAATTTATCTCTCTATTAGTAAAAAAGTGAGTGTAATTTGAAAAGCAATAGATTAACATATAATAATTTTGACATACATACATAGTTTAGCTTCTCAAATGTCAGATATTGCACAAAAGTTTTCTTGCTCTAAAAAAATGGTATTTGGTGCAATTCAATTGTACAAGAAAACAAAACAGTTTGAAGCCCCAGCCCGGAAACCTAGGGAGCGAACAACTACTCCAGCAGAAGATAGAGTAATATGTAGAGCCAGTAAGAAAAAAACATTCTTGTCTTCGCGCGAAATAAAGGCTGAAGTTGGACAGCAAATAAATGTGGATTTATCCACGCGGAGTCGGGACTTCGAGGATGCATTGCATAAAAAAAACCGAATGTGTCAGAAAAAAAATATTAAGAAGCGGTTGCAGTTTGCAAGGGACATGCTGAAAAAAGATCCACGTTACTGGAATAGAGTTCTATGGAGTGACGAATCGAAGTTTAACTTGTTCCAGTCTGATAGAAAAAAGTATGTAAGACGTCCTCCAAACAAAACCTTGTACCCCAGATACACGGTGAAAACGGTGGCGGATCGATTATGGTTTGGGGTGCTTTTTCTTGGCGTGGTGTTGGCTCGATTGTGAGAATACAGGGCATAATGAATCAACATCAATATAAAAGCATTTTGGAAAATGTAATGGAACCGTATTCCTTTGAGAATATGCTTGTTGACCCAAAGCAGATTAGTGAAGTGTTGGCTTTTGGATCAAAATATTGATGTTCTGGATTGACTGGCCGCCACAAAGTCCTGATCTCAATCCAATTGAAAACTTGTGGGCAATTGTGAAAAGAGATCTCAAGGACAAAAACCCACGAAATAATGATGACCGACGTTTAATACAAAGTTTACCAAATAGACTGGCGAATGTTATAAAAAATAACTGAAGAATGTGTCGATTTTGTTTAAGTAACAAAGATATTTTTAAGTTTTATTTAAGTATTTTTTTGTTGTGTCTAATTATGTGACCAATGTTTTTTTTCTGTTTAGTTATTTTTCTTAAAAATGTTATTCATGAAGTGAAATCATTTTTATTTTAACTAAATGATGAATTGTTACTTTAACATTTTTAGTTATTAGTTTGCATTTACTTAAACAAATTTTTAAAATATATCAACAAATATATATGCCGCGAAGTCGTTTCTCTAGTGCAATTTATAAGTAAGTGAGCTATGGACATTTCACGACTAAAGAATTCTTTGTTTAAATGACATACAAAAATAAAAATATAGAAATATTTAAATGAGATAATTTATTTTTATAAAACAATATAACAATATAGATAACAAAAACTAAAATCATTTTGATAGTTGCTGAGTAGTCTCGGTGTATTTATTTCATTAAAAAAAATGAGAAATAAAATTGTTTTATTGTGTGTTTTGTTCTCTTACTTTAGAGCTATTTTGCAGAAGCAGATTGTTGGCTGAGCCCTCAGGGCAATGCGATGAAGACCTCTGATCCAAGCCATTAGGCTATTAAATTCTTTATATTCAGACTTAAAAAGGCGGCGTAGTATATAATAAACTAAATGTATTTTAAGGCGTGGCATAATATATAGTTTGCAATTTTAGAGTCGAGTCATTGAAATACCAATCATTCTAGGGAATGATTTTGTTTGATCCACCCTAATATATGTACATGTACATACATATATACACATATTTTTTCAAACGAAATTATAGCTTGAACATATACATATCGCTCATTTACTCAAACAACGTCATAACGCAAAAAAAAACCAGTTTGCCAGAAAATGAGTTTGAAATTTTCAATTTACACACCAATTTAATGGAGAAAGAAAATTTTATTTTTCTCTGAAGAGTTGAGTAAACAAGATATTTGCATGAAGTTTTTACACAATATGAAGAACGATATGAGGATTAATTCTGCATCATTAACTGAAAAATTAAATATTTTTGAGCTATGACGTTGTTTGAGTGAATGAGCGTTATGTATCCATATGGCTGAAGTTGTTTACATTAATAGTTATTAAGTTTATCTGCAATAATTCAAAAGAAAAAAGTATGAAGTGCTTTATTAAATTAAACCAAAATTACTCATACAAAAAGTGTGGCATATTTCATTGCAGATAAGATTAAAATAAACTGCAAAGTTAAGCCTAAAAGCAAATATGGTATCAGTATTAGAAGCCACACAATTACAATTTTCCCATAAACTACCTAAAAGTAAAAAAAGCTTAAACGACATAATTTTCGAATTTAATTTTTTAACCAAAATGGCCTATTTGCGATCGTAGATAATCGATTTTCGTAAAAAAACGAAGTCCGAAAAATGTGGCGGTTAAACCTTTTTGGCGCTTACGACTCGATATACGAAAATTCCAAATCAATAGATACATATAAATATGTATTACACAAACATTGTTTTGCTTACTTGTCTTTCTGTCTGATTTACTACTCTAATTTGCTATTGTTAGAAATATTACCGGGAATGTAATAGCAAATGCAACTGTTCGGAAATGCATCACTGCGCTGCAAAAGGAAATTTAAATGCTCTAAAGTGATTCGCTGAAGTAGGTAACGCACAAATGAATGTCAAACATGAACTACTATTAAAACATATTATCAGCGAACTTGTATTGCATTTTAAATTAAAGTTTGCTGGTATGATGCAGAGCAGTGATGCATTTTCGAATATAAGCAATGTGTAACGAATTATAGCTTCATTAGATAGAAAGAACTATTATTGGCGTTTCGTTGGCAGCTTCACTAATATTGGTTAAAAGTGTTGCTTTGGGCCACCAGACCCAAGGATTTCTTAGGGACACATATACAGTGCTGGACTTAATTGCAGTCGCAAAACATTGAAACCAAATGTAATTTTTTATGTATTCGGATACACAAAACATTTATCTTATGAAAATATTTATAATGGCTATAATGGGTGCCCCTGTGACTGAGTGGTAGCGATGCTATCCTCTCAGTCCAGAGGTCGTCGGTTCGATTCCCGCCATAAACCCTGGGTGTTTTCTGCAGACAAGCTAAGCGCTTCGCCCGTTGTGTTTGCTAACAAAAAAACAATTGTACTTACGAAGTAATACTAAGACTTAAACTTTGCAATTAAAACAATTCCTACCACATCTTCACGTCGTGAGCTGAATTAATGGGTTCATTGTCGTGCTGGAATTAAATGAGCCAGGTACATTTAATAATTTACTGTTGGCATAAGATTATTTTCCTCATATGCAGTGTTTTGCTTTCGCCATACTCCGGAATACCCATTAAAATGAAAAACATTAAACTTGCTCTCACTTGCAACAACACCGGATGGATCCCAGAAGCTGCTGCGTTCGCTTTCAAACTGTTTTGCATACAACATTCGTTTCTTCTGATTGATATCATATACAGCGTTGCCACTTTCTGTGTAATAGTGCAAAATCTGTACTATTTAAAGTTTTTTGCACTATTTTTGCACCATAAATTTTTTGTGTAATTTTGCACTATTTTATATCTTTTAAAGCGATAAAAGTATAAGTCGACTTAATACAAAATTCTACAGACGAAACTTCATGCCTGCGGGAAATCCCCATGTCTCTAACAAAGTTTATTATAAAGATATTAACAAAACAATATTGCTTCAAGTCTTATGCAAGTCCAACAAAATTTGTAATAAGGCCCAAATTATACTAAACATATTTAGAAGATTTGTTAAGAAATCTCGGATCCTATTATAAAAGTAATGCAAACTCCGAGAATTTCTACGATATTTCCCACTAGAGAGCCATACCATCTTATCACCTATTACAATGCAATTATTATCATTAACAGCTTGTTGTATTGAAAGTGCTCCGGAACAATATGAAGTATTGAGATTATATTGAAGATTGGAAGTTTTTAAAGATCATTCAAAAATAACTGAATCAATGCTTTCTGCATTAGATGAAAAATCTACAAAATATTATTTGGACTTCCTTTCACATTCTCTTGGACGTTAAACTAATTTTAATTTAATGTTTTGAAGCGAATCCCTTCTTTTGTACAAATTACAAGCTGAAATAATCAAAGTTGTGTAAATTTGTTCTTGTCTAATTACATAAAAGCTGATTTTTTTTTTAACAAAATGAGTTATTTTTGGTTGACCAATAAAAACGAAATGAAATTTATATTTATTTAACTGCTTAAAATACTGTTCCGAGGCACAACAAATTGTAATGTATAAAGATTTTAGGAAAATGAGTGGCGTGAATATGGTCTTTTAGACCATAAAGAACTTAATCTATGCGATAAATTGGATGTTTTGGAATTTACAAGTCTAAAATTTTCAAAGTTAAAACTGTGCTGGCGATATTCTCTTTCTAAATTTAATAGTTGTGATATTACCTTTCTTAAACGCTTCTGTTCAAAGAGTTTTTTTAGTAAACTGAACTTAATTAAAACTGATACCCCAAAAATGAGTTATCAGCTAATACAGTAGCATCGATTTCAAAATTGCGGTGAAAATTTTTATCTTAAAATGGTGAAAAGATGATATGATTTAAAAAAAAAAAACTAAAGAATGTACATATAAATATCGCTCAGTAGTTCTAGTCAAATGAGTTTAAATTAAGAAAAGAAAAATGGAAAGCACCTTCTTCTCAAACGCCTGGCTTAAATAATATTTTATGAAATTTTATTATTATTCTTCGTTGAAGTAAATATTTGTGAATTAGTGAATTTTATGTAATATTTTTAATTTTTTTGTACGTTTTTTATAAATTAAAAAACATTATCTCCTTTTAAATTTCAATTAACTAAAAAACTAATAAAAAAATTTAATTTTTTCTTAGAGTTTTTTGCACTATTTCATTTGGTTTTGCACTATTTTAGACTTGCAGCTGTGTAATTTCTTTTTCCACCAGTGGCAACGCTGATCATATATCAATGGTTTTCGTCTAGCAATATGTGAGTTGTAACCAGCTGCATGCAACATTCCTTTATATTTGTTACAAGCTGTGTATGCGTTATTTCTGGATCAACTTTAATTTCTCGTACTGTCATTTGTGCGGACAACCGCTACGCTTAACACTTTCAAAATTAGATTTGCTTTCAAAAGATTTATTATTGTCAGAATGGCAAAACGGCCACGATCCATATACTCGAATCTATTGATTACGTCTGTATGGAAGTGTGGAATAAATGTTCGCTCGGATTCTGAATTTCACTGAAATTTGGACCCATTGTTAGGAAAATGGTGAAGAAAAAATTTTTGAGTTTGTTCTTTTAAGTTTTTGCTTGCTAAAACAAATTAAAAACTGTAAGGAAACATTCCAGATTTTGTGAAAAGTAAAGTGTTGCCAGATATACAAAGAGGAAGATATAACTGTGAATATAATGTTGTTCCGAAGACAACTTAACTTTTTTAATAGTTTTCGTTATTGTTTTACCTGTGAAGAAAATCTGCTTAATTATCATTATTATTTCCTAAATATAATTGTTTTATAGCCATTATGGGCATGTTCATGTTCAATAGCGGCCTTATGCATAATGAAAAACTGGCATGAAGTTAGCATAAGTAGAATAATTAACGAGTTTTCCCATAGAAGTTTACATTAAAAATCAATTATCAATATTTATATCTATTGAGCTGAGATCTTGTTTTTATACCTTTCAGCAAAAATGGTAGGGGGTATATATATATATGTAGGTTTGTCATTCCGTGTGTAATTTCCGCAATATTCATATGCGACCCATAAAGTATTCATACATATATTATGTCCGTCCGCCCGTCTGTTCATCTGTGTATACGTGAAATAGGTTTTCCGAAGCTCCCAGAAAAGCTAGAGGCTTCGGTCTTGGACTGGTGTATCGGAAATTCTTCGAAGTAGATCGGTATTGAAAATCAGCAAAATCGAAAAGATGGTTTCAGAGCTGGAAAATTTAAACTTTATTTTGCCATACAAAAGTAACTAGATAAAACCAATTTTTGATTTTATGCTAAATAAAAACATTTTATGTATTAATAAGAATTAAATTGGCATTCAAAATAAAAAATAATAATTCCAGGATTGGAAAATTGAATTTTTTTGGTATATAAGAGTAACCTAATTAAATCGTTTTTTTTTTCATTTTCTCTATAAATTACAATATCTTTAAAATAAATAGATTGGTATAACAAAACACAAAAATCAAAAGGATGATTCCAGGATTGGGAAGTTGAATTGTTTTTATAAAAGTAACTAGGTCAAATTAATTTTTTTCGTTTTCTTTGTAAATTAAATATATTTTTTTAAATATATTTTATCTTATTTGGTATAAAAAATTTAAAAAAATTTCCAGAGCTGGGAGATTTTAAACTTTTTATTGTATATATTTATAGGTAACTACATAAAACTATTTTTTTTTCTTGTTAATTAAACATATTTTATAACGAAATAAATAAATATTAAAAAAAGAAAAATCAAAAATACAATTCCAGGGTTGGATAATTTAAAAAAAAATTGGTAAAAATTGTGCTCTGATCACAATTACGTTTCAAATCGATGGTCATATGCTGACAGCTTGCAACGATTTCTTATTAATTTTTAGTAAATTGAGACAGGATAAAATATATCGCTAAGGAACAGTCATAACTACCAAACCAGTTAAAGAACATATTCCATTTCATTTCCCTGAAACTGTAGCTTTCTGCTGAATAAAACCGAAATATTCTTTGGGAATAAATAGTTTACTTAATATCGCGATATATGTATGTGAACGTGCAATATTGGCTGTAAGATATTTGTAGTATTAAGTTTTATTAAATACCTGAAATTATTAAATAAGTTATCTTGGTTGGTATAGAGATACAATACCAGTATTATTTTGCGATTATTAAATAGTATAGCTCGGTTTTTGAACATCATACTCGTGTTTATGTTATCGAAAACAATTACGATTGTATCAACTTTTACACCCTTGTCTTAGTTTTTGCATTTTGTAGAAACCATAGTTGAAACAGAAGTAGAAAAATTTTTTAGTACCACTATGGATACTTATTTGATTCAGTTTTCGGTGTCGGTATCAATATGGTAAAGGCTGGTAAAAGTTTTAAAGAAAGTGCTGATCTCTGTTACAGTCCTCTCTAATTAATTTCAAATTTTTTTAATATGGAAAATAAAATCGTTGAACCAAATTCTTTAGTCGTAAAATAGCCATAGGTCACTTACTTATAAATTGCACCAGAGAAAAAACTAAATGATGAATTTTTTATCAAATCAAATATATATAGGTACCTATAATATGTACGAACTTATGGATGGACATACAATTGCATGCATTTACTCCATATTATATACCTGCCTACGTCGGGTAAGGGTATATAAGATTCGGCACAGCCGAATATAGCATTCTTAGTTGTTTTTTATATAACGCATTAACAATTGTATTTTATTTCCACTATGTATTTCGTTTCCAAAATGGGAAAATTCTGGAGATCTCAAGCTCGAAATACATAAATGAAATTAAGTATACTTAAGTCCATCACTGTATAAAAGATGCAACATTCACCTAAGTTAACATAATAAATAGATACATATGTATGTAGGTATTGATTTGATACACATACTTACATGTGTACATATTTACATATGAATATGTATGTAGTATATGTAAATAATTTGTTCAATTGGTTTAATTAAAACTCACCTTAAATAGTCTGCGGAATTTAAATTTTCGTATGTAGGTATTAGACTATAGTTTCAACTATTCGTATTTAAATATTTTTTCACTTGAAACTAATAAGATACACAAATAGATGGGAATTTTTATGAAATTATGTAAATTATATCGCTTTTAAGCACACAAATCTTATTTGATTTTAAATTTCTTGACTTGTTGGATTATTTTTCATACACAACTTTATGTACATATATAGGTACACACATATATGTTGATATAAACATACATACATACAGAAGGTACCACATACATACATACAATTTTTCCTTACTTAACTAATCGTATTGTAAGCTTTTTTAATTTAGTTAAATATTCTTTAAAATTCTATTTTTATTTTTCCCTCACGTTTATTTTTCACTTTTATTAGTTTGTTTTTTATTTAAAATTTTTGTTTTGTTGTTATTTTCTTTCAGAGGATTTTCAGTTATTTTTATTTTTTTTTTACAGTACTTATCTGGGCAAATTTTAGAATTGACATGCAAAACTATTTTCTTGTTTCGTTGCTGAACTCATTCACTTTATTAAACACGAGAATTGGGGAAAACAAAATGTAAGAAAATCTTTTTTGGGGGTTATTGATATTTTTGTTGTTGTTGTTTTTATTGAAATAGTAAATTACGCGCAATCGAACTGCGTTTATGCTACTTTCTTCTATGGTATCTGTTACAAATAATATTCTAGATGGCAAAAACCGTAAATTAAAGAAACGACAAAAAAAAGTAATGAAAACAACTTTTTAATAGAACATTTAAATTTTTTTAGTTGGATTTCTTTTTGTTAACTGCAAAAACAAAGCAGAAAATAAACTATTTTTTATGCTGCACACACGAATTCATAATATATATGTACATACATGCATACATACATATGTATGTATTGTGTACAAATTTTATAATAACATTTTATCAGAAAAGATCACAATTTTTTGTTTATACACTTTTATATATTTAACAAAATTGTTGCATTTTTGAATACACAAGTACGTATGTATGTATGTGAATTTTTATCTACTAGGGAATTGTTAAAGCACAAAAATTATTATATATATTAGGTATATGTATTTATATAAAATAAAAACAGGCGACAGCCGCGGTTCTAGACTTCAGTCTAAAGAGTTTCGTTATAAACTGTTTGTTCATCACCCGTTTGGTTGGTCAAAAAGTAAGCAGAAGCAAGCATGACAAAGTGAAGAAAAGAAAACAGAAACAAAAACAAATAAAAACAGTAGTTGTGTTTTGTTTTTTATTATTATATGGATGAGTTTTGTTATTGTTTTTATCTACATGTTGTGATTTTTGCGCTTTTTCTTCTCTTCCATAGTCTAACACTAGTGTTGCCAGGTCGTTAAGGGTTACCAGAAATGTCTGATGTTTTTTTGAGTGCATAAATAGGCCACAATTATTTATACTTATGTATGTATGTATATATTTCCTTATTATTATTATTATTATATTTCCTTATTATTATTTCCTATTTTAAAATGTTTAAAGAAAAAGTTTGCCGCTAACATGTTAAAACTTCTTTTAGAATGATTACTTACAAGCAGGTGTGCGTACCTTTCTCATGTTTGCTGAAAATTATTTGCGTGTTTTTGATGCTTGTTACACGTAAAATATTTTCGTAACAGAGGTATACATATATATTTTTTATTTAGTATTGGCTTCAAATATTGGCAAACATATTTGCGAATGCAAATATTTAGCCAAGGTAGGCGAATATACTGATTAAGAAAATTTGTTGGAAACTGGTACAGCTTGGAATTGAATGTTGTCTTAATTGAGTGGCGCATTGGCAACACTGCTCTTTTGTAATACTTTTGCAACAACTTGCCGCGACATTAGCTAAGTTGAGTAGAAACATTTAATGTTGCTGTTAAAATTTCTTTGGAATATACTAAAGGCCTGGCCCACGATGTCGACAAGAAAGTTTCTTTCGCTTACTTACATTGAAAACAAAAACAAATTATCTTGTTTTGTTTTTGTTTTCAATGTAAGTAAGCGAAAGAAACTTTCTTGTCGACATCGTATACAAGGCCGTAAATGTTTTTAGCTTAAAGCATAGTACTCTGTTCGAAGCTACGAAAAAATTTCAGCAACATTGATTATTTCGCGTGAAAAATTTTGACATATACTAAATGTAGCCCAACTCGCGGTTTTTTTATAAATTTCTCTCTTTTATTGCTTGAAAGTATGCAACATTGTTAAAATTCCGTGCGAAAAAAGTACTGCTCATGTTATTTCGCAGCTGAAAAAAAAATGATGCCAGAAGCATATTGCATGGAGAAACTTGCTGCCAGATACATTTTACGTGTTTTTCGCAATAAGAACAGAGTAGGTACTACTTTTGCAAGTTTATTTCGCAAATATTTCATACCACATACTTTTATAGGTAGTTGGACAGCATTTCGCACGAATTTGTGAACAGAGTACCATGCTTAAAGGTTCAATCAGACGGGCTATAAGACAAGTACTCTGTTCGAAGTTGTGAAAATTTTTCAGCAACATTCATTATTTCGCGTGAAAAATTTGACACATACCAAGTGATGCCCATATTACTTTTTCGAAAAAAAAATAATCGCTTTTATTTGTTAGAAGTATGCAACATCGATCTACTTTTGTAAACAAAAACATCAGCTGTCAATATTTCACGCGAAATAAATGTCAGTCACATTATGTCGCAGATTACAAGAAAATGTTGATAGATACATTTCATACATTTTTCACGAGTTGAACAGAGTACAAGCTTTGCAACATTTTTTCATGAATATTTCATGTGAAATTTTTTTATATGGATTATGTCAATATTTCGCGTGAAATTTTGAATAGAGTACCAGGCTTTAACCGTAACCATAAAAAACAGTTGTTCGAACCAAAATTCAATTGGTTTCTATGGTAATGGCTATGGCGTTATGGCGAGGCACCTACAACCAAATACAGTGTTGCCCATAAGTTTGGATCGAACAGCTGTTTTCTATGGTTATGCTTATGGCACGTCTGATTGAACCTTTAGTCACTAAAATTTTGTGACTTTTTCAGCGTATTAAATATTAGCCAACGCTTCTGCCTTGATGCGAATGTACCAAAAAAAAAACTAAGGTCAAATTAAGTAACTTCCAATAAGTGTTGACAATAAAATAACGGACCCTCGTAATGCGCATTCATGGTTTCTTGATTCATGGACATCCCAATACTGGGTTCATACACGGCGATTTCAGTTGAGAAATTTTTTAGCTTCCACGGATTATCCTCTCTTGACCAAAGACTGCTGAAATAAAATTGTCGTGTGCGAACTCGGACCAAATTAGCCCAATATATCTAAATTCTGCGAAAACAATGTGAAAAATTGATATCGGAAAACATAGACAATAGTGTCGTATCATTGGCATCTACATTGTTAAAGACAAGTAGTGATATCGCTCTGAGTTCACATTTCGCTACTAAATGATTAAACAGAATGCCGGCATAAACACATTTTCCATACAAATTGGCACAAAAAAGGAGCCGCAGAAAGCAGTCGTGAGATAGAATCTATTTTATTTTGAGAGCGTTTTTTTTATGCTCTCACATATGAGTACTAATTCTCTCAAAAATGTTACCATACTTTCAATAAATTTCATACATTTTGTAAACAAAACTACAAAGAAAAATAAGCACAAAAGAAAATAAAACAAAAATTAGAGAGCATTTGAATTTACTGCCGACGATGTTATTATGCAGTGATGCCAACTATTTATAACTCAAACGCGCTATTCCCCTTCGCAAAACGCGCTAAGTTACAGCATTGTCAACTGTTTATAGCCAAAACGCGCTATTTTTCTACGCGCTAAATTTAATTTTAATAAAAATCGTTGTATGTACATTATTATTATTATATTATATTAGTAAATACGATTAATTTTTTTAGTAGCTCTTTTCAGATTTTATAATATTGTTTTTTCAAAATTATATCCAAACTTCCTTATTCATAACAAATATTTCAGCTTTATTAAGCGCTTATTTGACATATTTCTATGGGAAATTTGTCAAATAAACCTGTAATAAACCTAAAACATTTTTTATGAATTAGACCGTAAATAACTAAAATCATTTAATACAGAATCAGAATTGCCTTCTAAATAATCGAAATCCTTAGTTTTTATTTTATTTGTCAGACTTTTTCACAACTTATATAAATTGTCGAATAGTTTTGCGATTCAAATTCTTTTTGTACTTCAGCTAGAATAGATGTTTAATAAGTTATATGTATAAATTTTTTTGGTCAAGAGTACGAGTACACATTTTTAGTTGTGAAATTTCAAAATATTTGCCATTTACAGTATTGAAGTGCGTTTTTAAGTCTCACCACAGTCAAAGGAATTTTATTTGCGACAGCAGAATCATTAACCAATTTAAAACATTTTATGAGTTTTGAATACTAGAAAATTGTTAAATTTATTCAAAAAAAGTTTAAAAAAATATTGAACTGAAATAATGATGACTTTATTAAAAACGAGCGATTTAGCGCTTTTTTTACTAAACGCGCTAAGATGAAAAAAAGCGCGTTTGGCATAGTTAAAACGCGCTAAATCTAGCGCGAAACGCGCTAAATTGGCATCGCTGTTATTATGGGCTTTATTAATTTGGGAGCGATTTTCCTGAAGTTGCTGACTTTATTCTGTTTCATCATTAACGCAGTTATTCGCTATGGTGGTACTGCTCATTATATTCAGCCATGCAATCGCCGACACTACGCATATGAAGTCTGCACAAGCCAAAGTAGAGTAGAATCCAGCAAATACAATGTTTGCCTATGCATAAAATGTTTCATATTATATCATACTGAAATGATAAGACATTAGATAGTTTTTGTCTAAGAAAATATAATTTGTTTTAGTAGTACTGAATGTAATTTGTTTTAGTAGTGGACAAGAGTGACATATGGCACTCGCTTTCAGACATACATATTTCTGTTTGTACAAAGTTTGGTTAAAATCGTTTCATGGAGAGCCCGTGTCTATTAATGGGTTAATTACTCATTGGTAATTTTGCTCTTGTACCCCTTTGGTTTTCAGACTCTCAATCAATTTCATGATCTTTTTAGCTTAACATATACTGTTACTTCAATATATTAACAGTAAAAATTTATGACTGCCAATCATTCTATCTAAGGCTGAGTTTATATCTGTCATTTCTTGTGTGCCATGTGCCCAAAAGAGCGTAACCACTAATTACTGATGGAAAACTGTTTGATTCAGACATGTATTTATTGATTTAAACTATTTCCAATCATGTTGGATTCTATAAAATTTTCTATTAGTTATGTATGAAACTGTTTAACTTAATAAATACGGGTCTGAATCAAACAGTTTTTCATTATTAATTAGTGGTTACGTTTTTTTAGGCATATGTGGCACATGGCACACAGATATAAACCCGGCCTAATGCACCTTTTAGACATGGAAGGTATAATTTGCCAATTCTTACTTCCGCTGGGAGAAAGACAGTGGGACAGTATTCCTACCACTGTCTTTCTACCATCTGAAAGAACACTTTGCAAAGTAAGCTTTGCGTGTCTAAAAGGGGTATAATTTAATAGACAGACATATACATATAGTTACTCAAATAACCATTATTGGAATAGTTCCTTAAATAGTATATTCCCATTTTTAAAATTGTTGAAGAGCGGAAACGCTGAAAGCATAACTTAGCTATTATCAAAAACACAAAATTAAATTTGATAAGAATGTATTGTATGCTCTCTATTGCTCTTCTAACTTTTTCATACAGGGGTGGAAGATAATCAACTTTAATCGGCATAAAAAATCTTATATGGTACTTTTTCGAACCTCGTAGCACCAAATACAATTTTGAAACACGACTGCTAGAGCATTTATCAGAAATCATTTATTGGGACAAAGCCTATTCTTGTGAATATACAATATAACCTATACTGACTTAAATACTTTCTGTGTATAAATATATATGTGTATATGTATACTTATGTATATAAATTTACACCCAACACTTTTTACGCAGTCTTGTTTTGCACAATTTTGATAAACTACGGTTCACAACTAAGAACAGATGATTGTTCTTGCGTGAAAGTTTTATTTTTAAATACAGAAAGAATTAATGAGAAAAATTTTTAATATATTATATGAAATCAAAAAATATTCACCATTTAACAATTTAATAATATCAATTAAGTTTTTCCACTTGAGTTAATTACAGCAAATAAAAGTGGAATTGGTTTTTTTTGTAAGAGAAGTAACACACACCCAATGAATGGCTACTACTAGATGTTACCTTCTTTAGGAAAGTGATAGTGATGGAGGAGACAGGTGGTGAGGGAAGATGTAGAGGAAACCTTTATTCTTTTATATACAACTCGGTTTTTTTGCACATTTTTAATAATGCAGTGTTGCAGCAGTTCTGGTGGTAAATGAGGCGTACTTAGTTTTTTTAAGCTGTGTTTAGTAGCCATTTTATTGGTTATTTTACTTCGCCGCTCTAATGGCACATTAGCATTAGTATTCGTTGAAGCCGGTGTACTTCAGTGACCAGTGACTATGACCTTCATCACATGAACTTTCCGACAACAACTGATACAAAGGGACACTAATTTACATCAGAAAAATGCGAGGTGTTGTTATTTAATGACTGTTGGATACCCAGCTCGAACCCAGGATTTTCGGTTTTTTTAGTCAACATGCTAACTACTTCAGCCAACTCCACCTCACCTGATTTAATTAAATGCTTAATTGAAAATAATAACTGGTGAATACTTTTTTAGGCTCAAGCAGTTAATATGTACATATGTATTCTTTTGACTTGCACAATTTTTTTAATGATATAAAATGTATTGTTAAATTTTCCATTTGTAGCATTTATTTTTTACTCTTCCTTGCACGGTGTTCTTAGGAACGTATCTACCGTGTAAAAAGAATTGGCTGTATATAACTTAACTAGTATTTTTAAAATTTTACAGGAGAAATTTTGCAGCTTCTGTGATTGTTTTATACATGCATTTTTATGGATACGTCTGAAATGTTCTTACTTTTATAAGCACAGTCATAAAATTATAGACAATACACGACTTTGGTAGTCTAGACATTGGTATAAAGTCTAGTAGTTGTCTTAACTCATCTTCATGTCAATTAGGTCGGTTTCATATTACATACAAACATGTGCAGATGATAACAACAAATTTCGATTGCATCGTATTTTCCATCTCTGACTTCATCTCTAACAACAATGGCTGTCAGACATGGCGATTTCTCGCCAAATATAGCGATTTTCAAATTGTATTTCGTCTAAATATTTTGTTTGGCGACATGATGATTTTTTGGCGATAAATAAATTTGTTGGCGCTTTTTATGGATATTTTTTAACAAAATTGAACTTAAAAATTTTTGTAGTTTAGGAAAATTAGCTTGTTGAAGAAGTAGTTTAAAACTATAAGTCAGAACTCGTCCACAAGATATTGAAACAACTTGATTTTAATGATTTTTCTTATAGTAATTATAAATAATAATGAATGCATTTTGATATTTGAAAAGAACAATTTACTAGAAATACTTTTGGGCGATTTTATTTCTACTTTCTCGACGATTTTCTGCTAAATTTTTATACGATTATTTTCAACAACCAGTGATTAAAAAGAAAATACTGTAATTTTTTAGTGACTATCGGCCTGGCCCACGATGTCGACAAGAAAGTTTCCTTCGCTTACTTACATTTAAAACAAAAACCAATTTATTTTGTTTTCAATGTAAGTAATCGAAAGAAACTTTCTTGTCGACATCGTGGGCCAGGCCGTAAATTTTAGTCTCTCGATTTGTAAAAGCTTGAAATTATATGGATTTATGTGCATGCATATTTATGTACCTACCCTGCAGTCGGCGTAGCTAGCGAATGTCTAGCTATTTCGTTAACTACCAATCGTTACCACTAACTACCAGCCTAACTACTAGCAATGCACACGACTGACGATTTTAACATGGGGATGACGTAGACGGTCAATTGACAACCTCTGCATAACCCTTCGCCAGTGATTTCGCTAATCAATACAATTAATTTTTCTATTGATAAAACAATTAATTATTAATACATTTTCCAATTATTTTTATTTTGTGCGACGTTTGAATTGATTTCTTCTGCTCATTTCACATTTCTAAACAAAAAGCGCTTTTTTCACCAAAAATTACACGTTCACTGAACACGAACTTCCAATTGTAACTGACGCCAACACAAAATAAAAATAATTACTTAAAACAATTTTTTTCTTGTTGATTTTCTTTGGAATAACATCAGTTTTTTCACTCTAAAAAAAAATTTATGTTAAATGCATTAACATTTCCATGAGTGAGACAGTCAAAATGCGAACTCTTGCATTACTTGCGGCAACTGTAGTAGTTAGTCGATTTTTCGTTAGGGAAATACCTGACGACTTTGAGTAAATTTCTACTTTTAAAACTACAGGGTACTAAGTATATACTTACACATATGCATACATTGTATAGATGTATACATATAATGATGTGTATGTAATTTGTAGTTACTTCGTTTATTTCAAGGCACATTTACTACAGGTACACGCATTAGAGAAAACACTGTGGCAACTCTGTGCTTCTCACATAGTTTTACAAAGTAATTGTCAAAAAATTGTATGCATCAAACAAGGCACAAAAGTATTTGTCAAATGAATTCCTCGTTATAAACGTGTAAACAAAAAATCAGCGGATAAGCAATTTTCCTGACGCATGTACCTGTTTGATATACCTTGGTTTATTTCTTGTTCAAAGATAAATAACAGAAAAACAGCTGATTACAAGTTTGAAGTTTATACTTTTTGAATTAAAAAATAACTTAAATTATGTACACACCTCCATACATATCTATGTATTTATGCACATTGTTCGACCTCAAAAGGAAGAAAATGAAATCAAAACAAAATCAAAAAATTCCAGAAGATAGAAAGAAAAAAATACAGAAAAAAAGCAAATACGTAAAGAAAACGGCAATCCCAAATTGGGATTCCCAATCTCTTTGGTACTCACTCTCTCTTTTGCACCGTCAAGGCTGCCAGCTTCAAATAAATATTTGCCTGAACGTATTTCGAACCGTCTATATTCTGGCTTCCGAATGGTTTTCACAAAATTTCATGTGAGTTCGGATATTAAAACACATGCTACACCTGTTTAAGTTGAAATTTATAATAGGTATACAAAATAATTGCTAGAGCATCCGAATGTAGAAGAAAAAAAAATGGACATCCACGGTATCAAATGTCAAATGTCGTCAGTAGTACTGGGGCCTAATTCCTGCACTGGTGTTCGAAATTGCATTCGACTAGTAATTAATTGCGAAAACAAGAAATTTGCCGGTGCTGTCACTCGATACCAAACGAATCGAGTTTATGTTTCAGTGTTGGAAAAGGGCAAAAAATTCATTTCACAATACTGAATAAATTGTAAGCAAAAACATTTGTTTGTATGTATGTATGTGTGCAAAAACATATGTATCGACGTACATACACACGTACTTATATGTAAAAAAAAGAAAGGAATACAAATGGTATTTTCATTTTATTTAATATATTATTAATTTATTTAATTAATAATGAGCACTAGCCACATTTTCGATTATTTTATTGGTTGACCAGAAACAGTTAATTCGTTATTTAGATGCTCCCAGAGTTGGTTGGTTTTTTATTTTCCCTAATGTCTAATTCTGTAGAATAAATGTCGCAGCTATGTATGTATATGCTAACAAATTGCCAGGGTATACATCTTAAAGTAGTCGTAAAATCTCAGGAGTTACATATGTACATACAAATGTATATTACAATTCCAAAACAAGCTCTTGAATGCGGTTAACTACCAACGACATGAAACAGTAACTCGGCACCTTTAACAGACGCCAGCCACTAATCCCAATCAAATCACTTTTATCTTATATTCTTGTTCCATGTCAAATTTTTTGTGTTTTAAATCTTTCTCTTCTTATGTTATTCAATGTCAAATAGTTATATGCATGTAGTTGTGTGTTAATCCTTTTATATTAACATTTTTAATCCAGTTCTTGTCAATATAATTATGAGTACTAAATGGTACTCCACCTCCAATATCAAACAATAATATAATCAAAAAAGTTTTTATGCGTTAAAATTTCTCCACAAATTTGAGTTTTATATGGTACTCCACCAAAATGTCCTTCAAACTTTATAGTTTATGTCGAATCCAAAAAGAGTAATATCCAAAAATCCATAAAGATCAAATAAAACGAAATCATGTGGTTAAAATGACGCCACCAAAAACCGTACCACAGTACAGTTATTCGCGATCGACACTTAAGCCAATGCGAAGTGAGCACGCAAAACAATCGAAGGCAGACAACAAAAACAAAAATAATCACAACGGCGCGAGCGCTGTTCTCCAACACAGAAATATTTTACGACTGCGGGGCAAAACATTATTTACCAAATCAGTGTGTTTTGTTATATTTAAAGTCAACTAGAAATTCTTTATATTTGTATTTTTTTTTTTTTTGAACGTACATTTGTGCATACATTCATATATAAATAAATAAGTAAAATATTGAACATACTTTTTCTTTTCCTTCGCTTTTTCTATGTCAAACGTTATTTCGAATGCCTTTTTGCTTGCGAGTAAAAACACGAACGGTTCGAATTCTGCCAGTAGAAATTTCGATATGTGTTATTCGAAATCGAATGAGAAAATTCCAAAAATTAAAAAACTCGCACGTTCGAGTAATAACTCGCTCGCAATCGAATGCGGGAATTAAGCCCCTGGGGTGACAAAGGCAATAGTGAATCAGTACTGTGTTTTACTATTGACACTTCCAACAGGCTATATTCGTGAATTATTATCAAACACAAAGCTTTTTTATATACATATAATTTATAAAATTTTTTCGTCTGGGTAAAATTGAATATGTATTCCGGCAACACTGCTACATTTAAAATTCTTCCAAAGAGCAAGAGAATTAAATTATAAGCAACTTGCTTACAAGCAACATGTTGCATACTTTTCCTTAAATGTTTGTAAACAAAATATTTTCGTATATCATGGATACATACTTGGGATGATGAATGAGAAAAGTAATTTTATACCAACGAGCCTCTATAATTGTACTTTTTTTCAAAACCGATTGTACTAAAATCTTCAAAGTTTGTCAGAGGTTTTTGTGACAATTTTTCCTCAAGCCTGTGTTATTAATAGTTTCTTATTGCGTTATGAGACTTGTAAAGAGACATACCTAGTACATAATTAATTATGAAAAAATTCTACTAAATCTTTTTGTTATTTTTTTTATATTTAAATCAGTGCTTTGATTTGAAAAGCCTTCAACTATCGTAGTGAGACCATACTTATTTCAATTTGAACACGCCTATATTTTAAATATCGAGGCTTTTTGTTTCAAGTTATTTGTCCATTTTTGATTTTTAGTTAATTTTTTTAAAACGGACCTTCAAATAATTATACTGAATTAAAACACCTTCACAATGAATAAACAAGCATAAAAAATCAGCAGCACTTTTGAAGTCCAAACAAGACTCACTTAAGGCCGAGTACAATAGAATCCGTCATTCGTTATACGTCACTATTTTCAACCGAGAGCTAAGTTAAAATGCAGGGTTTCTTATGAGCTCTGTCACATTCAATACGTCTTCGCCAACGCAAAGTATTCATAAAAAAAAAATAATTTTAAATCTATTTTGAGGAAATTTTGTATTGAAAAATTTGAAATAAAATACATTTCAGTCACTTAAAATTTTATAAATGGAGGTTAGAATTTAGGAAATGATTACGATGACGCTCTAGCTCTAGTTCTTCAGCCCAATATAAGAGTATAACAACAAAAATGAGTTGACATATCCGTTTCGAAATGAAAATTATTGGAATTTGTCTGTTATTTGCATTCCAATACGAAAGCGTTTTTCTTCGATTCGATTTGCATTATAACAAAACAGATGAAACATTTTTTAAATAGTAACAAATCGCAAATCGTATTATTGAAGTTGGAATTGTACCAAGAATTTTGCAACTTATCATACCTGATGGATACATTCATTCTTTAATTTCTTTTGTTTTCATTAACTGAAAGCAGTAGAAGAAAGAAACTTAACTAAATGCATACAAGTTTGAATATTTACTCTTCTTATCTTTAAAGAAAGTTGTATGGTGTTCATATACATACTTCAAGATTTTATTAATGATATCTAAAAAGAAAGTAATAAAATGATGTTCTTTTTGGTTTAAACACTGATAACGAATGAAGGATGTGTGATAACATGGTGTTTGTTATCTTTGTTCAAGAGCGTTAAACGTTAATAGTCATTGTTTTATAATAAGTACTTAAACTTTTTCTTATACGAGTATGCATATTTATTTATATTTTTACTGGTGTGTACCATACGTAGTCGTACTTTGTGATATGTAGGGTGTTAATGCGGTCTTAAAAATGGTTTATGCAGTCGGGCCTGCAGTTTGGAGACTTATTAGACTACTAGTGTTTTCACACCAAAAGTTAAAATCTAGTTTTAACGTTAAAACCATAAACAGCTGATTTTGCGTTCACACTGCAAAATTTGATAAATTCAGGTTTTAACTCACAGACTCTCTAACAACTTTGTTAAAATTAAAATAAATCTCCTGCAGAAATGCGTTTTGTTGCAGTATTTTTTTCTGTTTTTTAACACTTATTTGACGTACTGTACAATAACTGTTTTTGTTTGCATGAAAAACTCAGAAATTTCACAATTCGCTCTAAAATGGAAACTATTTTATTTTGTAAATAAACATTTTAAAATTATGGAACTTCTTATACAAAGTCAAGAAGTGCTTAGAAATAAAGTTTCATATTATATATAAAAATGCAAAAATACATTATAAGATAAACCTTTTTTATAGGCAGATGGATGTCAGTCATATCGTCTATTTTCACTACCCAGAGGTCAGTGAAAATATTCTCATTCTTTTCCGTCCGAAGAATACTTTTACTTCACATTTTTTTTTTTTTTTTTTTTGATAATTATTGCCCCTGCATCTTTTTTAAAGTTGAAAATGTATCAATTGATATCTATTCTTTTTCACTTGCATAAACACTATCAGCTGCTTCCGGTCATTTTAACTTGGCAGCACTAAATTTAGCACAACGAAAACAAGGTTGCATTTCATAAAACCAACTTAAACAAATTCAAAAATGGTCAGTGTGAAAACACTATAACTTAAGCCCTTCTACTGACACATTTAACCTTTCGGCAGTTGCAGCCAACTTTCAACTAAACTTGCAAGAAAATTTACAAGACAGTGATTTTTTGACACTTGCAGGAATAAAATGATAAGTTATATAACAATGTTGCCCTATTAAAAGCTGAGTAAAAATTAACCAAGTTGCAGTTAAATGTTATTGCAGTTTTTACTTATTTTAAATACATTTAAAACCTAATTTGATATTTTCTTCCTTAAATATTCATAAAATATGCAGTTAATTGTGCAGTTTTTTCGGAATTTTCTTTAAAAATACGTAAACAGAACATGCAATAACTTACACTCCTAAGCACAGGATTGGGAAAATGCAATTAGGAATAACAAAATGATAATGTATTCGGCGGAAGTAATTCATTATTTTTTGCAGGTTTGTTTCTTTTTCAGAATTGGCGGGCCCATTATTTAGGATAAATTTTTTGAAACAAAAATCCAAAGACGATGATCATTTTTTCATCGGTTTTGTTTGCTTGAAAGGTAAAGTGTCCAATAAAACGAAATTGCATTCCAATTACAGAACCTTGTAAAAATCGGGCAAAATACTTGAAAAATTCACGATTTCAGGGAAATTCAAAATAAGAAGAATTTCTATGTTAGTTGCTTTACCGGTCAAGTATATATCGGTACCTTAATATAGAAAGGCTTTAACTCATTTTTTTTTTGTTTAAATCAAGATTTTTGCATTTTCCGATATATTAGATGTTTATCTATCGAAATATACAAGAAGCTCGATTAAAAAAAATTGAGTTAGGGTCTTTCTATATTGAGATAACGATATGTGACCTTAATTATGAAAATAGTGTGAGTCACATGCATTTATTGTTTGCTACGCTTTCATGCCCGAACCGCTGAACCGATTTTAAAAATTCTTCCACCAATGGAAAGGTACATTACCAGCGTCATATATAGAATATTTTTGATCCGGTTCAGAACCGGTTTTTTTTGTATTTGGCACGGATTCTTTCCGAAAAATCATTTTTGGGCTGGTTAGGATAATTTTCGCTTCGGGTTTGATTGCTTAACCAGTTTTAAAACCGGTTTTTATGTACTTTTTTTTAACAAATTAACAAATTAAAATAAATATTAAAAAAGATTATATTAAGCGAGATTAGTGCAACTTTTAATTAAAATGGATAATATAAAAATATATTTTGATTTGAGAAATTTATTATTCGACATATTGTCATAAGTTTATTTTAATTTGAAATTTATTTGCTGGAGGTCAAGCATTGTCTATATATTTCATTGGTGCTTAGCCAAATCATCAGTAGACTTTAACCACATTTTGAACAGTCACAAACCTCTTATCTTATGCACAGACTTTCAAAAACTATTTGAGAATTCACAAATAATAATCACAAATAATAATATTTCTGAAAGGTGTAGAAAAATAAAATAGATTCATATCGAATATAAATTATTTGCTGGGATTTTGTTATAGTTTCTATGCCTATTGCTTGTGTTTCGCTTGTGATTTTCAGAAATATTATTATTTGTGATTATTATTTGTGAATTCTCAAATAGTTTTTGAAAGTCTGTGCATAAGATAAGAGGTTTGTGACTGTTCAAAATGTGGTTAAAGTCTACTGATGATTTGGCTAAGCACCAATGAAATATATAGACAATGCTTGACCTCCAGCAAATAAATTTCAAATTAAAATATTTTGATTTGTTCACATGTAATATCTCGACCACTTTCATAGTTATAGTGATGTAGTCAGTGATGAAAATCGAGTTGAATTTGTAAAAATAATGGGCATGTGAAGGGTTTGTTAATTTTCAATTGACTTTAGCAAATTTTTTTTTCAATAAATAAGAAATTAAAAATGGTTAAATGGCTAACTTTTATATGTACATATATATGAATGTATATGGGCCCAGGTATACAGCCATTAAAAATCGTAGCTCAGTACAGTTTGTCGATACCAAATATTAAATCAAAAAGGGAGGCCGAAACCGCAAAAAAAAACAATAAATAAAATAAAAGCAATCTAATCAAATATAATGTTACGGATTTTTGTAACTATTCGAAAAACGGTTTTCTGAAAAAATACGATTAATATCGATCACCCTACTGATACGACAATAATGTGCTGTTAAACAAACAGTGAAATAAGTTAAAATTAATTTTTGTCTTAGTGAAGTGTTTATTCTTTTAATTGTTGCAAATATTTCTTTGACATTTAGATGAGAAAAATGATTTACTAATTAATAATGGTTATGACTACATACATACTCAGACTAAATGATGGAACATTTTAAGCTTAAGCGAGCTTCTTTTTAATTTTTGCATTTTTTTTTTAAATAAATATAAATACAACCAAAATTTTCCAAGAATTTAGCAATAAATATTTTTATGATTTGATAAGGTTAAAGTTCGTATCGTTCTGTAAGTATTAATGAACAAATAACACCAAAGTTAATTGCAGATATTCTGACAAACACCAGCAGAGCGGAACAACTAGCTGTTTTGGAAGGTTAGTGCACCCCCATCATTAGCGTTCTTTGTGTTTGGTGCACTGAGTGTGGTGTCAGTTAATGTAGATTTCTGATTTACATATATACTCAGTTTTCAGTGCAAATGGAATATGTGAATTGTTTTTTGATTTATCGTATTATAATTCGCTGAAAGCTCAGAACGATAATATTATATGTTTTTTTATGCATTCATTAGTTCATTTTTTATGCGACTGCGCAACGCAGAGTAGAGTATTGTGCTTATCAGCCTATGTATGTATTTACAGTGAACTCGCGGTAATCTGAACTTATAAAAACCAAGGTTGTTCAGTTTACTGAATTTGTTCACATTTTCAATTACAATAATTTTTACCACTTTACTAGTTTATTTAGTATAGTTAATATAATAATAAAATAACAATTTCAATATATTATTATTATGTAACGCGCGTAAAAATTAATTAGAATTAAAAAAAAAAAATATTTGTTTATGGTTTAGCACAAAAAGCTTGCTGAAAAATATTATTTGTTGGTTTTTTTTTAAAGTTTCTTAGTTTTCTATGATTGTAGTTTTGCAATTCCGAATAATCTATTATAGGTTTTTCTATGAGAGTTGAGGCTTTGTAACCTTTTCGAATTCTGGTTGAAGTCTACCGAAGTGTTGCTTAGATGTAACGAAATGCATATAGACATACTAAACCGTCTACAAAAATTGCCTGGAGAGTTTGTAAAACATTTGTGAAAATAAGTGTTCATATTAATGGATAGTTCACTATTGTAGAAGTTCACATTAACGCGAGTTCACTGTATATATGTATATCTGTATGTGTGTGTGTTCCTTTGCGGCACTATACAAACCGAACACGTGGACCTATTTTGATAATTCTTACATCAATCGATTTGTCTTAATCCTGGGAGTGCCACTAAAGATGTGGTAGTAGTCAAAACTCAATATGGCGGCCAACAGACGTTGCAACAGAGTTGCTTTTCAATGACACGCACATGCTAAATGTCTATAGGAAAAAGCAATTTGTGGGATGTAATTCGTCGGCAGTACTGGTGAAAAATTCACTAGTGAATCAGCACGGTTTCACGAGTGACATTTCCTACATAAATATTTGCTTTGTTCTCCATAAAATAAAATAATTTTATCGCCATAAACATAATAATTATATTACAAAGTTGTTATGACAGTTTAAGCTTTTCGTTTGATACCTTTCGGAGAATAATTTATTAAAATGATAAAATAGATAATGATGTAAAAATAAAAGGTGCGTGAACTGTTTGATCGCAACTATTATAGTTAAAACATTTCGTTTTAAATCAAAAAAAAAAAAAAATATATATATATAATAAAAGTTTTAGAAAATGACTTACCTCAGATTAAATCGTTAAATTTGACCCACCCTTGTTTGAAATCTCTGAATTTTAAAAATTTTCTGGTTGGTTACTAACTTACAACTACTTGTGTCTCAAATTTCAGCTCTTGAGCGCAAAATATAACTGTAAATTTTGAAAGGCCTGAGCCCGCCCTAAACCCAAGATTTCGCTGCCGTCAGTGCTTATGATTCAAGAAAAGTTTCGTAGAAGTCGTCTAATGAGAAATACATAAATAATAGAATAAAATCTGCTAAGCCGAAGTATATGAAATAAAAGTTTAAAGTTTTGTGGGCGTGGATGCGCCCACTTTTAAAAATAAAAAATCATAGCCAGTCCTGCATAAGTGCAATGTTATGACTGCAAAGTTTCTATGAAATTTCTTGAGTTAAATGCTTTAATTTAATTTTTTAATTTTAAACTTTAAGAGCGTGGCCCTCCTCCTGGTTAAAATTTTAAGGTTTTCGCATTGTACGAGTTCGTTACTCACATATGTAGGTCTGCTTGTGTACCAAATTTCATCTTTTTTCCTTCTAATGTCGATGAGAGAGTCAGTCAGTCAATGAGTATGTCTTAAAATATTCAGTTTTTGCAGATCCATATCTCAGGAAGCTTTCGTTGTAAAACTTTAAAATGTTCTTCATATATCTTAAGTCTCATCATTTTATGATTGAGGTGAAGAATTTTTTTTTTTTTGGGAGGGGCTAGTGGAAAGGCTTCGTGTACATATACAAACTGCCTGCGTAGGCTGGAACTTGGCCTGAATAATTGTTTAAGTCAAAGAAAAAAAAAAAGAAAATAAAACAAAAACAGTTATATTAAAATAATTAAAAACATGAAAATATGACCTTTATGGCTACCTTTGAAAGAAGTGAAATGTCCGTCCTTAGCCGACTTTGACACAATAATTTTTATTTGCAAACATTTTTGTACTTCCAGAATATACGTCACATTGTTTTCCCTTTTCCCCTTTTGTTTCTTAGTCAGCCATATAAAAGAATATTGTAATTAACTAATAAAACTATTATTGAATTAAAATAAATTGCTGAAAGTTCAATTATTGTTTGCATTTTTCTCACATGTTTGTTACTCATGCCTACGAATAGTGAAACTACTTTGCAAATAATGCACGTTTGGACTATGAAATTTATTGCAATAAAAAAAATATATCTTTTAAACTGGTTTGGCATCGTCAAATGTTAAAGGGCACAATCGGTCGTTTTATTTCTTTTAGCGTTTTCTGTAAACAAGTCATGCAATGAGATGCAACAGCTTTTTGCATTCATTATTTACCTACAAAATGGAAACGTGTGAAAATGTATACATTTGTATAAATGTACATGCAATAATTACACTTTCCAACGCAGAAAGAAAAAAAGAAGAGAGGTGTCTTAGGATACCCGGTTATAGCTATGCTGCTTAGTTACATATATAAAACAAGTTTCATGTGTGAAATAACAATGCAATAAAATTATATTATACTTATGATGATGTCAAGTTCTTTGCAAATATTTCGAAACGTTTCCATTTATTTCCCATTATTTTCTTTTCTAGCGACAAACAATTAAATTAATGTATTGCTTGTAGCCGGTGGCGGCTGTTAGCCGGCTAACACTGTTGCCAACTTTTTTCCAACAAATATCGCTAAAGTAGACAATAAAATAGCTAGAAAATAGCTAAAATTCAAAAATGTTTGAAAATTTAGCGGTAAATAGCTAAAAATTTTATTTTTAGGGTTTTTCAAACATTTTACGGTAACTTGTTAAATTCTCAAATTTTATAAAATACTAACTAAAAGCAATGTATGTAATAGGTTAATTAAAAGCTTATTTTATACATATACACATATATTTATATATAACATATTCATTATATATTTATATATCGCTGCTTTATTGCAATATAGTCATAATAATAATATAATATATAATCATATGGATGTGAGGATGGATGCGAGTACATTGGCTAACTTTCTATCTATAAGACCTGCATTGTTTTGGCGCTATTCAATCATTTTTTGTCTCAAACTGTAGGTCCACTGCTTCTAAGCAAGATCACATTTTTAAGCAAATTGTGATGCACAAAAAATAGCTAGAATTGCCGCTAATAGCTAAATCATAATTGTTTCCGCAAAATTTAATAATAATAATAATAGCTGAATTGGCAACAGTGCCGGCTTACGGCCGATCTGCTGTGTTCTCTGGCTTGTGCTCATGTGCAAAAAGAAACCAAAAACAAATTGAGCAATTATTCTCACTGATTTTCTTTCACTCACTTCAAATAACGAAACAAAACAAAATCAAACAATTTGTTTCGTTTATTTTCATACTCTGCTTTTAAGTACAAAGAAATAAAAACAAAAATAAATTTATAACTGTAGTAGTGTCGATTATTTTTGTTACGAAAATCACGTCCTAACTTCTGTATCACGCAATAAATACCATAGCTATAAAAATCAAAATGTTCTAACGACAAGGGAACTTCTCTCATTTTTCGAAAAGCACAAAAAAGATCCAAAGTTCAAATTATATCAAAAAATTATTGAACACATACTGAGTACACATCTGGCATTTATTGCGTTGTCATTTTGTGGTGTCATTTTAAAAATGTGAGCAACGCCGTTCACATTTTGTTTTTTATATGGGAAGCCATGTCATACAAACAAAAATATCGGAAATGGCAAAGGTTGCCACCAGTATACGCTATTGCGATGTCAAAAATTGGCATAGTGTGTACTCGGCATATGGTAAAATGCATAACTCTTGCTCTTTACCAATGACGATTAAAAATCCATTTAAATAGGACCCACAAGTAAAGCTTAAAAATGTTGGCAGAACCTTGGAACTTTTCTGAAAATTGTGATTTTGTTGTACAGTGTTGTTGATGTGTTGGCTTAATATATTTCAATACTGACTTCAAGTTTTATTATGATGCGTAACGTAGTATAACATTATTGTACGTATGTATGCATGTAGACCACAATTGTGGAAACTAAATCACAACTAAAGCGTGTTTTTTCTAGAGTGTCACAACTTTGAGTTTCTTTGAGTAAATCAATTGTAGCGCTCGCTGTGTGGCATGTGGCTCCGTCCACCATCACATATCAGCAAGATTAATGCCACGTAACTGAGGTACGAAACAATTTCGACAAAAGCTTGTGGCTTCTCCTCACTCCACATGCGACAATTATGCTTATTTATGTACCCATTCAACCAGAAATGGGCTTCATCGGAAAATAAAATTTTGAATGGAAACTCAAACTCAATATTAATTTGTGCTTCAGCCCATTCGCCGAACAATTTGCACGCGTTGCTTTGTAGTGCGATTCACTAACTTTTTTAACGATAATCGCATCGTTAAAATAATTATAACGAAAATTTATTGAATTTGCTATTCAGTAACATTTTTAACGATATTCGCTGTAGGTTTATGTCAGCTGTGTCGTTATTTAAGCGACAATAATAATTTATGTGCTGTTAATTTTATCGACAAAAATCAACAGAAAATATCAGCTGCGTACTATCGTTAGAAAGAAGTTACAGAATCACATAATCGTTATTGCAAGCGATAAAATGTATAGATAAAAATTACGATTGTCGTATCGTTAAAAGTTACTGAATCGCACTACTAGTGTAGGTCGATTCATATTGAAATTTCAAAGCAAACTAAACAAAAAGCAACTATCAGCTGTTAAATGGGTGCTCAAATAAAGCAGTGATGTGACACTCTAAAAAAATACACCCTATATAATGCAATAAACACATTCACGGCGGCAAGCTACCGTCTACAACCTGTCAAACATGAAATTTATGAAAAGAACCTCTCAAAGTTCATATAATGAAATAAATTGATTCCTTCACTGAAATATGTATTTATACTTGAATATCAGGTGCTTACGGTGCTGCTGCCGATTCCCGAAGAAATAAGTAGATAAGTACACGGCTATAAGTCCATATTTAGAATATGCAAGTCTTATTGCTAAGCTGATTAGTTTGATGGAGAGAGATACGAGGAGAACAGTAAAGTTTATTTTCCCCTCGTCTCTCTTTCCTAACAAACTAATCAGCTTAGCAATAAGATTGCATAGTGTAAACTAGGACTAACTGCTGCTAGCAGCATTTGTAGTCGCGTACTTGTATCAGGCAAACAAGCGCCTTTGACTTCAAATTTACAGAACAAAACGAGTTATGCAATTTGAAATTTATTTAATGATTGTTAGGGCCAATTTCACCAACTTATTAAATATCAATTTAAAACAAATTTTTGCATAAAAAAATTTATGAAAATGATATTTAAATAGAATTGCTACTCTTTTTAAGTTAAATTATTTCTTTTCTTCACTTAAACAATCATTGTTTTTGAGTAAGTCCATAAGCAGATATTATTGTTCTTACATTTTTTGTAGCCCCAAATATTTTCTTTCAAATGACATAAGAATCATCTTTCTATATGAGATGGTTTCTGAGATATTGAAAAAATAAACTGAACACTTTCGGCAAATTCTGCGAAGTTATCAAATTTTGAATATGACATAACTTTTGAAACAAACAATTTCTAATTTTTTCCTTTGGTATACGTATGCTTTAGGATGCAAGAGACCCTCTGACTGGCCAAATTTCATTCAAATCGAAAGAGGTCGTATCTAACTCTTAAACGATTTCTAAATCGATCTTAATTATGTATTAAGGAATTTAAAAAACTTTAAATATTTAAAAAATTGCTTAAAATATTACCTGAGGATATATGTATAATTCAGCATCGTATTTAAAACGCTCAACTTTCTGTTTGCTGGGTAGCTCTTGCAGCTCACTAATACTAAAGTGCCTGAATATATTCGACTGATCAGGCATCACCAAAACGCCTCTCAAGAGATTAGCTCTCTTACAAGTTCTCAATTTTACCTAAAAATTAAACAAAATTGGGAATTAAAAGTAAAGTTTTAACTTTTTTTTAATCACAAAACTTAGTTCTAAGTTTTAACTGGAAAAAAACTCAACTTATGTTTTAACTTTGCTTTTTACTAAATAATTACGGTAATCCATATATTTGTTTTGTGATTGGTTACCGGAAATTGACGAAGTAAATCCATTTCCTGATGACTTAAAATTCACTTAATTACAAAACAAAAAAACTGAAATATTGAATTTCCTCTATTTTTAAATAGAGTTCAGAGTCATTTAAGACGACGTAAGTCGAATTACCAGGTAAATAGAAGATGAAGGAATAAAAAAATCTTCGACGCAAAGCGATGAGGCTTAAATCGAGACGACGCACAGTAGTTCAGAAACAATTTTCATTGGTCAAAACCTAAATTTATTCTTGAAATAGATTCTTAAAATTTTTACGCAATCAGAAAGGAAACATATTAAAACTAAGGAAGCCAAAACTTAGGTCTAAATATTTGCAATAGTGGGCGTGGCTAAGAATAAAGCACATATATTAATTTAAAAAAAAAACCAAAATTTGTCACATTTGATCTGAAATAAATTATGATTCCTCGAAAACTATTATCGACAACTGCGTTTTTTTTTGTTATGTTGTGTAATAAATGGTATATGCACATCCTGTAGTTAGGACGCTGTGTAATAAATTTTAAGCCACCATATTTTCGTAAAATTTTAAGTGTGTAACTTTTGAAGATAACAAAAAAATCGAAACCATCCAGAAATACATATATGAAAGTGTTTTTTGTATGCCCATATATACTTTTGTACCCGCCACGACCTGTAGAACACTTTTTTAATTTTAATAAAAATACTCAAAAACTATAAAAAAAAATTTATACTTTTTTTATGTTTGTTCACGCATAACTCTGTCATTTGTAAACCGATTTTCAAAATAATTTTTTTGTCTGAAAGGGCTTGCCTGCAGTTTCCTCCCTTGCCTGCAATTTCCTCCTCCCATCATAACTCTCTAATTTTTGAAACGATTTCAAAATGTTTCTAAAGGGGTTTCTTGCATTTTGGACACGTAGGGGCATTGTCAAAAATTTTTTTTTCTGAAAAGTGCTCTCCTGTTTCTCTAAATGCAAACGATAGATTTGATCGAATACTAATACTGGAAACAAAAACAAATTTCATTTTTTTTGTTTTTAATATAAATGTTCGATCGAATCTATCGTTCGCATTTAGAGAAACAGGCGCTTGTTGTTTTTCTAAAATCGGAGGGGGAAATGGGCTCCATCATGCAAAATTCATTAAACAGCTTGGCTCCGATCTTGTCTTCAGAAATCAAAAAGGGTGGGGGAGAAGGGCAAATTTTGCTCCCCATGCATAATTCTGTCGTTTGTCATCCGATCTAAAAAATTACTATGTTTTATTTGAAATGTTTTGCTTGCAGTTTGGTCACATAACTTTTTTATTTTTCAACCGATTTTAAAAAAATCGGTTTATTTGAAGAGGTTTGCCTGCAGTTTTGTAGAATGATTTATTTTACCAAAAATCAGTGGGAAAATTGGCTCTATCCTTCCCCTCCCTCATTCAAAAGCACAACTCTATCATACATATGTGAGCAGATTTTCAAAAATTCTTTTTTTTTCAAATGATTTACTTGCAGTTTGGTACCATACATTTTTTTCGAAAATCTATGAAGCATTTTGTAATATGTTCTACTCGTATAAGATCTTTGCATTGAAGTATGTTTTTTTGGTAGAATGATTTTAATTCAGGGTCTTGCAGATATTCAGGGCAATCATGAATAAAATTCCGGGTGAAATTTTTCCCTGGGAACAATTCCAACTAATAGCAAGTAATACGGAAAACAAAAAATTCTAATTGGAAAAGGAAAAGAAATTTCACGCGAAATTTTATTCGTGATTGCCCTGATTAATTTCAGTTATTTATGTATGGGCAGGCTTACATACTTATGTTCATGTATCCAAAAGAGTCTAGAATTTATTTATGACTGTAGTAACAAGCTTATGTATTAAATTTTCTAAACCATACCTTATTGCTTTTATAAAGATGATTTAATTGTCATTATAAGGCCTTTTTTTAACAAAATAGTAATAAAAAAGCGTGCAAAAAAATATGCAAAATGAAAAGAAAAATATCGGTATTTCCCCCAGCTAATAAATTCTTGTTTAATTTGTCTTGTTGTCTATAGAAACTCAAATTAATTAATAAAAAAATATAGCATTCGATAAGGATTGAAAATTTAACTTAAGCCCGATCAAAAAATTAGAACCACTGTACTGCTTTTTATGAAATTTGGTTAAAAACTTAAGATGTTATCTAGCCACTAAAAAAGGAATTATTAAAAAATCTTCATTAATTCAAAAGTTACAGAGTTTTGATCAATGAAAACCGTTTCGGAACTGAACCACTGAAGCACGACGTAAACGCAGAGATTACTGCAAGTTCTTTTTTTAACCGCTATTTTTGATTAAGAAAATAAAACTGGAATAATAAATATTTCATTCTAATTGAAAATATATCGATGAAGAAATAATGAGGTTGGTAAAAATTTACATTAATTTTGAAATGATGAATTTCTAACGATAACGACATACAAACTAACCTAAAGGAAATATTTTTCTCACGACCCACCCATTTACAAGTGGTTTACACAAAATGTATTAGCTGTCTATTTATTTAGAACAAAAATGAAATCACAAATGCATAACGAAAGCAAAATGAATAGGAATAAACATTTGGCGGGTAAAAGTAGAAGCCAACCCAAATATTTAGAGCGCACCTACCTCTTGGTTACACCTCAGAACTATGTATCAACACAACCACTGTGAAAATGAAAAATGTGTCAAATGTATTTTACTGTCACTTGAAAGCTTAAAAAACTGTGTAGCAATTAATTACGTATATTTGTCTGTGCGGGATTTGCATTTGTTGTTGCTGTCAAAATTGTTTTCAAAACGATTAATGAATAGGGTGATCGATTATAATAATAATTGTTTTGTTTAGGGATTGTATTAAATATTTGCAGTGATATTCATAAATGATTGTTAAAGTTAATGCTTTCTCAAACCAACATTAACTCTAGTAATCGTTTATGAAAACCGGGCATTAAAGTTGGACAAACACAAAAACACGACGATCGGAAACTTCGCAGTTATTTCCAATTCTATAAATAAAATTATTTATAAAATTATGAAAGAAAATTATATTTATGTAGGCACATAATGCTCATATCGTCAGCTCATTATTGGTTTGACCCACTGATCATTTAAAAAAAAATTAGTTATATATATTTCGAATATCTCCTTTTGAATCCAAAATATGTTTCGTGAAATTAATTATGATTTCTGAGATATTTAGCATTAATTTCGCTCCATTTCAACTATTTTAAGGTTTAATAATTATTATTTTGCTGTAAATGCCACAGTTTGGCGTTTGCGTCAAATTCTTCATACAAAAACATGCGAAGTAAAGTTAACTCTTGTTTTGCTTCATTTCTATAAGAAATTAATAATAAAAACAGAAGTTACGGCACCTTCAATGGCGACTGTTAAACAAAAACATCATCACCCAAACTTATTAAACATTAAAATAAAATAAAAGAAACCTTAATTATGCATGTTTGAGTATAACAGAAATCATTTAATTTCATTCTTTATATTAAATACACTTCAATTGCTTGGTTTTCTTGTGTAAGTGTGTAAGCGGATCGATAGTTAAAAATATTACGGCGGCGACTTCTTGGTCAGCGTTAAACGATCGACTTTTTTCTCTAGACAGCAAGACACATAAACAAAACAACAAAATTCTCAATTCTCAGCAGTAAAGTATACGTATGGAGCACAAAAAGCTACTTTTTGAAAATAAATTAAGAAAAGTGGTGTATGCGTCACAAAACGTATTTTTAATTTTACAATAAAGTACATAATATTAACTTCTAACTTTATTCGTGAAAGTTCACTAAAATTTACACATTTCTTCCAAAAGCAATGGTGAAAATACAAAAAAATGCTGTCGGCTATACTTTGAGAAAACTTCATGTAAACCTTCTTTGTGGTTTTTCTCCATTCCGACTTTTGGGCATATGCTCGCTGGGCATATGCTGGGCTGACGATATTGTATGCTCTGAAAGAAGCGAAATTTTACATAAAAAAAGAAATCATTAAAGCCCCGTTTAGACTATTATACAAGTATTAATACTTTCATCACATTTTACGATACAGAAATCTAAATACATTCGTTGCGACTGTCAAAAAATCTAACGTAAAATCACATATTGTGTTCAGACCATCACACTTCAAATAAAATCTGTAATACAAGCAGAAAACAAAACAGCTGTTCAATGAAATTGTCTGTGCTATTCATTGACTAGCGGCGGCAAAGCGGTTTCATGTAGGCGGGGACGTGCCGGCACTTGAAAAAATGCAGTAGTTAAAACTATTCTGTGTAAATAACAGAAAAAATTTAAGAAAAGATATTACAAAAATGTTAAAAAATTACGTCAACGAAATATACTTCCATACGATTCACTTATTAAAAATTTTGAGCCGATATACATATGACAAAACATTACATCAATGACGACACGCTATCGACGGCGAAATAGCCGACTTGTGTGTTTGTGTAAAATGCAACCCTGGTCCAGTGTTGTCAGATATGGCGATATCTCGCCAAACGTGGCGACGAAAATTTATTTTTGGCGATGAAAATTTTCAAATGGCGATTGGCGATTTACTTGGCGATATTTGAACTCGTTGGCGATAGTTTTGGCGATATTTTTACGATTGCAATAAAATAGAATAATGTTAAAAACATGAAATTTATTTGTAAAGAATTTTTTCTACAACATAAAATATTTCGTGCATGAAATTCTAAATGTTGTGACTACTTATCTCAAACAAAATTTTCTGAAATTCAAGAAGTTTAAAAAATATGGCCCACAAAATCTCATTTGGTGTTTATAAAACACAGTGGGGAAACTTTATTTTATTAATTAGAACCAACATTTTGATAATGAAGCCTGCACGAGTTCTCAGCTCAGTGCTTAAGTCTGGCACTGAGTAAAATAAGCTTGTGACACACACTATACAAGTAAACTGTGCAGTTTTTATTTTAATGCTCCATAATGCAGGCGATTCTTTGTATAATTCTAGGACCTCTGTCCAGAATATTTTTTCGGCGCTCATTTCTAGTTTTGAACTCTTAAAAAATCACGACACAACTGAGGGTTTGCAACATATACTACACAAGTTCACTGTACAGTTTTACAAACTTGATGAAATATCAAAATCGTTTTGATATTTAGTCAGGTCACTACGTAAATAGCACAACCAGCCCCATACACTACACAGACGCACTCTGCAGTGAACTTGGCTGGCACTAGAGTGTATGAATACAACGATTCTGATGGTACTTCCCACTTCATGTGTACTTAAATACACATTTAAGTAAATGTTACTTCAGTTTTATCACAAGATTTATATGTATAATAATTTTTATCTTGGTGTTCAAGTTCAATTTATCCTATTCGGATTGATCTTTTGGAATAAGTTATTTTTAATTATTTTTTGGACTCCACTATTTATATGTTAATGTAAACACTTTTCTAAATTTTTCTTATATAGTATAATTTTTATGTTTTACGATAGACTTTACCTGCTGAATTTAAAATTTAACAATATTTGTAATATAATTACAAAATGAAAAAATGTTTTTGTAGCTATAATTTAATGTTTTATTATATTGGCGATATTCGACAAGTCATTTGGCGACAAGGCTCAAAATAAATCTGACAACACTGCCCTGATCTAATGAAAAGTATTATCGTTTAGAAAATTTTCTAAAAACGAAAAAGTCTTATGGGATGTCAAAATTTTTATCGTATTATTTGCAATTTTGATGACATTTTGCGTTCAGACTATCACACTTGCACGTATTATTTAAATTTTTCACAAGATAAATACAAAGTATAATAGTCTGAACGCGGCTTAAGTGCGGGAACAAAAATGCATGTCCTATAGAAACGTGTTTCGAAGCAAGAGGCCATTTAATTTTCTCTTAAGGACCTGCCGGCCGAAACATTCGTTTTTGCTGGGGTTCTACTTCAGTAAGAAGAGTTATGTGATTCAATCAATATTTTTTCTCACTTTACTAAATTTATTTTGTTATTTTATGACTTTTTGGGCGCATCAGTTCTGAAAGTGTCTTCCTTTTTTTTCGCACACGCTTCTAAACAATGAATATAATTAAGATTTCATGAAAATGTTTAATAATTATTTAGTTTAATAAACTTAAATAAATTGTTATTTGTTTATAGGATTTAATTTATCTGTGTCATATGCGGCAGACGTTTGCAAAGAAGAGAAAAAGAGCAGAAAGAAACCCCAAAGAAAATTATGTTTGTTCTAATGGATTTTAAAATGTTTCTTAGACTAAAGATGACTAAAAGTTGTTGTTGATGTTTTTGGGCTTCTTGTGTTTTATTCTTTACGGTGGGTGCACATCGCGTCCAACGCCAAACAGCTTATGAAATAATATGCATGTTGCATTCATTCATATCTTCATATGAATATGTACATATGTATTTCCGTATGTACATTAGGGTGGCTCAATCTGTTTAAAAAATCTTTAAAAATCGTATAGAAACAACATGATATAGGGACGATGCGAGTACTAAGAACAATTTCTCAAGAAGCTTTTGTGATGTGAACCCAATACCTATTCAGCGCCAAACAACAAGAAGATTTTCTGACCACATTTTTCAAGAGGTCAATAATAATACAAGTCAGCGCTTTGTATTTTGTATGAAGATGTTGCACAACAGAAGCACGGTTGCCTAATTTATTTAACTAAAAAGTCTAAAATGTTGTGAAAAATTAAAAATGGAGCGAAAATCGGATAAAGATGTTTGTTTTGTAAATATTTTTATTCGAGGGTTTTAAACTTAGTATGCTTGTGATATGATTTTTTAATAACATATTAAGGGCCATTATTACAACTTAAAGCTAGTTAAAAGCAAGATTTTATCGGACGTATAAAAAGTTGTTCATTATTAAAAATTAATTTAACTTATCCGATAGATAGTAGATAAACCTGCCTTGCACTTAGCGCTCACTTTATGTTAAAGTAAAATTGTACTAATGAAAAGCTTTTCATACGTCTGATAAAATCCTACTTTTAGCTATCTTTTACTTGTAATAATGGCCCAAAGAGTATTTCTATAAGCATATAAAGTGTTTTAGCTTATTTCAAAAATGTTGGCTTTAAGTACACTGAAGAGTTTCTTAAGCAGAAAGGAGTGAGTTACATATATAGACGTTACTCTCTTTACCAGGCTATCTAGTTTTGGACGTGTAGAGCTTAAGTTGGCGAATGAGGCTAACAACATGTGTGTTTACCCAAATAGTAAGTTATCTTGGGAAAGATAAAGGAACTACATTTTCATTGCTTCCAAAGAATCCATGTTGAGAATATGCGGACAATTAGTACTTTCGAATCGCAAATTCTACATTTTTATGACTTCTTGGGAATTACTGGGTAATTAACAAATGCATACTTTTTAGAGCTGTGCTCTTTATGCCGCGACAAAGGAGCTGGGACGTGATTTTCATAACAAAACTAATCGGCACTATTACAGTTGCACACATGCAAATATCTGCGTAGAATTTATTTCGTTTTATAAATAATAATAAAATAAATAAATTTTATGAATATTAAATAAATAGTTTTAAAAATATAAATAATTTTATTGCATTGTTATTTAACACATGAAATTTGTTTCATTTAGCTAAAGCCGCGTTCAGACTATTATACTTTGTATTTATACTTGTCGAAACTTCAAATAATACGTGCAAGTGTGATAGTCTGAACGCAAAATGTCATCAAAGTGGCAACTAATACGATACAAATTTTGACATCCCATAAGACTTTTTCGTTTTTAGAAAATTTTCTAAACGATAATACTTTTCATTAGATCAGGGTTGCATTTTCACACAAACCAAATTTCCAAGTCGGCTGTTTCGCCGCCGATAGCGTGTCGTCATTGATGTAATTTTTTGTCATATGTATATCGGCTCAAAATTTTGAACAAGTGAATCGTATTCAAGTATATTTCGTTGACGTAATTTTTTTAACGTTTTTGTAATATCTTTTCTTAAATTTTTTCTGTTATTTTCATAGAATATTTTTAACTGCTGAATTTCTTCCAGTGCCGGCACGTCCCCGCCTACATGAAACCGCTTTGCCGCCGCTAGTCAATGAATAGCACAGACAATTTCATTGAACAGCTGTTTTGTTTTCTGCTTGTATTACAGATTTTATTTGAAGTGTGATGGTCTGAACACAATATGTGATTTTACGTTAGATTTTTTCACAGTCGCATCGAATGTATTTAGATTTCTGTATCGTAAAATGTGATGAAAGTATTAATACTTGTATAATAGTCTGAACGGAGCTTAAGCAGCATACACACCACCCTAATACTCGCTAATTTATGAACACCACCTAAAAGTTACACTGAAGCCGACAAATGTTCAAACAATTTGTATGCAAAAAAAAAATAAAAAATAAATATATATATATATATATATATATATATATATACTATATATGTATGTATGTATGTATATATAAGTATTTATGTTAAAATAAAGAAACCAAGAATAACAAAGAAAAAAGCTTAATTTAGTTGCAAGCACTATTTATTTTTTTAATGTTCTATTCGTATTGTATCTATTGTGCATATTGTTTGTAAGGTATTAAACAATCAGAAGATACATATATTTATTTAGTTCTATTTCTTATGTTTATCGCTGTTTGGCGCTTTGCTGTCAATGTGCGGCATCGACCTAGACCCAGTTGTACGGATGTGTAAATTTGAATTGTTTGTAGTACCCACATTCATGTAGAAATGCAAATAGAAAATTCTATACATACATTAGTACAAATTATATTACATTTTAGTTTTACAACAAATTATTTAAATAAGTATTTATATTATTTTTGCATTTTTCTTTATGTGTATAAAGGCAGGCCGGGCCAACCTTTTTTTATGTACACACTATAAATATATTTTTAATTCCTTAGTTCATAATACAATCATCGACTCCTTTTCCACTCAAAATAGTCTATTAAGCTCATGGGACTTGAGAGGTGTTTTTTTACAAGCTCGGAAATAATGTTTGACTAACTACATGTAAGATTAAAAGTAATAAATTCAGTAAAGTGCGACTTTGACTCTGACTCGCACAGGAAGGGTTCATATGTAAAACTATACAAGCTTTAGCCTATATAATTCAATATCTTACCTATACCTGGATTCAGTAACTTTTATTACGATAATCATATCGCTATAATAAATATAACGAAAATTTATCGAGTTCGCTATTCAGTAACATATTTTAACGTATGTACGTCTGTTGAAGTAAAAAAAAAGAAAAATAACAAGCTCAAATTCATTTCGTTTTGCTTTAATTATTCTTTGTGTTTTTCGCTTATTTTGCCATTTTGTATGCAGGGATGCCATATGGTATACAATTAAATGGCGAGTACAACACAGACGTGCACTATCGTTAAAGAGAAATTACAGAATCACATTATCGTTACCGCAAACGAAAAAATATTACGATTTTCGGTTCGCAAAAAGTTACTGAATCCGGATACTGATGTATGTAGACAATTTAAAATTTTTTTGTTTTGCCTATTTTTTCTGCTTTTGGCGATTTTTTTCGGTTGTGTTTTAGTTTTAGCAATTTTTTCGGTTTTAATTTTGTTTTTTTTTTTTGGTTTTGACATTTCTTTAGTTTTAGAGGTTTCTTTATTTTGCCGATTCTTTAGCTTGAGAGATTTTTTTAGCTTTAGTGCTTTTTAAACATTTTTTAGATTGAGTGATTTTTTTGGTTTTGATGCTTTTATCATCTTGGCGATTTTTTCGGTTTTTTTCTGTTGTTTTTTTAGTTTTGGTGTTTTTTTTAGGTTTAGCGCTTCTATTTTGTTTGCCAATTTTTTCAATATTATGCGATTTTTTAGTTTAAGAGATTTCGTTTAGTTTAGTTTAAACGCTTTTTACAAATTTTTTAGCTTTAGTTTCTGGTTTTGGCTATATTTTCGGTTGTGTTTTAGTTTTAGCGATTTTTTCGGTTTTTGGTGATTTTTTTCTGTTGTTTTTTTAGTTTTGGCGTTATTTTAATTTTAACGCTTTTTTCGTTTTGGCGATTTGTTGCAATTTTTTTAGTTTAAGCGATTTTTAGGTTTGGTGCTTTTTTACAATTTTTTAATTTTGGTGATTTTTTCGGTTTTTGGTGATTTTTTTCTGCTGTTTATTTTAGTTTTGGCGTTATTTTAAATATAACGCTTTTTTCGTTTTGGCGATTTCTTGTGATTTTTTTAGCTTAAGATATTTTTTTTACGTTTGTTGATTTTTTACAATTTTTTACTTTTATTGATTTTCTTAGTTTTGGCGATTTTTTTGGTTTTTGGCAATTTTTCCTTTTTTTGCAACCTAAAACGGTTCAAATGTTATGTACACACTTTGCGGCATGTTTATGCAACCAAGCAGATTGCATTGCTGTTCGCATAGTGTGTGCCTTTTAGGTTTCAAAAATATCAAAATATTATTATTGATATTTTCAGATTGCCTTCATGGTTTCATTGTAGATTTCAGTGTGCGTGTGTCAAAATATGCAACATGTAAGATAAGATAAACATGTTGCGTAAACGCATTGCAAAGTGTGTACCCACCGTCATATGCAAAAGTTGTCGTCAGATCTGATGTTATGCGTTGCCAGAATTAAAGCATTTGGTAGAAATTATCACTTATCAATGGTGAGTGCTTGTGTTAAATGTAACAAATGAAAATATAAATTATTATGGACCTTAAGAAGCGATTGCAATGATTTTGCCTGCATATATCTTATTACATTTTTGCACTTTAATTTTTCTTTAAAAAGAAAGAAAGAACTCTTTTACAATGATGCCAGATGTATAAACTTCGCACATCTGACTATCATTAAATGTCTGGCAAATTATCTGATAATAATGACCCCGAATTATCTTCACACGATTATAAGATGTCTGTCAATTTGTTGTCAGCTGCTAGTCTTGCAATAGACTGCCAATGTTGCCATTTAAAAATTGCCAGTACACTTCAACTGCTGTTGATCAACTTTTAATTCAGCTGGTGGAAAAAAAGATATATTTGTATTTCCTTCCACATCTTTCTTACAGCTGAATTACGAGTTTATCAACAAAAGTTGAAGTGTGTGAACCGAGACTAAGACATTTTTAGCACATTTTATTGACAATATCGTAAGCTCTGACAACCGCCTGTACATAGCTTTAGTTTCTCGAATCAAAGGAAAATAATCGCTTATTGCATGCAGGGCCCTTAATATTGCACATCACTTTGCCAGCATATTGTCACAAAAGTTGTTATTGCAAACAACATTGTTTCTACTCGTATGTATGTATGTAAAATAATTTTTCTTATATTTTAAAAATAGAGATATGTATGCATATTTAAATATTTTCAGATGCCTTTGCATATTATTCACATATTTGTCAAGATTATTTTGTAAAATTAAAATTAAGCAGCTTTCTGAAGAAGAAAAAAAATTCACATAATACGATTATGTTGGCGTCGTGCTTCTGACAGTTGCAACAGTCGATATGTGTCACCCACTAAGAAATGCACTTCCTCAACGTTGTCTTGGCTTGTTAAAAATGAGAGAGAAAAAAATCGACAACAGCAAGGAAAAAATCAATTACTCAATTACTCGTACACTTCAGACAATACAAATGGTTTAGATTTATAAGATGTAGATGCTGGAAGGAACTGAAGTGATGACTTCAATAGATTTAATCTGTTTAATGGTGTGAGACGACTATGGGAAGATGGTAAATGTTGTACAAATTTTAAGTGATTGTTGAATTTGTATATGCAAATGTATGTGTGCATTGCTCACAAAAACTATTAATCAATTGCCTTTGAGATGCTAATCGCTAGAAAACTGTCAATTACAGTAACATCTTGAAAAGTTGGATAAATATCGAAAGAAATGGATTTAGGCCAAATTTAACCTGAAAAAATTAAGTTTGTTTTACAAGAGCTTTTTTGGATGTATGTATGCATGCATATGTGTGCTTATGCATGTATGCATGTAAACAGCTTATAACTTAAGGACGGGTAAGCTGATTGGAAGCAAATTTACCGCTTTCGAAAGATGTTGAGCTCAATTAGATGTCGTAAGATATACTGAATCGATTCGTTACAGTAGATTCCGATAATTATATTTTCAAAAATCTATTTTGTTTAAACAAATTTTAAGTTGAAAATCTAATAAGCTCTTAACTTATTTAACTAAAATCCGGTGATTTTTTTATTTGACAAAAAATTTAAACAAATTGTTTGTCTCTTAATAATTTCAAAAGTCTTTGTTAAATCGAATTTTATAAGCTTTTCTTATCTTTTGCCGGGCGCAGATAATATTTGCTTGGCATAATAAATTTTGTGGTTATAGATTTGGAAATTGAAATATGATATTTAAAAAAATAGGGCTATTTCTAAACGATCTGGTTCTTTCAATACGAAAATTTTGAACAAAAGAATTCTTTGTAATATTTCTAATAGTATTACCATTTTAATAAGTGAAAATATGCGGCTGGTATTTTTGCAAAATTTTTTTATAATAGCGAAATAATTAACTCACTTTTTTCTGCAACAAACGGCGAAAATCGTTTTTTTTTCCAAAATTTTAATTTAAATTGCGTATAAAACTTTTGTCTTAATTGTGCTTTTGATGCCGAATTTTTGTAATGTTACAAATTTTGTTCTTAATTCATAATAAGTTTCTTTTCTAAATCGAACAAGATTTGACTTCTCCATTAGCAGAACAGTGAACCAAGTTTGATAAAAAAAAGCCAAAATTTAAATTGTTTTCTCCAATATTTCCTAAACTGTAAGTGAAAACCCATAAATGTAGCGGACTTTTTTAGTTCTAAGCTAGAAAAAATCCACTGGCAAAAAATATTTTTTATCAGATCAAAAACATCAGCTTGGCATCCGTTTTAATTTTTCATTAACCCAAGGTTGCCTACTTTGGGGTTTTGTGGCTCCGCCTTCCCCTTTAAAGATATAAAGTCCGAATTCCAGATTTAGGCTCTGTGGCATCTTCTGCAATGCTGCATGAAATTTCAAAACAATCGGACGGCCCGTTTTTTAACAAAATCGCCCACTGTGTATCGATTACTTTAGACCCCACTAGGCAGCAGAAGGAACCGTCGGATCGACCTAAAAAATTAAGACCGCATTTATGACAGCAAATCTCATATATTAAACAGCATACAAGCTGAATTGAATTGTGTTTCAAGTCTACTGAAATTCATTTAGACGTTTTTAACCCACAAGAAGCAATCTGATTAAGTCCGTACTCATGTAGACTCATGGTTAAATAAAAATAAATAACAATTATTCGCATTACTATAAATTGTAATAAAGCTTCAGTACAAGCATTTTTCTTTAAAACTATAAATATTTCAGTTAAATTGAAAGGCATACATGAAAAGCATGTATATTCATATGTGAAACAGTTTAACACTGTCCGTCCGATAAACATAAATCAATGTTAAAGCAAAAACCAACAGAGTAATGCAACAAAAAAATAAATAGATATGTATATGTACTATAAATCTTAAACGGATATAACAAAAGGAACACTAAGAGGTCATAAAACACACAATCATAGTGAAGCAACGATGAAGACTTAAAGCCAAATGCCACATAAAAAACAACTCATAAAGAAAAACAAACAAGCAAACATTTGCATAAATATGTATATTTAAATAATGTTTGCTGTAAAAACATTTTGACGGACTTTAAAACATGGGCAGTTGGAAAATTATACTCAACTCGCCATGATTTTGAAAGTATTATAAACTGTTTTGTTATGAAAAGAAGATCGATCATATTTATTACCAACTAGAATTTTTCCGCGACTTCGTTCGCATCCAGAAAGAAACTGAGTAGACTTTAAACTGAATTTATACCAATCTTATCAAAAACAGAAAAAATACAAACAGCACAAATTTTTCCCGTTTTACCCTGTTCCGCGCAACTTTCTTAATTTTTTCTTTCATATTCTTCTTCTCCAGATAATAACAAACCATCCAGAAAAGCAATGTGGGGGGTATTGGTGTATTGGTCCAGCCATTCGCGTGTGATGCCATGCCAAAAAAATTTTATTAATTTTTATATCTATATAGATTGTTTTTACACTAAAAAAAATACCTTTAATTAAAAAAACCAAAAATTAATTGTCATTAAAAATTTTAAATTTAATTTAAGAAAACCAAAAATCAATTAAAATTTTATTGTGTCAATGAAACTTTTTAATCAATTAAATATTTAAACGAAAGTTTTATTGATTCAATTAAATTTTTATTTGATTATTTGTATTTTTTTTCAATTAAAAGTGTTAATTGAAGAAACACAATTTCTATGTAGTTAATAATATCCGTGGCAAAAAGGAAAAAGTGCTTAAGTCGAGATAAGCTGATTTTGAGTTAATAGTACTGCCGTAATCTGCAAATGTGAAAGTACCCCTGTACAAAATCTCAATTAATTTGTGCAATTTTTCAAGAAGTTATAGCAAAATGAATTGCGTCTTATCTTTTTTAGACTTCTAATCTCATTTGGTATATTTCAACTTAAATTAATTATTTACAGAGTGTACTTAAAAAAAACAAATGTTTACAGAGAATTTCCCAATTGAACTGTAAAAAAAAAGAAGAGAGATGTCTTAGGCCACCTGGTTATAGCTATGCTGCTTGGTTATATAAAACAAACTTACGTCCCTTTTCAGAATGTATGTTTAAGAGTTAACATGAACTTTAACTGATAGTTCTTCATGTAAAACTTGCCGTTAAAGTCCCTGTTAGCTTTTAATTGTACATTGTGAAAAGGGCCGTTAATGTGTTAAATAACAATGTAATAAAATTATACTAATGATGATAACGAATTCGCCGCAAATATCAAAATGTTTCCATTTATTTTCCCTTATTTTCTTTTCTAGCGGCTTACGAGTAATTAATGTCTTGTTTAATGGGGGCTGTTAGCCGGCTTACTGCCGATCGGCTGTGTTCTCTGGTTTGTGCTCATGTGCAAAAACAACAACAGCCAATTGAGCAATTCTGCTCATTGTTTTTGTTTTGTTTTTGTGTTCACTTACGTACTTACAATTTGTTTCGTTTATTTTCGTACTCTGCTTTTAAGTACAAAGAAATCAAAACAAAAATACATTTATAACTGTAATAGTGTCGATTATTTTTGTTACGAAAATCACTTCCTAGCTCCTGTGTCGTGATATAAATTGCATAGCTATAACAAATTTCTGAAAAGTCATTTTATATCATCAGCTATAATGACAACATTATCCATACATAATGGATTTTATAGATTACTTGATCTTTATGCGTTATTTCGTTAGTAAAAAAAACTCACACGTATACATATCGAACCATAACCACCAAAGAAGCTTAAGCGACATATTCAATCACATTTAATTACTTTGTAAATATCCCTTTTAGACACGCAAAGCTTACTTTGCAAAGTCTTAATTCAGAGGCTGAAGCAGATAGTATTCCTCTCGCTGTCTTTCGCCATGCTGAATTAAGAGTTTGCAAAGTAAAATTTAATACATGTCTGAATCAAACAGTTTTCCACTATTTTGGGCACATGTGTGCCAGATGTGTACTCGGCATAACAATAGTAATAATAATAATAATAAGATTTTTTAACTTTGCGCTAACAGCTTAATAGAAAAATCCAACAAGTATTAATTTTTGATTTTAAAAAAACTTTACTGCCCGCCCACATACTTCCTCACATAAATTATTATTCGTACGTTTAGCCGACAATGCATAATTCTTTTGCACACAAACACACTCTACCACATGCATAAGTATGTTTGTATGTATGTATGTATGTATGAATATGTATGTAATACAAACTGACATTTCAACGGAAGTACTTAATTCTCCATTGTATTTCAAAAGTGTTAGTTATTGTGTTCGCACGGCTTACAGAAGCTCAGCAGGGAGTTTAAATATACATTAAGTTGTCTTATTGTTCAAAAAAGATAACAAACAATAACCATGAAATGTAAAGATAGCAATTAGAGATGAGCGCGTGTCGTATTTTTTTTTTTTGGTGACACGAACACGCACGACTCAACACGAAGTGTTCGTGACAGAAAATCTGTTTTTTTGCGTGTTCGTGTCGTATCGTGTTGAGCCAAATTGACACGATAAACACGAAACGATTTTTGGTGTTAAAATATGTACGTATGAATTTCCAGTAAAGAAAAAATTTAATATTTTGTATTGTCAAACACTTAAAACCATCAAATTTGTTGATAGTGTAGGGGTCTCTTAAGCTTAAAGTTATGAAATTAAACAAAAATATGTATCTATTTGAATATAAAAAAAGCTTTTTTGGCTATTCAATTTGATTTCGTGCGTGTTGTGCAATTTCGTGCTTTGAAAAAATTTCGCGTGCATATTTCGTACGTGTTGGACATCTTGGCATTCGTGTTCGTGTCGTGTCGTGTTGGAAAAATTCAACACGCGCCCATCTCTAATAGCAATAAAGTCAAGAACGAACTTAAAGTATCCTATAATAATTATTAGGTTTGTAAAGCTCATAGTTAAGGGTTTCAAATACGAATATATAATAACACCGGTATTCATAAACGATTCTTAAACCGATTTCGTCACATAAATTTTGTTCGTTAAGCCAACATTAACTTTATGGAATTGAAAATAGATATAAGAATAAGAACTAAAAACAGATATGAGAATTTTAGGAAATCCAGCAAAGACATACTCGTATATATGTATACATATGGGCAATTCCACAGAATGTCACTTACGATGTCACGTACGGTGACCAATCAGCTAGAAGAGCTACTAATTCGTTTTATTTGAAACTTCGAACATCTTTAGAGCAGGACTTAGGTTTTATAACACATGTCTTGACAGCTTTCTGGCTTAAGCTGGAGAGGAGTTACAGTGGACCAAAGTTGACCACCTAGGACTCAAAAAAATTATGAGGCCTTGTAACTTTTTTAAAAATTAAATGGTAAAGTGTTTGGAGCTAAGCCATAACTTAGAAGATATTTGACTCAAGACAAAAACAAATTTTTCGCCTTGACTGTTTTTTAGTATTTTGTCCATAAATGTTTAGTTTATTGTTGGACTTTAATTCAATTAAATTTTCGACATAAATTCAAATAAAATTGGAGGATAACTTTATATCTACATTCGAGAAATCCGGAAAGGATAAGAAATCAAAAATTTAAAATTTTAAGCTCTTATAAAAAATTGTGACAATAGATTTTTAAAAATTCCACCATAACATTTAATCATCCAAATAGTTTCAAACATTTTTAACTATAATTTAAGAGATCTTCTTCATAAATGCGGATGAGCGGGCAGATTTTCTCAGAAAATTCAAAATTTGGTAAATATAGAGTTGTGTTCCATAAAAACTATATATTAAAATAATTTGATTTTCTTAAATTGGCATTTTTGACTTCCATATATGTAAGTCTCTTTACTGCAGCTGAAAAAACTATTCCAATATATTTGACTGATTTCGAGATATTCCGATTGCATAGAATGCGTTTAACTCCTTTCCTTTCCTTTCCTTTTACACATCAGCTGTTTACAACTGTTGTGATTTCTGAAATTCTAGCTACATATACATATAAAATAATTAGAAAAATAAGTGCCACTTATTACTTGGTAAGCCATTGCAAAATCTCAAAAAGTTTTTGCTCAAGACTTCAACACATTTTAAATCACTTTGAGTTTTAATGTTAAATGAAGTTACGAAACATACTCGTAACAAATGAATGAATGCATAGTTAGTATATCAACCACAATGACATCAAACTATAGCAATAAAAAATAATTTATACATTTGGAAGCAACAATAATAATAAAATAAAAAGCAACACCACAAAAGCATAAGAAGTGTTACTGAATCATGAAACCATCAAGAGAATTAAGGGGCACAGTGATTTAAATCTTCACATTGTTATGCCAGACATGTAGGAAAACTAAATTCACACTTTAATGCAACTTGAGATCTAACATACATACATACATATGTACATACATAAATATGTACATATGCAAACAAACATACATACAAACATATAGTAGAATGCAGGCATTTGTTTGCTTTTTGTTTGTAGGAATGCGTTCGAACAGCGGGAATAATTAAAAAGCGCGGAAATAGCTCGAGATCACTTCAAAATTGAGGATCATACAAACAAGACTAAACTAGACTAAAAATAAAATTAATATAACGCCATTACATACAATACATTTTCAAAATAACCACTTGGGTTAGATTAGGTAAGGGTGGCAGTTACAATCGCGGATTCATTTGGACCCTTGTGATCCATTGTGATACCACAAAGACCTATAGTGGCCACTTCTTTGCTAATCCAGAGCAATGACACAGAGAATGTTCTTCATTTTCTTCATCATCAATTTCCTGGCAACTACGGCAAAAATCAAAAATCAAAAATTATATTCAATCATTTACATTTATGTAGATCTGTATATACCTGCCTATGAGACGGTATACGGACACTTGAACCAAACTTTGTTTCCCTTTTCTTGAAATCAAAGAAACTGTATTTTTCTTATTTAATCGAGGCCATAAATTTCTATTATTCATGCAGTCATTATTTAGTTCTCCCTCAGTCTTGCAACTTAATCTGAATTTGCACGAGAGTAAGAGTAAGCCTACACATGCCATATCCAGTGGAACCTGCGAGTTTGGGCCAGTTTTTAAAAGCTCATCAGCTCTGTAGTTTCCCTGAAAGTCTCAATGCCCCGGATTTCATATGATCTTCAACCGCTCTGTTATCTCGTTTAGAGATGATCGATGGTCGAGAGCTGTTGTTATTCTTAGATGCTGGGATTCTGGGGCATGATAGCGGCTCAACTGTTTGTATATATATATATATATATTAACTGCGGTTGTTGAAATTCCTTCATAGCAAGATTTTTGCCTGGTTCCGGAAGCCGCCTTGCACTAAGTAGTACTAATGTGCCTGAGTAACATCCTCTTCTACCTGGAATACCATTTCTACACGCTTCTTGGAATGGCATCCAGATCCTGCAGAGACGTTCAAGAAGTTTGGTCTACCCTCTATCCTCAAATCCAATGGTAGCACTTGTAGAAGCATACCCAATGCAAACATTCCACCGCTTAGCTGTTCGACTCGAACAGACTGGAACAACAAAGGACCTTGCAGGGCGTAGCAGACACCGGACACCGGTCGTTCTGTTGATAATATCGCGGCTGTGTCTACCAATGTCGCTTAGAACGAATAAATATCAACCAGACGAAGGCGAACGCTACAGATCCACATGATAAACAATTTCTTAGTTCCGAAATTGAATGAGTGGGGCTTGGTGAACATGTGGTTTTAACAAGACAGTGCAACTGCACATACAACAAGAGCCACAATGAATATTGTGAAGGAAGCCTTTACTGATTGCGCAATCTCCCGTTTTGGCGATTTACCATTGCCAGCCAGATCGCCCGAATTAACCATCCTAGACTTCTTTCTCTGGAGCTACTCAGAGTCGCGTTTTTATATCAACAAGCCACAGACAATCGCAGAAAATTTTTGTCAGGAATGTGAACAGTTATCATCGGAAATCTTGCGCAAAGTCATTTAAAATTAGATAAGACGGGCACAAACTTGTATCAACAGTGGCAGCATCTACTTGGCGGATATCATCTTTTCCATAAAAAATTGTAAAGTTTCAAATGAAGGTTCACATCATTCAAAATAATTTTTTTTTTCAGCTAAAAATTTATGCAAAACTAAAAATAGTAAATTTTAATCAGAAATAATTTCTTAGTCCCAGTAGATAGACTTGGGTGCTGATGAAGTGCGTGGCTGCACAGAAAATTATCGGTATTTCCCCCAGATAATAAAGTCTAATTTAACTTTTCTTCTCTTCTTTAGAAACTCATATTAATTAATAAATATTTCATTCAACAAGAATTGAAATGACTGAAGAAGAAATTATTTCTGATCAAAACTAAAAATGTCAAAAAATGAGCACAACTCTCTGAATACACAAAGAGTCGTTACAACAAACAAACAAAAACGAGAAATTTTTCGAAATGTGAATTCAACACACAGAAAAATTTCATTTTAAAATCTACGAAAACAAGGTTAATTTAATATTTTTCAACATTGATTTTGCTTCATATGTGTTTCATGTTAATTCAACATGATTAACAGTAATCTTCAAAGAAAATTTTTCCTTTTGAACTAACTGCATTTCATGTTGATTTAACTTTGAATCAAAGTTATTTATAGTTTAAAAAACTTGAATGTTATACTGAAATAACATTAAGGAACAATGTTGAATAAAAGTTATTGCAAAGTTGAAACAAAATGAATTTAATTTAATGTAGACGTCTTATATTTTATTAATTATTGAACTTACAAGATTGTGTGTATTGGGACAGGTATCAGGAAAACCTAAACCTGTGTTAGTTGGCTTTCCAGGCCAAGATTTGAACTCGAACTCAACATAGTAGTAAACGCGCTTATCGCGTTGTCTGCAGTATTCGAACCTATTTTTATAAAATGCTGAAAACTTTAAACAAAGAATATACAAATGGAAAAAATTTTAGCATTTTTATTTGGTAATAATTCGAGTGATAACATCGTATGTTCATTTATTTTACCTTTTTTTATTTTACTTTACTTTGAATATTCTTCCTAGATTTCAAGTGATTTTAATCCACAATTTCAACATTCCTATTATTTTCAATTAATTATAGAAAAAAAGTAGTTCTAAGTAATGGAATCTTTTATGGAATTAAAATTTCGCAGGTTGAACATTAAATATGAGCTTTCATTAAGCTTGATTGATGTTGCTTTTTTTCCTTTAAGCCAATCCTCTTACAATTCAATTAGCCTTATTTGTATGTACAACACACAATATTTCGTTAAAAGAAAAAAAGAACTGTTAGTAATTTTTTATTAAAATTTGTCAGGTTTTTGTTTTCCTATTTTTTTTATGATGAATGGAATACAAATTTTCTTTCTTTATTTATGATACTTTTTTCAAGTTGCATACAACTTTTTAATGCACATAAAAAATTACTAAAAGCTTGCAAAAAAAAAGATATGTTAATAAAATTTAAAAACTGGTCGCAATACCGTGACCTAGTAAACTTAAAATCACATACACACACAAGCATTCACATACATACATACATATGTGGATATTTAAATGAGTAAAAACACATAAGCATACATCAAAGTACCCAAAAGACTACCAGTTACATTTGGCTTTTTACGCGACCATACTCGTACACTCAAAAAATTCGATAAATAAAATTGAAACAATTGCAATTTTTTTTTATGCAACCCTGATCTTTTTAAAATTTTCTCCAACATACTAGAGTTGTATTTTCTCAAGAATCGCACGATTGTGTAGGACAGTGTATCCCGGCCTTTAGTTATATTCTCACAGACGCTTTAAGTCAGACGAACAAACCGTAATATGGCGAATCCAATCCAAATTTTTAGTTCGGTAGTGTTTTTTTTTGTGTTACTTCATAACTTCGTCATTTGTAGACCGATTTCAAAAAATATTTCCTTTTCTAAAAGGGTATTGCTTCCATTTGGTCCTCTTACCACATAAGTGGGCGGAATCACGCCTTCAAAATGGTTTATCTTAAAATCTTATTCAACTGCTATATGTTATATTATATTTTACGTTCTTCTCAATTAACACATTTTTACAGAACTTAAAACACATTCGGAGCTATGAAAGTGACACTATCTTGATTTTAGAAAAGTGGGCGTGGCTACACCCATTAAAATTTGGTCTTATGTCTTGCGTTCCGATTCCCACGGAACCTAACAAATACTTGGAGGTTTTAGAATAACATAATCTTGTTCTTAAAAATGTGGGCGGAGCCACGCCCGTTAAAATGAATTATATAGTACTGCTTTTCTTGTTTTCAACAGTTAATCTATTACTGGCCAGTGGCCATTACCTCATGTGAGAAGTTCTTCGCCATTAGATCATTTTTGTCCAAAAAGTTCAGAGTTTGCTTTGTATGCATGCATGAATATATGTATGTATGTGTGTGTGTGTGTGTTATTTCAGCTTAGTCCTCAAAAAAGCCTTTTGAGTCATATTTGGAGACCCTTTAATCTCAATTCTTACAATAGCAATTTAATTTTTCCTGAGTGTATTTAATACTAATTACGAACCATGTTAAGAGCAGGAATTAGTTTAAAAATATTTTTTGTTAAACGTGTTCGCAAAATGTATGTTCATATGTATGTATGTATGTATGTGTGCATATGTATGTAAATATGTATATAAAAAAACATGTATAAAACCTCGTTTAGCAGAACCGAAATCACGACCAAATGGTATCCTATAAATAAAAATGAACGAAATACTCGTACATACAAAAAAAAATCAAAATGTGGCAAGCAAAATAGTTTGCCAAGATAAAAATGTTAAAGCACATTAAAAAAAATTTTAAATTAGTGCAAAGTAAGAACATTATAAGTGAAAACAAATTGGTGATGGACAAAACTATCTTGTGTACCAGTTAATTTTTTGGTTTTTTTTTATTTTTTAATGGATTATAAAGATTTTCCTGTAAAATCAAGTAAAGAAAACTTGATTTTTTTATATATTTATGTACATACTCGTACATGTCTACACACGTATGAAGTTTTCAAGAAATTTGATCCATTTTTTTTTTGGAAGACAGGAAATATTTAATTTTTCGCGGGTATTTTTCTTTTTATTTTTCACACATTTAATTTTAATATTTTTCATCGAACTGAATATTAAAATTTATAAATATTTGTTTCTTTTTGAGCATAATTGGCAATAAAAATTATGTGTGTGAAGATAAATTTGAATTTAACTAGCAGAGACAGGAACCAAGACTTTTAACATGGCATTTTAAGCACATAACAGAGCACTGTTAGCTGCTTAACAGTAGTCGCTATCGAAAGTTTTCGATAGTTTCAAAAACTTTATCGATATATCGTTTCGAGACTATCAAAAGTTAGGAAAACTATCGATATATCGACGATACTGTCGTGATAGTATCGAAGTTTTATGATTCTCGTATAATGTATTTACACTAAAAACTCAAAACAAAATATTTTTATGACCTAATTCAATAAGAAGATTTAGGACGTTTTTGTTTGAAAATACTTTTGAGTTCTTGTTTTGGAAGTCTCTAAATTATTTTCTTCAAAAATGGTTGTTGTCTTTGATAATGAAAAATAAAAACATTATTACCTTGTTTTTAAAACACAAAGATTAAATTGAAGTATTATACATTAGTTTGAAAAATATATTAAAAAATATGTGTTAGATACAATGGTTGAAACAAAATCATAAACCATATACACGAACCTTCTAGCATAGACAATAATTAATAATGGTTTTAAAGAATCACAACTGCGGCTTTTCTCTGTCCATAGATAAGACGTCACAACCGTCGAACAGAATTAGGGCATTAAACAAAACAAAACAGAACTTTATTTCTCAGTTCAATAAATATATAGTTAACAAAACTAAAATAATTGTATGAAAAATAAGTGAGATCAGTGGAAGAGATTTTAAGTCATCCAGTTATTTTTGTTTATGAAAAGCAACATAATTACGATTTTTGCTGTTAGTGGTATATCATTTACTATCGATAGTAACTAAAAACTATCGATTGTTTTCAAGTATTAATCGACTGCAGAATAAAAACATTGATGGTCACAAAAAGATAACTATCGATAGTGCCATCGATAGTCTTACACCTCTTTTAAGATTTCAAATCCCTGGAGCTGGAATGTGATAGATATTTTTTTTTTCAATCGATTTTGAAAAATATGATTTGTTAGTGAAATTTCTTGAGAAGATTAGTGGTCGATTTTTAAAAAAAATTGGCGCATAACCATAGTCAAAACAAAGTGTACTTTTAAGTATTTAAAACCAGTATTACCATACAAAATACTGGTTTTAAATTCTTAAAGTATACTTTGTTTTGACTATGGTTATGCGCCATTATTTTTAGTGAAATTTCTTCAGAACATTAGTGTGATGTTAACAACCAATCTCTGTGCCCAATTAGATGGACATGGGTGCTGATGAAGTGCGTGGTGGCACAATGAAACTTTTATTTCTGTTTGAAATTAGAAACTGATTTTTATTTCTGCTCCAAAAAATAAAAATTCGTGATAAAAATCAGAAAATAACAATTATTTCTGCGGAAAAAAATAAACATCAAAAATTTTAAACTCACTCCAGTTTAGAAAAAATGTAGTTTAAAACCATTAAAATGGTGTGATTGGCCACATTGTCCGATGTTTGCTTGTACCTTGTTTTTTTTTAATTCAATAATAATTATTATATTCGGTACCTAGACCAGAAAGGTCTAAGTGAGTTTGCGATTCTGGCTGCCACCCTTACCTACCCTAGACTTCCTCTTGTCCTTCGTCCCTGCTTAGGCATGGATCTATCCTTTTCTTATATGATGTTTAAATTAAGAGCAAATAATTTTGATTGTCAGTACCTAAAAACAGATTAATAAGGAAATATTTTGCTTAGACATCAAAACAACTTCATTTTCTTTTACAATGCCTTTCCATGAAAGTGTAGAAGAAAAACAAATTCACAAATCTGTTATTTTTTTTAATTTAACAATCATTTAAGAAAGATTTGGTTAAGAAAACATATCACGAAAAAAAACAATTTCAGTTATTTGTTTAAAAAATAAGCCAAATCGTATTTACCAGCGACCAGAATATAAACAAGGAATTCAATAAAGAAAGAGATTAAAGTGTGTACATATATACATACACATATATGTATGTATTACATATGTACATACGTATGTAGGTACGTTGCAGTTAACAGGTGGTCAATCGATTTAACATACGTTTTTTTAACGTTTGACTTTATATTTGGCGTTTAATCCGCTTTTTACCAATAATCTCCATAAAGTTGTGTATTTATGCATACATACATATACGAGTATACATATGTACATGTATGTATGTATGAGTGAAAAATTGGCACTCTGAATGCATGCAGTTTTAACTTATCAGAGCATAGCGGGATGGTACAAATAAATTCGTTTGTTAATTGGACGCAAAGAAGTAAAATTGTAGTAAAATAAGCCAATCCATATTTACATATTTCCAAATGGATGTATAGACATACGAGTACATCACACTTACTTGCATGGTCCAATTGCAAAATATGTAAGTGCATAAAAGTAAAAAATTTGTACTCAAATAAATAAAAATAATAAGTTAATAAAATTCAACTATATATTTTTTATTTAAATCTAATTATCACCGACTTAATTATTGAAGAGCTGAATATTCATACATACTATCTGCCTTATTCATAAAAAATATTTCTGTAAGAGGTTTATGAAACAAATTTTCTATGGAAATTTGATTAATAAACCTTTTATAAAATCAAAATATTTTTTATGAATTAGGCCCTATGTAGAAAGCGGATGAACTGGCCAAGGCCCTCTGCTACTCCGTTTATGGGCCAAGAGCCGTTTTGTGGCGTAAGTCGGTTGACAGTAACATCTCTGATCAAAGAAGATGACACTTCGACCGTTAAGGAAATGTGGCTGACTTCTTCTGGTTTAAGGCAAGCCAAAGCATTGATGCAGCCATTTACATACAATGGCATCCTAAACCTCAACAGGAATAATTTACGGCTGGTTACTGGTTTTCTTTGTGGTCACTTTGGACTGAACTATTCTCTGACCACGGCACACATTCTTTGTGAGTGTATCGTCTTATGTAACAGTAGAAGGCGTGTTTTTCATTCTGAGTTTCTATGTTCAGATGATATTAGGCGGGCTTCTCCAATATCTGTGCTGACTTTCATAAGGAGAGTCATACAGAGATTGTTTTTATTTAATTAACAGATCTATGGCACAAAAGATCCATCAGGAGTCGCAGTGCCGGTCTTTGGACCAGATCTTCCCCCTTTCCTAATCTAGGCCCAAAAATGTTAGCACATCTCATTTTACAGTTAAAATCGGACTGTTAACGACTTAGCAATCACATTGGTCACTTAGAGCCAATTTCACCAACTCTATTTAAATATTAATTCATAATTTTTGTATGGCAAAATTACATTTAAATACGAATTGACATTTAAATAAGTTGGTGAAATTGGTTCTTAGTACAACAACGTCATAACTCAATCAAGAAAACGATTGTAATGCCATTTTGTGACATAGCAATAGTGTATACTGGTGGCAACGTTTGTCATTTCCGATATTTTTCGTTGTGTGGCATTGCTTTCTATGTAAAAAAAACATAATGTGAATGGCGTTGCACACAGTTTGAAAATGACACCACAAAATGACAACACAAGAAATGCCAGATGTATACTCGTAATAATGTTTTCAATCCCAACATAATGGAAGAAGAGTATTCAATTAAAAAGGAGATAATTTCAAGTGCAAATTCTTTATAACCGAAGTTCGCTATAAGTGTAATAATTTGTATGAAATATTAATGCAACACATTTTTGGCATTCGTTATAGCCTCGATCAATTGTATATATGAGAAATACAGAAAATATGTGTGTATATGAGTATACGTAAGTGCTAAGCATTTCAGGATTATATTATATATTTTTTATGTGCAAAATTTCCAAAATGCATGATAATCTTTATTGCAACATTTCTTTTTCCAATAAGCCGCCAAATTAGAAATACTTAACAGCTAATAGTTTGTAATCAAAATAATTTGAATTCAATAGGAAACATTCGAATATCATGCATACATAAAGTATCTGAATGTTTATGTATCGTACATGTGTAATGGCAATTGGTGTTATTAGACATGCACGAGTATTAAAAAAATATATTGTGTATGTAAGTACATATGTACATATCTTTGGGGAATTAAAATGGTACGAATTGTGATAAAATGCATGTAGTGATTGTAAAAATTATCTAATTAGTGTTGGTATTCACACATTGAAAACAAAAAATTATATTAAGATCTGAAAATTTCAGCTGACAATTGGTTATTCTATTCTGCTGGTTTTATTAAAATATTGAACTTTTCCTTTATGTATTATTCCCATTCTTAATAAAAACAAGTAAGAGTGCTATATTCGGCTGTGCCGAATCTTATATACCCTTCACAAATCATGAAATATAAAGAAAAGACATGCGTGCATATGTACGTATGTACATATGTATATATGTAGATACGTAGACATGCGTAATTTTATGAGAAAACTTTCGTATCCATTACCAATTAAACTGCAATATGCAGCGCAAAACTGCATTTTAAATGTATCTTGCGCACAAAAGATTCCTTAACTGACGCTTGCTTTGTTAATATGACTGTGTGTGCTTAACAGCGACCTTGTATAAATACATACTTTCAAATTTATTTGGCCTGTTCTGAAAATCATGGTGATTTCAAATCACGTGATTTCAAAAGTAAACCACTAATAGCTGACTTGATAGTGGGTTTTCATTGTATTTTAAGTTTTTGTCATTTATAATAGAATATTTTCCTCCAACTTCCAACGCTTTCAATCGTGCAATTTAAAAAAGCAATTATTTAGTTTTCATTAATTTTTTTAAATCACCGTGATTTGACATGTCGTGATTTGCAGAACAGGTCCGTGTGAATTAAGTCAAGTGAAACTGAAATATAGGCACTTTGCAGTAATATGCACGGGTATAAGGGTTAAAAAATAAGTGTTTTTATATATATACACACAATATATTTTAGTTTATAAAACTTTTTTCATTTACTCTTCCGGAAAATTTTTTAAAAAATGTACATTGGTGCGACTCACTTCAAAAAAAAGTTTTTGTTACCCCTCAATATAATGTCATAAATATCGCTCGTTTATTAAAAAAACTAGTTTATTTTAATCTTTAAAGTTTTCAATTTACACACAACTTAATCGAAAACAATAATTTTATTTGTCTCTCGATAGTTAAGTATACAAGATATGGTATGAAATTTTTACACAATATGAATAACAATATGAGGATTTTGCATCATTAACCCAAAAATCCCATTTGTTGATATATAATGTTTTTTTTCGAAAATGAGCGATATGTACATATGTAGCTTGTTAAGTTGCAAATAACCTACTAGCAGGAATACAAACTGGCTTTAGATTATATCTATATATATAAAAAAATTTTTTCTTTTTTTTGAAAACGCAACGCTTCTCCTTAGGTAAGTTTATTTAGCAATCGAATAATTAAGTTATTTTCGGACCCAGCAAAAAAGACATGCAAAAGAAATAGTTATTGCATGGGTTCAATTCAGGTGCAAAACGCAAGATTTTAACACTGACGTGTCACTGGCGCCATGGGTTAACATTTAACAAAACTGCTCGTCATTGAAATGAGTGCTTAGAACCCATAAAAGTTCCCTGATTCGATGACGTTTTTCACAAAACAAAAAAATCTTGTCTCAGCCAGGATACGAACCTTGCTGTTAAGACTGTTAAGACACACTCTCTACCACCGAACCATTGCACTCTTATTATTTGGTGGAGATAAAACTTGTTTTATGACAATGTGTCAAAGCGTTGATTTAATTCTGTTTTTACATACATGCCTATTTCGTGTGGATATTTATTCCAATATTAATTACCCAGTAATATTGCATGCGTTTTTGATGAGTTCAAAAACTATAGATTTATTACGATTTGCGATGATCTTTAGAATGCATTCGAAGACACAAATGCTAAAGAAAGCATGAAACACTATTAAATTTTGAACGCATTAATTTTTTTGCTGGGGAAAACATTAATAAATTTATCATTTGCAATGATAGATATACATACGAGTACTTAGATACAAACATTCATGTAGGTATTACATACATACTTATTTACATATGTATATACATATGTACATAAGCACCTACATAGGTACATATGTATGTATGTACATATGTAATTAAACTAAGTTTTAGATCTTTAAAATAAGTGCAAAATGACAATAAAACAAAATGTGAATCAAACATTCGTTCTGAAAATAGAAGAACGTGAGTTCATATTCTCATCTCAACATTTATGTTTTTTTCCTACATATTAAAAAATATTTCTTTCATATACTAAAACATACATATACATATATATGTATCTATTTACATACATACATATGTGTGTAGATATATACTATAAAGGAGTTTTTCTGAAGAATTTTAGAAAATATAAAACAAATAGGTACCTACATACATATGTATATGTACCTATTTGAATCTTTTTTAAAAAATATACCTACCTAGGTATTTATATACATAAGTACCTTCATCATTAATTGAACTAAGCCAGTGAATCAATCCCTACCGATTGCCTATATACAAACACCATCTTAATTAAGTGAAGCACTTTTTACTAAATTTATTGAAAAAAGAAACAAAAACCTCATGAATGAAAGAAAATACCAACAACAACAAGCACCATCAAACAAACAATCTTGTCCACTTTAAAATATTTATAAGAAATCCATGATCTTTAGCAAGCGATTTACTTTTTTTTAACATACATATAGATACATACACAATACAGACATTAGCAAACGAATTTATATTTACTTGTGCATATTTATATACATATGTATATGTACTCGTATGTATGTATCAACATGTCTTTAAAAAAAAATCCATAAGTTCTCAACATAACAACCAGTGTTGCCAGAAAATGATAGTGAGATAATGCTAAATCGGTCAAAAAATTCTGCTAAAATGTTCTATAGAAGAAAAGTATAATGCTAGATTTAAATGTAGAAAAAATTATTGAAATAGCTTTGAATTTCATGTTTATACAAACTCATTAGTATTTACAGGTATTTTTATAGGAAATGTTGCAATTACGTTTAAAAGTTTTTAACGCACTAATAATCCACAATGACAGCAAAAAGCGTTTGGGATAGTTTCATTGTTGCCATTTTAGCATTTTCACTGCTAGATCTTGCATTTTCATTAGTTAAACAGCATTCAACTTGCAAAAAATTCTGCTAAATGCTTTCTTGCAGAATTTGTTGAAAATATAAAATTTTAATTTCTTAACAAAATTCTTCTGTATGGAGGATTTTTCTCATAAATGTAAATGTATTTATTGCAGGGTAAAGGTTCCCTGATGATCTACAGTGAAATGCGCATATGATCCAGCTGACCATTCAATAATCAATTTCAATGTACATACGTATTTTTAATAAACAAATATTTTACTGAATAAGTAAAATAATAATTTGAGATTATTAGTGCGTTAAAACTTTTTTTAACGTTATTATAACATTTAAAAAAAACCACAATCATTAACTATTTTATGTTTGTATGTGCTATAAAAATACATGTAAATACTAATGAGTTTGTATAAACATGAAGTTCAAAGCTATTTCAATAATTTTTTCTACATTTAAATCTAGCATTATACTTTTCTTCTGTAGAACATTTTAGCAGAATTTTTTGACCGATTTAACATTCTCTCATCAGCATTTTCTGGCAACACTGGATAGTTTGCTACTTCAAGTGTAGAGATGTATATGTATTTATAATTGTATGCATGTACAATGTGTACGCCAACCACTACTTTGATACAAAGCGAGCACGTTACTACCCAGCGGGAAAACTCAGAATATCTTCTTCAGGCCTTATTAAATCAATTACTATTTTTATCTAACTGCTAAAGAATGCCTTATAGAAGGCCGCGACTCTTTTGCATAAAAGATAAGATACACATTCCACATTCCCTTCTATGAAAAGGGGGAAGAGAAGTAAAATTTTTTGAGTGTATTTTTACCAAACCAAAAGTAAAATCGATTAATTTGAAGACAGAATTGCTGGCAAAAGAGGCGAAATGGAAAGGCAAAAATGATATAAGAGTGGAATGGAGCGAGTAGACCTTGTACATCCAAAAGAAGGAGTACAAAGGCCTTCTAGAAGGTATCCTTGCTCTTTATTTTTCCCGCTGGGTAAAAATCGTACAAGTATAAAATTGGTATTTGCAAACATGTGTATACACATATCGAAAGAAAAAATATATACAAACTAGGAGAAGTGTTCACGCAATTTTCTTGCAAATAATCTACGTAAACCAAATGTTGCCGATTTTTTAATTGTAGGGGACGAATACATGCTTTATTGTTGTACAATTGCAAATAGATATATAAGTATATCGATTCCCACCGAAGTCAATATTGCGCTAATAAATATCTATACATAAATAATTGCAAGGCTTAATTTTTAAAACAATTGCCTTATTTATAAAAAAAAGTTTATATTTTTAAGCGCACAATTTTCATCACATGTAGCATATATTATGTTCATGGAAAAATATATGAAAATGAATCAGACTTTGGAGATTTGTGTGATCCATCTGGCTCATTTCTTGCAGTTTGTAAGGCTGATTTTGCATCTGGCATTTCTTGTGTGCCATGTGCCAAAAAAAAGCGTAACCAGTAATTACTACGGAAAAACTGTTTGATTCAGACATGTACATATTTATTGATTTAAACTGTTTCCAATAATGTTGGATTCCATAAAATTGTCTATTAGTTATGCATGAAACTGTTCAACTTAATAAATATGTACATACGTGTCAAAATAAAAAAAAATTAATAAACTAGAAAGTTATTAAACTTTTAAGCCCCATGGTAGCTTTTGGCCCAGCCTGTACAAGTGTTGAATTAATTGTTTAATTGTATCGCTGTGTGTACAAAGTACCAACATTTTATAAATATGTATGTACACACTTTAAAATTTTTGAATTAAATTGGGTGAACCTGGAATACATATATGCATGTGACCAAAATATGCATAAGTAGGGTTAAGGGTTAAAAATGTGTATTTGTTTTTAATAAAACAACGCCAGATATCAGTAAATGAGTTCAAATTTTCAGCATGATTCCACCATGATTTTTCCATTGGAAAATCCCTTTCATTTGACAGCCATATCAAAAAAGTGTGAAAAATAGCGGTTCGCAGCTTTGGGCGGCTACCACGTTTTTTGGCTACGGAATATCCACACGTTGATCCTGTCGTAGTAGTTAGGTATATCGTATATGTACCTATAAGTTCAAAGTAAGTATGTAAATATGTATGTAGGTATATGTATTTTTTCCCACAATGTAACTTAATTTAATTTCTGTTCGAAAAAGTAGAAATCACAAATTGATTTTTATTTATTCTCGAAAAAATAAAAATCGGAAAATAATTATTTCTATAATTATTATTTCAGTAGGCTATAGTTCGTATCTCTCTTTAAGCCAAATTACATGTGATAATTTTTAAGGAACAAATAACACCAAAGTTAATTGTATATTCTGACAAACACTAGCAGAACGAAAGCACTAACAATTATTTCTGCTGGAAAAAAGAAAAATCAGAAAATAACAATTATTTCCAGTTAAAATATAAAAATCAGGAAATAACAATTATTTCTGCCTAAAAAATAAAAATTATAATTTTAAAATTGGAGCTTAGAAAATAGTTTAGAATAATTAAAATGGTGTGATTGTCCACTTTGTTTGATGCTTCCTTGTATGTAGTTTTGCCTTTTTTCTATGAAAATTCAACAATAATTATTATTTTTTGTCCCTGATTAATTTTTTTCCAAAAATATATTTATTGAAAAAAAAATTCATCTAAGTTCGAAACTCAGCATAGAAGTTATGACAAACCGACTTCTTACTTATTAACCACGTTAGCCTTTAAATCTTATGCATTTTGTTACATATACATATATTATATTCAGAAAACAAACAAGCAAATCAAACACAATCCTATCCCCTTTGAAATATTTATAAAAAACTAATGCTCTTTAACAAGCGCTTATTTACATTATACCGACATAGCAAACGAATTTATACATATACATATGCATGTATGTATACTTGGGCACATTGAATATACATACATACGTATTTACAATCATACATACATATGTGCCCTTAATTATGAAAGTGGTCTAAGTCATATGCATATATTTCTGCATCGAAATATGAAATAAATCTGTAATAAACTTGAAAAAATATTTAATAAATATTAAATAAACTTCTATTAATCGACACTAGTACAACTATAAGTTAAAATGTAGCATAATATAAAAATATTTTTTTAATTTCTTCAAATGTAATCTATTAAAATATCTCGATGAAAGAAATATATGACTTAGACCACTTTCAAAATTAAGCGCACATACATATATTTTATATATTTTATCAACACGCATTAATTAGCACAATACTTTATTTGTATACAAAAAAAAATCCCATTTCTTACCACAAACAACTTAATATTCTTCCTTCAATACGTTTGCTAGCATATTGTTGCTGTGCGTAGAGTTGACTACATACACACGTACAAACAATTGGATATTCTTCTTTCAATACTATTTGTAGCGTATTGTTGTTGTTGTAGTTGTTCATATGAACACTCTTATGCATATCTTGTGTGTGTATGTACGAGTGAATGGTCTTCATGGTAGCGTATATTTATACATACATACATCCATATAAACATACAGTTTTTTGCATGACTCTACTGATTGTTATACACATCAATTCATATGCATGCCTACGAAAAAGCATGTGCCAAGCAAAAACACCATAAGGCAATGTCTATGTATTGGTGACAAAAAGGGGTTTAATACGAAATAATGCTTGTTAAAGAAAATGTTTAACTAAAGTAAATATAATGTAAATTCAAGCAAGCTTCAGCGGTGGAGTAGCTAGTGAGGTTAGTAACAGAATTAAATATTGTTGGTTCTACGCACGGCAAATTTTTTGGTAGATTTGTAAAAAATGTGTGATAAAACTTTATATATAGAAAATGCAAGAACCGATTCTTTATTTTTGCTGATTTTCAATACCAATCGTGCCAAGACAAATGCGGTCGATTCAGTCCAATTCCGAGCTCTCTAACTCTTTTAGGACCTTCATACAATCACTTTCAAGCAACACATAGAAAATCCGTACATGCAGACGGTCAGACTGTCAGACGGTCAGACGGACAGACGGACATGTCTTTTTTTCATCTCCTATTCATAAGGATCCAGAATAACTAACTTTATTTCGCCGCAAATGAATATTGTAGAAGTTACAAAAATCTGGACAAACCTATATATACCCTTTACCATTTTTGGTGAAGGGTATAAAAATAATAATTGAAGTCCTCTATAGCTTTGACCTGGCTACATGTACTTCAAATATTCTTTGCTTTTTCTAATTGCCAATTTTTCTAATTCTTGGAGATTTAATCTAAAAAATGTTAACGTCTTCAAAATTATCTCATTCCGCCAGCCATTGCTTTGCATGCACGGAACTGCCATAACTAATCACCTTGACAGTGAAAACCAGATTAAATATTGTTAAAAAAAAAATTACAGAAATTAACCAATTGAAAAACTATGTTTTTTTAGTTTTTACTGATTTTTATTTCGTTTTGCTTGTAGCAATTTAACAGTAAATTTCAAATGCCGGCAACCGGTTAAAAATTCATACCAACTCATGTTTATTTACATTTTTCTCTTTTTCCTTAGTGCACCCATTATGCATGCAGACTGGTTAATGAAAAAGTGGTCAATGTCGCACGCAACATAAGGAAAACGAATATACACGACACAACAGCAAGTCAAACTTGTCATTGAAAAATATTTCTTACCTGTCTGTTTGCTGTCCGTTAATGTAGAAAGTGTATGTGTGTGTGTGCGCGCATGTAATTATAACATAAGTTTCCATGCATGTGCGGAATGCATAAATATGTTCACACATACGTATTTAGTATGTATGAAGAAATATTTTCAAATCTCCGTTAAAGGAGTTGATATTGTCTCATGTCTTGCAGCAAAATGTCTGGTCTGCAACTCAAAACAATTTAAAGTTGAACCAGTTAAAAATGCATTTAAAGCAGGTTGTTGTAAATAAATGAATGGATAACGGTCAGGGAATCGTACATGTTATCAGTGTTACCGTTTTGCGACAAAAGTGGATTTTTTTACGGCCTTGCCACTTTTTTCAAATCCCTTTTTTTGTATGATTTTGAAGTATTTTACAAAAAATTGTTTTTTCTTAAGCAGATTATTGTAAATTTTTGAATTTCGAAAAAAAATAATAAGTTATACAGACAAATATAGAAAATGCTGATTTTTTATATTTTATGTACTAAAGACATGAATTTTTTTAGCCTCTTGCCTAACGAACGAGAATATAGTATAAAAATGTTTAGTACAATTTTGATAAGAATAAAATTCTGGCAAAGTTCATTAAAAAGAGCTGAAACTATGTACAGACCAAAGTAATTACATCAACATTATATAAAGATCAATTGAAACTCAAAAACAGAAATGTGTTCAGACCCAGCAAAAAAGTAAGTAAAAAGGAGTAGAAAAGGCACCACATCTACTGAATCAAACTACTTAAAATTTGGGTAAAAAAAAGCAATAAATTTTATATTGGTTTGTCATTTTAAGGAAGTGGTTTCTTTTTGGCATTTTTTTAACTCAATAAAAATGCTGTTTTTGGTGCTTTATAGCACCTGAAGTTTGGATGTGAAAGCAATTCACTTCACAAAAGTAGTTGAAAAAGCGCTTTTTATTCAGTGAGTAAAATCACTTGTATATGTGTAGTTTGAAAACGAAAACTGCTTAAATAGTATAATATTTTGTTATTTTATTTCATTGTTATATTTAAGAATGAAAATTGTTTAACTTGAAAAGCCTTAACTGTAATAAAAAAATTCACTTGTATTTGGCTTGAGCCAAAAAAGTAATGAATTTGTTGAAAACAAATTGGTGATATAAATTCCATTTGATATGTGATTAAAAATAACTTCTTTAAGATCTAAAAATATGCATTAGATACTTTCGAATTAATTTAAAAGTGGTTCGTAAGGAAGAAAGTGATTTTGTTTCATTGTATTTCTTGTTAATTCAACATGATTTACAGCAACATTCAAATAAAGTTTTTTCTTTTGAAATAACTTAATTTCATGTGGATTTAATACTCTAGTACTGTTAAATCAAAATGAAGAACTACGTTGAATCGAACTTATTTTCAACTTGAAACAACGTGAATTTAATGCTGATATAATATGAAAAGCCGTATCGAATCAAAGATATTTCAAGTCAAAACAATATAATTTCTTTTAAATATTTAGATTAAATTTAAATTAAAATTTAAAAAAAAAAACACTAAACACCCAGAGCCTTTGGCAGGAATCGAACCTGCGACGCTTCAACTATATACAAGACTAGAACACAGTGCACAACAAAAAAAAAAAGAACAAGTCACACAACTGAGGAGAATAGTGTTTTCTACCTTTGAAAAAAACAAATAACCAAGAACACACTCAAACAACATATTATTTCTAATTTTTCCATGGTGATTTTACATTGGTATTTTAGTTCTGTGCGTAGTGGCTGGCTGCATCGATTCCAATCTACATCACCTCTTCTGCCTTACAAAGACAAGCCTCTTACTGTCATCCCGGGGCCTTAATTCGCTCACCAATGTTTCCGTAAATTTAAAACACTTTCCCGTTATATAAGTGAAAGGTTAGGATCATCACGAACGCTTTTCAAATGTTCTACTGTTCTTGGTGATCTTGGTCGCCCCAAGTTAGGGTTTTCTTTAAACTCTCTTTGAAAATTTTAGCGAAGCAATCCTGGCTATTTGCACATTTTTTGTAAGACTGTCGCACATTGAGCTTCCCCAAAGAAGAAAAAATTCCTATCATTATCTTTCTATTTCGTTACCAGACCATTACATTTTAAAAATTAAGGGCCTTTCCCACGATGTCGCCAACGTTCAATTTGTTGCACACTTACATTCAAAACAAAAACAAATTTTAATATTTAATATTTTGTTGTTGTTTCAAATGTAAGTGGGCGACAAGTCAAAGGTTGTAGACATCGTGGGACAGGCCCTAACGCACGAGTAAAAAAAGTAATGCAACCAATGGCAACTCTGTTTGTCTTCTTCTTTTCGTTTGCTTACTATAATAAGAGTTTTTAAGGAATGCGCCTCCCAGAGAGTGTGCGATTGGATGTATTAAAAGTCAAAAATGTTTTGTCTTTTGTTTAATGTTGTCTTGCAACTGTCAATTATAACATAATATTTAATTATATCTTTGCCTTCCAATCAAAATCTTATTTAGTTAACAAGCTTATGAAACTTTAAGCAAAAAAAAAAAAAATAAGAAAAAGTAATAATGGTTATTTTTATCTTTCATTGCATTGCATGATTGACTTGTCAATGTCGAAAGTGCACTGAACTTGATTTATTGATTGCAGATGGATATACTCGTATAATCAATACACTAGTATTTATTTAACTTTAAAATAATTGTACATACCATATTTTTAATGAAATAAGTGCTTTATGAAAAATGTATAATTTATGCCCAAAAAATATATAAAATATTAATTATTAGTGGGGTCTAAGAATTAAAGAAATCGTAAAGTATCGGTTTTAGTTTTAAGGGTTTCAGAAAAAGAATTTCTGCATGCGGTATGTTAAGTTATGCTTTATGCCTTTTTAGCACAAACATTTTATAGGGAACAAATGTTTATTTGTCACTCCTAAAAGTATACATACAAAAATTATTTTCCAACGTTTACTTTTAAGCGTCTTCAAAAAAGGAGGAGGTTCCCAGTTCTATTAAACTTTTTTATGTTTGCCTTAGAAATTAGAACTCTGTCATTACTTGTGCGATTTGGATTTTTTTTTAGTTTCAAGGGGTATGGCTGCTGTTAGTTCCATTATAAAATAATTTATGTATGCAAATATGTGTGTGTGTATGAATGTATGTGTATCGATAAGAAAAGTACTTGAATGTGATCTTTGAAATATCGTTAGTGTTTGCAGATTTTGTTTAAAATATAGCACATATCGTTAGCTGAAATGTAAAATTTTATAGGAGAGATAAAAACTTAACAAAATTATGCAACTGAATGAAGTAAAGTTTATCTATTTTAATTTTTAATTCGGTTTACTGTTATGATAAAAGATTTTAAAAGTTGTGGGGAAGTGTAATTCAATAATTAATAAAAATGCGATTTTGAATTTTATGTTAGTTATGTGCTTTTACAATTAAAACGACTTTGAAAATCGACACTAAAAAGTTTGAAAATAAAATTGTCTACGAAACTTGAGCCGACCTTAAAAACAAGTACTAAGAACTTAAATTTATTAAGGAAGGTCTTTTGAAGGGCGCTAAAAAATATCACAAAATTGGGGAAATCAAAACAAAAAAATTCCAAATTGTCCTATTTGGCATAGAATGCCCCATGTACATATATACTTATTTATTTATTTGTTTCATAAATACTTTACAAAGTAAATTTTGCAAAGTATTTTGGCACAAATATGGGAGGGGTGACTAGACCATATGCCCAAGATGGTATTAACAGTATTTTAAGACAAGTTTTTGTGACTGAGTATACACGACCTATGCCTTCACATAGGAAGTAGCAACGTTAGCAACTCTCGAAGGCCAAACAAAAACTCAAAAGCCTGACCGCACTTAAGAAATAATTACGATGACGCGAGACCTGTTATACAACCCAGAGTATATTTAAGCTTTTCGTTTTTTTATTTAGAAACTCAATATGTTTTCGTTTTCCTTTTCATATTAACTTGGTTTTGATGACACGCATTTTCATAAAAAATTCCACTTCCGTCGCATCACCTTCAAAAGTCAATTGAAAAGCAAATCTCATAAAAACAAGCAATTAGTGGTAAGAAACACGATTTAATGGAACCGCACATTTCTGCGGAAATACCCATAAGTGCTTACTCTATGAAAATTATTTGTGAGTGATATAAAATTTAAGCATAGGTACTGATATTTTTATTATTATAATCGAAGTAAGATTAAATTTATAAGCCCAAAATTTGCCATAATCTTATCGAGACGTTCAAAAGTTGCCATAAAAATATATGCGTTTTTATATATGACAAGTGTGTATGTATGTATGTATTATGTATGAACGATTAACTTAAACAAAATACCAAGTAATTATTTTTTTTTTAATTTTACGAGTATATGAAAAAGAAAAAGCTTTATGAAATTATTCAAGTGATAGTAACGGGGAGTTTTGATTTTTGTTTACAATGCCGCAGTTTCATTTTAAACGAAGCTTAAATCGATTAGAAATAATGGTGCATAACCATAGTCAAAACAAAATATACTTTAAGAATTTAAAACCAGTATTTTGTATGGTAATACTGGTTTTAAATACTTAAAAGTACACTTTGTTTTGACTATGGTTATGCGCCAATGTGTCCTGATATATGTATGTATCTACTAAATAAAAAAGTAAAAAATGGTCTTGAATTTTTTGTTAGTTACATGTTTTTTTTTATTTAAGCTAACGTTATGTAATTAATTAAATAGAAATACAAACACAATATAATATTTTTAGAAAGGTTTTAATTTAAATAAAATACAGAAAAAATATGTATACATAAATATTTAAAAAATGTATATGTACGTACATTAGAGCGTACCACCTTCGAATATGACGTATTATTGCAAGACAATTTCGAAAATAAAATTATTTATATGCCGAATGTAGGAGTCGCCTTTTTAAAGTTTGCGTTATATCTTCTGCACGTAAAGTCAGATATGTCCATGTTTTTGTCTTGAAGACACCACTGTTTTGCCTTATGGGCCATTGGCCTCAAGATCTCAGTTCCTACCACCCAAATAAACATCTCTAATGGCAGAAAATTAATGCTCTACCAATAGCAAAACAGAGAAAGTAGTAGAGGTATTATTGCATCTATCCTTCGATTAGACATGATTTTAGTACTAAATAACTATCGACTATAAAAGCCAACAATTTTAAAAGGCAACCCCAGAAATAAAAAAAAATTATAATAAATTTTAAACTTTTCTGCTACAATTGTGGAAATACTTCCCTTGGAAAAGTTTATCTGATGGCTTTTGCGAGTTTTAATCTTTTTTTTGGCATTAGGGTTTATGTTAGGGTTGAAGGAACTCAGATCTGATGTGCCAATACTAGGTCAGGATACTTGAGGTCATTCACCCGCCCATAGGACAAAACATATCACACTTTAAAATCCTACTATAAATGCCGAAGTTGTAACGAAAACTTTTAAAAAACGAAAAAATAAAAATAAATCGAAAATGCCTAGCAATAATAATTAATGTTCGAAGGTGTACGGCGAACTTTGGCCAGAAGATGACTTACATATGTACATTTGAAGAGCAGTCTTCAATTAACGGAAGCTGAACCCGATATACTTTGTTAATATCTTTTATTTGCTTTTTTTTGGCACTTTGAAGGATTATTTATTTGATTTCTATTACATTTGAATGAAATTTATCAACACCAACCAGAATTTCCGTCCAAACTACGAACTAAAGCCCTAATTCTGTTCGACGATTGTATCGTCTTGTCTATGGACGAAAAAAGCCGCAGTTGTGATTCTTTAAAACAATTATTATTTATTGTCCGTGATAGAAGGTTCGTGTATTTGCTTTATGATTTTGTTCTAAACATTATATCCAACACATATTTTTTCAAATATTTTTCAAACTATTGTGTAATACTTTGATTTTATTTTTATGTTTTAAAAACATGGTACATACTAATAATATTCTTATTTTTTATTATCAAAGACAACAATCATTTTTGAAGAAAGTAATTTTTAGAATTCAAAAACAAGAACTCAAAAGTATTTTCAAACAAAAACGTCCTAAATCTTCTTACTGAATTAGGGCATTAATTTCTAGGCGGTTAACTAAAATGTACAATTGTATTTTCTAGCAGTGCAAAGTGGACAAAAAAGGATGAAAATATACAACTCTAGGAAATCATTTTTCTAAAGCTGTATATTTCCTTTCTTTTTTGTCCACTTTCAACTGCTGGATAATGCAACTGTTAAATCATTATAAATCACATACATGTAGATACAAATTTAGTACCACCTAGCAAAGACTCACACCCTGAAGACAACTGCATTAAGTAGGGAAATTTTTATTGTATTTCGCTTTCAAAATATAATGGCAGTACTAAAATGGTGGGACTTTAAACAAGATGGGATCATTGTCCACAACAATATGTAGTATAGCATCACTCTGTCAAATTTCACACTTTTGTTTGTTTTGTTCTGTTTAATATTTTATATGGAATTTTCCGAAGTTTATCATTTTTATTTCTAAAATTAACAAATTTACTGGAATTATTCTTATGCGGCCTACAACTCCAGTAGATACATACATAGATACATTTATACACACGCACTATTAGTCTGTTTTTTTTTAAGAAAACATTAATTCAAATCGTTTCCAAACTATAAACACATACTATGCTCATGCATACATACATATTTATCTAACTGTATAAATAAATCAGGTATGTTCTGTAAACCGTATCGTTTTTCAAAACGAGAAATTTTCAAAACGAGAAATTTTCTAAAACGCGTAAATTTTTACTCGTGATTGGTGACATTCGAAATTAAGTTGAATAAAATATTTGAACGTCAAAGTCAGTTTTTAATAAGAGAAAGCACATTTTGAATAAAAAATAAGCATTTAAAATGCCCGGCTCTAAATCTTTCACAGAAGAAGTGTTTTTATTCATACAAATAATTTTTCTTCATTCTTGGAGTAAAACTGGATTCAAACGTTTGTGAGTGTTTTTAAACCCAATTTTGTACACTTAAATGTACATAAGTACATACATATGTATCAAACTGCGTGTAATTTGGTTATAATTTGGAATTAAAGACCTAAAATTGTTAATGCTAATTGTTTTTTGATGTTTCTTCAGTGATTTATTGGAATAATACCAAGTTCGATTTACTTTCGACTCGTTTTAAAAACGAGTAAAACTATGTGAATTCGGTTTAGAGAACACCAAAACTTTTATATCGTTTTGAAAACGAGAACTTTGCTCGGATTGGGTTTACAGAACAGGGCCGAATAATTTTAATTCCCTTTATTTGCTTTATCTTTTTACAGATCTTTTAGATTTTAGATTTATTATAACTTAAATATTATAATACACAAAAATGCAAAAGCACTAGCTACTACTGGATATTAACTTATTTTTTACAGATATTTTGTAATGGCTTTCATACATAAATGTCACTTTAATTTATACCACATAGATTCATCCACTAAAAATGTTATTATACTATTTTTAAACTGAAATAAAAAAGTTTTAATAGTATCCAATTGTTAAATCACTAATGCCGATTATATTTAAAAGATAGCAAGCAGCTTATGGCACAAAATGAGACAGACTCATTCGATGCTACCACAATGTTGTCTTACAGTAATTTTTTTTCGATCTTTGTAATTACTAAAAGTTAAGATATTGTGTGATGTTTCGTTACAGTTGCCTGAGTTCTAGCCCGATTTTCATATTTGAGAATCCTCACCATTCATTTACTTTTGTTTTTAACTTTTACTAAGCCTATCGAATCCAAAATGTATTTAGTTCTCGAACAAAAAGAAACAAAAGATTATACTTTGGATTCAATTCCACGGTCCCAACGAAACTCTAATGTTATCACCAGTTTACGATAAGGAAAGTGTACCTGAAACATTTTAGGAGGAATAATACAACATACAATTATGTTGTGGTTTCTGATATAGTACCCTGCAGAAAATGCGAATAGTGAAAATGTAGCGATTTACTAGTGACATTGTCAGTAGTACTACTGGCCAGGTGTACCCCAGCCAATGTAATCGCCTATTGACATTTAACATTAGCTTGTCATTGAAAATCCAGCACTACTGACTAAGTAGTTTTTTGGGACCATATGGAGACATTTCAACCAAAGATTCACTAGTACATTTTAGTGACCCTCGTCTACAATTTTAAAAGTGTTGGGGCAAAAACTTAAATACATACATATGTATGTATTTTTTAACATTATTGCATAAGCATAATAAAAAAGAAAAACAAACTATTGACGCGTTCATTGACAATGTCACCAGAAATAATCTAGAACTGTTGTCTCTAACGTATGTATCTCTACTCGCGCACAAAAGGAAAGTTATTGACATTTCCACTAGTGCAATTGTCGCTAGAGAAAAGAGAGAAAAGAGTGTTGACATAGAGACATATGGTTCTAAGCTGACTAGAGGGTATTGTTTTGCTGTACACGCCACTGTTTGGCGATTGCGTCAAATTCTTCATACCAAAACGTACAAAGTTAAATTGACTCTAGTTTTGTGGAAAGTGGAAAGTGCCGTAAGAAAAATTCAACGGCGACGCTTAAGCAAAAACATCATCTCAAACTTATTAAACACTAAAATAAAATAAAAGAAAATTTAATTATGCATGTTTGAGTGTAACAGAAATCTTTTAATTTCATTCTTTATATTAAATACACTTCAATTACTTGTTTTTTTTTGTGTAAACGGAGCGATAGTTAAAAAGATTACGGCGGCGGCTTCTTGTACGTCGTTAAACGATCGACTTATTCCTCTGGACAGCAACAAAAATAAATTTGAACCATTAATTTTCGTCTCAACAAGAAATTTCTCAATACACAGCAGTAACGTATACGTATGGAGCACAAAAAGCTAAATTTTAAAAACAAATTGCGTATGCGGCACAAAACGTATTTTTCACTTACAATAAAGTAATATTAGCTTCTAATTTCATTTATGAAAGTTCAAATTCAAATTTACATTTTTCTTGAAAACATGTGTCGGAAGCAGTGGTGCAAATTAGGGATGCAACCGATACCGATACCGATACCGATATATCGGCGATACTGCTGGTTTTCCGATATATCGATATCGGCAATATTTTACTGTCGATACACCGATACTTCTTATATTTTTCTTTAGAGTTTTTTGAACAAAATATTCAATTTTCAACTCTTTTTTTGCATGACAACTATGAGAAATAACATATTAAAAGCAGAACATAAAATCAAAACAGAATACATAATGAAATTGTTTCTTCTATTTTTTTTTCACCATAGTAATGAAATGTTCTCTCAATGCTAAATCTTGTATGTGTTTGTATGTTTTAAGATTTTTTTCAAGGCGCATTAATACAAGTGGTGGTAATTCTACAACAATTACAATTAAAAATAACAACTGACATCTCAGCCCCTATGTCAACATGTACAAATTTTGACATACGAACCTCTAATTTGCGCAAAAAAAGAATAAAAACTGTGCTTATAACATCACCACTTTGAATACGTCTTGATTTTCTTTTATTCCTTTATGCATGCGATGATTTAGTTCAGCGATGTAAAAGTTGGTACAATTGTCCTTCTTTTACAATTGTAATTTTGAGTACATTTTGTAATGAAACTAATATTAATTGTTGAGTTTATCTACATATCGTCACAGAAAATGCAAAAAGGCCTGTCTAACGTTTTAAAAGTTTTACAGGGGAACATAAAACTTGTTTCAATGAAATATAAATTGACAATTAGTGTAAAATGTTATAATGCAAGTTAAAAGGGCCAACAAATATATAGATGTATTTATTGTAAAATTTTTTACTTATTGTCAATATATTAACTCATTCAAACAAGTTTTAAGTTTCAAGTTTTTTGAAGACACAGTCCTCCCTACACCTCGCAAAAGTTCTGATAAGTCTACGAGAAGTATTTGCCTTTGGAGCGTATGTGAAAAAATTATAAGAGAATCCGAGGAGGATGAGCCTTTATCCATCCTAAGCTGTGGTTCTGCTAACGAAGAAGTCGAGAGATAGATAAGATAGATCTCCTAATATTCCTAGAGACGCAGACCCTCTTGTTTACTGGTGCAATGACATATCCTACCCAAACTTAAAGAAAATGGCGCAGAAATACTTAAGTTTTCAAATAAGTTCTTCTGTCGTATCTGAGAGACTATTTTCCACTGCAGGTCTGCTTCAAACGGATTTGAGAATCTTATTAATATCAATTTTAAATATTAATATTTTGCAATGTTTTTATAATTTTAATTTAATTTTAACATAATCTCAAATTTAATTCTTTTTTTTTAAGTCTTATTAATATCAATTTTAAATCTTGAGCCAATCTAAACTGAATGCCAACGTTTATTTTGTAAAATCATAAATATTGCAGACGTTTTGTAGTTTGAAAATTTGAATTTTAGAAACTGAAATGTTCTGAAAATTTTGATGATTTGAATGGCTCATTAATAAACACTGTTATTTTGTATAATAGAAGAATTACTCTACTTGAGTTTTGTTAATTTTTACTTGAGCTCAATTTAAATATGCGTATCGGTATCGGAATCGGTATCGGCGATATTTATTTTTGAGTATCGGTATCGGTATCGGCATCGGATCGGCGAAATGGCGTATCGTTACATCCCTAGTGCAAATACAAAGAATTCCATCATGTGAACCTTTTTCTTTGTGGTTTTCTCCACTCCGAATTTTTGGCTTGTGCGATAAACTAATTCTGAGGCGACGATTTGCCTTTGTTTGTTTTTCTGTTTTTCTGTCTCTTGATAAGTAAATGAAGTTGCCGAGAACTTAAAAATTGTATAGCGATCAGAATTTCTTAAAATGAATTATACATACGAGTACATAGTAAATTTTCTCAAATCGACCACAATAAAGTTTAACCTGCCACCAAACCAAACGCATAATGTCCGACCAAATTTGGTCGAAAGACACCAATAATGGCAACGCTGAATTGAAGAATTTTTGTTTGCTGTTGGTTAAGCCAGCAACAACCCCTCTGAAAAGTTTTGTTTTCTGGCGCTTAAGATATTTTCGCGGTGAAGGCTCGACACAATGTACAAATATATAAGTTTTCAATTCACATTGATTTTATTGAAATCTGAACAAAATACATATGCACATGTTCTGAATATATTTTTTAGTTGTATTCCAACATTTAATAAATAAATATGTATGTAAACGGTTTTAAAAATATTTTAGTATGCAAACAATTGGATTGCCGAATAGGTATACTGGTTAAATGAGAATGACTTCTTACCCAACACACGCTCAAACGTAATTCTCAACAAATGTACATGTACTTCTTCATACCTTTAAGGCTCAGTTAGCCGACTGTAATGTATTGTAACAGCAACAGTTGGAAACAGCTGATCGATATTGTTATGTGAAAAGTAATGAAAATGGTTATAGAGATGTATTTTTCATATAAAAATATCGATCAGCTGTTTCCTACTGTTGCAGTTACATTGCATTACAGTCGGCTAACTGAGCCTTTAGAGAATGCGTAAACCTTACACCAAAGTCTGGCAAACACATACATACACATATAATATAAAAGAAAGTAAAATGCGTGCTTGCATGAATGTATGTGTAAAAAAGAATATAACGAAGTGCCCACGAGCGGCCTTTTGCTTATCTCTGGTTTAAGGCTCAGTTAGCCGACTGTAACGCAACTGATCGATATTTTTTATATGAAAAGTAGGTTACATTACATTACATCTCTATAACCATTTTCATTACTTTTCACATAACAAAATCGATCAGCTGTTTTCTACTGTTGCAGTTACATTACATTGCAGTCGGCTAACTGAGCCTTAAAGGTATGAAGAAGTACATGTACATTTGTTGAGAATTACGTTTGGACGTGTGTTGGGTAAGAAGTCATTCTCATTTAAAAGTATTACAGTCGGCTAACTGAGCCTTTAAGCTGAAGGTCCATACCATCCGTTCTATGCGTATGCGTTGTATGCATTTCTGTACCTTCTCTCCGGTTCTAAATTCAGGTTACATGCAATACGTCTTATGCGCCAAGTATGTTTGTTGATTAAAAAATAATTAACACAACAGAGGTGACACTCAGTACATAAAAACAATCGATAACTAAAATTTAAATTTTGTTCGTCAAATAATTATGTTAAAAACTGATTTAAATGTATTTTATTCTTGAAAATAATTGTAAGCTTTGTTAAAAAAAAGCTTTTTAATTTATTAAAAACTTTTTTATGCAAAAAAAATTTAAATTTATACCCACCATATTACCATTTTTTATCGATATCATTGAAAATATAATATAATTTGCCATCTTTGGCCATCAAAAACAATACAAAAGTATAAAGTAAACCTACTTTATCCGTCCTATGCGTATATACGCATAAAACGCAACAACGCATGGAACGGATGGTATGGACCTTCAGCTTTACACGCAAGGGAAGAAAATATAATAGATAATCTTTCTATCTCTCACCTATAAATTCCGAAGTTTGTCAACAAAAATGTATGTGTGATAATATTTATTGTATCATGGATCACAGTCTACACAAAAGTAAGAGGAGTTTGTGAATTTGACGAATAAAATAGAAAATATTATAACAAAAACATAAAAATAACAAATACTTGTTTGTCATTTGAGTTTTTAGTTAAACAATAAATCATTCTCAATCTGAGTTTCGATCGCTGATGTTTGCGGGGTCTTTGTAAACGTTTGAAAATGTGTGTTTGTGTGTGTGTGTGTTTTTATTATCAGTATGTGGCGTAGATTAAATAAAATTCTATTTTCAGAGCTATTTAGCTTGACAAAAACAAAATAATGAACAAATATCACTGCTAACCGAAGATTAATGTGGGGAAAATAGATTCCAAGGCATATCAAACAGGTACATGCATCGGGCAAATTGCTCATCCGCTGTTTTTTTGTTTACAAGTTTATAACGAAGAATTCATTTGACAATTACTTTTGTGCCTTGTTTGATGCATACAATTTTTTGACAATTACTTTGTAAAACTATGTGAGAAGAACAGAGTTGCCACACTGTTTTCTCTAATGCATGTACCTGTAGTAAATTTGCCTTGATAGATTCTTTTTAAACTCAATTTCTGGGATTTTTTTCTTAGTTTAAGCGTTAAGCTCATTGTGAGGAGACGTTTCCTTCAAAACAGTGAAAAAAACATTTAAAAAAACTTAATTAAAGATTTTATTTTCGGTGATTTCCTTTTTTTCCCAAGAATGAAGTCAGTTATCTTTTTGTCGTTTGTTTACTTTGTAGTAAATAATTTATTTAATTGTGTCAATGTAAGTTTAAAACAAAATCCCAAACAAAAATAAAATATTACTTTTTATGAATTAATTTTTTAATGTGAGTGAATTTGTAAAAATTTGTTGGATGACAATTGACATTAAAATGCTGCTTCCAGAATACATGTGATCATGTCTAAGAAAATTTCTTTACATGCATGCATACATATTTATGTACATACATAAATATGGTGAACGAAAATATATAGAAAGCGCATTTGAAGTGATATTCTTTTTGATTAAGAACTTAAAAAACTAATCATTAAAAAAATATGTACATACATATGTACATATGTATGTATTATGAAGAATTAAAATGCAAACCGTGTGTGCTTTATTTAGCATATGCATTTTTATTTCTGTTAAATCATTTCATAAGATCAGTAAATAATGTTCACGATTGTTACCTATAATTCCATGCGACATCTTTTCGCCTAGAGTATGAATCTTTTTGATTCACATGCAGTAAATTTTATTTCGGTGGTATGCCAAAGAATTTTTTTCCACTGCTCCTAGAATATTTAAAAACACAACTTTGCACTTAAAAAAATTTCATTTTGAATCTGCAATTTGTATATTTCTTATTATTAAACTTCAATTTGTTTGTTTTTTAATTAATTTTTATGCTTTACGAATCTTCTTCCCGTTTATTTACTACATTCTCTCAAAACTGACAACAAAAACAAAAAATTACGGGAGATTCACAATAGCATTCTTTTCTTCGAGGGGAACAAAAATGTCACGATAGGGGTGAATATGTGTCGGCGTTTTTTATATTATATTTTGTTATTGTAATGTTATTTGAATCAGCGTTGCCAAATGTACAAATTTATCTGTTTTTCGCAGTTGTATGAACAGTTGAGCAATTGTGCAGTTTTTCGTTTCAAAAATCAGTTTATCGTTTCTTTCTGTTATTAATATCAGTGATGAGCTCATTCAGACGCTCATGCTTGTCGTAATCGTATTAAATCCCTCATCAAAAAGTAAATGAAAAGCAAACAAAAAAGAGTCAGAAATATGTATCAAAACTATCCTTATCTTTTTCATACAAGTTCCAAAAAGTGTGACGGCAAAGCATTCGGTGAAGAGTTTGTACGAAAAAAACACGAAAAACTTAAGAGTTTTGACATTTTCTTTTTGTTTTCTTTACACACAATTCTCATTTTATGAGCAGTCTAATGATTACAGTAACTTTTTTTCAACATTGATCACATTAAATTAATTAATTAAAATTATTATTTAATTGAAAACTTGTTTAATTCATAACAATTTTGTGAAGAAAATAATGTTATACTTACTTCCAAACTCCAATAAATCTTAGAAAGTGCAAACAATAATGAAACAATGAAAAGCGATATTGAAAAGTGTGTGACTTTGAGAGGTAGAATATCTGACTTAATGCCGCAGGCTGTACGTAGCGATGTTATGATAATTTTACGTTCTAATAAGCAAAATATATTATTGGGAACAAATTTTGGGCAGTTGTTTTCTTCTGTAGAACAATTTTTTTTTTTGGTTATGGGCAGTTTTTTCCTCAAACGTATATGGCAACAATGTACCTGATTGATCTGCCTTGATCTGCCTTGATCTATAAGCAATTTTATGTCAATTCGTATATAAGACGGCTTTGTCACACGAAAGGAAAAGAGCGCCTATTCTATTCTCTTCCACAAACTCAAGACTTTGCAAAGTAAACTTTGGGTGTGTAAAATTGGTAATTTATTATAAATAGTTATATCAAATGTAAAATCATTTAACGTAACTACACTTTATTAAATTTTATAGGAGAGAGAAAATCTTCTCGATGACAATTTTTCAATAGTTATTATAAATATAATTTAAAAATTTTTTATTTTATAATTTCTTCTTTTATTTAAGGCCTCACTTGTGACAGAATCAGACAAATTGGAGGTGAAAGTATTTTACGAAACATTATGTCCAGATAGTATGCGTTTTGTACGCCAACAGCTCTATCCGGCAATGAAATCGAACGGTTGGCTTCCTCACACCGATTTAAAATTCATACCCTACGGAAAAGTTAAAGTGAGTGTTATAAAAAAAAAAAAACTTCCATATAATGAAGGAATGATCCCCTTAACTAACATACTTTATTTCATATGATTTACTTTTCTTTTTCAAATTGCTAAAGGCTTGGACTGATCCTACTACAAATGTCACTCATTTACATTGTCAACATGGCGAACGAGAATGTGAGTTGAATGCTTTGCATGCCTGCATCGTGGAGCACAATACAATTCAAGAGCAATTGGAATTGATCAACTGTTTGCTAAAAAACTACTTCACTAACGTGGATATGGTAAATAGAGGAATTTGAAATACAAGGAAATATCTATTATAAAATTTATTTTTTTTTAGTGTTCGGAAAATTTAAAAATTGATGTAAGTGCTGCAAAATTGTGTAAAGAGACTCGTAGTGTGAGTGATATTTTAAAGAAATATGGAGAGGAAACGGATGCCATTGATATTTCATTTGTGCCATCAATCGCTATGGATAAGGTAAGTAGCTTTTATTATTCATTCAAAATTTTTTCAGGTTTTAATTTATTAAATACATACATATGTACATACTACCTTCATACATACATATATTTTTATTTTCTTTAAAGGTATTTAATCGTAGCGAGCAACAGAAAATCTTACATAATTTTTCTGCAGTGTATTGTAGCAAATACAAAAAGAAGTTTGATGTTACATTAGAAAAATGTTAAAAAGGAAATATATGTACATATGTACATATGTATGTATGTATGCATGTATGCACATTTATTTATTAAATTAAAGTAATATCTATTTATAAATATTTGCTATGTATGTATGTATAATAAAGTGTGTTCCCCATAAACTTTTGCTTATTACTTTTATTTACATATTATTCGCCATTTGAAAAAAGCTTTTACTTTTTCAATTTGAAATCTTCAAAAATTATTTAAAAAGTTACCATTATTTCCTTTTGATAGTATGAACTACGAGATCATAAAAAAAATTTTGAAAATTCAGCATTTTTAGAAAATTTCTTGAACGAAATTCGATTAGGAAAAATTCTGACGAGATGCGCACAACACAGAGAAAATGTTCTTACGATTGTATGGTCAAACTATATTTTTATATAAAAATTGGACTAATATAAAAAACTCTTAAGTAAAGATCTTTCTAAAAAGTTTCATCGATTTCTCTCTAAAATATAAAATATGTTTAACTAATTTAGTTTGTTACTTTTACATAGAAAAAAAATAAATTTCTCAGCGCTGGAACCGTCTCTTTGATTCTGTTGATTTTCGATACAAATTCTGAAACATCAGTTCATGACCGAAGTCTCTAGCTCTTCTGGGAAATTCGCAATAGCTAATTCGACTTCCCTATTCATTAGGGCTGTGTCGTTCATGAACGAACGAGTAAAATTGAACGAATCACTCAAATGAACGAAGTGAGCCGGTCATTTTACTGAGCTGTTTTGGTTCAGTAGTACTGACACGTAAAAATAAATTGAACGAAATGAACGACCGATGACCGAGCGCACTTGGTTCTTTTTTTTGTTTTGTTTTGCTTTTTCATCGTTCATGTGGGATTTTTCTGTCATTTTCTCGTTTTCATTTGCCTTTTTATCTACTTTTAGTAACAGTGTTACCATTATGAAATTAATTAAATTGCCATTTATATTTCTTAAGTTTTTAAAACATAATAATAGGAAGTTTTTGTAAAAAACTACGTTTAAAATTTGTATGAAAAATAAAAAAAATTCGTTTCAAAAAATATTTTGCTATACTTGCTTTTTGACTTTTATTCATTGGCCATAGATTTATTTACCAGCAGAGACTTAATTGTGGCAAAATAAAAACACATCTTGAACACTTCTTAATGCTATTAATATTTTCCAAATTTCTTATTTTATGTCACACAAAAAAATACTTTAATATTGCAAAAAAAAATTTACTTGCTGATTTTTCCTTTGTGTTATTTTGTTTGTTTTGATCATTTTGCCAAAAAAATAGCAAAAACATTGCATTTGTCTCTTTTTATTGACCGAATCAACTGTTTGTTTTTTCATTTCGTTCTTTTTCTTGGAAAGAGCGGATGAACGAAATGAACGAACTCGTTCTTTTTTACAAAATGAACGAAAATGAGCGGTCACTTAAATGAACGATTTGGCACAGCAGCCAGAATATATGTATGTATTTATGTACAAAATTTATCAGGAATTTATCTTGAAACAAAAACATGGAAAAGAACTCAGTAACAAACATGTTTTAAACTAGAGATGTGCAAATGTCGTGATTTTATCGTGTCACGCGTGAGTCACGAGTGAGATCACGTGTGATCGTGATCAAATTTATAATTAATCACGCGTGAGTGCGTGACCATGACTTAAAAAAAATTACTCGTGCGTGATCGTGCGTGAGCTCTTTTTAAGAATCACGCACGAATTCTCACGCTCTCACGAGATAACACTCGTGAGTGGGCATATATGTAACTGTATTAAAAATTTTAAATTTTCTTATAATGAATACTACAATCTATATCTGAGCTGCACAAAGTAGCACCAGAGTGCCGAATATCAATCGGCTTCTTTTACAAATGAATACACATACGCGAATACATTACTCTCGTTATTCTCTCGGTGGCCAGCTCTGATCGATGTATATACATATGTATATATGTACATACATGAGCCTGCAAACATAATGCATACATACAAACATTTAAAACTTTTGATTTTGTTTATTTTATTTTATTTGAGCATCTCATTTCAATTGTTAAAAAGGAGAAGACATTTTTTCTCAAGAATAATGGGTAATAAGAAAAGGGTAATAAGAAAAGACCACTAATGTGTATATGTGTGCATACAATGTATGGATGTGTGCCATACACCCAAGAACATTTTTTCAGTGAACTTAATTTTTTCTTCCTTTTGCTTAACAACAAGAATAATCTATTTGGTGACCAATATACAATTGTATTATACTTTTGTAAGTATGTATGTACTTATGTACCAATCAATGTTGCCAGAAAATGATGATGAGAGAATGCTAAATCGGTAAAAAAATACTGCTAAAATGTTTTACAGAAGAGAAGTATAATGACAGAAAAATTATTGGAAATGGCTATTTGGTATTTATGGTATTTTTAGAGCACATACAAATATAAAATAGGTAATAATTGGTGTTTTTGGAGATGTTACAATTACGTTTAAAAATGCACTATAATTCCAAAATATTATTTTGCTTATTCATTTTTTTTTAAATTATAAATACATATATCGAGATTTATTATTGAGAGGTTATCTGGATCCCATGCGCATTTCACTGTTGCTAGTGCAGATCATCGGGAAACCTTTAGCCTGCAATACATGTATATTTATGAGAAAAGTCCTCTATACAGAAGAATTTTTTTAACAAATTACAATTTTATGTTTTCAACAAATTCTGCCAGAAAGCATCTAGCAGAATTTTTTGAAAGTTGATGCTTTTTAACTAATGAAAATGCCAGATCTGACAATGGTACCAATGTATGTTTTTAGATACATTGTAGGAACTATCAATTGTGAAACACTGCTGATTCACTAGTGTCTTTGTCACGAGTACTACTGACGAATTGTACCGGAGTTAATGCTTTTTGCTATAGACATGTAACATGTGCAGGTAATTAAAAATCAACTATTGCAGTTGGTAATATCACGGTTAATTTTTCTCAAAAGTCGGTTGACAATATAGGATGGTGAGCACCAACCTTAAACTGTATTTAAATGTATATACCTAGGTACATGTTTAAATTAAATACCATTAAAAAAAAGACACTCCAAAGAAGTCATGGAAATGTAGAGTTTGCGATCTGGCAGTAGTGCAATGATTTTAACATAGGGTTGTCATCAAAACAAAGTGGAAGTAATACAGTCGTATCTCAACAAGCAAACAGATCTGATTCGCTACTGCAATCTAACAAATTCAAAGATTTTTTGAACAAGTACCACACCGAAGATGGATTCCATTTTGAAACTGATGTTGACGATGAATTAGCTAGCTATCATAAAAAAAATCAATGCAGACTGCAATATATTAGAATTTTGGAAGACTGATGATGACCTTCCTTGTTTGAAAGAATTAGCAAAACAAATTTTAAATATCCCTGCTAGCTCGGCAACAAGTAAACGTGTTTTTTCCACGTCCGGGCGTATTTTGGAGGAAAGACGCAGTCGACTCTCGAGTAACAACATAGACAAAATATTATTTCTCCACAAAAATATTTGAAAACCCTGTTTTTATTGAAATATGTATTACAATATAAAATATTTTGTCATTAAATAATACAATAATTGTATACATATGTAAAATAAATGTATATACATGCATACATACATATCGTTACCTTAATATAGAAAGGCCCCAACTCATTATTTTTTTAAACTCGAGTTTCTTGTGTATTTCGATAGAAGAACATCTAACATATAAAACATCTGCACGTATAACAAACTTTGATTTATTTTGACTTTCTTACTTACATGCATACATACGTATGTATGTATGTACATATGTATGTATGTGTAAGAACCTATTTTTCAACCAACAAACATAAAAAATTAATCATATATTTTTCGTAAGCGTGCGTGATCGTGATACATTTATACGTGAGCGTGCGTGATCGTGAAAATTTTCAAAATCATTCGTGCGTGAAAGTGCGTGAGTAAAATATTTTTGTGCGTGAGCGTGCGTGATCGTGAAAATTTTCAAAATCATTCGTGCGTGAGTAAAATATTTTTCTGCGTGAGCGTGCGTGTCGTGAGTCAAAAACCACTCACGTGCACATCTCTATTTTAAACCATATATCATAGATGTCAGTTTCATACCACAATGTGCTACCCATGATACAATAATACAGGTAACCTCGAAGCGCCAGCTGATGGAGTTTGTTTGTGATGTGATCTGTCAATTGTTGTTTACGTTTTACCTATATAGTGCCTATTACACTGTAAGAGTTCCTACTAAACTATACTAATACAAACCAGCTTTGCATATACAAGAGAATATGCAATCAATACACGCGCATGGTGCCTATTAAAACTGTACTAATACAAATAAAGCTTTGCAAAGACATAAGAAAACGGAAGTACATGTCTCTTGTTTTCTCTTGGATTTTTGACAGTTGTCATCACAAAACATCAATAAAAAGTCCTGTTGTTTTATTTATTGTAAATTTGTTGTAGATTTGCGGCTACCTGTATTAAGGCCCAACTATAATATGAATAAGCAAATTTAAGCAACTGTGCGATTACATACAATACGTATGTGTGCAACTATAATGTATTTAAGCAAACTTTTCGTCAAGTTTCGTCAAATGTCATTTGCTTAAGCAAAGTGCCAAACTGAACGCACATTCCGTACGGAAATAACTGTTTGTGTATTTTTTCAGTCAAATAAACAGCAGCAGAAAATATTCATTGCTTTTAAATATTTTATTATTATTTTTTTAATTTTAAACTCATTAAATAAAGAAAAACTTTTTACAATATACATATACAAATTTTATTCCAATGAAAAGAACTCTTTCCTTTGGTGTTTTAAGTTGAAGTTTTATTTTCTAAAAGCTTAAAAATCTAATTGAACAATATGTATTTATATCAATTTGAGCAACCGTTAGTCGCAGCTACTGCGATCGGCGATCACGCCACTTCTTCAAAAAGTTTATTTGCCAATCAGAACTGAGTTCTTTGTTTCGAAGAAGTCAATTATGATTACGTTGCAAAAATGGTTTAAACTCATAAACAAAAATATTTACATCTATCAAAGGCTCAAATTACAAGTAAACAAAGCAATTATTCGCAAATTCGATACTTCAAATAGCTTAAACCTACAAACAAGAAATATTCATAAACAATCATAAAATAATTTATATTATTACGGGATACTTATGCATAATGACGTCGTTGGGTAAAACTCCCCCGGACGAAGATTGGTTCCCAATTTCTGAAGGAATTTTGGGAAACGATACAATTGTTTTATTTATTATTTTTTTGGATTTGAATTTAACAATTAAGTACCCGACAATTATAATTATTCCGACCATGATTACTATGTAAATCAATATATTAGTGGTTTTTTGATTGTATCTTAACTCATTTATATGTCTTATATTTTTAATATGTTGATACGTTAAATTTTCTAATGTTAGTTCTTCATCAACTTTTATTTGTATCTCCTTAAACAAACTAGGTATTATTACATCTTTTCCATAAATCTCTCTGTCATACCATTTTCCAAAAATTTGTACTTTACATTGTTCTATTTTTATAAGAAAGTGGCCAGTTAAGGTCACAGGTATCTCATTACATGTTTGATTTATAGTTACATTATTCATATTTAAAGCAAAAATTAAATTAGAGCTTACTTCCTTTACATTTGTAGACGGATTTTTCCGATATTGCATTTTTTTATAATTTAATAGGTTCTCAATACAATTATCCCTTAACATCGTTAAATTTTTCTTGTAGTCTGTTTCAAAATATATAACATTATCTTTTGAGATGTACTTGCACACTTTTTCACTTAATTCTAATTTGTTGTTATTGGGAATAGGTTGGATAAATGAGATATTATAAAATTCAGATGTTAATTGAGGAATTTGGACAATAAAAAGGATATTCCTTTCACCTGTTGCCACAGCTATTCTAATATTTTTTAGTTTTTCAAAAGTTATGTCATGTTTTTCTATCTCTTCATCCGTTAGTATATTCTGACTCAAAAGTCCTAAGCTTGATGTCAAAAGTATTCCTTCGACCTTATCGATTATTTTCTCCAATTTTGATATTTGGAAAGAAATCTTTGTCTTTTGTATTTCTAGTTCGTCTCTTTCAGTCTGATTATTAATTGTCACATATTCTAGATACATCTTCTTTTCCTCCATTTCATATACCTTAGACAATTTGGCCAATTGCTCATCAAAGTGCTGGTTTATATGGATTTGACTATTAGACTGTTCAATTACGTTATGTGTGTTAGTTTCTATGATTTTCAATCTGTTTTCTATTTCTTGTCGATCTTCATCATCCATTGTTCCGTACAAGTATTTTAGTCCTGTTCCCATAATATTTATAAGTCCTCTTTTTTGTCTGTGTGGAATAAGCGTTCTTAGTGACGTTCTTAAATGATGTAGTTCTTGGTTTATATAATCATCATTTATTGTATTATTTTCTAGTTTCTTTATATACTCTTCATACTTGGTAACATTGAATATATGAACAACATTTTTATATTCCCTTATAAGTTGTTTTTTACCCATATTAACAATAGTAAAACCATTTCCCACACTTAGGTCTGTATACTCAATTTTCTGAGCATAAGTCGTTTGAAACATCATTGTCATCACCAGTGTCAACCAGAACATTTTCCATAGACATGACATCAACATATTCGTCGGTAGGATCAACCAATACGTCCAATGAGCTGAAAGTATTTTTTGATCGAATTAGCTGGGGGCTAATTCTCACACTCGTGATCGAAATAGTATTCGTATCGAAATTAATTTCGATACGAGTTATTTTTCTGATGATAACTCTCGATACGTAACGAATCGAGTTATTGCTTCAGTGTTGTTAAAAGCGTGCCGAAATACGTTTGCCAACACCGAATAAATTGAAGTAAAATGCAAACAAAAAACATATGTTTGTATGCACAAGAAAAAGGAAAAAATTACAATCAAATTTTAAATAAATAAGGAAATGGATCCCGTGTTGTTTTTTTATTCAGAATCTTCTGATTCTGACGAAGTAGAAAACCTTAACATTATAAGAAAAAAAATAAGATGCAGCATGGATCCCTTAAGTTTGTCAAGAAACGAGTAAGTGTATTTTTTGTTTTTTAAATAAAACTAATAGTATTTCTTTTATAGATTTAAAAAACGTTTTAGACTTACCAAGGAAGCATTTAATTATGCCCTTGGAGAACTACAGTTTGAGGGGCATCTTTATACTGCTGTTCCACCAAAAATTCAATTGGCTGCTACACTTTCCATTTTGGCGTCAGGTGGGTTCCAACATTGTGTTGGCAACGACCTTTTAATTGGAGTAAGTCAGAGTGGTATATGTAAAATCACAAAACGTGTCATAGAAGAGATGGAACGTAAGCTTTGTGGCCAATTTATACAGTTCAACCCCAGAAATAGTGATGACTGTAAAGAGTATTTTATGTCAAAATACAACATTCCTGGAGGTATGTATGCAAGTGAAATACATTTGACAAGTTAGTTATTATTTTTTTTACAGTTATTGGCTGTGTGGATGGAACGCACTTCGGTTTACAGAAGCCTAAAAATGAGCATATGTTCTTCAACAGGAAGGGCTTTCACAGTATAAATTCAATGGTGGTGAGTATATATGTATATATTATTGAAATTATTGCGTTACTGTTTATTTTAAAATTTAAAGATATGCGACCACAAGCACAAAATCTTGGCAATTAACTCAAGATATGGAGGAGCAGCCCATGACTCTTTTGTGTGGAAAAATTCTGACGAAAGAATTCTAGTTGAGCAAGAGTACAACAACAATTTAAGAAACTTTTGGCTCTTAGGTAAGTAAATTTAAAACGTTATTCAGAAACTTAAAATTAAAATGTTTATGTATTTAAAAATGTATTTATAGGCGATTCAGGATATCCATGTGAACCATGGTTATTAACGCCATACCGAAACCCACAGGAAAACACAATGGAATCGCGGTTTAATGAAGTACATTCAAAAGCAAGGTGTACCGTTGAGAGGACAATTGGCATTTTAAAGGCTCGTTGGAAAATTTTGTGCCACGACAAAAGAAGTCGTTACAGTGCCGAAAGGGTCGCCCAATTTTCCAACGTATGCGCTGCATTACACAACATGTGCATACATTTTAAAGTGCCGGATTATGAAAATGTACAACAAACAACTGATAGGTTCCAGGTGCCTGTAGTCGATGATGCAACAGAAACAAATATAACAAAAATTGGGGAAAAAATTCGTGACAACATAAAACGGAGTCTGTGTAACATTTAATTACATATGTTCATACATTTATTTAAATTATTGCTAGTTCATTTTCATTAAACACTCAAAACTAACTAAAATTATCACATATTCATTTACATTAAAGACTTGAAACTAAAAGAAATTAAGAAAATAATAATTGCATAGGTACTTTGGTATTAAAAAATAAAAATAAAATAAATAAAATTAAAACTAAAAAAGACTATTATTGCATCTCATGGTTTAACTTCTCCAATTCCCTTTTTTTTATCATAAGCTCCATTTCTTTTATTTGTATGGTAAGTTGCTGTTCCCTTTCTTTCATTTTAAGGCTTTTTGCTTTCATATCATTAAGTTGACCAGAAAGTTCTATTTCTTTTTCCTTTAACTGGAGCTTTTTATTTTTAATTTCAATTAGTTTATCTAATCTGCTTAACAACTCTTTCTGGTATACTTCTGCAGATATCAAATTTTGTTGCAACAAAGTTGTTTTACTTTGTTTTAGACCTTGGTCATCGGTCTGTAGTTTCTTAAAACGAGCTTCTTTTTTAATAGGCTCTGATTGTATTTCGTCTTCACTTGCAATAATATACGAAATGTCAGCAGGTAGCATATTCTGATCTCCACTGTCATCCAACAACTGTGGGGATGTGTACAAATAAGTGGTACTTTTTTGTTGGGATGTAGATGGATAATTATCGTCGTCTTGCGGCAGATCTTTCAATATTTGTGATCCAAAACTTTTAACGTTTTTTAGACCTTCGACCGCGACTTCTATACCCGCAGCAGCCAGAATTTGTTCTTCTACATGGGAAAGAACTTTTTCCTCATACGGTCCACCACCAGTTTTTTTCTTTGATAATTTATTAAAAGCAAATTTACTTTTCACGTTTTGCTTTTGGTCAGAGTAGACCTATATATGTACATATATGTAAATATAAATTAAGTATTAAAAAATGTATTTATTTTTTATTTATACACATATTTACCTTGCGCCACGACTTGACATCTTTTGTTGGAGGGCCAGAGGCGTTTAGCTTGGCTGTCAGTTGCTCCCAAAGTTGGTTAGCCTTTGCTCTCCCTTGCGAATTATTTGGCAATATGCCCTTTGCCAAGTCTATGTGCTGAGACATGAAATTTCCAAGAATTTCCTTTTGAGTATAATTAATTTTTGTTATGCTTGACCTGAAATGCAAAAACTATAATTTTTTTCTTAATTTATAAAATTTTACTTACATTTCCTTTTTTATTTTTCTTTGCACTTAAAATACGTTACTGTTGTTTTCTTGTTTACGAATGGCCTTTTGCTTGCGAGTAAAAACTCGCACGCATGCGAGTTAATGATTACTCGGTATCGAGTGTCATCATTAGAAATTTCGATACGAGTTACTCGATAGCGAGACAGAGAATCCCAAAAACTAAAAAACTCGATCCATCGAGTAGGATTTCGCACGCATGCGAGTGTGAGAATTAGCCCCCTGATCTTTATAAACATTCTGATTCTCATTCAAATATCTTCTGTTGCTAATTTTTTTCAATACAACTTTTTCATGTCTTGCATCCGTTTTATGCGCTCTAAAGTCCCTTTTGAAATCTTTATTTACCCCCTGATCCTTTCGATTTCGATTAAGATATGCTAGATTTTTTATTTTCCTTGAATCAATTACTTCATGAATTCGCTCATTTTCCGTAGAATTATCCGGAAAATGAATTTCTATTGGTTTTTTACGAGTTGTTAGGTGAAGAGTATTGTTATAAACAAAATTTGCCTGAATGGGTAAATCTATGGTATAAATTATATCAGACGTTTCTTCTCTCTTTCGCAGTATCCTTATATTTTCGTTAAGGCTACTATGAAATCTTTCAACATCTGAGTTTCCTGTGTGACGATAAGGAGTAGTAAAATGATATTCCACGTTATTCTTTTCTAGAAAATCCCTAAAAAGACTTGAATTAAAACCAGGTTCATTGTCCATAATCAACTTTTCTGGCGTTCTCATCAAATTGAACAGTATAGTAAAGTGTTTTATAAAATTTAATGGGGTTCTTTCTTCAATTTTTGTTACAAGGGCATACTTAGAGAATTTATCAATCATGGTTATGTATGCATTTTTTGTATCTAAAAACCATATATCAGCATGGTAAATTTTATATGGACCAGTAGGAGTTTCTGTTTTCTCAAAAGGAAGTTTAATGGGATTTCTTTCTATTTTATAATTACAAATCTCACAATTATTTATAACTCTTGCAATTTCTTTTCTTAAGTTTGGATAATAATATTTCCTTTTCAATTCCAAATATGCCTTGTCTATACCAGGATGGTTATTTTCATATTTATGGTGTCTCATTATGACTTCCAACAATTTCTCCCTTTCTAGATTTTCCAGTAGTGTATAAGTTCTATATATTTTAAATTTTTTTATATTTTTCAGTTTAATCACATGATTCTGAATCATGGCATATAATTCTTCAATATCGCAATATATTACTAAATTTTCTTCTTCTTCAATTATCTTAAATATTTTCTCCAATATTGTTTTATAATCGTTTGATCCGACTCCAAATTTGAACAATTTTTTATTGAATTGTGTTCTCTCATCAAACGAATCTTTTTCTTGTTTTTCGATTAATATTTGCCTTCTTGCAAACTGTAATGGACTTTCTGTTATCTGAATGTGATCTAGTTCATCATCATGAGCACTGTGTACAGTTGACACTATATAATCTTGTTTCTTTCTTACTTTCTTTTTCGCAGTTCTAAGTTGAACATTATTCCTTTCTACAATTCTAAAATTTAATTCTTCATTCCTATGTTTCCGCAAAGAATGTCTCTTTAGACATACCTTGCTTTCAAACACGCCATTACAAAGCTGGCATTGAAAAACCGTATCACCATGCTTGTTTCTTACATGTTGATTCAAAACTTCTCTTCTTTTATAAGATTTCTGGCATTTATTGCATTCAAACAAATTCAATTCTGCACTTTTGTCTATTCTTGACAATGCATCTGCGACCTTATTTTCCTTACCCTGTACATGGTTTATATCAAACTCATATTCGTTGAGCCTAATTTTCCATCGTATCATCTTTGAATTTGGTTCCTTTAAACTGGATAACCAAATTAGAGGTTTATGATCTGTATGTAGCTTCAATTTTCTTCCATACAAATAATGTCTGAATTGGCCACAAGCCCAAACAATAGCAAGGAGTTCTTTTTCTATTACGCTATAATTGATTTCATGTCTATTAAGTGTTCTCGAAGCAAAAGCTATAGGGCCATTATCTTGAGACAGCACAGCACCCAATGCGAAGTTGCTGGCGTCTGTGGTAAGTGTAAATATTTTCTGGAAATCGGGATACCTCAATACCATATCCGAAGTCAGTATTTTCCGTAACCTTTCAAAAGACTCTCTATAGTCGGTGTCATTTTCGTTGATCTGCCCGTTTTTCTTGAGTCTCAAAGTGAGAGGTTTAGCTATTTTAGCATAATCTGGGATGAATTTTCGGTAATATCCACTTAATCCCAAAAATGCTTGAAGTTGTTTCAAAGTCCTTGGAATAGGAAAATTTCTTATACACTCTATTTTACTAGGGTCTGCCCTTATTCCGTCCGCTGTTACAATGTGTCCAAGAAAATTAGTCTCCGACCTCAAAAACTCACTTTTGTTTAGTGATACTTTTAAATTGGCTTCCCTCAATGTCTGTAATATTTTTTTTAAATTATACATATGTTCCTGAAGGGAAGTACCAAAGATCAATATGTCATCCATATAGATAACACATATTTTATTAATATAATTTTTAAGTACATTATTCATCATTCTCTGAAACGTTGCTGGGGCATTTTTTAACCCAAATGGCATACGTTTGAATTCATAGTGCCCATCATTAGTAGAAAACGCAGTTTTTTCCTGATCATTTTCCTCAACTTCTATTTGGTAAAATCCTTTTGTCAAATCTAATGTAGAAAAATAGTTCGCCCGTCCTAGCTTATCTAGTACGTCGTCAATAACAGGTATAGGGTATTTATCTTCCCTGGTTACAGCATTCAATTTTCTAAAATCTATAACTATTCTCCATTCTTTATTTGCTAATTTGTCCATTCCCCTGGGAACCACCCATATTGGCGAATTATAGGGTGAGTCACTTGGAGTGATTATACCCTGCTCTAACATTTCAGTTATTTGTTTTTTAACTTCTTCTTTATGAATCTGTGGATATCTATATGATCTGTCATTGTTAGTAGGAATTCTGTGCTTAACTTCATTCGTAAAGGTCAAATCGTCACCTTTTTTATAAAATATATCTGAAAACTCTTTTAGCAGATTTTTAACTTCAATTCTTTCTTCTTTGTTCAAATGCTCCAATCGCAATTGTTCATCCATTCCCAATTCATCCATATGATGTAATTCGGGTAGATTTTGTATTAATTCTAAGTCATACTCTTGATCATCCTCCCTTTGTCCCTCAAGATACAAAGGAAGTTTTTGTTGATTTATTATAATACTATGCTCTTCATAATCTATTATGGCATTATTTTCTTTTAATAATGCAGATCCAAATATTCCATCAAACACTGGATGGAAATTACATATTTTAAACAACTCATCTTTTTTAAGAACTATCTGTAAACTATTCTTGGAAACCTTAGCTTCCTCTTTTATCACCAGAAATCCTGCTGCTGTTTTTATTTTCACTGGTTGTGCTAATCTATATATTACATCTTTTGGACAATGATTTTTCCTAATAATATTCTCAGTTGAGCCTGTATCTATTAAAATTCTTGTTTTATTTTTTCCTCGTTTGAATAAAACATAGGGCAATCCAAATTCGGTGGATCTCCCTTCGTGGAGGCTGCTTGTTGAAAATTTTCAGGTTCCTGCCTGTTATTTATATAATTATTTTGCCTACGTGTCTGTCCGCTTATATCCATCGGTTCCGGTCTTGTATGTTCATTTTGTCCGAAAAAATTATTTCCTCTGGGGCAAAAACCATTCGGTCGAATGAAATTATTTTTTTGACAACCTGGATTAATTTTTGGAATTTGTGGATTGGAAGGCATTTGGAAACCTTTCCTATTATTATATGTTGGCACATTATTAAATTTTCCTTTAACATTTATTTTTTCAATTAAATTTGCCTGTCCCAGCTCATGAAGCGCCACTTCAAGTGAAGCTGGTTTCAGGGCACAGAGCACTGTTCTTAAGTTTAAAGGTAGCTTATTTATAAATACTTTTAATGCTACTTTATTATTATGCTCGATTTCTGACGAGCTTCCGTCTAGTTTATGTCTCTGATTAAGCAGGGACAACTTTGCTTGTATAAAATTATAAAATTGTAATACATCACCTCGATATTGGGCGCTTCTTAGTTCCTCATACAAATTTTCAGCTGAGGATAAACCTCCAAAATTCAGTTCTAATAAATTTTTTATCTCCACCCATCTGGAGAGGTGTGGATGAATCTCTAAGACTACTTTGGCTTTACCTTTTATTTTTCCTTTTATAATAGCTAAGAACATCCGTTGTGAATTAGGACTATACTCATCCATTGAAGCCACGACATTATCAATGCTTTCCAAGAACGGGTAGAGTTCCTCCTTCCTTCCATCGAAATCTTGAACCAGGCTCAGGAACTTCAGGGGATCAATATCTCTTCCGCCATTTGATGCGGCTGTTGTTGTTGCTGTTGTTGCTGCTGAAATTGTGCTTCTTGTTGTAATTGCTGTAGCTGTGCTTCTTGCTGTTGTAACTGTTGTTGTTCCATTGCCGATAACTTTTCCCTATTGCTGGAAAATATTTCTCTCCTTTTTAGAGATCGGAAATATTTCTTATCCACTTTGCTGTTTTTTAAAAATAATTTTGGGAATAGTCTTTATCCTTTTTCGTAGGACACTTTTTTTCGTAGAATACTTTTTTACCCTTTTTCGTAGGATAGTTTTGTAGGATACCTTTTCACTCTTTTTCGTAGAATACAAAATATCACTTTTCATAGAATAATTTTTTACCCTTTTTCGTAGGATATATATTTTTTTATTCTTTTATGTGTAGGACTCTGGAGGGACTCGTAAGTTTCTCAGAGCTATCCTTTTCGTAGGATCTTTTTATTCGGATAGATAATTTATTTATCTATCCTACCGACTGCGCCAATTTTATTCCAATGAAAAGAACTCTTTCCTTTGGTGTTTTAAGTTGAAGTTTTATTTTCTAAAAGCTTAAAAATCTAATTGAACAATATGTATTTATATCAATTTGAGCAACCGTTAGTCGCAGCTACTGCGATCGGCGATCACGCCACTTCTTCAAAAAGTTTATTTGCCAATCAGAACTGAGTTCTTCGTTTCGAAGAAGTCAATTATGATTACGTTGCAAAAATGGTTTAAACTCATAAACAAAAATATTTACATCTATCAAAGGCTCAAATTACAAGTAAACAAAGCAATTATTCGCAAATTCGATACTTCAAATAGCTTAAACCTACAAACAAGAAATATTCATAAACAATCATAAAATAATTTATATTATTACGGGATACTTATGCATAATGACGTCGTTGGGTAAAACTTACACACATACATATGTGTTTATTTATGTACATTCACAGTTGTACTTTTTAGTACGCAAAACAAATAAAACATGTAATAAAGTGATAGATATACATAATTATTTGTGAATTTTTAACAGATAAGAACATTCCAACAAGTTAATTAAAGTGAATTGCATTAATTTAGGAGTTATGAGAAGAAACAAAATTACTGCAAAATTATAAACAATACCTATATGTGCATCTATGGCTAAAGAATGCTTAAGTTCATGTAAGTATATTGTAGCCACCTAAAAGTCACATCTAAATTGCTTAAGCATTTGACAGGTTTATCGTTAAATTCTGGCATTAGCTTAAGCCAGCTTACGCATATTATAGTTGGGCCTTTATTGTATCATGGTGCTACCTAAAATCGCACACATTCTTATTCTCTTTCATTTAATCGTCAATGAGACAGCGACGATAACACACGCGTAGCGGTTGTGTTAAATTCTTTATAGGTACAGTGAAAGAAAAGAGGTGGTAGGTATGCGAAAAATATTCTATGTTCACCAATGCCTCTCACGATATTCAATGTGTTTTATGTTACACAACTTTTAAGGAAAGGAATGAATATGTATTTAAAAGACATTTTGACTTTTTTTGTGCATTTTCACTAAACTGATCTTTCTATTTAATCTTTAAAGAGCAATAACTCGGGAAATATGGGCCTCAGTCAATTTTTTTGATTAAGTTTTTTTTTCACATTCCTATGAAAAGTTCAGAGCCCCATAACTCGGAAAATATGGATCGCCGTCAACTTTCTTATTTACTTTTTTCTTCTTATTTTTTAATTTTCTATCACATAGGCTCCTTTTTATTTATGTATTTTTAGCTGCTTTACTAAAATGCACTTGTTCCAAATATTTATTTTTTTTTTATGTACTTCAGACACGAATGAGACAACTTTTCTCACACATACAACTATAATTTTATTTTTGACATCACTGAAATTTAAAACATATCGAAATCATTAGAATTTCGGTTTAAGCTTTTAATTTGAACTCATACTACTGTCGGTTTTTGTAAATTAAAATAAAATAATTGCTCCTTTGGGAATTTATATTGAAAAAAAGTAATTTTGACTTTTTTTGTTATTTCTCAAACGTAAAAATTAATTTTATGTCCAAAAAGAGGCAGGTAGTATTTTGGTGCTTGTCTTAGCTAAGTACTAAATATAAAATTTCCTTGTGAATCGTAACAGCAACAGAAAGTTGGCATCGTATGCACTAAAGTAAAATAGGTACTGCCAGACAAAAAATTCGGTTTACAATGATGTTTTCATGTTATAAATAAATATATAAATTTTCCCACATCTTTAAAAGAAATATAGTAAGATGCTTAAGTTTATTTTATCAAAAAACGAATGCGTGTATAGTTTTAATTAATATTTATAAGCAAAGTATATTCTAATCAAGAAATTTTTGTTTGGGCTGGTTAGAATTGGTCACAGAAAAGTATATTCATTCTGGCAATGCTCTTCTTAATCTTTCTTTTCTTTCATAAAACTTTATCGCGACAGTCCGTCAAACTGGTGTTTAATTAATAAGAAAAATTAAATTTTCTTGCAAAATTGTGAAAAATTAAATAAAAACAGGTGAAAGTTGACTAAGGGAAAGGAACACTGCATTATGACCGAAGCATTAAACACCATTGGGACAACAGTGCATTTTGAAAAGCCGTCGGTGCAATTCAATGAAAATGGCTGGGGACCATGCGAGTTGCCCGATACATTTAAAGATATTCCGTATCAGCCTTTTAGCAAAAGTGATCGTCTAGGCAAGATTTGCGATTGGACTAACGCTTCCAATAACGATAAGAAGTATCAAAGTAAGTTTTTAATGAGTACAAATAAATTTTATTGGCAAAAAAAGTGAGGTTATGGGCACACAGTATGTGGCAACTATTATAGTTGCTTTGCAGTATACATACGTACATACATATGTATGCACAATTTAACACGAACATAAAAAAAAGAGTTTTGAAGAAGGAAGAAATCAAAACAACTAGAAAATAAACATTGTTGATGGGGCTTATTAACTAATTTTCTTTAAAACCTTTTCTAGACAAGTATGCCTCTTCATTTGGTACCGGGAACCAGTACGCCTATTATCATGAAGAAGATGAAACTACTTTCCATTTGGTTGACACTGCCCGCATACAGAAGCCACCTCATCAACGAGATCGCTTCCATAATTTACGCGGTTCTTCGTATGTATATGCTTATATTTTGTTTTGTATTGCCTTTTTAATAAAATATACCTTAAAAGGAGATTTTATAGAAACGCACGTGGTCGCAGTAACCGTGGAGGTCTTAGCAATACTATGACTTCTTTGGGTGGCAAAAATAATAAAACACGCGACGCTCGCCGTGGTGTCAATAAGAAGTTTGGATCGCGTAATGCGCCTCCCAAGATGCGTGAATCATCTGTGGCTGTACGAGCCGATTGGGCTTCGATAGAGGAAATGGACTTCCCACGTTTGATAAAATTGTCCTTACCGAATATTAAGGAGGGTGAGGATATCATTACTTGTGGTGTTTTGGAGTATTACGATAAAACATACGATCGCATTAATGTAAAGAATGAAAAGCCTTTGCAAAAGATTGATCGTATTGTTCACACCGTTACGACCACGGATGACCCCGTAATACGGCGATTGTCTAAGACTGTGGGTAATGTTTTCGCTACTGATCCTATTTTGGCCACTATTATGTGCTCTACTCGTTCTAATTATTCGTGGGATATCGTTATTGAAAAGTTTGGTAAGTATAAAAAGCTTTAATTATACATATTTGAAACCTAAATCTGGAATGAAACTTTCAACTACATAAACATTGAAATTTTTAATGTAAACACAAATAGAATTCCTATTGTTTTTTATCTATATAAATTTATTATTTATTCTCATTCAGGTGACAAAATCTTCATGGACAAGCGCGACAATACTGAATTTGATTTACTGACTGTTAATGAAACAGCGGTCGAACCACCAACTGATGACGACAGTTCTCCAAATTCACCACGCAATCTGGCAATCGAAGCTACATTCATCAATCACAATTTCAGTCAACAAGTTTTGAGGACAGGACCTAACGAGTCAAAATATAAATTTGAGGAAGCTAATCCCTTCATTATCGAAGACGAAGATATTGAGGTGGCTAGTGTTGGTTACCGTTATAAAAAATGGAATTTGGGCAGTGACATCGTTTTAGTAGCCCGCTGTGAGCATGATGGCGTCCTTAACACTCAGAACAATGAACCACAATTCTTGTCAATTAAGGCTTTAAATGAGTGGGACTCGAAATTAGCCAATGGCGTTGAATGGCGCCAAAAATTGGATACACAGCGTGGTGCCGTTTTGGCCAATGAATTGCGCAACAATGCTTGTAAATTGGCCAAATGGACTGTGCAAGCAGTGCTCGCTGGCTCCGATCAACTGAAGCTAGGTTATGTATCACGTATCAATCCCCGCGACCCCTCACGCCACGTAATTTTGGGTACACAACAATTTAAGCCTCATGAATTTGCGACACAGATCAACTTGAGTATGGACAATGCTTGGGGTATCTTGCGTTGCATTATTGATATTATTATGAAACAAAAGGATGGCAAGTATTTAATCATGAAAGATCCCAACAAGCCCATGATACGTCTGTATGATATTCCCGACAATACTTTCGATAGTGATGACTCTGACGATGGTGAAGGGGATGATGGTGAAAATTTCCAACCTGTTTACGCCTATGGTAATAAGTAAAATAAAACAATATTCTGCATTTAAACTATCTAACTTTAAAAGTGTGCACGTCGTGTGTTATCGAACATGAAAAGAAAATCTCTAAACCTTATTAAACAGAAGAATAAAGTCAACTTCAGTTAAGATTTTTAACTGTTTTCATAATTTGTAATCGTTGAAATTTCTTTAAAAAAACCAGTATGTACTATCGGGCATTTTGTAACACTAGAGATCTGAAAATAACTATTCCCTTTAAATAATGATATATGTACATGTATTTATTATTTGTTACTCCAATACAAAATTATTAAATAAAAGAAAATATTTAAATGTACATGCATATGCATGTATGTACGATAAAGCAAAAAACCGCATTTTAACTAAAATCAAACTTGAAACCGTGACGACAATGATAGAAAGTCATAAATAAAATAAAGAAAACAGTTGTTGCAAATTGTTTTCAATTAACATACTTTAAAATAAGCTCTTAAATTTAAAGATTTACAAAGCAGACATCAAGAATGAAATGACTTTAAAAAATGGTAAAGAGAAAACTTTAATAGTTATAGTCAGGTATAGAAATAGAAGGTACCCAGTGGTAAAAATATACATTACGTAACCTATGACAAGTAATACTTAGCAGCAGTCAGCAGTGATTCCTTCGCTTGTTTTGATAGTTAAATTTGACATACATATGTACATAAGTGTCAAGACGCGTAATAAGAGTTTTTTTTATTATTTCTTACCTTGCATTGGGTAGTTCAAGAGGATGGTAGCACATCTATAATTGTATCCATTTGGTATGATTTCTTTGAACTAAAACACTCAACACAATTTTTTTTTGCTAAAACTTTGTATTTTAAATTTTCACAAATTAATTGTTTTCTGTCAAACTTGATATTTTAAGTTGGCAAAGCGATGACAATTTCAACTAAAAACAGTTGCAGTTCATAAAAAACACAGTTTGGTCGTGTGTACGTTTGTCTACGTGACGAATTGTCATTGTGTGAAATGTATTGGAATCACTGAGAAACTCAATTTCGTGAAAATACGAGTTAGAGCCTTTCTAATTGTTAACAGCGATATGTAAGAATACAAATCCAGTGAGCAATCTTAGTCCATATTTACACTATGCAAGTCATATTGCTAAGCTGATTAGTTTGATGGATAGAGAGACGAGGGGAACAGTAACGTTTCTTTTCCACTCGTCTCTCTTTCCTAACAAACTAATCAGTTTAGCAATAAGACTTACATAGTGTAAATTAGGACTAAGATTGCTCACTTACGATGTCATACTGACATCATTGTTTCATATACCGCTTTTTTTTTAAAAATAGTTTCATAAAAAAATACGAAGAACATTAATTCAAATAATTTTAAATTTAGAAAGAAAACGTAATGATTATAAATATTCTCCCCTTTTGAAGTTGTCAACATCGACTTCACATCAATAAAATACCAAAAAATTGTCGCAAACAATTGCCTGCTATTGACAGGCTCATGCTATTTTGTGGATAGTATGAATAAAAAATAGTATTTGCTTTTTACTTAAAAATTTAAAAACAAAAAACACATACATATTTGGGGTTTTAAAACAAATTTTTAAGTAAAAAGCAAATACTTTTTTTTATTCATACTACCCATTAGCACAAATTTGTTCTCGTGAGCGAGTAGACAAGCCCCAATTTTTTTGGTATTGTATTGACGTGACGTCAATGTTGACAACTGGAATTAAGGTGATTGTATTGTAGTTATAATTTTTGTATTACGCTAAACAGTAAGTTAAAAAATTTCGTAAGGTATCAACAAGAAAGAAGTTCGTTTAGTTTTAACGAAAACGATTTTGTTACATACGCGGTTATTTATACAAATAGCGTAATAAAGAATTTAAAATTTTGATTTTGAGCAAATCTTGAAGACATAAAGACTTTATTTAATTATAATTTCATATTTTCTAGATTTATATATGTACATTTACATTTGCAAACATTTTTTTAATATTTACATATTTCTAATACTTTAAGCAAACTATACTCAAGTAACCGGCTTATTCTCATGAATAAAAAAAATACATCAATACAACTTGTATTTATTTGTATTTTTTGCGCCAGTGTTGGAAGAAAAAAAGTAAAATAAGAAATAAAAAATAGTGTCTTACAAAAACACACAACAGGTACATATCGCTCATTTATTGTAACAACGTCATAACTCAAAAAAATACAAGTTTTGCAGATATCGGGTTAGGTTAGGTTAGGTTAGAAGGCTGCTGGTAAGGAAAGGTGAAATTTAGAGTCCAGCTCACTTGGGTCCAATACAATGATCCCTTTGTGTTACCTGTTAGTTGAAGAGAAGATAGTCAGAGAGGGTGATAGGGAAGGGATAGTGCTAGAGAAGACAAGTGGTGAAGGAAGATGGAGGAAAGCTTCATTCTTTTACAACTCTGCTCAGATATCGGGTTTAAAGTTTTCAATTTACACACAAATTTATGGAAAAAGAAAATTTTATTTTTCTCTGAAGAGTTAATTATATATTTGTATGAAATTTTTAGACAATATGAACAATGATATGATTAATTAATTCTGCATTATTAACTCAAAAATTTAAGTTTTTGAGTTATGACGTTCTTTGAGTAAATGAGGGATATATACATATATTAGTTTTAACTTTAACATCTATAAAAATTAATATTTCTCAGTTTGTATATACATCTCAATAAGGTACGTATTGTAATGCAAGTACATACATACATACATACATATCTTTCCTTTATTGCATCATAGGCATATCTCAAAAAATGCGATTCTTGAGTTAATAATGCAGAAAAATTCCTTATATCATATATAATCTTGTGTAAAAATTTCATATTAAACGACTGAACACGCACCTCTTGAGAAAATGAACTATTTTTATTTTTTCAATGAGTTTTCTGCAAATTGAAAACTTAAAACTTACTTTCTGGCAAACTAGATTTTTTGAGTTATGCCTCTGCTGCAATAAGGGAGCGATATGTATGAATACGTACAGTCTGTCAAAAATTACTTTGCTCATTGATAATATTTAAAAATTTTGAAATCTTTTAGTAATAGAAAATTAAGCCGACTTCAAAAATAAGCACAAATGGTTTAAAATAATTTACGGCCTGGCCCACGATGTCGACAAGAAAGTTTCTTTCGCTTACTTACATTGAAAACAAAAACAAATTCTCTTGTTTTGTTTTTGTTTTCAATATAAATAAGCGAAAGAAACTGTCTTGTCGACATCGTGGGCCATGCCGTTATATTCAGTTAAATAAAACATTTTGATTATTGAGTTCTTGTTTCAAATTTGATATTTGTTGAGCTTTTCCTTTGTTTAAATGAAAGTTTAACATAATAACTTTAGTTGTTCTAAGAAATTTTTGGGTAAAGGTTCCCTGATGATCTGCATAAGCAACAGTTAAATGAGCTTAGGATCCAGCTAAGCCCCTCCCTCAATAATCAATTTCAATGTATTTTTAATAAAAAAAAAAAATTTACTGAACAAGTAAAATAATAATTTTTGATTATTATTAAATTAAATTGTAACCATTCACAAAAAAAAACACTAAAGGGTATTCTATTTGCTAATGTAATTTTTACTATGTAATTTTGACAACTTGCTGTATCTTGGAAACCGTAAGAGGCAAACTCTTGAAATTTTCAAAAACGCTAAAATCATCAAAGCAAAAAAAATCAGCAAGAACGAAAAAACGAAAATTGCCAAAATAAAAAAGCGCTTAAATGAAAAATATCACAAAAAATAAAATAAATCGCTCAAATGCAAAAAATTCACCAATTAATAAAATAAATGAAAATTTTAAAAAATCGCTTAAACTAAAAAACAACCGAAAAAATCAACAAAACCCGAAAAAATCGCCAAAACGTAAAAAAGCGCCGAAACTAAAAAATCAATAAAACTAGAAAAAAGCGTTAAAACTAAAAAAAACCCCTAAAACAACAAAAATTTTAAAAAAGTCTACATCAGGTAAGATTTTCGATTATATAGGCTGAAGTTCGTAAAGTATTACATATGTAGTCTCCGTACGGAACCGTTTGTGTGCGAGTCAAAGTCCCACTTTACTGAATTTATTACAGTTAGTTACAGCATTGGGTAGCAATAAAAGTATTTAAGGGCGAAAACAAGTACCGAAGTATGTATACTTATATGACATTTAGAACCTTATTCATAAAAATATTTTGGTTTATTAATAAAATTTTCATAGAAAATTCTATTTATAAACCAAAAATATTTATTTATGATTAAGGGCCATTATTACAACTTAAAAATAGTTAAAAGTAGGATTTTATCGGACGTATAAAAATTATTGCGTTAGTACAATTTTACTTAAACCTAAAGTAAGCGATAAATTAAAGGCACGTTTATCCTTCCTGGTAAGGTAAATTAAGTTTATAATAATGAACAAGTTTTTAAACGTCCGTTAAAATCCAACTTTTAACTAACTTTAAGTTGTAATAATGGTCCTAAGGCAGTTAAGTCTTTAATGTATTAGGAATTATATAGGTGTTGCTTATTCCAAATACATTAAACACTAAATGTCAAATAAATATACTTCGGTATTCCTTATGTAAAAAGAATTTTTTTTATATAAAATGAAATAAAAACGTTTAATATTCTTTAAGGTGAAAACGTATTCTTGACATACTGTATGCACGCTGAAAAAAGTAAAAAGTTCGACCAATATGATACTAACTGAGCTTATACATACATACATACGAGTATGTACATATTTATATTTATTTAAGTCTCAGATTTTCAAATTTCAGTTGCAATAATTTAATACAAACATAAATATAATATACATACGAGTATATTCTTGGTACAAAAATTTAAGCTTTTTAGTCACCGGTTAAGTCGCGGCAAGTCAAGTCGTTGTCTGTTTGTTCAGCTTAAAGAACCTAGGTATCCAACTTTTGAAAAATAATACGTAATCAAATAAAAAAGCACAATTATGGAGAACATGAATGAGATTCTCCTTAGAAATATTTTTCTATTGATCACATTAAGTGCTGTCGCTAAAGCGGGTAATTAATTAATTAATTAAACAAACAGAAAAATAATTTATTAACATAAATCTTTCATATAATAGATAATGTTTAAATAAACGAATTCTAAAGAGGAAAAACAACTTGTATGAAATATTAATATGCAAAACAAAAGAGCAAAGATGTTTTAAAATGTGTATGTAAATATGTATGTTCACAGGTACATTTTAGAATCTAAAATCTAAGATCAAAATACATACTTATAATAATCCAGAGGCAAATGTCAAAATTGTATAGACATACATATCGTAGGTCACAAGCAGAAAGGCCTTAACTCAAATAAATAATAAATAATTTTACAGGAGAAGATAAAAACATAACAATTAACAGAACAACTGCTTGTAAAACTGCTTGTAAAAGCGTTATTTTTACACTATGGCAATAAATTTTTGTGACGAAGTGTATTTGTGTGAAATGTATTTATTGGAATCACTGAAAAACTCAAATTCGTGAAAATACGAGTTAAAATGGTTTTGGCAACACAGTATTCTTGAACAAAAAAAAAATACCGTTAACACTGTTTTTACGTTACGTACTCGCGGTTTTTATCACTCATGAACATCTGAGATCTTTTGAGTTGTGTCTGTTTCTGATTGATGGGTGCGATATGTAAATATATCAGTTGCAAAGTTTACTCTTGAAGTGATTTAAAAGTTTCTTATTCTGCTAATATTTTGTTTTCGGGAGAATTTTCGATGTTTTGTTGTTCTTTTTTTTGATAACTTAAAGCAAAAATTTTTAATTACAAAAAAGTTCAGTTTACAGTATCGGAAAGAATTCAATAAAATTTCGAAATATGAAATGAAAAAGAAATTTATTATTTAATTAACTGATAAGAAGCTGGCTGAAGAGCAACGTTGCCGTTATTGTTATTTTTTTAACAAAATTGTTTATTTATTTATTTATTTATATCAGGGACCGTAACGGTTATAAGTTTCATTTTAAAAATTGCTTTTTAATCATTTTTTCTTAAGCTTAAGCGACATAATTTTCGAACTTGATTTTTTTTACCAAAATTGGTTATTTACGATCTCAAATAACCGATTTTCGTCAAAAAATCTAGTTCGAAAATTATGTCGCTTAATCTTATTTGGCAGTTATGGTGTAAGCCGATTCATAATGTAATTTCAAAGCAAACTAAACAAAAAGCAACTATCAGCTGTTAAATGGGTGCCCAAATAAAGCAGTGATGCCAACTCAAAGTTGTGACACTCTAAAAAACACCTTTTATTAAGAAAAGCTTCATAAAATTGATTTTGGAAATTTTTACAATAAATTTGAAATAGGTCGGAAAAAATCTGACAACCCTAGTCATTAGTAATGAACTTGCCTGCCAAGTAGGAGAGAAAAATGGAAAAATAAGTATATACATGTTTGAAGGGACACACCCTGCGTACATAAAATGGAATTCCAAACGAAAACGTTGTCTCTAAGAAAGGGGTATGACTAATCAAAAATTTTAAAAGTACTCGAAGTTCCGCAGATAGTGAAATTTGCAAAAATACTTTTAGCAAATTTAATAATTTGGTGGAAACAAATTATGGTTACGAGACATTCTAGAGTATATATACAGAGATGTTTATAGTTAATTTTGACGCTACAAGCTAACATTAGAAACTTAAGTACTAACGAGCTTTTATATTTTACGAATGCACCGATTTGCGAGTGTCGTTGTGGAAAGAAACTTTTCAATCTACAAAAATATTTTAACAGATAATCGTAGAGCTTTGCGCTTTGAAAGTATAAAAAAGCATTAAATTATGTATATATTTTTATTCTGAGTAAATTGATTGAAATAAATAAGTTTTAAGTGCAATTCCTTACGCCCATCTTTACGTAACTTTTTTAGCGTTTTTAATGTCCTTTGTCACTTTTTTGGGGACATTGTTTCGAGTTTCTTAGGTCATTAAAATCCGAGCCCTAGTTATTATAGTCTTTAAGATCGCACATTTTCTGTCGACAGCGTGGATCAGGCCGATATAGAAATTGCTAATTTCTTTCCCTCCGTGCATTTTTATTACATACATATTTTTAATTTTATTTTTATATATTTTATTTATATAATTTGTAGCTTTAACTGCTTATGGAGTCTGCACAAACAAGCGCAATGAAACGGGCATTTGTATACAAATCAAAGAATGTGCTTACTTTTGGAAGATTTTAAATGAATCAACCATTGCGGGAATTAACCCCGAAGATGCAACATTTTTGAGAGAAAGTCATTGTGGCCATGATAATTCACAGGATACATTAGCTAAACAAGTTTTGGTGAGATGAATATTTCATTTTTCTTATTTGCAACAAGACAAACATTCATAACTACCCCACCAAATACAAAATAAAATCTTAAAGAAAAAATAATAGATTATATCGTTAGCTGAAATGCAAAACCACGTAACTTTAATATACTGTATATATGTAGTTTTTTTTTAATTTATAGGAGAGAAAAAATTAAACAATAATATTCAAGTGACTGAAGTAAAAAAAGTTTCTTTATTTTAATTTTTCTTCGTTGTGATAAAGGCTTGAAAAATTGTAGGGACATGTGTTTCGATGTTATTAAACCCATTAATTAATTTAAAACGCGAGTTTGAACTTTTGTTATGTGGTACATATAAACATACACATATAGGCGCATAATCATAGTCAAAACAAAGTATACTTTAAGACTTTAAAACCAGTATTTTGTATGGAAATACTGGTTTTAATTTCTTAAAGTATACTTTGTTTATGACTATGAGTATGCACCATAGTATATACAATAAAAGAAAAATGCTGCATTTAAATTGCGCCACTTTGAATATATTCGTGGGTTGAACATATGCTCAATTCACAAGTCTTGTAGTAGCGTTTAAAGTCGTATTTAAAACAATTTCACGTAAAATTTCACATTGAAGCAACATAAAATTTCACATTAGAATAAAAACATTTACAAATAATTTGTTTTCACTTTGAGAAAGTTTGTTTGAAATTTTATTTTCAAATACAACTTTAAACCATACAACAAGGCTTGTGAATTGAACAATAAATTTGAGGCTAAGAGCCTATTTCACCAACTTATTTAAGGGGCAATTTCACGATGTCGACAACGTTTAAATTGTCGCACGCTTACATTCAAAACAAAAACAAATTTTCCTATTGCCCTAAGTCATATTTAAGTAATTTTTCCATAACAAAAATTAATGAAAATCGACATTTAAATATGAATCGATATTTGAATAGAGTTGGTGAAATTGGCCCTTAAACATGAAAAATTTAATACATTTTGTTTGGAAAAGGCTCGCTCCTAAAATAATGACCCATTTTTTAAGTTCCTTTATTTAAATGTTTTCAAAATAGTTACATACATACATATTGGCGCATAGTCATAGTCAAAACAAAGTATACTTTAAGAGTTTAAAACCAGTATTTTTTTATTTTTTGGCAATACTGGTTTTAAACTGTTAAAGTGTACTTTGTTTACGACTGTGACTACGCGCCATTGTGTTTTAAACAGGAATTTCCGTTTAAAGCTAAATACTGTTTCCAATTTTACACTAATTTTGTACCTATAATATACATACATACATATATTATATTTTATATATGTAGGTACAATAGTACTTCAACATTTCTGAAATATAACAGATCAATTCTATAACAAAAATAAATAAATGCTTAAGTCGGCTTAAGCTACTAAAATTATAATACACCAATTTCAAAATAGCAATCCCTAGTTTCAATTTATTTGGTTGAACTTATTTTTATGTACATATTTCAATCTAAATTTATCCAATTTTTAATAGTCAAAAAGAATAGACAAAAGTCGACTTGTGTTGATAGTATTAAAAACCACAGGCTTGAGATTACTAAATACAGAGCCTCAAAAAAAATAATACCTAGTAGGTAGGTATACAGCAATAGAAATAAATTGAAAGAAACTCATAAAGATTATAAGATAGGTAGTTCTTCTGGAAATCTAAAAATCTGCCTAAATGATTTTTTCCTTATTGGAGGAGTACGTCAGGTGTATGTCAGAAATTGCGATTTTTAAACTTATTTCATTATTAAAGTTTTAATTTTGCCTCTTACATATATATTTTTTAACTTTGTTTAATACCATGTTATTGAACTTGCAGTGTAGAAGTAAGATTCAATACAACCTTTACATTTTTTATTGTTTCAAGAATTTAATTTTTAGTTAAAAAACGTACATACTAGTATGTACATAAATATGTATTCCTTTTTGTGATCATTTTATGTTAAGAGCTTCCACATACAAAATTAATAATTCTCTTAAATACAAAACCATCTTTCCCGCCTGTTCACACTCTCTTACATGCAAACAAAAAGTAAAAAAACATCAAAAACAAATCAACATGTGGTCGAAATCTACACTGACATGCACATGCACATGCACATGCACTTCTTAACGCAATAATTTACGGAAACAGAGATAAAGCAATCAACCGATTAGTAGAACAAAACAAAAGAATACTCACTTTAAAAAAGCAACAAAAATACCAACTCTTTTTGCTTTTGCACACAAATTAAATTTTGGAAAATAACTTTGGATCAGCGTTGCCACTTTCTGTGTAATAGTGCAAAATCTGTACTATTTAAAGTTCTTTGCACTATTTTTGCACCATAAATTTTTTGTGTAATTTTGCACTATTTTATATGTTTTAAAGCGATAAAAGCATAAGTTGACTTAATACAAAATTCTACATACGAAACTTCATGCCTGCGGGAAATCCCCATGTCTCTAACAAAGGTTATGATAAAGATATTCAGGGCAATCATGAATAAAACTCCTCGTGAAATTTTTCCCGGGGAACAATTCCAACTAATAGCAAGTAATAGGGAAAATAAAAAATTCTAATTGGAAAAGGGAGAAATTTCACGCGGAATTTTATTCATGATTGCCCTGATTAACAAAACAATATTGCTGTAAGTCTTAATGAAAGTTCAACCAAATTTTTAATAAGGCCCAAATTATACTTAACATATTTAGAAGATTTGCTAAGAAATCTCGGATCCTATTATAAACCTAATGCAAACTCCGAGAATTTTTACGATATTTCCCACTAGAGAGCCATACAATCTTAGCATCTATTATAACGCAATTGTTATCATTAACAGCTTGTTGTGTTGAAAGTGCTCCGGAACAATATGAAGTATTGAGATTATATTGAAGATTGGAAGTTTTTAAAGATCATTCAAAAATAACTGAATCAATGCTTTCTGCATTAGATGAAAAATCTACAAAATATTGTTTGGACTTCCTTTCACATTCTCTTGGACGTTTAACTAATTTTAATTTAATGTTTTAAAGCGAATCCCTGTACAAAGTTGTGCAAATTTGTTCTTGTCTAATTACATAAAAGTTGATTTTTTTTAAACAACATGAGTTATTTTTGGTTGAGCAGTAAAAACGATGAACTTGTTATACAGCGAAGTGAAATATATATTTATTTAGCTGCTTAAAATACTGTTCCGAGACACAACAAATTGTAATGTATAAAGATTTTAGGAATATGATCTATGCGATAAATTGGATGTTTTGAAATTTACAACTCTAAACTTTTTCAAAGTAAAAACTGAGCTGGTGATATTTTCTTTCTAAATTTAATAGTTGTGATATTACCACTCTTACAGCAGCACCGATTTTAAAATTGTGGTGCAAACTTTTAGCTTAAAATGATGAAAAGACGATATGATTTAAAAAAAAAACTAAGGAATGTACATTAAGTATCGCTCAGTACTTCTAGGTAAATAAGTTTAAATTAAGAAAAGAAAAATGGAGAGTACCTTCTTCTCAAACGCCTTACTTAAATAATATTTTATGAAATCTTGACAAAATATTAAGAGGAAAGTGGTAAATTATTCTGCGTTGAAGAATTAGTGAATTTTATCAAATATTTTTAATTTTGTTGTACGTTTTTTATAAATTAAAAAAAATAATCCCCTTCTAAATTTCAATTAACTAAAAAACTAATAAAAAAAATAAAATTTTTTCTTCTAATTTTTGCACTATTTCATATGGTTTTGCACTATTTTAGACTTGCAGCTGTGTAATTTCTTTTTCCACCGGTGGCAACGCTGCTTTCGATATTAAATTTTTACGGCAAAGAAAACTTTTTTAACTGATGGACTTTTCAACAATAAATTAAATAACACTTAAACATTTATGTGATTTCTTCACTTTTCATTATTAACAATTTTTATTAATATAACAAATCGATTCGAGCGCAACCGAACTGCGCAGAACAAAAGGCCGCTAAGAACTAAACGCGGGATCAAAAGAAATATGAAGGAGTAGAATTGTGCGAGTTTTTTTTGTAGTTGCAACATCAGTAAGTGGGGTTAGGGGGCATTCATTACGTTAAAGCACATACTAAAATTATAATTACTACACAGTTCTGTTCAGGCAATTGCCGAATGCGCATCATTTTCTCTCGTGTCGGTAAATTAACATTTGTCTGTATAAAGTACAACACCACGTGTTGATTTTTGATTTCCGTTTTATTTCGACGTGAATCTATTAATTTTTTTTTTATAAATCTTTACCGTATCTTTTTTAACTTTTGGTTTCTATCAAATCGTGTAAAGTTCGGCATCTCGGGAAGATGAACGGGGTTCATCCCCCGAACCACAACCGGTTTCGCGAACTTGGCGAAATCGGGAAGAGTAAGAACAACAGAAATAAACGCCCACGCCCTGATGATTTTGTTCCATTACCTACGACACAAACATTTGAACAACAACTGCCTCGCTATTTAGTCGCTTCAGCAATATCCCTTACCGCTGATAAAGAAGTACTCCCAATCTCTTCATACAATGTTTTCCGAGTTGAAAAAGGACTTAACCACATATCCCGTGATCGATTGGATGTAACTGAAATGAGAAGCGGAGACTTATTAATCAAAGTTCCCGACAACAAAACAGCACAAAAATATTTAGAAGCGAAGTACATTGACACCATTCCCGTCAAAATCAGTTTGCACAAAACACTCAACACCGTTCAGGGACGCATTTTTTCCCGGAAAGTCATAGACATTCCGGAGGAAGAGATTCTAGAATGCCTAAGGGACCAAAAAGTAGTCGAAGTTCGCAAGATTACGAGAAAAGAGGGAGACAAAATTATAGCCACAGGCGCTGCTATTATTACTTTCGACCATATTCATCGTCCTGAAACTCTGAAGTTAGGTTGGGAGAGAGTTTCAGTACAGGAATACATACCAAACCCTATGAAATGCACTTCCTGTCATAAATTAGGACACACGAAAAACCGCTGCAGAAATGTTCAACTCTGTAAAGAATGTGCTCTTCCATCACCCCATGAATTGTGTTCCCGAAAATACTGTATTAATTGCCAGAATGAAACGCATACATCTTACGACTCTAATTGCCCTACTTACTGGAAGCACAAGTCAGTAAATTATATACGGATAACAAGGAAATGCACAACTCGAGTAGCCTGGGAAATCTTTAATGACAATCCCTCTCTTAACACCTTGAAGCCAATACCAGGAAAATCAAGAAATACTCAAACTTATGCACAAATTATAAAAAACAATGTCAAAGACAATACTGCAAACTTAACAGCACCGTTAGAAGACAAAACAAATCAGGACAAAAAACAAACTGCTAATAACATTTCAACGGCTTTTAAATCATCCAGTACAACAAATGCAATAAACACAAACTTAACAAACTCAACGCTCAGTCAGATTAAAAACACTCAAAAAACAACCACAACAAAAACCTCATCATCTACAAACAACACAATCCAAGACAAATATCAAACTCAACAAGAATCCGTAACAGATAACATAACATTTCAAGAAACTTCACCCAACAACTCTTTTACTAATAAAGCTATAGATCTTAACAGTAATGCTGTAAATAAAATAACAGAGAACTCTTCAGATGAAGACATTTTCTCTGACAACACAAACAATGACTTCCCAACAACCATGTTTTTTGATGAAAATTTAACAGAGAAGGACATAATAATGAACATCACCGATGGCTTGGGTTTAAATAGCCCTCCAAGAACCAGTACAATGTACACAAACAGTGATTTAACACCTTGTTCTCAACTGTATAATAATTTCCCAGAACTTAATGTATTAATTACACCTAATACATTAAAAAACACAAAGCGCACAATCGAAAAAGTGCAAAAATAAACAAATTAAATTATTCAAAATGGATTTTAGTCTCGGCATAAATATTCTTCAGTGGAATATCCAAGGCTTTATCAATCATAAATTTGCTCTAGAACTCTTAATTGCCAAACACAAACCCAATATTTTAGCATTGCAGGAAACCCACATAATTAACAAAAATCTCCACCTTCTACATCTACCCGGTTACAGAGTTTTCCATCACAATAAGGAATACTCTTATGCTAAAGCGGGTATAGCCATATTCGTTAAAAATAACATTAAAGTGACACGACACATCAAATCTGATGGGACATTACTATTTCAGAACATTATCATAAATTGCGGTACAAATTTGTGCTTGACAAACATTTATAAAGAATGCGATTTCCATTTAACACCTTCAATGGTTAATGATATTCCTACTCCTCATGGCATGCATCGTATTATTCTCGGCGATTTCAACTCTCAGAATATTTTATGGGGCTCTTCTACTAATTCACCCAGTGGGCGAATTTGGGAAGACTATGCAGACGATAGACATTTGGTCATTTTGAACGACGGCTCTGCTACTCTTCTTAACACCAGGAATACGCTTACTGCTGTAGATGTTTCCATGACCAGTGCTAACATCGCTCAGCATCTGGTTTGGACTCGCTTGCCAATACCGGAAGTAGGAGACCACTTTCCAATAATAATATCCAACAACACTCATTTGTACGTCAAAAAGTTTGTACCGCGTTTCCTAGACAAAAATGCAGACTGGCATAGTTTTGCAGAAAAGGCCTCAACAATATCCTCTCAGTTCGACAAATCCCTTAATATTAACAGAGAAGCTGCACAGATCAAAAGAATATTTAGAAAGGCTGCAAATGAAACTATTCCTATAAGCAAAAAACCCAACGATAGGCATAGTCCAATTTGGTTCAACACGGACATTGCAGTTTTGATTAGTTTAAGAAAACAGTGCTGGATACGATTCAAAAGACACAGGAACAAGGAAAACTTATTGGATTACAGAAGGGCCTGCGCTAAGGTGAAAAGAGAGTGCCGAACAGCAAAAAGATTGGCATGGGAAGCTTTCGTGAATTCCCTAAATCCAAACATGGACACCAGATATTTATGGAAAAAAGTAAAAAATTTAAATTCCAACAAATTTTGCAATTTTCCAAACCTAATTGTGGACGACAGCAACATAATACACCCAAAAGAGATAGCTGAAAAATTTGCGATCTTTTGGAACTCACTTAGTTCTGATGAAGCTTTTGACCCTATAATAATATCAACAAAAAGGAACTTTAACATCAATAACATGCTACCAAGCAACCAACAGTATGGGGTCATGAATTCCAAAATAGAAATCTCGGAATTAAGTGAAGTTTTGAAAACTCTTAAAGGAACCTCCCCAGCGCAAGACAAAATCACATATTCTATGGTTAAGAATGCACCAATTTGCCTTAAGTCTAGGCTTTGTGATTTGTACAATAACATCTTAGTCATCGGCACTTTTCCTCACGATTGGAAAACTGCAATGCTGGCACCCATTCCTAAGCCCGGTAAAGACCCAAACCACCTTGAAGGATACCGACCTATTTCATTATTGCCAGTTTTATCAAAAATATTTGAAAAAATCTTGGCCAAGCGTTTCTGGAAATATACGAGTAAAAATATTTCTAAATTGCAACACGCTTTTATCCCTAGACATGGTGTTCACAGTCTATGCCACCAACTTGAAGAACACTTGCGGCTAAACATGAAAAATGGAAAACATTCGCTGGTATTATCTGAGGATATTGAGAAGGCCTTTGATAGAGTGGTTTCCACGTTTATCATGACAGAACTTCATGAATGGAATTTACCATTAGAAATAATTAAAACATTTTTCTCTTTTCTCAAAGATCGTAAATTAGTGGTAAAGGTAGATGGACATTTATCTAAAACCTACCCTTTAGACAATGGTGTTCCTCAAGGATCTCCATTGTCGGTTGTATTTTACACGATATATTCTAATTCTTTAGCCAAAGCTATCACTGGCTTAGCGGCCATCGATTTTGCAGGTATATACGCTGACAACATTTTTGTTATAGCTTCTGGTAGTAAAGAGTCAGTTTCGTCAAGTTTAAAAAATCTGGACAATATTTTACATGAGTGGTCAAACAGTAGAGGAGCTGTAATTCGTGCCGATAAAATCGAGATACTACATGTATGCAGGTTAAAGAATTGCGCCACTAGTAACCTACTCATCAGAAATGTCAATGTTCCTATCATGGACCAAATGAGAATTCTTGGGTTGATTTTTACCAAAAATTTGCTCTGGAATGAACATGCAAAATATATTGTATCTAAACTTAGTAAAATCAATAACCTACTTAAGCTAATTTGTTCTCGAAACAAAGGACCGCATATTGATGTGGCACTTAACATATGCCGGTCTTTGGTATTCGGTACCATTCTTCACTGCGTAACTATATATGGCTGGACATCAAAGAAAAATATCGCCAAGCTCAACACCTCCATCAATAATTGCTTTAGGACCGCATCAGGGTTACTTAAAGCTACTCCAGTGCAAAAATTACGGCAAGAGGCTACTTTCGAAGATTTCCAAACAATTTTGGAAAAATCGTCAGTTAACTTGGCGTCTAAATCTATTAGTTTGCCACATGATAGTCTACACGAACTATTTTGGAAACACATTACTTGTCATTTAAATAAACCAGCTTCGTCTGTTAACATAATAATATCCCTATTGAAGAGAAACAAAATACCCATTCCTCCCCTAAAGCCAACTCTGCATACATGCGATAATATCAACACGTCTTTTACTATCGACGATAGCCTCGGAGCCCAGGTAAAAAACGGATCAAATCCTATTTGTTTTAAAAAAATGCTTGATGAAAAGATTGCTATTTTCAAACCAAAGTTGAAATTATTCACTGATGGATCCTTTCAAAATGGTGCATCATCGTTTGCTATAGTAGAAGAAGTTAATACATCCAACTATTTAACTATAAAGCAATCACGTCTACCCGACAATTCAGGAATATTTACAGCTGAAATTGCGGCTATAAAGGATGCTATATCTTATGCCATCGAAATGAATCAAACTACAATAATTTGCTCCGACAGTCTCAGCGCCATTAGGGCCTTAAAACGAAACCAGAACGGCATATACGACAATATCTTGTTACAAAATACAAGCCAAGAAATTTTAATTGTTTGGGTGCCATCGCATATTGGAATTAAGGGAAATGAGAAAGCAGACATTGCTGCAAAAGAGGCATTGAACATTCCACAGGTTAACTATACTGGCAGCTTCCCGAAAATTATCACAAACGCCTTTAAAATTTTTAAAAAGTTGCAGAATCCCACTATTAAAAGACCCCATTATGATAAATCCTTGACTAGAAAACATTGCATATCGCTGGCTCGGCTAAGAGTAGGCAAGGCCCTCTTCAACACAAGGCATTATTTCGAGCGGACGGAGCCAGTAAAATGCTCCCAATGTAACGTCACCCTTACAGTACCGCATATACTAGTTGAATGCCCAATGTCTAAAATAAACGAATCACTGGATGATATTCTCAGTTGCGCAAGCAACAAGTTCCTGCCCTCAATAGCCAGAAGTCTACGAAAACACAACATTGAAAATATTTGATAGCATTTTTCTCCCAAAATTTAGTTTTATATTTTATTTCAACATTTTATTAAAATTTTTCTTTTCTCTCTATTTTACGTTTATTCTAGTCCAAAATTATAATTTATTTTTCATATATCTTTCTAAGAATAATTTTTTCTGTTTGTAGTTAATAGTCATTCTTGTCTATGTGCACATGGTCTAGTTACCCGGCACATTTTTTGTATGTATATTTTACAAATTTATTTGTAAAATATAATTGAAATAAATAAATAAATAAATAAATAATTACTACAGTTACTTTTACAGTTTTAGTATTTCTATGTGTATTGTATGTTTATGTACAATCTACATTGTACATACACATATTCGTACAATTTATATACATACTTATGTACATACATATGTACATATTGTCAACAATTTTGATAATTTGATTTTTGTTAAATGATTTATTAATATGGGATGATATGGATTCGGATTTGAAGTACAAAAATATCGAATGTCTTCTACTGAAGCTAAATTTTAATACATAGCAAACCTATGATTTCAAAATTAAAAATACCGGTGGGATAAATTTAAATTTATTCGTGGGCAATTCCTTTTTGCCTATAACATTTCAATATTTTACTTCTCTTGGAATATGTATGTACATATGTATACATATGTACATACATATGTAAATATGTACGTAATTTAATATACGGGGCATTGATATTAAATACTCCTGAATTAATCATTCAAGAAATTTATTATTAGTCATATTGTCATAATTATATTATAAATGAAATTTATTTGTGGTTAAGCGATGTCTATATGCATTTCATTGTTGCTTTAGGAAATCGCCAGTAGACTTCAACCACACATTTTGAACAGTTGAACTCTACTGGCCATTTGTTAAAGCAACAATGAAATGCGTATAGACATCGCTTAACCACCAGCAAATAAATTTCACTCCTCAATTAATATGAAAATTAAATGTTTAAAAGATCAAATTAATTTAATCAATTACAACTTATGTATGTAATTGTACATAATATAAATATACATACATACATACAGATGTACATACATAGGTAAATACTTACATATATTTTTTACATAGGTCTGTTGTCCAGGCAGTTATCGTAGCTCGTTTACAACGAGAACTTCCGACACTGCAAACATGGAGGATGGTAATGTGTTACCTGGTCCTGGTAAATGTGGTAACATTTTATCAAACCGTATTTTGGGCGGAAATGTCACGAAAATAGACGAATTTCCATGGATGGCTTTATTGCAATACAAAACAGGTTTGTGAAAAACTAAAATATTAAAGCCCCTATGGTCGTTGTCGGAGAGTCAACCCAACTTACAAATTGGTATTGCCGTTCACAACTTATTATTATTGCAACATATTCAATTAAAAATTAGTTGTGATTCAAAATACTAAAAACTAATTAATGGGTTGTGTCAATGTTGGGTTGACTCTCAGGCAACCAAGCTAAGTTGAGCTGAGACCGGAAATAGAGATGTTAAATTCGCTTTTCATAAAACATCTGGTACTAAATTTCTCATCTTTTGAAAACTATTTGCAACATATCACCACCACTTGTCTTCAGTTGTACAATGAAATTGAAAAACACAAAATTTCTCAGCACACGCACTGTTGCGTATTTCTTTTGGGTAAAGAAAAAATCATTTAGAGATATCAAATGCAAATTGAACTTAGATGTTTTATAAAAAGTTTATACGGGTTTATTTAAACATATACTACACATACATACATATGTATGTATGCAACTCCTTACAGGACCCGAGCGGTACGGATTTTATTGTGGTGGAAGTTTAATAAATTCACGTTATGTTTTAACTGCTGGCCATTGCCTTAAGCATCCCGATATGCCAACCAGTTGGGAATTGCACAGTGTACGCTTAGGAGAATGGGATCTTACAACAAACCCCGATTGTGTGGTTGATATACGTGGTCGCAAAGATTGTGTTGATCCCCACAGAGATGTGATCATAGATTATGCAATGGCTCATCCGCTCTATGTGCCCACGTCCAAGGATCAGTTCAATGATATCGCTTTGATACGTATGACTGAAAGTGTTAAATACACAGACTTCATTACACCGATTTGTTTGCCCTTGGAAGCCAGTTTACGTACTAAACTTTTCACATCAACCTCCATGGATGTGGCGGGTTGGGGTGTTACGGAAAAGGATGTGGCAAGTACGATAAAATTGAAAATTATGGTCAATGTTTGGAACATATCCAGATGTCAGAATACATACAACATCTTCCACATGCCAATTAGTGACCAACATCAGTTGTGTGCTGGTGGCGAGAATGGCATTGATACCTGCCGTGGTGATTCTGGCGGGCCACTTATGGTGACGCAACGAGTAAATAATAAGGATGTGTATTTTGTTATTGGTATTGTATCTTACGGCCCGAGGCCGTGTGGCCTAGAAGGTTGGCCGGGTGTTTACGCGAGAGTTGGAAATTATACAAATTGGATAGTTAGTCATTTATTACCCTAATGTGAAGAATAAGAAGAATGATTTTTGCAAATATACCTAAAAGTGAAACTTTAGAAACTTATAGCTCAATTATGGATGACAACCGAACTTCAATTGCATTTCCAATAGGAAACGCAACCGAAAATAAAATTAGCATTATGTATGGCAACTTTCTCCAGTTGCCTAAAAGTTATCGAAAATATGATTATAAAGCCTGCCAACTGGAAATAATGCAAACAAAGTTTCAAATTACACTGTGCAGCAGTGAAAAATCCACACGGTTGTGACAGTATAGGTTCGATAGTTTATAGATAGATTATGTTGATATGTTCGGAAAAGTTGTTGAGCTTTACCGTATGTCCAAATTTTCCAAATATTGTTAGCAAAAATTTAAGAGTCCCTTTAAGTTATTCTGAAAAAAGTGAACACAAATTTGTTTCCTTAATTTTTGCACAAAAAAAGTGCACGAAGAAATAATTTTTTTGGCATAAGATGGATGCTATGCAGCAACTAGAAATATATAAATAAATGAATATAAATAAATCGTGGCTGGCGTATTTCGACTTTTACTAGATTAAAGAATGCCGCAACATTTGTACTTTAATCTAGGACGAAACTGTCGTAGTCGAAACCGAAATACTCTAACCACTATAAGGCCCAATATTTGTTGTCAGTTGCCAACTAGCAACGCCACTCAAGTTCAGTTGCCATCCATAATCGAGCCATTCAATATATATTGTTATTTTTAATTTCGGTATGGAAGAACTCTTAGGGGTGGATATTCTGCATTTCGATTCGAATTGAAGCTTTTTCCGTTTGACAACTTTGATACTCCACATCCCGTTTCGTTCCAGTTTCTTACGATTGTGTGTGTAGGTACATATGTCCGTGTTTGTAAGTCGGTAATTTAGTGAAGAAGCGTAATTCGGTTTTTGTTTGTTTAGCTTCAAAAATGCTGTAATTGAAAAATTCTGTAAAATTCAAACCTTTTACAAGAAAATAATATTTTTAATCTTTACCTCGAATACAGTTTTTGCCCACAACCCAAATAATTGATTAAAAGAAAAACATTTTACTTCAATTTCTTTACAATGTAACATATATTTGGCAAGAACTAAAGAAAATTTGTAGAACAAAATTAAACAAAAAATATTCGAAAACAAAACTTTGGATTTCATGAGATACAACAGCACCGTATCAGAAATAAAAACACAGTTTTCCAATTCACCGCCTATCAACATAAAACCGATACATTGGGTTGCAAATTCATCAAACACGCGTAAAAAAACTAATGATAAAAACATAAATTACTTAATAACAATTCATAAATTAATTAAAATTTTAGAGATTCTTGTTACATACATACCGCTGAAAAAATTTAGTTTGCTTATATTTGTTTGCATTTTTAATTTAAATATAAATATACTCGAAGTTTGCAATATGAATTTGTATGACAGGGTTACAATTAAACAACAGCTTTATTTGGCTGAAAGTTTTAATTTTTATGATAAAAAAACACACTAATTCCCTGTCCAGAATTGCAATTTTTGTTGCAGCAATTCTTGAGTTTATTGGTGAGAGGGTTGAGAAGATTGGCGGGGAGGGGTACACAGTTTCATGTGCTCTGCAATTCTCTTTTGTTTTGAAATTCGTAGTTGATAATTAAATGTTGGTAGGTGTATTTGACGTTTTATTTTATTTTATTTCTTTAGTTGTATGAAAAACACAAAATATTACAAAAAGTAAATAGAATTGTTAATTTTTCAAGGAAATTTGTTGTGTAATAGATTTTTTTTAATAAATAATTGCAAAACTAGAATTTCATAATGTGGACACTAATGCAATTTCAAAGCAGAATTTTAAGAAGTTGCAGCAACAAAAATTGCAAGTCTGGACGAGGACTAAGAGATTTTTCGAAATATTTATAAATAAATAAAACAAGGTTTTAATACTGTTTAGAATATATTCGAGAGATTATAAAACTTGTTACCATTTCATTTCGTTGACGGTTGCTAAACTATTTAGGAAAGAAATTTTTATTAGAACAAAAACAAAAAGGGAACATTTTACATTCGAATATTAATCATAATATTTTGAATTTGTTTCTTATGAAGAGTTATCATAAAAAGCGAGATTAATCTTTGATTGTTTTTCTTCAACTGTTTAGGTTTTTTTTAATTTTTAAGAGAAAATATTCAATTTTTTTAATAAATTGTTTTTCAAATAGCTAATAAAATTATGATTTAATAAAATATTATTATTTTACTAAAATATACAATATTATATAATTTTGAATGTGAAAATTTTTATTTAATAATTAATACACAACATTTTCTTATTATTGTTTAATAATACTTTTTTAAGTGCTCTTAGTTGCTACAAAGGCATTAGCACCATTATTTTTGCCTCGTGTTTGGCTTTGGTATTCTATTTTTTCTTCTTTTTGTATTTGACTACGTTTTTCTTTACTATTATAATAAGGCTATTCAATTGTAGTTTTTGCATTAGTAGCAGTGTCCATTTTGGGTGTTGGCGTTGCAATTTCATTTAAAAAGTTTACTCTATGTATGAAATTTTCTAAAAGATCAGCCAAAGTTAAGCAAAAACCACGACTTGCTGGAACCAGGGGAAAATCTGGCAATGAGTGTTGTAATGATACATTTTCGATGGATTCTAAAAATAAATTCGTATAAAAGAATATATGAAAAAAATTAATTTTCTTGCGAATTTTTGGAATGTTGGAAAAGTATAATGTACTTGGATTGTAAAGCGTGTTTTTTTAGTGTCACAACTTTGAGTTTCTTTGAGTAAATCAATTGTAGCGCCCGCTGTGTGGCATGTGGTTCCGTCCTGTTGGAACCACATATCAGCAAGATTAATGCCACGTAATTGAGATACGAAAAAATTTCGAATCATGTTCCTATACCGTTCACCATTGACAGTAACATTCCTGACCGTCATCGTTTTTGAAGACATATGGGCCAATGACTCCGCCAGCCTGTAAAGCGCACCAAACAATCATTTTTTGTGGATGTAATGGATGGATGTTTCGACAAAAGCTTGTAGATTCTCCTCACTCCAAATGCGACAATTCTGCTTATTTACGTACCCATTCAACCAGAAATGGGCTTCATCGGAAAATAAAATTTTGAATGGGAATTCAAAATCAATTTGCACGCGTTGCTCTGGTTTTAGTCGATTCCTGATGAAATTTCAAAGCAAACTAAATAAAAAGCAACTATCAGCTGTTAAATGGGTGCTCAAATGAAGCAGTGATTCCAACTCAAAGTTGTGACGCTCTAAAAAAACACCTTATATCAAAAAAAAAAAAAAAAACATGAGATGTGGTTTTTTTAATGTGAAACAAGTCTATTCTAATAAATATATTTGTATATTTCTAATATATGTACATATGACAGTTTAAAAATTAAAGGGTGCTCTAAAGCGAGTAGTGAAACATGTGGAAATCCTACTGCAATATACAGAAAGTTATATATCGGCACTTGAAATTTTCAAAGTTGGGGTATTTTTATGCAGACTACAACAGTTAAAACTGAAATTTAATAAATCAAAATTATAGGGTATGCTAAAACTTAATATAATTTTGATCACTTGCTGTATCTTGGAAAGCGTAATAGGCGAGCGAAAAAATACAAATAACGAAAAAAACACTAAAACTAAAAAAAACAAAACCGAAAAAAAGTTTACCGGGTACTTAGGAAATCAAAATTAAAGGGTATTCTGTCAGAAGAGGCAAACTCTTGAAATTTTTCAAAAACGCTAAAACTAAAAAATTCTAAAACCAAGAAAATGCCGAAGCGAAAAATGTAAAAAATAAAAAAGCAATGCAAATAAAATCACCAAAAGTAAAAGGTCACCAAAAAACTAAAAAAAATCACCAAAATTAAAAAAATCGTCATAACGAAAAAAACAAAATTAAAAAACAATCGCTAATACTAGAAAACAACCGAAGAAATCAACAAAAGCCGAAAAAATTGCCAAAACGTAAAAAAGCTCAAAAACTATCGGGCAGATTCTGCAAACCTTTTCGTTTCGAAACCGACAAATTTCAGAAAAAAAATTAACAAGAAAGCTATTGCAGATTTTTGTTTGGTTTCAAGGTTTCATATGCTTAAGATATTTTATCCGAACTTAATTTCAAATGCAGTTGTTTTTGAAATTTTGCGAAATGGTTTTCAGAACATGGCCGTATAAAAAGCCCTAAAACTAGAAAAAACGAACAAAAAAATCAGCAAAACGTAAAAAAATCTTAAAACTAAAAAACCCGAGTATTACCTCTCTTATAAAAAGAAGTTCGTACAGTATTACGTACATACATATGTATGTATGTATGTATGTATGTAGTGTCCGCACTGAACCCTAAGTCAAAATCGCACTTTACTGAATTTATTTTCTTGTTGAATTGTTGATTCGTTGTTTGTTCACACAAAATTTATCAAAAATAAAAACCAAACGTTATATTTTATACAAACCGGATAACCGGGTTTTTTGCACAAAACTGAATTTGAAACCGGGTTTAAAAAAAAGCATTTTCGGAGTATGTAATTTGAAAACCGGAAAAATTCCGTTTTTTTATTATTTTCGTTGTGTAGAAAGATCACAAAAAGAAAAACTGTTCTTTTTTATTGTATTTGCTTACATAAGCATTATTGCGTTTGTGAATTCAAAATTCTATCGTACAGAACACTAAAGTACATTATATAATAGTGCATTTACATTTGAGCAAAATCTAGTAGATTTCCCACACAAAACAAAATCTACTTAAAATCTGGTACAACTAGTAGAAAAAGTCAGCGGCTGTGCACTTAAAAAGGTGTGTAATAAATTGCTTACATTGCAATTGTTTGGTTGTAGTTTTGGACAATTTTCAGTTAATGGGTTTTGTTTTGGCTAAAAATCTTGATAAATGTCAACAAAATAAACTTGATATAAACGGTATAGATTTTCATAAGGATTTTAATTGAAATCTGCTGGATTTTGTGCAGGTGTAAATAAATGCCCTATAAGGTAGATTTTCGAACTCTGGAAACCCATGTAATTAAATGGATTTGTGTCTAAAATAACAGACTGAACACAGTTTTTCAACAGTTCGAAAAATACTATTGCAGAAAACAAGTTTAAAGTTTTAAATTTACATACAGCTCAATGAAAATATAAGAATACTAGCATATTGCCCGCTGCTTTATTAGCGGATATTTTATATGTATTAACCAAGCTCTTTCATATGAGAATCAAAAAGATAGGGTTCAAATAAATATACGCAAAACTCGTCATTTTGATATTGTGTTCAACTGAGTCCTTTTTCATGTTGATTCATTAAACCTACTCATAAGCCCTTTTATGTGTGACCGATATTGATAGGTGTGTTTCTTGTCCAAAAGAAATCTATTTTGACAGGCCATTTTCTTCCAGTCATTTGAGAAATTCGTTATATAATTTTTATAAAGTACCAACCAAGTCCTTTTATTTGAAATCAATATTGATATAGTGCACTTCTAAGATAAGCACACTATTTTCTGAGACACTTTTGATGTTAATTCCTCAAATTTAATCGTTCACACCTTATATTTCAGACTCGTATTTGTAGGCTTGTTTTTTGCCCAAACATATCAAGTTTCACTCTCCATTTTCTTGTTGAGGTCGTCTCAGATTTTTTTAAATAATATTTGTAATGATACACTTACCAAGACCCATATTGAAAGGAATGTTTTTTCTCCAAAAATAATAATTATCCTTTGTCATTTTGTTGTTGTAGTTTTGGAATTTTTTCGTTTTACGTTTTTTTTTGGCATTGGCAAAGTTTTCTGCTTTGGCTCTTTTCGTTTAGGTGCGTTTTGAATTCATTTATTTATTGTATGAAATGGGATTTGTATAGGAAAAGTAGCAAAAAGTGGCACTATTTTCACCACTTATTTGTGTAAATTTCCAATCATTTGGCTTACAGAGAGATACGAACTTTAGCCTAATCAAACCATACATATAAGACCAAATAATAACTAATTCTATAGATTTTACTTTGGAAGCTTCCCCTTTTTTATTCACATTTAATTCAGTTGGAATTGTTATTCTACATTGATATTGCGTTACTGGTCTTACTCGAGTTTTTCTATTTTTTAGACCTCAAACATTAAAATTTCCAAAAATCAATTCTTAATACATCCGCAGAGAAAGATAAAAATAAAATTGAATTACTAATGTAATAAAAATTTTACCAATTTTTATTTTTACCAAAATTTTTATTTGTTCAAATTTGAAAAAAGTGCAAACATACTCGTATGTATGTATATTCGAAATTTTTCCAAGGAAATTTTTACATAAATAAACTTTTCTTTTTGTGTTCTGTAATTCAAAAGATATACGAATTACAAAATAAAAGTATCAAAATCAGTTTTCATCGTTTTTGTCGTCTAAAAGTACAATTATCAAAAAAGTACCAAACAACTGTCCGATGCTTTACTTTAAACTGCAATATTAGCATTGATTACGTTACTAATCGTATGTTTTTGCCCAAATATTTTCACCACATGTTATGTTTCCTTCTCAAAAGTCCCTTTCATTTGATCCCATATCACGGGAGTAGATAAAAAGGAATGGTCTGTCATTTTGGGGCGTCCGCCATATTGTATTCTTTTTTGCAGTATTTACATGTTTTTGGAATTTGAGTCTATGTATCTGCTTTAATTTCGGAAAAATTAGGTTATAGATTTTACCCATTTTTGCACCTGTTTAATCCTTTACATTTGAACTTAAAAAAACCTGTTCTCAGTGGATTCACATACGCTCTACTGCCACTGGCTTGGACTAGGCGATGATCACGCAGTCATTCACGTTTCGCTTTTATATAATATAATAATAATAGTAATAATACCAATAATAAAAATAGCAATAATAATTACGTATTTAGACTGGGTTTCATTTTTTTACATATTAATTAATTAATCGAAAAAATCTTTTTTCAGAAAGGACATATTCAACATTTTTTCATAAAGTACTTTTTCCAAGAAGTACCTTTTTCAAAAAGTACTTTTTAAAAAAGTATCTTTTTTAAAAAAAAAAAAAAGTATCTATTTTAAAAACCACTTTTTATAGAAAGTAAGTTTTTCAACAAAGTATCGTTTCAAAAAAGTATCTCACCTGAAAAGTATTTTTTTTTTAATACTCTTCTTATATAAGTAAATAAGTACTTTTCACAAAAGATGTTTTATTTAATTGCATTTTTCTTAAAGCACATTTTTAAGTGCAAATAACTTTGCTTAAAGTGCTTTTTTTGAAATACCATTGATAAAAGGAATATATCTCGAAAATTACCTTATCCAAAAGTTTTTATATTCCGAAAGTAAATTTTCAAAAAATTGGATTTTCAAAAAAGAACCAGTAAAAATAAGTACCAAAATTCAGTTTTTACCCCCTTTTATCCCACAAAAGTACACATATTGCAAAACTACCAAAATCGTATCGGCTTCTTTCTTAGCAACATTTGTATGCTTTTAGAATTTTTATTCTATCTAATGTGGTTTCCGAGATATAAAGATGCAGATTTTACCCTTTTTACCCCCTTATCATTCGAGTTTCCAAAAACCACTTCTTAGTGTATTCAAACACCGAAGGTGGAACATACACACCAAATTTCAGCTCTCTACCTTATTTTTACATGTATGTAATACGTACTTAATAATTAAGAAAAAAATGCCGAAAACGGGTGCGATTTTACCCCTTATAAGTGCGAATTTTCAAAAAGTACCAAAATACATTCGAGACTCTGTCTAGAAGAAAAGAATGCGTCAAAAAGCTTTTTGCTACGTTCAATAATTTAGAAGAAGTGTCGAGTGCAAAAAAGATACCAAAATTCAGTTTTTAACCCCTTTCAAGCCCTAAAAGTACACATATCGAAAAAGTACCAAACTCGTGTCGGCTTATTTTTTAGCAGCATTCGTGTGCTTTTGAAATTTAAAGTCCATCTAATCTAGTTTCCGAGATATAAAGATGCCGATTTTACCCTTTTTTGCCCTCCCCCCCCCTTTGCATTCGAGTTTCAAAAAATCCTTTCTTAGTGGATCTATACATTGGAAGGGGAACCTATACACCATATTTCAGCTCTCTAGCTATAGTCGTTTGGGCTGTGCGTTGATACATCAGTCAGTCAGTAACGTTACTCTTTTATATATATAAATATTCTCTCAAGTCACAACCTATTGCCCGGAGTCGTAGGTCGTACAAACGTGCTTGATAATTTTTATATAAACATTTATTACCAACAATTGATGTACAACCTACGACTACGACAATAGGTTGTGAATTGAGGTAATTATCAACTCTAAATGTTATTTTTTGGAGTTATGACGTTTTTGAAGTAAATGAGAGATATGTTTAGTTAAGAAATCATAGATATTAAAAAACTAAAGTATTTAAAGTTGGAAAAAAATAACTTGCCATTATTATTGTGTTTTAAATTGTCCTTTGTGATTGAATATGCTTGCTTCGATAGTTCCATCCAACCTTTGATTCGTTCATACATTTTAATTCCATTTTGTTTGAAATGATTTTTGATTTCATCCTGAAATACTTCTGGCGGATTTTGCATTAATTTTGTCATGGACTGTACCAATTTTATTATAACCATTTCATTATACATTCGAGAATTCTCTTTACCTTGCTGAGTACCTTATAGAGTTAAATACATGAATAATTAGTGTGAGATAACAAGAGCAGACATGTTTTATATTTGTGTATGTATGCTACCTTTTTGCTTTTCATAGCCAGCCTCATTAAAATACGGTTCTGGAACCAATATAAGTCCTTGTATGGAAACAATAACCTGAAGCAGCGTACTTTTGGGGCCCCACATTTCAGTATCTTTGCCCATCCAAGTACCTAATAGAGATACGCAAACTTTGCCGTCTTCATAAAGATTGGGATTGAGTCGGTCTGAGCAATAGCTAATATAATGACAAATTGGTGGACTTTTCGGATAATCACGAACCAATTGAATATCAAAGAAAAACATGCCGTCCTCATAAGGAGTACGTTTAGGTCCCTCAATCATTACGCTTATCAAGTCCATGCGGTCTTCATAAACTCTTAAAAATTTTATTAAATTAAAAAAAAAAAAAATTTCCATGTAAAAGAAAAATTCACTTACTTTACATATACACCAGGAGGTAGTGAAGTTTTTAACAAACGATGTTCACGTTGCACAGCCTTGTAATATTGTTGAGTATTGTTTGGATGGAAAATAGTTGATTCATACTTATGATTTTTAGGGGCACATGAAAGTACTTGGAAACATTCCGGCTTAACATCTAATATATTGAGGCTTTCGTCTTCTGTTGCATCAACAGCAACTGCAGTTGTGGAATCCATTTCGAGTTTGTGAAGAAGCGTTGTTGTTGCTGCCTCTTCTTCTGTTGGATTAGCATGCTGCTCATTTTTACCACTTTCAACTTCCACTTTATTATCTTCAATATTATCATCTTCCTTCAAAATATCATAATATTTTTCACGCATTTCATTGAGACACTTGACTAATTGCTCTTCGAGTAATGAGCAGAAACGTAAGCATACCAATTCCGGCGCTTCTTCAGTCAATTGTATGCTACTATTGGACTGATTAATTGACTTTGGATTATCGTTAGCGTTTAAGAGTGAAAGGTTCGTTTCGATATTTGTTAAATCCGCGGAGCTAGCATAACTAGTTGAACTACCATCAAAATTATCATTGCGCGAAAAATTTCCCGAATCATCGTGGGATGCAACAGCCAAAAAATTTGTTTTTTTGAAGACCTTGCCGATATTTATCATCACTGAATTTAATAGCTGATTCTTTTCAGCATTATACTGTTTGCTTTTATTTGCCACAATGTCTGTTTGATTGTACATACTCTTCGCTGTTGTTGTTATGTTATCAGCATCTTCTTCATTATTAGACGTAGCGCAAGTGGAAGCTGTTGGCGCATCGTCGTTTTTCATGGTTTGCGATCCTTTGATAGCAGCTAACACAGTTCCTGGCGCTGCTGGAGAGCTGCGCTTTTTAAATGATAAAGGTGTTGTTAACTGCCCACCAGAGTTGTTGCTATGATTATGACAATTGGAACATATGTATGGTGTTGATGATATAGTAAAAAGAACACGAGGAGCAAATTCTTTTGATGTAGTAGGTGAGATTTCAGCAGTTACGTTTTGTGATTGTTGTGATAGTGATTGATGGCATTTGTGAACGCTTGCTGCGGCACCATTTGTGGAACATGTATTTGTATGGCTAACAGGAACTACACTAAGGACTATAGTGTTACAATGATCTGAATTTTGCTGATTTTTATTGACGCTTTGTGCAGTAGTTTGTAAATTATCGCGGGTTTTTTTATCTTTTACACGCTCGTTTACTGATGGAGATTCAACTTTACGAACACGTTCAATAAGACCCTTTAAGATTGAAGTTTGAAAACAATTAAGTATATTTATTAGTATTAGAAAAATAAGACATATTGAGTAACTAACCATAAAATTATCTTCATGAAAGAAGTTTGTATTTAAAAGACGATCTAAAAAGCGACAGCTCTTATAAACTACTAAAAGTTTACGCATCACCTAAAAAAATTTAATAAAAATGTGTTATTTAATAATATGTACATAACGTATGTACTCGTATACATGCGTACCTCTGGATTTTGTAAATTTTGATTCATATTGAGAATCTCTTTCAAACTAACTAAGGCCTCACGAGCTTTGTTGATATTTGTTAAAATGTCTGATTCTATTATGGACAATTTTAGACTACTGCCACCGTCACAACCGACTTCACTGGTTTCTGATTCGGTTTCCCAGGAATCTTCTGACGCACGACTTATGTCACCTTGATCTAATTGTCCGACTTCGAAAAGATCTTGTGGCCAACATAGGCTTATATGACCATCTACCCACCAAACTTTTACGCGTCCATCAATATTATTATCAATTACCTGACCCGCTGTAGCTTTGGCATCTTCGCCCACAAAATTGGCAACTCTTATAACCATGGTACCGGGGCGATATACAAAATGTGGTTGGTCTTTGAGATCATAAACACTACATTCAGATTCTCCTTTATATGTTGGTCTAACAGGTGGAAAGTTTTATGTTTATAATGATTTTTACAATCAAAAATAAATTAAATTTAAGTAGCATATTTATTTTTACTTTGTTGAGTATATAAAAAAATTACGTACTAATTTGAAAAGTAGATGCATAAACATTAACGGCCGTATTCTAAAAAAAAATTATTTGTATTTCAAGAGTGTGTGTTAGTCCAAATTTTTATAGAAATTCGTATTAACATAAACTTCCAATCCAAATTATTTTTTATGAGAATACGGCATCACTTTTATACACTTTAATCATATATGTCCCTATGGGCTCGATTAATTGATTAAATTAAATAAATGAAATGAAATGAAAATGAAATATTCAGGGATACAAAATGTTTTTCTTCGTTAGATTAGGTGATAAAAACTTTAAGGACGTTAAGAAGGAGGCTTGCTTCCGAAGCTTGATTCCAAACAAATCATTTCAATCGGTCCTGCCGTTTGGCTGTAATTAATTATGCCCACAAAATGGGTATAATTTCCTATAGGCTAAGGCTAAGTTTGCTGATTATATGAATAATCGCCAAAATGAAAATCGCCTGATAAAAAATTTTTCATCGCCCAAAAAATGTTGTTAAAAAAGTTGGGTGATTGCTTATCGACTTTGGGCGACTCTACATTTTTATATATTTAGGTATTTGTTCAAATTAATAATTGCCAACTTTCCGCAAAATGTTAAAAACCCCAAACAATTTTTTTCGGCGATTACTCATTCCAAATTCCGGTGATTGCAGGTTTGAACAAACACCCAAAAGCTTCGGGAGATTATTTATTTTACACTTTTGAGTATTTCTTCACAATGACTAATCACGCACTTTGGATGTTCCTTAATTTAGCTGTTTCGAGCGATAATTCGTACAGCCAATATTTTCTACAATATACATACATTTTAAATTCTATATTCGATTTTGATGATTGCGAGAATTTTTGGGTGTATTTTTTCCCTTTTAATTTTTAAATGTTATCAAAATTTTTGGCCGATTTTTCATATTTTTTTTTTTGGCGATTTGGTTTTGGACGATTTTTCATTGAAAAATGTTTCATATGAAAAATCTTCCAAAATTTCAAAATGAAACATCATACAAAATAAAAATTTTTCCATAAATATTTTGGACGATTTTTTCATTTTTATTTGTGGGCGATTTTGTTTTAGATGATTTTTCATGGAGCCGTTTTACAGTTTTTCTTGAGGTAAAAAATTATTATTATAAAAAAAAACAAAAGGTAAACTTAAAAAAATAGAAAAAGGACTTTTTCTAAAAGGAAAAATTAAGAAAACAAACGTATAATGAAAATGTTATAACGCATTCTCTCAAACAACTCAAATAATGCGAACTTAGAGTTAATATGCAGAATAGTTCGTGGTATCGTATTTAATAAATAATAAATAAAAAATAAAATAAATAAATATATATATATATATATATATACATTAATCTCTTGAGAGAATATTGAAAATTTTATATTCGTTTTCTGTAAAACTAGCTTTTTTGAGTTATAACGATTATTTTTTTGAAATCGATCGAACATATAATTTATCGAAAAATGCACGAGATACATACGCGATTTCAAAAATATAATGAGTTAGGGTCTTTCTATATTAGAGTAACGATATGTACATATGTATGTATATGTATGTTTGGATGTAAGTAAAGTAATGAAATAAAATTATATGCATATAAGTTATATTATATTACTTAGGATCATCGGTTGATGTATAAGCGGTAAACCATTTAACATGTGCTATTCTACCATCATGATCTACAGTTTGTATGACACCATAATCATTATTATTAAAATCTTCTTTCGCTGATATTACAAAATCTCCAGGGAAAAATTCCTGAAAAGGTTTAATTTAATTTTGTGCAAAATTTTTGGGATAATATTAATTGTTGAGAAACGTACATGATTATCCAAATGATGAATAGGATATAGAAGCGTTGAGGGAATATCCGTTTCGATCGTACCATCTTGCCACACTACCGTAACAGTACTATATACCAACAAAGCTTCCGTGACAAGTTCATCGCCTTCCTTTGGTTTGAATTCCGTACAAGGTTCCTTTAAAAATGGTTTCTTGAAATTCTTGCGAGTCTTTTTCTTCAACTGACTTTTAGTCAACTGATTGGGACTCATATGAGGCGAAGGACTTGAGCACGTGGACAATGTTGTTGTAGTACTAATACTATCTTCTGTATATTGTTTGACACTATCAAAGAAGTTATCAATATCCATGACACCAACATCATACTTATTTTCATCAACTTCTTCTTCATCTTCGGTTGAAAGCCACTCAGCTTCGTAGTCTTTGTTACTTTTTTTTGGCGTTAATTTCTCATGAGCTACGGTTTCTTGGGTAGCTTCTCGCTTGCCCAGCTTATCAGCTTTGCAAAAGCTTCTTTTCAATTTGCTGCTAGATTTATCGTCTAAACTCAAGCTAAGCTTTTTCTTAAATTTCTCATAATGATGATGACTACCTGATGTACCTGTTGCACTTGGAAAAGAGGTGCGCACACAATTGTTTTGTTTCTCCTCCTTTTGTTTTTTCAATATTTCTTTAAATTTAATTGATTGCTCTTTGTCCCAATCAGATTTCTTAACTAGTGTATCACAGCTGGAATATGTTAAGTAATTAAGATCAACGATTTCCAACATACTAGATTCAAAAAGATTTAAACGTTTCAAACGTTTAAGTTCGTCCTCCTTCACACAGGGTTGCAATATAATGTTATCTAAATTTGCATCCTCGGAAATTGCCTTGCATTTCCAATTAACCCAAACACAATCTGTATATAGACTTTCTACGGTAAACTAATGTGGAAAAGTTCAAATTGCTGATTGCTTTTTAACTTATTTTTTTTTAATTACCTTTCGGGTCAAGGGTTTACCCTTTTTATTTGTATTTAGCGGTATGTCAGGGGTTAGAATTTTTATTTTTTCCATTGGTGGTAGACTGCCTATAATCGTATTACCTGGATAAAATATTTTCGATTCATAAAAATCGTGTTGACGGCGTGAATTCAAATCTTGAAAATTATAAAAATCATTCGATGATATTTCTATGCGGCAACCTGAAGCTGTCCTATATAAAAAGTGCTGAAGACTTTATATCTTAAGATTCCCAAGTTATATTTTATACTACCTCAGTATGGCTTTTCCCTCCACATCTTTTATGCTGCCCACCCAAGAATCGAGGCATACAACGCCATCAGGCTGCCAGTTTGAGATGACTCTTAAGCGTTCGGCATTTACATTTTTTATAACATATTTAGTTCCTAGCACCTTCACATCGGCTTTAACATTGATCTCACGACAATAGCCTATTTGGGTTTCATTTTTTCTTACCACATCTCCAGGAACTAAAGAACGGTCAGCTAATCCAATCTTTATAAATTAAATTTTTCGATTACTTTTTACTTCATTTGTAAAATTCCAAATAATAATAGATAATTTTTAGCATAAATAAAAAATAATATGTAATAATATGAATTAGGTATTGTTTTGATTAGTTTGCGTCTTTTTAAGTTTTAATATATGTATGTACATTCTGAGTTATTATTGTTATTTCGGACTCTGAGAATTTCTACCAAGCACTTTCAATTGTATTAATTTCAATTACAATTACATGTTATTGTATTTGAAATTTTTTCAATTACAATTACAAACATTTAATTGTGATTGAAAATGTTTTTAACTACACTTACAAAATGTAATTTCAATTGAAAATATTCAATTACAAATGTTTCAACAACAAATTACATCTGATTGTAATGGTTTTTTGCAATTACATGTAATTGTAATTGTATTTGTCGAACTAAAAGTATTTATTGTTGGCCTAATTATAATTACATTTTTGTGAAATAAGATTTCTTTACTACACCAAACATTTTGCATGAGATAGTGTGAAATGGGTGAATTGAGAGTTGATATTTTAACATCCAGGCGACAGCGTTCAACGGATGACAATTTTGGTGTAATGGTTTTATTTATTTTCTTTATTTTAGCTAACGATATGTAACATATTAATTATTTGATATAATTTTTGTAGTTTATTATTAACTATAATTGAAAATTTTTGTAATTAATAAAAAAAATAATTATTACATATATTTTCCACAATTACTTTATTAAGGAATTATTTTTACAATTACATGTTTTTTAGATAGTAATTACATGTAATTGTAATTGAATTGTTTTCACATGCGCATGTAATTGTAATTCAGATTTTTTCCACCAGAATTACTTTTATATGCAATTTTTTTTTTGTAATTTTCAATTACAACACAATTTAATTGTAATTGAAAACATTTAATTAAAATTACAAAGAGTTTTGTAGTTGATGTGTAATCAATTACTAAACTAAAATAAATAAATAAATAAAAATGTAATCATTGCCCCCAAGTCTGGTCTTGTGACATATTTTTAATTTGGGCTCTGTTGCTTAAAACTACGTTTTGTAAACGAAATAAAATTAGCATGTTAAGCCTTGTGGTTTACTCTATAATTCGAAACAGAAGGAAATGCTTTCAAATTTAGTTTTAGACCCATTAGTATTTTACCTTGCTTGTCTAAAATCTTAGAAGCAATTTTAAAGGACCAGATTATGTGCTATTTAAAGTGCAATAGCATTCTCAGTAATTGCCACTATGGCTTTCGACCTGGTATTATCACTTCCTCTCTTTTCCTAAACTTAACGGACAACATACGTCAAAATCATAATGTTAAAAAAGTTTCTACATTAATTTCGCTCGATCTGAGCAAGGCCTTCGATACGGTGAATCATATTATCCTCATTAACAAACTTTCTTTTGAATTTAAATTCTCAGCAACGGCATGTAAACTATTATATTCCTACTTCAACAATAGAAAGCAATTTGTCAGCGTGGGTCATAACAATTCGTCGATTTTGATGTGTTCTAATGGTGTCCCGCAAGGTTCAATTCTTGGTCCTTTGATGTTTCTTATATATATGAACGATTTTGTGAGTTATATTGAGTCCTCTTGCAATACTTACCTTTTTGCGGATGACATTAACCTGTTATTTAGTGGTGAGACTACCTTCTTAGACTGTCACGAAGCTACGATTAATCATGTTCTGTCTCTAGCATTTAATTGGTCAGTTATTAATAAACAAAACTTTAACCCATCTAAATGTAAAGCAATCAGTTTTGGCCCAAGTAACTACGACAGTTCTTCAATCTCAGTTTTTTTCAACGGAATTCATGTATCATTCATTGATACTTTAAACTGTTTAGGACTTTCTATCGACAAACATCTATCGTTTGAAAATCAAATCTCTAAAGTTTCAGCTAAAGTTAATAGCACACTAAGATCGTTGTATAGTTTTAACTGCTTTTTACCATTAAAAATTAAATCCAATCTGGCCCGCTCTCTACTTATGACCCATATATATTTTTGCCTTGAAATTTTCAGTGTCTGCTTGTCATCCAATCTTCGTCGAATTCAACTTATTTTCAATCGTATTATTAGATTAATTTTTATGATCATGTTTCTGAATTCGCTAAGAAATTTCTAAATTGTTCCTTCCAGGACTTTATCAAAATTCGAATCTTATGCACACTATTTCAGATTATCAAATACAACACAAATCCCTGTTTACAACAACTGTTTCGTTTTTCAAGATCTACTCGCAACTTACAGCTAATCATACCACAAATTAATAACTCAGTTTTTGAAAGATCGTTTCTAGTTAGAGCATGTAGATTATTCAATGAATTACCCATTAACCTTAGAAATTTTGAACTTTCAATGAGCAATTTTAAGCACATGTTACACACTAATGTTTTCAATTAATTATTTAAAGGATATTTTGCATATCATCTGTAAATATTTTTATTAGCATTATTATATTTTTATATATTGTACATATTATGAACTGTACATTTTGTATATATATTATTAGCATATATGTTTCATACTTCTATTCTTTTGTACTACTACTTCAATCGTACATGGCCCCATGGGCTAGGTTAAAATAATAAATAAATAAATAAAAAAAATAAATTTGCATGCAATTAACATACATTAACAGACGCCCAGTATTTTAAATAAGATTTCATATTAATTTATAAAACGAATAACTTTGTGATCTACCGTTATCATTCATTAACATACTATGCAAGTATGTAACTGTAATTGCATAACCGCTATTAACAATATCAATATAATAACAACATACATGCATATGTGTATGTGGATGAAAAATTTGGAAGCTACATACATTGAATATTGAAATTTGCACATACCGAGTTTTCCGATTGTATAGACTCTTTAAGTTCAGGACACCATATCACACGAACATCACCCTTATCTAAAATTTCATCAAATTCATCATCTTCATCAGCTGAATAAGTACCGGGAGTTTCAAGTACTAAACCAAATTTAACGCGACCGCTTTTTTCAATGCGAAAAATTTCATCTTCAAAAAAATATTGGCAATCACTAGTAGTGGTTTCTTCACCACAAAGTTGTTCAGCATTTTCTGGTGAAGAATTCGTTGTGTTACTTTGTTCTAACAATTTGGGTGAGGCTCCCGAATTGTTGTTGCCAATTTTTGTTTTATTTGAAAAACTTTCTGATGATTCATTATTTTGATGTTCAATATTTTCATTTTTAGTTAATTCCTTATTTAATTGTTGGACGTCATTGATACTATTTTTCAAATTGTTGGACTCTTCACTTATTGTAAAGGACACTTCCGGTTCCATTATATCGATATTTTGCTAAATTTTTTTAATTATTTTTTATATAAAATGTATACTTGTTATTTTTTTTAGTTAATGATATATTTATATACACATATATTTTAAAACTAATAATTTTGTAGTTTTTTTTTTGCCAAAAAATTAACGGAATTAATTTTTTTGGTAGCAGTACGCAAACGAAAATTTAATAAAAAAAATACGAAAATGAAATCCAAAGAACAGACAAGAAAAATGTCTGATTGAAATTAGAGCTGCCATGTTATGTAAATAATTTATTATATTCCTAAGTCCTCTTTTACATTTGAGACATTTCTTGCCGAACATTTTTTCAATTCTCTTTTGTTCTTGCCCGAAGCTTTTACATATTGGAAATTAATAGACAGACAGAAATTTTGTAGTGTGTTTACTTCTTTTTCGCGATTGCTACCATATGCCTTGATAATACACATCAAGTATACATAGATTCACTGAAATGAGAAAAATCATATGAAGCAACAAGAATAAATTGCGAAAAGTAGAAAAGAGAAACAAAAAAATGTCCAGTACAGAGGGTCGTGTACTACACACTCTGCATCTTCGCCCCTTCTTCTACAAACTTCGTCTGTCTGTCTTTCAATTTCCCAAATGTAAAAGGGCACTAAGCACAACACCGTCTACTAGAGTCTTTTTTCACACGCAGTTTTTTTTTTTGACAGTCTTTCACACTTTTGACAGATTTACCAACGAAGTAGCATACATACCAAGGCACATTTAAACAGGTACACGCTTTAGGTGCAACTCGGTGCTTCTCACATAGTTTTACAAAGTAGTTGTCAAAAAATTGTATGCATCAAACAAGACATAAAAGTAATTGTCAAATGGATTCTTCGTTATAAACGTGTAAACAAAAAATCAGCGGTGAGCAATATGCCTGATGCGTGTACCTGTTTGATATGCCTTAATACATACCCTTGGCAACTCAATCAGGGCCGCCAGCTGTAAAACAAATATACAAACCCAGACCCAAGGCATATCAAACAGGTACATGCATCGGGCAAATTGCTCATCCGCTGATTTTTTGTTTACACGTTTATAACGAAGAATTCATTTGACAAATACTTTTGTGCCTTGTTTGATGCATACAATATTTTGACAATTACTTTGTAAAACTATGTGAGAAGCACAGAGTTGCTTCTCTAATGCATGTACCTGTAGTAAATGTGCCTTGCCCAGACCACACACGCATTTTGTCGGCAATCTCAAACAAGATAGCGTCAAATAAATAGTAATTTCGTCGGTTGGTTATTGGTTTGCTGCACAGTATATTCAAAATACATTATGACTGCAGAAAACCAATAACCAACCGACGATTTGCTGTTTTACTCATTAAATATCAAACAGGTACACGCATTAGAGTTTATACATCAGCTGATCTTTTGCTTACAGGTTTATAACAAACAATTTATTTAACAATTATTTCGTTGCCTTGCTTGATTCATATCAGCTTTTAACAATTACTATGTGTAACATATCAAACGCACAGTTGCATCTAATGCGATAAATGAAATGAAATGATCATACCGTGTTTTTGGAAAAGAACATAGTGTTTTGAAGAGTGTTCCCGTCTGCGAAGGCTCAATAGGATTAGAGCTCGTCGAAAAATTAAATGTGCCTGGCAGCTCTAAGTCTGAGCTATCAGCTGCAAGTGCATGTTATCAATACAATTTCAACCGAAATCGCCAAAATAATTTTGCACATTTCTTGGAGTTCTCCCCACTTTCCAACAAAATTAAATTCTACCAAAATTGCAGGTTATACATTAAAATGACTGCTGTTCCACCACCAACCAATGTCTCCACTTTATTGCCATTAGGTAAGTAATACTTCCTAGAATTCATAAAAGTAAATAGATCACTGATGTCTGTCTGCTTGCAGAATTGGTAGATAAATGCATTGGTTCCCGCATCCATATTATAATGAAAAATGACAAAGAAATGGTTGGAACATTATTAGGGTTTGATGATTTTGTTAACATGTTATTGGACGATGTCACTGAATATGAAAACACTCCCGAAGGAAGACGTATTACCAAATTAGACCAAATTCTTTTGAATGGAAATAATATAACAATGGTCAGTTAGTTGGCACTGTTCTCCGTACAACATTTAATACATGTGTTTTTATTTCAGTTAGTACCTGGAGGCGATATTCCGGAATAGAATTATGGAGTGGGAACTAGTCCCCTTTTGCTTTTATATGTTTGCATTTAACTAAATTAATTGAAAATAATTTTGTACGTAATTTAATAAGTAGTAAAGAATTACTTTATACTACCAAAAATTCAACCGTGTGTCTTACTTATACAGCCGAGAAAAGTCGAGTTGTACAGCTGTCATTTTTCTTGGGATACGTTTTTGGAAGTTAGTGCTTTGCACCGAGTGTAATTAATTGTTTTTTATTTGATAATAATAAAAACTATTTTAAAAAGTCTTCAAATATTAAATCGTATACTAAAATGTCTAGTGAGGAAAATAGGTAAGTAACTATTTCCTTAAAGTTTCCCTTAATAATATGTTGAGGTTATGTATATATTTTTTCACACAAATTCAATATACCAATTCATTAACGTATGCACATACATACGTATGCATATCGAAAATATTTATTTAATAATCCTTTTTAGTTATGACTCAAATAGCTATGAAGGACCAGAAGAGAAACGTTCCAAACATTCTTCAAGTACACATCATAAGAAATCCAAAAAACACAAGAAACATAAAAAGTCAAATAAATCTCACAAGAGACATAAAAAGTCCAAGAAGAGAAATCGCCATCACTCCCATTCATCTACAGAATCGGGCACCGGAAATGAGTCAACGCGGGAGAAAAGGAAAAGTGGTGCTATTAATGATAAGTTTACGCAAATTATGAAAAAGGCAAATAAGGATAAGATTTGTGCTTTAAGGGTTGAACATGGCGTTAAAATTAACAAATTTCTCATAACGAAGCCAAACATACAGACCGATCCCTGTAGTTTGGTACAGGAAATAACAAAAACAATACAGACAAAAGTGATACCAATTATGGAAGTCGTATCATCGGGTAGCGAAAGTGAAGTGTAAGTATAAAATTAAAAGCAGCCTTTTTTTGTGGAGTTTGATAACTTTTAAGTAAAAATTAGGCCTGAGAAAATCATAGATAACTAACACTAAAAAAACAGCATAATATTTCGAAGGTAGTTACATCTTCGCCATGCCTTTGTGGATTTCACTCTTATACAAATATATGTAGGTACATTCAATTGAAATAGGATTGCATTGTTTGTAGATTGTTTTATTTATCATAAATTGATTTTGATTTAAAGGATAATTCTTCTTAACGATTTACGTAAACAATTTTAAAATGATTTACTAGATAACTGCAGTTTTTCTGTGAAAAAAAGAACATTTTGGGTAACCAAAGTAACACTTTATATAAAAAAATAAGAGTTTGTTTTGTTTTGGCACTTGCACCTCAATGGTTTTTATACCATCAGTATAAATAGTATCAGAATAAGGAGAATAATTTCGCTTTAGCCATATTAAATCTTTAACGGTCGTTCTAAATTTTAATTTTTGTTGTTTCCTTCCCCAGTGTGAAAATTTACATAAAAAGTATCGGAACAAATTTAAATGGTAATGAAGACATTTTTAATTTGTAATTTTTAGACCCATTGATGTAGCAAGTCCCGATATAGCTATAATAGAGGATGATCTCAATTTGGACGAATTGATGAAACAAAAGGCACTTTTACAAGCTCGGTTAGGAGCTTATATGTCCGATACAGAGGGCGATGGTAGTCATTCTGGTTCTTTAACGAAGCGTCCTTTAACCGAAGCTGATCCTACCACGAAGAAAATGTTTTTGCCAACACCTGGACTTGAGAAGAATAAAAGGATAGAACAAAAAAATTATCTTTCATCTGCAACCAGTAAAAATAATTTAAATAACATTTCTAAAGAAAAAATTTCAAATGAAAACGATATTATATTATTGGATGATTCTAGCGGTGGTAATGACACACCTGTGGAGCAACGGTTGCCCAACAGGGAGCAATCATATAAGGTAAGGCATTCAAGTGAGAAGGATCGCCGATCTGGAAGAGATCATAAATCAGTGACACCACCACAACATTCAAACAGAGAGAAAATAAGCGACCGATGTTCATCGAAAGATTTTCGGGATCATCAGTCTAGATATTCGCATTCGGACCGACGTGTACGCACCAATCGTACACGAAGCCGTTCTCCTGGACGAAGAGTGGAATCACATGATAGACGACATCATACAGAAATTGAAGAAGATCGTGGTCGACAGCGTCATAGGGAATATTATGATCAAAATCGCCACAAAGAGGATTTACGGCAGGAAATAAACCGAGACAAACTACGCGAACGTGACACTAGTCGAGAACAAAGCCACAAGTTACGAGATGAAAGAGAAGTACGGCCAACTGAGCGGAATGGGGGTACAAACAATAGTCGAGTGCAGGAAAGAGGACGGGATAGAGATCGTAACAGAGATCGAGAAAGATGGATGCGAGAGAGATCCCATAGTCGTAGCAAAGCTGAATCGGACCGTAAACGTGAACGTGAACGCGAAAGGGATCGTCAACGCTCTGATCGGGATCGTAATGATACTAAAGATCGTGATCGATATCGTGGTTCGCTAAGCGAGGGGCAGAAAGCTCAACAAAAGGAATCAAGCAGTGATGAGGAGGTCGAAATCAATATTAATATTGATGAAGATGACGACGACGAGAAAATCATTGAAATGAGACGTAAACAACGTGAAGAATTGTTAAAGGTAAGATTGTATATAAAAAAACTAAGCATCTACAATTTGAAAACATTTAACATTTTAGAAATTGGCTGGTTCAAAACTTTCGAGTATCCCACAATCCGTCCACAACTATTCAACATCTTCAACCACTGAAACACACATTAATGACAGTGAGAAACGAAAAAATACATACAGTTCGGACAAAAAAGAACATGCATCAAAATCTCCACCAGCTAAGCAACGAAGATCTCAAACTCGTTCTCCATTAAAAGTAGAGCCGTCCCGCCATCGTACAGAAAAAAATAATATTGCTCCAGAAGATAAAGCGGAGGAAGAGGGTAACAATAAAACAGTTGGTAGCACAAATAAGGAAAAGGAGAAGAGACCTGAATGGGATATGTTTGCCGATCAAGATGTAGATTCCAATTTCGATGTGAGTCGTTGGCTTGTAAATTTCATTCTAATATACTATATATACATAACTACATATATTTACAAAATAAACATGAGCACGGGCTTATTTTTATTTGTTCTCCTTATGTAGCAACTAAATTTATGTATAAAAACAGTAATTTAAAATTTGTTTCCATTCCGTTTAGTCACCAAGCGCTGTTGTTCAAAACAAAAATATGGCCGAAAATCCCGCGCTGACTGATAACTGGGATGATGCCGAGGGTTACTATCGCGTACGCATTGGCGAAGTTTTAGATACTCGTTATGTTGTGTGCGGTTATACGGGTCAAGGTGTATTCAGCAATGTTGTCCGAGCGAGAGATCAAGCAAGAGGAAGTGCAAATGTTGCTGTTAAAATTATTCGCAATAACGAGATAATGTAAGTAACGCAATGTAGGTAATATCATCATAAGAATTGTATAATGAAAGAAATAAATTTTGCATTAGGCATAAGACTGGCTTACGCGAATTGGAAATTCTAAAGAAACTTAACGATGCTGACCCCGACGATCGCTTCCACTGTTTACGTTTATATCGGCACTTTTTTCACAAACAAGTGAGTTATGAATTTTTGAACTACATATTAATAAAAGTTCTCTAGTTTACTTATGTATCCATCATTTAATTTTTGTGACAGCATCTTTGTATGGTGTTTGAACCCTTGGCCATGAATTTACGCGAAGTTTTAAAAAAATATGGAAAAAATGTTGGCCTACACATCAAAGCTGTACGAAGTTATACACAACAACTGTTTCTAGCTTTAAAACTTTTAAAGAAAACTGGAATCTTACATGCAGACATAAAGCCTGACAACATTTTAGTAAATGAGAATAATTTAATCTTAAAATTATGCGACTTTGGTTCGGCATCGACCATAAATGACAATGAAATAACACCCTACTTAATATCGAGATTTTACCGTGCACCTGAAATAATATTGGGCATATCTTACGATTATGGTATTGATATGTGGTCAGCTGGCTGTACCATTTATGAGTTGTACACAGGAAAAATACTTTTCAGTGGAAAAAGCAATAATCAGATGCTTAAATTTTTCATGGACTTGAAAGGTAATTAATTACTTATTGAAATTAAATTAGCTCAAATGAGTGCTATATATTATATGTTTTTCTATTTATCTAATTAAGGCAAAATTCCTAATCGAATAATACGTAAAGGTCAATTCAAAGATCAGCATTTCGACCAAAGTTGCAATTTTCTTTATCATGAAATTGATAAGGTTACAGAAAGGGTAAGTTTCTTAATTGAGTTAAGTCAATAAATATCACGAAAGTGGTCAATATGTGATTTTTGAGATGGAAGAGTAGACAGTAATAAAAGGAAAATTTTACAGTCGATAGTTTTAAATAATGTTAGTTGATTTTTCAATAAAAAGTGGAAATTTGTTAAGACAAATAAATAATAGGAATAAATGCCTTAAAAACTCCCGGAGAATTGTTGTTCAGAATAGGTCAAATAGTCTACAGCATGGAAGTAATAAAAACACGACGCAACTTTTCTCTATTTCAAATTTATTCTTTTTTGAAATACTTACCGCTTCAATTCATGAAAAGTCAAAACAATTTATTATAAAATAATCAAACTTTATTGTTATAAAAAATTCAGTTAATACTTTTTTCTCTATTCTTCCCTAATTTTTTTTCTAAAAATTAATCCGCCCCCTCCCCTTTGCAGGTTGTCAACAATTATTTGCTATGTAACTAACTTTTTTTCTTATCTATATTGTTATCATTTTATTTTATTAGGAAAAAATTGTTGTAATGCCGGTTATCAAAGCGTCACGAAACTTACAACAAGAATTAATAGCGGATCAAAATCTACCTGATGATCAGCATCGGAAAGTGACACAACTTAAGGATTTATTAGACAATATGTTTGCTTTGGATCCTTCTAAACGTATTTCGCTGAATCAGGCTTTAACACATCCCTTTATTCAGGAGAAGATGTAAACTGAAAACAACCAGCTCACCCACCATTATTTAGCCGTTATAATGGAGAATGGCTCGATAGGCGCAAAGTCAAAATTTAACTTGGTTAAACAAATATAAATGTAATTTTTTTCTCTTTTAAAAACACTATGTATGTATTCTCAACTTTTAGTACATTAAAAGTACGATTTTTCTTTTGGTCATAAAAAGTACTTATAAAAATTTTAATTATCAAAATCGGTCTGAAAAAAAGTTAATACGCTGCCAGGTCTTTTCATAAAATTTCAATGTACAAAAAAACCAGTAAAATAATGAAAACCAAAAGTGACATTAGAATGTTTTTATTCCATCAATTATTTTTTTTTTAATTGCGTTTCGTTCGTTGTTCCGCTATCAAAATGAAACTAAAGTCATTAAACTAAAAACTAATAAATAAACCAAATATTTTGGAAAGGCATGCAGTTTAGTTCAACTTTTTGGTTAATTCAAGTTGACATGCATATACACTAACATACATACATAAATAATACTTATATTATACATACATACATATATTCATATTGAAATTGTAGTGTTTTCATTTTAAAATATTTATTTATTAAGAGATATTTGTTTAGTAAAGATTTTAATTACTGTCTAAAACTGACCATAAAACGGAACAAACAAAAAAAAAGAAACAGCATGATTTTGTATTTTATTCATTTTGGTCATGTTAATGATTTTAATTTAGAAACTATTGGCGTGTTTTACTAATCTCTTTACTTTTTCAGAATGGACTCGCACAAAGAATTAAAAAACGAAATGATGCTGCTACCATAATCCATTTGTAATTGCCAATGAGCAGAGGATAAAACTCTCTTCTAAAGAATCAAAAAGTTATCAAAAATAGTTTTCAGAAAGAGTGCAACTCTGGTAATAATATGGGCAATATCTATCTCACAATATAATTTTGTTTACTTTACCTAAGAATCATTTAATTATTTTTGAAAAATGGCAAAGAGAAAAACAATTAAATGATTTGCAAAATTTTATTTTATGTATTGTTATAAATTTCATTTTATTGCACTTACTAAAGTGTTTATGTTTTTTTTTTCTCTTTTCCGAATTTGCAGAAAATTGATTGCGGTTTTTCTGTATGATACTTTTCTAAGACAGAGAAAGAGAATTTTATTGTTTTTAAAGTATTTTTGGTAGAAAAATGTCGTAAGTCGCTAACGTTTTCTAAAACTGTAATATCATTTTAAATAATGTTTCTCTTTTTTTTTTTTTTGTTTGTTTGTTTTTATTTAAATAGGTGAAGAGAAATGATGGAGTGTTCCAAAAATGCTTTAGAGTTTTGAGTGCGTGCGCAAAACATAACAGGTTTGAATAAAATTATTTTTCCATTACATATTTTTTAAAATTTTTTTGAATTTGAAGATTTTTTTTATAAGAAAAATTTCGTATGAAAAACTGTTTTAGAAACCTCTTATAAATCAAAACTATGTTTTGTGAATAAGCATTTAAAAATTAATATTTTTATCGCTCTTTTTCCCAAAATTAATATTTTATGTTGTTTATTAAAAATGCATTAAAATTTATTATTGATGTGTTAGATAAATTCTATGAGCATTTCACTGTTGCTAGTGCAGATATCGTCGGGGAACCTCTACCCAAAAAATTTTTTTAGCAAAATATTAAAACAAAAAACCATTTAAAAAAATTCCCAAAAAATCTCAAATTAAAAACTTGACAGCATGCGGTAAAAAAATACTTGTGTGGCAACACCGTTCTTGCGAGAGCAATGAAAAGTCGTTGTTTTTTATAGTACGTACACAACAAGGAACTGCAAGAGTAGCTATTTGTTAAAAGCGACATTTTGTGACATCGCAGTAGTGTGTACTAGTGACAAAGTTTGTCATTTCCGATATTTTTCGTTGAGTGGCATTGCTTTCTATATAAAAAAATGATAACGCAAGAAATGCCAGATGTGTACTTAAGAATACGGAGAAAATTATACTGGTTTGTGCTTTGTGATGATGAGCGAACAACGCATTGTTGTTGTTTTTGTTTATAGCATGCCTAATTGACAGTTTGTTGTTTTTGAATTAATTTTTCCAAAAACTTTCCGAAAACGTGTTTTTAAAATACAATATAAAATAAAATAATATTAAAATAATCTTAATTTTCTTTAAGCTTTTTTGGCTTAATTTCTTTAAATTTCTAAGAAAATTTTGGGTAAATGTTTCCTAATGAGGATCTAGCTAACCCTAATAAAAGAATTACTTTTTCATTTAATTACACTTGATTTATTTAATCATTTAGCTTATAAATAGAAAAAAACAAATTTGTAATCTTAATATAGTTTGTAATAATTAATAAACCATTTATTTTGCAAGCGACATAATTTCACTAAAAAAATACACCTATTTAATGAATAACAAATAATACATTTACTCTATGACTTTTTCCATGCGTTGTGAAGAAGGAACTTGAGTAAAAAAAAAAAGTTGCCTAAAACGTTCTATTAGACGCTATTATCAACTGAATAAAAATTTTTATGGAACAAATGTTATGAAAAAGCCTTAGTGTAAATCCAGCTAAAGCTACACACGATGGAACAGTCAAAGCATCTTTAGTTAAACAGCACATATGTATGTACATATTTAAAGCTATGAAATTTTTATTGAAATGGTAAAAAAATGTTCCTTTCACAAAAAATTCTAAAATCACAAGGTTTTCAAAACAGAAGGTCTACTCTGTAATTCGAAAAGAAAGACAATTCGTCTATGTCAATTACATAAAAATTCGAAAGAATTTTCCTTCGTTTCGAATTACATAGTAGACCCCTGTCCTGGTGGCAGTATGATATAGAACGAAATTTTAAAATATTTCCTTTCAAAATCTTTTGAAATATGTACATTAAAATTTCGTTCGATATCGACTACCGCAATTTGCGACCTGTTTAAATATTTGCGTTAAACCTAAACATAAACATTAAGGGTAACATCTTATTTCAAGATTAAATGGACTTACACCATTTTCGAAATAAACGGTCCATTAATTTAAGAATTGAGTTTCTGGAAAACGTTCTATTTGGGTGCTACAGTTCAAAACAAGAAGAGGCTGCAAAATTGTAAACCAAATCAGTTTTTTTTTTAGAATTTATACATTATCACAAGGCACGACCATGGGTGGCGCTTTTGGAGAGTGGCGGATACCAAACGAATATGATGGTGGAGATTTTCCCGGCTTGTAGCTGGTGCGATCGTAAGCATTTGCACCAGGCACAAATGATTTAATATTAAATTTTGGGCGGCCAAACATTGAATATTCTGGTGCTTTGGGCATTGTAGTTTTTAAATTACTGGCTGGATAATTTGCTGGTCCCGGAGAGGTCACCTTATTTTTCAATGTAGTTTTAATGCCTCTGAAAATGTAATACGACTAGTAAGTATACTGGCATACAAAAAAAAAAAAAAAAGAATAAAAATAATATTGCATACATGCTATAAGCTGGGGCCGACTTCTTGACCATGCCATCTCTAATGCCATACACGTTAGGTCCGGGGCCGTGATTTTTAAAACGAAAGTTATCGCGCCGACCCATAGAATAGGAAGGCGGTGCTGCTTTGCTGACGTAAGGCTTTTGCGTTAAGTTATAGTTTGCAGGACCAGGTCCGATATTTCTAGAGTCTTTTAAAGCAAAAATATAAATCCTATTATTAAAACTCTGTAGGGCATTTTAAATTATTTAGACTTTCATACCTTTCATGAAACTTCTGGGTGCCATACTGAAAGCATAACTCACTGGCCGCCCATAGCGTGTTGTACCCTGCGTATTTATACTGGGTCCCGGTGTCATGTTAATGTTGCGAGCCTTCAACCGCCCAGCCATTGAATATTGTGGGCTACGACTTTTACGTAGATCATGTTTATCGTAGCCGATTGTAGGTGGCAGTGAATAAATTGGCCCCGGACCTTTAAATTATTTGAGTTGGATTTATCTTTAATAGTTCTTTGATTTATACTATTTCTGTTACCTATTGAACTCATTGTGTGCTTGTAATATCGGTCATTTGAATATATTATAATTTAGATTTTTTTTATTATTTAAAAAACTTAAAAACTAAAATAGAAAATGTATGTTTATTTAACTAAATATTTTAATTGAAGTGTACATACCAACATACTTATCTGTTTTTAAAATTATGACTACAATATAAACAACTTACCTTTCTTATCTTAAAAGTAATCAGAAATGTACATACTTTTTTCTATTAGAGAACTTTATGATTTCACTCTCACACATTGATTTTATAGTCGCATTTAGATACATACATACATACATATGTACATATATCGAGTTACGTTTATATTTTCCATCGATCAATTTATCAACTAAACTTCCAGCGAGAACTTTTTTCTCAAGAATTTTTGTTAATCTATTACCAAAAATATGGCCCTGATTGGAATTTTTAGAACAATACAGGCCCATTTTTGCAATAAAAAGTATAATAGTACTAGAGATGTTCTATGAGCATATAATTTATTAAGGCCACATAATTATTAAAAACAATGGCGGATATTCATAGCCAAAACAAAGTATACTTTAAGCGTTTAAAGCCAGTGTTTTGTACGGTAATACTGGTTTTAAATTCTTAAAGTATACTTTTTTTGACTATGAATATGCGCCAAATTTTTTTATGTTTTATTATTAAATACTACTATATAATTTTTATTTAAATAAATTAGATAAAATTATTTGATTCTATGCTTTATATAATCCGGTATTATAAGTGGTATAGATCGATTAAAACAACGTGTACCAAACGAATACGATGGAGCAGCTTTACCTGGTTTGTAATTACTACGGTCATAAACATTAGGGCCGGGTATATCTGATATACGAGCTTTTGCTTTTGATCCAATGCTATATTGCGGGCTTGACAACTTAACCAATGATATATTGCTTGGACCATATAGAGCCGGCCCCGGTGAGCGTGATTTCCCTTCGATTGGCACAATAATGGAAGTGCAACTTGCTTGAGGTAAAATACTAACAGGAGCTAAACGAATATGCCGTTTAATTTTAGTTCTTTGAGCAAGTTTGACGTTTTTACTAGTGCCTTTGGATTTAGGCATGATTAAATGCGGATCTCAAAGAAACTATAAATTTTGATTTAAATAAATGTTTTAAAAAATTAAATTTTTGTAGTATCAATTTAAATGACAAGTTCGAACAGGGTGAAATGGAAAATGTGTTCCAGGCAAAATTTTGTATCTCCAAAACTCCTGAAACACCTGAAATTTTTTAACTCCAAAAAATTAACTTGAATCTGAAATTGATTTGACAAGAAATTACGGAATAATAACATACAAATTTTAGAGACCGATATTACAGAGGATACCAGAGTTGAAGAAAGTGACTTAAGAAAAAAGCTCAAATCATCTGATTTGATCACTGTTAAAAAGGGAGAAATATAGTGTGTTTGTTATTGAATATTTTTAGTACAATAATCAAAACAAACAACAGAAAATGTACTTAGTGAAATGAACAATTGAACATTTTTACAAAATTAAATGAAAGATTTTGCAGTGTTGAACTAAATAAAACAATGTGTTAAATATTATTAGTATTATAAAAGTAATTAAAATTAGTTTCCAAATGCTTACAAACTCAATTTTAAACATTTTCCTTCAAAAATATTAATTTTTAACTTCAACTTGCAAAAAGCAAACAACGAATGAGACCACAAAGCATAAAACGAAAATACACTTGAGCACATGAACATTTGTACAATATTAAATGGAGGAATTTGTGGTATTGAATTAAAAAACACAATGCGAAAAGGATTATTAGTATTAATAAAGTGACTAAAATTTGATTTCAAATGATTAGAGACTTTGTTTTAAGCATTTTCGTTCGCAAATATTAATTTTTACCATTTATTTACAAAAACTAGGCTGCGAATAAGACCACAAAGAATAAAATGTAATTACTTTAAAATAATACCACGCGAAAGAAAAAGTAAAGAGGATTTGATGACTGTGTGAGCGAGACCTCTTAAAACACCTCAAAATCACAATTATCTTCCATCTTACTTTGTGCTCGTGTCACCTCTGGTATCCTCTGTGCCGATATCTCTCGAACCATTGTACAAATTTTGGTATCGGATACCAGTGTTTAAAAAACTTCCCTACAAGAAATGAATGACTGAAACTAACACAAACAAAATTTCTTCTCTAACGCATTTGCAACAATTTTACATTGAAATCAATATTGACTACTCATTTGATCGGTAGTGATGATGGATTTATTTATTAATTATAGTTGCTCTACTCTAGTATATACATACATATGTTAAAGTGGAACATCCAATGTACATATGCCAAAACTTTTCAAACATCGAGTTTTATTTAAAAAAAAATACAATTTATTCTGTCTGTGAAAATTAAATTTATAAGTGCTGAAAAAGATAAGTAAAAACAATAGTAAATAAAATAAATTTACAAAATCTAATTTAATATATATTTCTTTTCAAAATTTTAGATATTTGTAAAAAGCAAGATCCGTTGGAAGTGAAAAGGTGTGAAGAGGGCTATATACCGCTTAAGTTATTTGGTGTTTTTGTTTATTTGTATTTTTTGTTTTAAATATGTTATTTACTTGTGTATCTTAGTTATTTTTTATAATAAAAAAGCAAATAAAATAAAAAGTACATATATTTACTGTAAGTATATCAATCATGTATGATTACTCAATTGTGAGTAATGTTTATGCTATTATTGATTAGTAAGAAGCACTGGAGTGAGCAGTTCAACTATGTATATGTTATATTCATTAGTTAGAGAGATATGCAACATCACATGTACACAAAAGTTTCCATCACATTTTTCATTTTGCCCTTAATAATGTGATAGAAACTGTTCTATGCAATGATGAATATATCATGCATGACTTCCGATCAAATGACGAGTCAATTGACTGATACTATTATTGTTAGGTTAGATCCAAGGCATATCAAACAGGTACATGCATCGGGCAAATTGCTCATCCGCTGATTTTTTGTTTTTGTGCCTTGGTTAGATCCAAGGCACATTTACTACAGGTACATGCATTAGAGAAAACAGTGTGGCAACTCTGTGCTTCTCACATAGTTTTACAAAGTAATTGTCAAAAAATTGTACGCATCAAACAAGGCACAAAAGTAATTGTCAAATGAATTCTTCATTATAAACGTGTAAACAAAAAATCAGCGGATGAGCAATTTGCCTGATACATGTACCTGTTTGATATGCCTTGGCGTGTACTTGTAGTAAATGTGCCTTGCAAGGCATATCAAACAGGTACATGCATCGGGCAAATTGCTCATCCGCTGATTTTTTGTTTACACGTTTATAACGAAGAATTCATTTGACAATTACTTTTGTGCCTTGTTTGATGCATACAATTTTTTGACAAATACTTTGTAAAACTATGTGAGAAGCACAGAGTTGCCACACTGTTTTCTCTAATGCATGTACCTGTAGTAAATGTGCCTTGGTGCCTTGGTACAGACCAGTGAGCTGCAATTTTCATGGGTTTTGATGAACGCACTAAGTTACAGCATTGTCAACTATTTATAGCCAAAATGCGCTATTTAGCGCGTAAATTAAATTATAATAAAAGTCGATGTGTGTATATGTGTATTAGTAAATACAACTGATTTTTTAGTAGCTCTTTTCAGACTTTATAATATTGTTTCTTTGAAATTATATCCTAAATCACTAAAATCATTTAATACAGAATCAGAATTGCTTTCCAAGTAATCGAATTCTTTACTTTTTATTTTATTTGTCAAACTTTGTAACAACTTACATATACTCGTATAAATTGTCGAATAGTTGCGATTCAAATGCTTTTTGTACTTCAGCTAGAATAGATGCTTAATAAGCTATATAAATTATTTTGGTCACGAGTACGAGTACATATTTTTAGTTGTGAAATTTCAAAATATTTTCCATTTACAGTATTAAAATGCGTTTTTAATTCTAACCACAGTCAAGGGAATTTTGTTTGCGACAGCTGAATCATTAACCAATTTAAAAAATTTTGTGAGCTTTGACTTCTAGAAAATTGTTAAATTTATGCAAAAAAAGTAAAAAAAAAATGTTGAACTGAAATGATGATGACTTTATTCAAAACGCGCTTATTTGGCGCTTTTTTAGTAAACGCGCTAAGACGATAAAAAGCGCGTTTGGCATATTTAAAACGCGCTAAATTGGCATCGCTGTAGAAAAGAACGCATGAACGAGTTGGACCCAGCTTTAATAATTGTGAGTGGAGTGATCGAACTTATTTTATTCAAACTTCTATGTGAACAAGCGCTGACGTTGAATAAAATCAAAGTAGTCAAGTTCGTAAAAGTTTTTTAAAACACACACACACAAACATGTCAAACAGGGGTGGAAAATTGGAGGTTTCTTTTTGTTCCAATTATAAAAAAGGTGCAACATTTCGTCGGCTTGTTTCTGGTTTGCGGCACAGTATATTGAAAATACATTATGTCTGCAGCAAACCAGAAACAAGCCGACGATTTTTTTAACTACGAGTTTGAAAATTTGCTTGTTTTTATGGTTAAGCGATTGTCTATATGCATTTCGTTCCCGCTTTTTGGAACTCATCAGTAGACTTCAACCCAAAACATTTTTGAATTTAGCTAACAAACTTCGTATGTTTATATTAAGACTCTTAATACTATATTGAGAATCACAATATACAAACATAATAAGTTTGAAAGCCTCAAACAAAAATCTTTTCAAAACAAGCATCTTTATTCGATTGTGCATTAAGAGTCTTACTATAAACATACGAAGTTTGTTAGCTAAATTCAAAAATGTTTTGGGTTGAAGTCTACTGATGAGTTCCAAAAAGCGGGAACGAAATGCATATAGACAATCGCTTAACCATAAAAACAAGCAAATTTTCAAATTAAATAAATAAAGACTTTATGTCAAATAAATATACTTCGGTATTTCATTTAACTACGAGTATTAATAACAAAATCTTCAAAAGAACTTACATAAGGGGAACTCGTTTAACCTGTTTTATATCTCTTAAAGTTTAACCTTCTTATTTACAAACTGCATTATTCATAAAAAATATTTCACATATTGACGTAATTCTATGGGAAATTTGTCAAATAAACCTGTAATAAACCAAAAATATTTTTTATGAATTAGACCTAAAATATATTTGATGCTTATTAAAAGCTTATTTAACAACTTTCTTTACGATAGTTGTCATAGACCTTTAATAATTATAATATATTTTTTTATAAATAAAATATGATTTTTTTGAAAATGTGCCCTATTTTCATCGATATATTTTGAACCGCTTTACCACTCGAAGATCCGATTATACATATTTATTTGTCATCTCAATACCTTGCATTTGAATACCAAGAACGACCCAATCGGACATTTCTAGCTCGAGATATGCTTGGTGAAGTGAAAAAAGGTCGAAAAAATGAAAAAATTACAATATCTCAAAAACTGTTCCATAAAAATAATTAACCTTGATTTTCGAATTCAGCGGAAGAAAATTCATAAGGAAAATCACCTCTCATCAAATCAAAAAAAATTAATTTTGTAAACTAGTGTAATTTAAGTTTATTAAAAAAATTAAACTGAATCTCAGAAATTTATATAAAATTTTTGTCTCTAATATTTTTCAAAAAGTTCGCAGCGACTAGCTCTATTACACAGTTTCTTTACTTTTACCATCCCTGATATGAAACTCCTAAATTAAGTACACATACCCATTTGTTGGCTCTTTATAAATACAACATTCATACACAATGATTTTTTTCATTTTCACTTTTACTCTGCATCAACTACTTGATGCTGATTAAGGCCTCATTAGTTTTGACTTTTCGTTGTCGTTCTGTGCCTTTCTTTTCCGTATAAAATATTTTGCAATTACTTTTTCTGTGCAAGGAATCAGCTGGCAACCTATAGAACTGATTTCAGTCGCATACAAAATATCACAACAAACTAATACATACACACTTTTGGCTGTCACTTAAGGTAGAGGTCCATAGCTCGCTTTTCGCGCGTTACGCTTTCTATGCATCTGTCAAAAAAGTAGAATCAATGTAATAGTATGTGACAAGTTACATAGCAAAAAGCGCAGAACGCGTAGGCGCGTTCGAAGCAAAAAGTAGGTCTACTCTCTACTTTTGTACGCGTTACAAGCACCATGAAAGAAATTCAGCTATTCTTGAATGCTAAAAATGTTAAATAATACTTTATTTCTTACGTTATCGATAAATATTATTTTGCCGTGGATAATTTTTTTCTTTTTTTTTCAATAAAAAAATTTTTTAGTAAAAAAAACTTGTTTAATAAAATATGTGAATATTTTCATTAATGCGATGTATTTTAATTAACTTTTCACCACACTTTTCTCAGTAACAAATTTTGCATATTAGTTATCGACTACTTTTGCGACTAACTAAACAAATTCTTTTAAAAACTCGATTTCACTCTCCATTTTTTCTTTATAAGTATTTATAAACAAACGCAAACAGCTGATCAAAACAAAAATAAAATGGCGCATGAAAAGCAGTGCATGTAACTCAACGCGAACAAAGTATAGAATGAAACAAGAGGATGAAACGCGTGTAAAGCATAACGCGCAAAAAGCGAGCTATGGACCTCTACCTTTAACGTTGAATTCTATTTTCTACAGATTTGTCCGCAACGGAACAGAACGAAACAGAAAAAACAAACCACACACACAGACTTTCAATTGAACAGAAACAAAACAGCTGATTCAGAACAGAACAGCACGTACAAACTAATTCTGCCTTTAGAATGAACATTTTTTCCTTTCGCATTCTTGTTCAAAACACTCATTGTCGAGCCAAAAAACCAATCATTCGAACTGATTGATTTGATGCTACGCATGATTATAAATCATATCCAACAACATTCCACTCACTTGAGCGATTAAAACTTAGCAACGAATATGTGTGTTTTGAACAAGTTTGATTTTTTCAACAAAAAGACATGTCTTTAGGATATTGATTACGTATGATTATTTTTCCGATCACTCGTTGCAGTTCCCTGGTACAGACCAAGGCGAATTTACATCATGTGATCTTAATTCACCACCTGACATAACTTCTCTGCTGTCAATCAATGCAAAACGTTAGGAAATATTCGGACAGCAGGAAATTTTACACTAAGGGCTAATAAATCAGTCAATGATTATATGAAATTTATTTTTAAATCCTATTTAAACACAAAATTTTGTTTTTCACACCAAAATTAAATGAAACTTCAATAGCCAACATTGTGCATTTAGGCAATAATTTACTTATCAATTATGTGTCATTTATCTTTAAGTGTCATTTAAGTAACAAATTCATTTTTTCAGTGCAAAGTTGAGAGACATTTAAATAATACTTAAATGCCCAAGATTGCGGTGATGAGTTCTATTTAAGTTTTTCGAGCATATTATATGTTTTTATGTTTGTGTGTGTTTATTGAAAATATGTACATGAACATCATGTGGTCGTATTAAAAAAATTTCGTTTAATTCTCATAAATATAAAACATATGCAGTAAATAGTTTCATATCATGGAATAAATAAATATAAAAATGCGTTGGGATGATCTTTTGGTTTCAATAAATATGTTTTTATGCAATTTTAACTTTCTACATATTGATAACCTAACTTTGTTATTTACATTAAATACCTGTTTCCTTTTACATAGGGTCTACACCTAACATAATATGTAAGATGAGATCGTCAAATTCAATCGCAGAGCGAATTATGTTACGTGTAGACTTCAAATTAGTGTTATTTCAATCTTATAAGATTTTTTATGAGAGCGTTGTTATAAGTCCTCTTTTACATTTGAGACATTTCTTGCCGGACATTTTTTCAATTCTCTTTTGTTCTTGCCCGAAGCTTTTACATATTGGAAATTAATAGACAGACAGAAATTTTGTAGTTTGTTTACTTCTTTTTCGCGATTGCTACTCATACACATGCACATAAATACCATATGCCTTGATAATACACATCAAGTATACATAGATTCGCTGAAATGAGAAAAATCATATGAAGCAACAAGAATAAATTGCGAAAAGTAGAAAAGAGAAACAAAAAAATGTCCAGTACAGAGGGTCGTGTACTACACACTCTGCATCTTCGCCCCTTCTTCTACAAACTTCGTCTGTCTGTCTTTCAATTTCCCAAATGTAAAAGGGCACTAAGAAATCCTATAACAACAATCTTACGAGATGAACTGTCAAAAAACACAGGTACATGAAAATAAATTCGTATGCATGTGTGAGTGTTTCTTAAAATAAATGAAAAACAATGTTTTGGACAAAATTTCTGTGGTTTTATATGTTTAAATGTGTTTAATTTGATTTGTGAATTAAGGTTTGTGCGGAAAAGTGAAGACAAAATAAATAATTATACATAAATAATACATGTTAACTCGATGAGAATTTGCATAAAATGAAATGTTATAAGAAAAAAGAAATACGTGTTCCTGTTGTATAAGATGAGGAGAAATATCGGAATTTTATTTTTGTCATTCTGCCGATATTCTCTCACATATTATGTCAGAGTTAATCGCACTTGTAGACGCTATCATGATACAATTATACAAGGTACTTGCACGACTACAACAAAATTGCAACACCAAGAAACACACGCATTTTGATGGCAGATACAAACAGAATTTAGTCAAAAACAGATGTCTTTTGTTGTTAAAAATAACAATTACAGGGTAACTAAAGTACAATTGCAGACGCGGCATTCATGAAAGATTATAGTCATTCAGTGTTGCCAATATGTGTGTAATATACAGAGTGTGTAATTTCTGCTCACATGTGTAGGCCTATAATTAGATTCATGTATAATCTGTGTGTAATTCTACTTTCAATTCTATTTTTGTTTAATTTTGTTTTAATTTTAACCTACACGAAGGATGTGTAGTGTAATTTTCTTCAATGTGTAATTGGAGACACAGCCACATGCAAATTCATTGGCAACACTGTAATCATTTTATTCACACACATACATTAACATTTTTGCGGCTTGTAAACAAAATTTGACAAGTTTCTGCATTGTATACATTAATAGGCTAGGCTTGTGCAAAGCATATTTATATAAAGTATATGCAGGTCTACAACAACTAAGAAAGTACAAAAACAACAGGCGATTTGTTTGTGTAAGAATAATGGATGAATGTCAAAAACAGATGGATACAACCAGACCTGGGCAACTTGCATTACTTTTGCATAAGCACTGATTGAAAAACAAAAATTTTAGTGTAAATTTAAATTTGATGCTTGTAGTGCACTATTTTTTGCACTTAAATAAAATCTCTTAAAAGTAATGAATTAATATTGCATTAGCAGCTAATCGCATGACAAAAAATACACTAATTTTGTGTTGACACTAAGCACATCATGAAGTGATGCAATATTATTGCACTATCACATATTGTACACAGTAAAATTGAATAAAACGTGAAAATATTTTTAGGAAATAGCACAAATAAAAAATATAAAATACACTAAAGTTCATTGAGGGCACTTTTATAAGTACGTACATACAAATTAACGAAAAAAAACTGTGAATATAAATACAAACTAGATTACAGAACCAATTTAAAAAAAATAAAAAGTTTCATACTTCAAGTACGTTGCATCTCGAGCTTATTTGAAAATCCGTGCAGTTGACAAAAGATCAGAATTTAGGTTTTCGTTTATTGTAAAGTTATATCTTAAAAAATGGTGATTTTATAAACGAAAAATTCTACCGCTTGAAACAATTTCATCAAGTTTTGTCTTTCTCTCGAAAAATTATAAAAAACGTAGTGATATGATTTTTCGTCTTGGATGAAGATATGTACATAGGAAAAAATTTACATATTTATGTATGTACGTATGTTTTTATGTATGTACACATTTACGTTATATTTTGCACTATATGTTTCACTGATAATGCAATAATACTATTCATAATGTGTTTAGTGGTGCAAAAAATAGTGCACTAAAAATAACAATGCAATGTTGATGAATTACTTTGAAGGGATTTTAGTAATATGCAAGAAAAATTGCACTAATATTATTAAAGTTAGTGCTAATGTAATAAATTTGCATTTGAATTGATTTTGTTTATTGTGGGAAAATGGTCAATGCATTTGCTTATTTAATGCAATAGTCCCAGATCTGCATACAACAAAAAGAAAATGTATGGATAGACAAAACCAAAGTAAATTTATTAATTGATAAACCTTTAATATGTGAAATAAGTATAATAAAGAATACATATGTACTTTAATAATTAAGTATAATTATTTTTAAATGTTTTGTAACACATTTTTTAAGTAAAAATTTATTTAAACTTTTTCACATACGTTTTCAGTATACGCAATTGTGTATAACAAAGCAAAACAAAACAAAATGGCGTACAAAAATTGTAAACAACTTTTGACATTCAGGCATTCACACTACACGAGAAAAAAATTAATCACCTGAGTACTTGCATATACTTGATATAAATTTTCTTTGGGCTTGTGCAAGTAACTTGTATAATTGTATCACATAGCGTCTATACCTGATATTAACTCTGATATAATATGAGAGAGAACGTCGGCAAATTGAGAAGAAAAATATATTTATATTAATATATCTATCTATGTAGGGGAAAACGCACTCTTGCAAATATCATAATATTTCACAATTATCAGGCAGCCGTGCAGTAAACATCTTCTCTTGTTCATTTCACAAATTCCACATTTTCTCTTGTTTGTTTTGATTATATCGTTAACAACTTAATAACAAATATACTACAGTTGTCCTTTTCTCGCCGAACCTGTGTCAGAGCTGATTTTTAGCTTTTTCATCACTCAGTTTCTTCACCTCTGTGTACTTAGTGCCGTTAGCTCTGATGATTATATCGTAACATAGTGTCCACACATAATGATTTTATATCTTAACTCTTAATATAACGCCGACAGAGCAACTGTAATTTTTTAATTAATATCAACACAAAGGGGTAGACGTTGATGATTTTATATCATGATGAATCAAACAAATATTTGAAAAATAAATAAATAAATTAACACCCACCCGAAAAACTGTTGACAATTATTGTAAGCACTGGCAAAGAACTGTCCATTGCCAATATCAATATTTAAACTACAAGAAGTCTAATAGTCTAGTAGCGATAACCGACACTTCAGTCACAGTCCCCAGTTAGTTTATTAGGGGCTTGGTGAAAAAAATTACCAAAACATTTGTGTACGTGTGATTTTTTATCTCTCTAACCTATTATTTCACTTAATTAAAACATATATATCTGAATTGCTTACTCTGATTCTTTTTTGCCAGTCACTGATTACATAAGCATTGGTAAACTATGACTAGTCAATGTTTACATAGAAACTTGTCAACTATTACTAGTCAACGTTTAAATAGAAACTGGTAAAATGTAACTTAAATAAATATACATAATTTTTATGTTATTTTAATTATCTTTTATTATAAGAAAATAAAGAAATAAGTAATATACATTTATATATATAATCCAAAATACAAAATAACGTAGGTGGTAACACTAGTCTTCTTCACACTTTTTCCCAGCTCCAACACACCTTGCGTTTTGTAAATATCTAAGATTTTAAAAAGATATACATAAATGTATATATTACATTAAACTTTTCAATTTCTTTTATGCATTATTGTTGTTAATTAACTCTCTTAGTACTTGTATAAATTTTAATTTCACAGACCGAACGAATTGTATATTTTACAAAAAAATTCGATGAATTAAAAGTTTTAGCGTATGCACATTAGATGTTTCACTCTAACATACATGTTAGAGACGAGCAACTATAATTGATTAGTGTGTCGGTCATCTCTACCAGTCAATTGACTGGCACTCTTAAATTCAATGGAAAATTATTGCATATCTATTAGTGCAAAAATGTCGATTGTGTTAGTTTCAGTCATTCATTTCTTGTAAGGTTGACATTTGCTGCAATATATGTTAATGAATTTATTGCCAGTCTAGACGGGGGGTATGACGTCTCTGTAGTAATTCTCTACAAGAATAAGAACATCTGGCAGCACTACTTCAAAAGATTTATTTTTGCAGTGTTGTCCACTTTACGTTTTATTCATGCTATGCATGCATAATTATGCAACCAGGAAGGTTGCTTTGCCGGTGTAGTCTTGATATGGTTACCAAGGCATATCAAACAGGTACATGCATCAGGCAAATTGCCCTACAAGAAATGAATGACTGAAACTAACACAAACGAAATTTTTTCACTAACACATTTGCAATAACTTTCCACCGAATTTAAGACTGCCAGTCAATTGACTGGTCTTTTTACCGGTAGTGATGACCGACACATATATAAATTATATTTGCTCCTCTCTAACATGTATGTTAGAGTGAAGCATATAGTGTGCATATACCAAAACTTTTAAGATATCGCATTTTATTGTAAAATATACAATTCGTTCGGTCTGTGCAATTAAAATTTATACAAGTGCTAAGGAAGTTAAGTAGCAACAATAGTGCATAAAATAAATTGAAAAGTTTCATTTAATTAATACATTTATGCATTTCTTTTTAAAATTTTAGATATTTACAAAAAGCAAGGTTTGCTGGAGCTGGAAAAAAGCATGAAGAAGACTAGAGTGGTACCACCTATATTATTTTGTGTTTTAGATTGTTTATATAATTGTATATTAATTATTTCTTTATTTTCTTATAATAAAAAACAATTAAAATAACGTAAAAATTATGTTTATTTATTTAAAAGTTTCATTTTACCAGTTTCTATGTAAACATTGACTAGTAACCGTTGACCAGTTTCCACGTAACCATTGACTAGTCATAGTTTACCAATGCTTATGTAATCAGTGACTGGCAAAAAAGAAGCAGAGTAAGCAGTTCAGATATATGTGTTTTAATTGAGTGAAATTAATAAGTTAGAGAGAGATAAAAAATCACACGTACAATAATGTTTTAGTCATTTTTTTCACCAAGCCCCTAATAAACTAACTGGGGACTGTGACCGAAGTTGTGGTTGTCGCTACTAGTCAAATGACTAGTCAATTAACTAGTAGTCTTCTTGTAGGGTGCTCATCCGCTGATTTTTTGTTTACACGTTTATAACGAAGAATTCATTTGACAATTACTTTTGTGCCTTGTTTGATGCGTACAATTTTTTGACAATTACTTTGTAAAACTATGTGAGAAGCACAGAGTTGCCAGAGTGTTTTTTCTAATGCGTGTACCTGTAATAAATGTGCCTTGATGGTTACGTTAGAAGTTACATTCGAAGTTTCAAAAATATCAATATGTTTTGATGTTTACATAGCGTCTACAACTGCGATTAACTCTGACATAATATGTGAGAGAACGTCGGCAGAATAACAAAAATAAAATGCCGATATTTCTCTTCATCTCATACAACAGGACAACGTAATTCTACTTTTCTTATAACATTTCATTTTATGCAAATTCTCATCGAGTTAACATGTATTATTTTTGTATAATTATATATTTTGTTTTCACTTTTTCGCACAAACTTTAATTCACAAATTAAATTTAACACATTTGAACATATAAAATCCCAGAAATTTTGTCCAAAACATTGTTTTTCATTTATTTTAAGAAACACTCACACATGCATACGAATTTATTTTCATGTACGTGTGTTTTTTGACAATTCATCTCATAAGATTGTTGTTATGGGATTTCTTATAACAACTCTCTCATAAAAAATCTTATAAGATTGAGATAACACTAATATGAAGTCTACACGTAACATAACTCGCTCTGCGATTGAATTTGACGATCTCATCTTACATATTATGTTAGGTGTAGACCCTATGTTATAGGTGTCTGTGTCAAAATATGTAACATGTTGTATATACGTGTTGCGTAAACACGTTACAAATTGTGTACCCACTATAACATACAGTTTTTGGACAATTAAGGCAATTTAACGTGGCTTGGCTTACCATTTGCAAAGTGTTTATTAAAGACAAACTCATACAAGACTAATTTATGTCAGCCATACATTACAAAAGTTCAGTGCTCAAGTCTGGCACTACGTAAACTAAGCTTGTGACATAACTATGCAAGTAAATTGTGCAGTTTCTATTTTAAAACTATAATATAAATAATTTTAGGAACTCTTAAAAACCACGACACAACAGACCGTTTGCAAAATACACTACACATGTTCACTGTTTGACAAACTTGATCATATATCAAAATCGTTTCGATATGTACTCAGTTCTCTGCACTAATAGCACAACCAACCCCATACACTACACAAACGCACTGTACAGTGCCAGACTTGTGCATTGAATTTGTGTTATGTATGGCAGATAGAATCTATCTACTATCTACTAGCCTTGCTGTGCAATGTCAATATGTATCTTTAATGTGCTCTTTAATAGCTAGTTTTATCGTCAAATGGCTTAAAGTTGACGCGAAACTCTAAAAATATTTAAAAATTTTCTCTCTAGGATAGTTTTGCTCAAGTAAAAATTTGCTATTATTCTGAATTATTGATTCCAAAAACTTAAATATTTTATATTACTATCCTTCCATAAAGATAAAATTTGTTTAAGTTAAAAATGTAATAGTTAAAAGATAAAATAAATAGTTAAAAGATCAAATAAAATAATAATGCAAGCAAACATTTCTTCCATTTTTTTACGTTCCTGGAGAGAGTTAGAAACCTAGAATAAAAACTATTTATGATTCATAAAATGGATTTCTATTTAAAGCTTTGTTATAAACCTTCTAAAAATACAATTATTTTTATTAACTCGATTGTGGATATTCAACTAAACGCTTTTTAGATTATTGAATTTAATGCTAAAATCGCTCAGTGACCATACTTGCTAAAACATATGGCAACTGCTTGAACAAGTGAAACGCGAATTATTTAGCTTGGCTTGGTACAACATTTTGTATGCAGGTACAGTCAGTTGAATACTTTTGAAGTGAGTCGTTTTATTGGTGTGAATTACAAGTTTTGCAATAAGTTAATTTTGTTGTAACCAATAAATTTGCAAATTGTATTTTAACAGAAATCATTTGAATATTTGGTAAGAAATTAATAAATATACATTTACAACCTCGATGGTTTCGTTGTTTCATAGATTTTAGCTGTGATTGAAAATAATTCCGTGGAAATGAAATGGTTAAAAACGTGTTGCAATAAATACGAAATACTAATTTTAGCTGATTTCCTTCCAAAATTTCGTATAGCTTAGTTTGATAATTAAGTAGCTCCGAAAAAATGTCTGAACTAATTGAAAAAACGATAATTTATTGAATTTTTAATCCCAGTTAATATAGAAATGTGTTTGGGTCATTTACATTATTTGCAGCCAGCCATATTGATTTTTAACCGGTTTGTTTTATATACATGTGATGCTGTATATCGGTCGTGTAAAAGTAATTTTTTCTTTTGATTTTCGTAAAAAAGTGTTTTAAGATATTTGCTTAGGTCATAATTGAAATGAATTATCTATCATTGCAACAAACGTGCATAATTTAGTATGTAAAGCAGTTTTTTATTTTTGGTACATGCTCATCCTTTGTTTTGGCGCCATTTTTCAAATGTACATAAGTATGTATGTATATCTATATATATTTAGTTGTTTTTCGCAGTGAACTAACAGCCGGTGCAGATTGAAAGCTTGCTTTGGGTCTATTACTCCACGTCTCCACCTGACATGAAATTTTGCTGTAACTTGAAGTTATTACTGAGTTGTTAAAACAAATGCACTAACAATAATGTTTTAACTTCAAAAAAGCATTAACTTTAGCAGTCTACACATAACATTAACTTGAAGTTAATGTTAAAGTTAGTCATTTTATGTCAGGTGGAGACCAGAGAAGCAAGCCGATCAATTTTTTTCGGCGGCGGCTGAAGGGGTGAAATTTATCGGCGGCGACGGCTTAGCCGCTCGCGCCGTGTTTTTATCGGCTCGCCAAAAGTGATACTTTTTCTTCGGCTACGCCGAAGAAAAAGTATAAATTTTGTTTTTATCACGTTTTTATTCTACGTACCCTATAAGCAAATTTTACTTAAGTAATAGGAAAATGATTCGAAATCGTATTGCTTGGAAGAAAAATATTATTGCGGCAACAGTCATATTCGTATTGCGGAAGTTTCTCCCTTCGGGAGAGATTGTGCGGCCAGGGAGATACTTCGAAGAGATAGGAATGCAATACTTCTAGAAGATAAAATTGTGTATTGTATTGTATGTATAAATTGATTTAAATTGAGATAATCATATCTTTTTTTTTGCATATTGCAAAGTAAATTTATGTAAAGTGTATGAAAATCAACAACTAAGAAAGTAAAAAGTATCAAACGTTTTATTTGTATTATAAAGCTGGCGAAATGTCAAAAACAGGTGAATACAACGAAAAGAGAATGTGTGGAAAATCAAAACAGAAGTAATTTATTAATTGATAGACTTTTGCTTGTGAAATAAGTAAAATAAAAGATACATATCGTCGGCTGATTATTAGTTTGCGGCACAGTATATTCAAAATACATTGTGTCTGCAGCAAACAAGATAGCAACCGAAGATATGTACGGGTATACCGCTCATTTACTTCATTAATGTCACCCTCCAAAAACCTAGTTTTGCAGAAAACGTGTTTGAAGTTTTAAATTTACAAGCAGCTCAATGCACACATGAAAAAATATGATTCTCTCATGAGGTAGTAATAAAAGCTTTTTAGATTAAATTTTTTACACAAGATAAAATACAAAATGTTAAATTATTGTGCATCATTAACTCACAAAACTCATATTTTGCATTATGAACGTATTGAGCGATATACATAAGTATATAAATAATTAATTATAGTTATTTTTAAATGTTTTCTAGGACTTTTTGTTTAAAAATTTTTACATACGTTTTCACCGCTACAATTTGAAGAATTATGTTTAAGCAGCACACCCACTTGCAATATAATTGTGCAATTTTCCCTATTGTACAATAATATCGCTAATGTGTATGTCATATTCGGAGGCGGCACAATATATTGGCAAATATCAAAAGACTGATTTTTATTGTGCAATCAAGACAATTGTGTAACGTGGTGGCAACATTGTTCAATGTTGTTTACTATTTCACTGTAAGGAAAATTGGGCAATATTTTCTTTGGAAATATTGTACCATTTATTGCATAGTATAGGTCAAAACGACAATAATATATACAACGACATATGCAATAATATTGTATAATTGATGGGCCGCTTAACAGAGCAATATAAAACAAAATGATATAAAACAATTTTAAACAACCTTTGACAGCTAGGAAGGTATGTATTGCGATGTGGTTCCTCAGTATATAATTTTTGAAAGTTCACATATTCCTACAAGACGTGTTTGGTAAAATACTGGATTTTCTTGCAATTTTTTATTTTTAATTTTAATGCAAGGCTTTACTTTGCTAAGTTTTGAATTTGTAGGAGTGAAACGAATTCAACTCCCAAAAACGGTACTTCCTTTTATTCATGTGGGTTTTTACTCTTTTATATAGGTTATATTCCTAATAACAATTAACTGGATAAAGGCCATGACTCGCTATCATACAAATTTTTCTTTTTTCATTAAGCTACGTGCAAATTGAAAATATTAAACTCATTTTAATAACTCATAATACCATGGAGGTGATCATGCCACTTTGAAAAAAATCGGTAATATGCATCACTTCTTTCATAAACAAGAAAACTACCTTCGAAAGATATATACATATTAACATCACTTAAACAATATTAAAAGTATTTGGCAACCATTACAGTACATAAGAAAATTAAAAAAAAAATCGGTACAAAAGAAAATGAAAAAATATCAGCGGAGCCGTACAAATCGGCTTGCCAATAAGCCGCCGATGCGCCGATGGATTCGGCGGCGGCTTGACTGAAGTAAAATAATCGGCGGCGCGGCTTGCCGCCAGCCGCGCCGACACGACTTGCATCTCTGGTGGAGACCGCAAATAAAAACATACACATTCGATAACTTCTTTTGTTTCGAATTACACAGGAGTAGAAAATTCAATTCAGTGATGCAAAATGTGGCACAATTGGGCCATGTGTGGCAGTTTTAGATGTTTGATAGCCCAGTGGTTTCTCTGGAGAAAACTCCATTTTAAAAACTACTTTTATTTTTGGAGATTATTATTTTAACTGGTTTCCGAAATCTGCGCCAGATCATGTTTTAAGTGGGGAAGCCAATAGTATTGTACACTTGCTATTAAACTTTTTCCAAAGGAAGCAGAACAAATAAATAATGGATATAGGGCAGTATCGCAAGTTCTAGAATTTAAAAACCTCAGATTTAAGTAAAAGTAAATTTTGGAAAAACATTTCTACAATTAAAAATCGTTTAGGTAAACCTTTGCATACAAATTTATACAGAGTTGTTTAAGAAACTTTTTATTCCACACTCCTCAGCATGTCAGGAAAGAATCTTTTCTTTCCAAAATATAGTTAAGACCATGATGCATTATTGTATCATGAGTTAAAACAATAAGGGTTTTCATGGGAATGTTCAAAAGTCTCGCAAACTGCAATTGTGCATTAAGATATATATACAGTTGTGTGCATAAAAATAGGAGTGATCTTAGTAAAAAGATTTTTTACAAACAAAAACAAAATTTTATTCCAGTTTTCCTTTGTTAAATTATTGATTTATAGTTTCTTAAACGTCTATGTTAATTAATAAGTTTTTTAAAGCCGTGGTATATCGTAAATATGTTTTTAACTAAAATTATCTCAGAATTCGCTGTTCACAATAATAGGAGTATTAAACAAAATTGTATTATTTAAACTTAACAATGATTAAAAAAGTTAACATATTCTACAAAAAGTTAAATTGGATTAATATTTTGTTGAATATCCTTTATTTTTTATGATCGCAGCACATCTGCGGTGCATAGAGTCAATAAGATGACGACATCGATCTAGGGGAATTTCTTGCCACGCATCTCGCACGACATTCCACAACTCATTTGAGTTTGATGGTCTCTTGTTTGAAACACTTTTCTTAATGCCTCCCCATAGATGTTTTATGGGGTTTAAGTCAGGGGACTGAGCAGGCCATGACATTATATCAATGCCATTGCTTCGAAACCATTCCTTTGCCAATTTGCTCGTGTGTTTTGGATCGTTATCCTGTTGGTAGACCCATTTTAGTGGTATATTCCACTCTGCATATGGTAACATAATGTTCTTCATTATTTCCACATACACATGTTGATCCATGATTCCTTTATTTGGTAAAGTGGACCAACTCCGTTGTATGAAAAGCTCCCCCATATCATGATTTTAGCACCACCATGCTTTACTGTTTTTCTGGTATATTTTTCTGCATATTCTGTGTTGGGAGGCCTTCGGACATACTGCCTAGAACCCGTTCCACCAAATAAAATGATTTTACTCTCATCACTCCACAGTATGTTCCTCCACTTCTCCTTTGTCCACCTGATGTGCTCTTGAGCGAATTTCAAACGTGCGGCTGCCTGTTTCTTTGTTAGCAATGGCACTTTTCTGGGACTCCTAGCAAATAAGTTGCTCTCTATCAGTCGCCTACGAATAGTGGAGGTACTAACGGACAAACCAAGCTCTTTTTGAATCATGTTTGAGGACGCTGAAGGATCACTTTTGATAAGTCTTACTATACGACGATCGTCCACTATCGAAGTTTTGCGCTTAGGCCCCCGAGTTTCGGCATTCTTTTTGAACGATAAGGCATTTGCGATCATTTGGTCAGAGCACGATAATAATTTTCTAATTTCCTTATAAGTTTTGCCTTGATTTCTTAAGTTTCTAATTAAATTTCTCTTTTCTTCACTACAGTGCTTTCCTCGTCCCACTATTAAAGAAACATTGAATTTTATTGAATAAATACACTAAATGGTATTTACTTTTTAATCTTTTAAACTACTTTTGAACGTGAAATCCTTTATTTTTGAAAAAATTACGGCACTCCTATTTTTATGAACAATGCACTCCAAAGGAAAAGAGATAAATTACTGATAAAAATGATCAACTTAAGATTTGTCGGGATCATTTGCTTTCTGTTTTACTTTATACAATACAATGTAATTACCGTTAGAATATCGCATGATAATAGTGTTACCAGAGTAAAGATTTAAAAATATCAAAATATTGGGTAACGCCACTCCTATTATAATGCACACATCTGTATATATACAGTATCGGACAAAACTAAAGCACGAAGATCTTTTCACGAACCTTTATTTATACAGTTATGAAAAATTTTATTAAATTAAAATTTTATTAGTAAACGTATTAAAATTATAATAAGTTTTGTCTAACCAAATAAAAAAAAAACATAAATTCAACATACAAAATAATAAAAAAAAAACTTCACACATTTAGATGTGTGTTTGGGGTCGTTATCATGTTGGTATCTCCACTTGATGGGTATTTCTTCCTCATATGGAAGCATTATATTTTGTAAGATGTCTCTGTACATGAAACGATTCATTATTCCGTCTATTTTATGAATTGGACCGATACCATAACCAGAGAAACATCCCCAGACCAAAACTTTACCTCCTCCGTGCTTCACTGTGCCTTGAGTATAACGTGGATTAAGGCGTTGTCCTTTTGGTCTACGAACTAACCTAAATCCATCGGAACCTATTAAATTAAATTTGGATTCGTCCGGAAAAAGTACAGTTTTCCATTGCGTAGTCGTCCAGTTGATATGTTCCTTCTCGAAGCTAATTCTGGCCTGTCTATTTTTTCGTGAAATAAAGGGTTTCTTCACACTTCTATATGATTTCAAACCAACTTCTACAGCTCTTCTTTGAATAGTTCTGGGAGCAACGTTTAATGATAACTGAGTAACAATGGACTTTGAGGACACAAACGGATCCTTTTTTTATTGCACGTATTATTGCTTGGTCCTCGCGTTTAGTAGTTTTCCGTGGCCGACCACCCTTGTGTACTGTACCCAAAGTGCCTGTAGCACGAAAACGACTTATTATTCTGGAAATTACGCTGTGATGAACACCAATTTTTTTTGCAATAAACGTTACTGATTCACCATTATTAAAATCAGCTATTATTTTCTCTTTTAATTGGACTGAATACTTATTTCGTGCCATTTCTTTTAGTTTATGACCAAAAACTGCACATAGCAGATCTCAAAATCAAAGAAACCACTAGTAAAAAAGTTATTGCAAAGTTTCTCTATACCTTATTACAGCGATATTTAAAAAAGTAACGGTTCTTTTTGTTGGTATGATCTTATAATTAAATATAACTACACATTCAATGTTACGTGCATTAGTTTAGTCGCTGCATTTTGAGACATGTTGCCATACATTTGCAAAAAAAAAGTGTTAATCAAAAGCTACATACTCAAAACCACTTTTTTAATAAATACAGCTTATATTTATTCAAATAATATATATAAGATGTTCTATGTAATAGCGATTTTTTTTTAATGTTATGGCATCACGCATTGATAACAAGAAGTTCGTGCATTAGTCTTGTCCGATACTGTATCTACCATTCTTTAAACGGCCGTGATCCAGCGGCATCTTGATATGAATAAACTTCTGCTCAAAACAAGTTTAAGTTGTTTGTTATTTGAATATGAAATAAATCTTTCCTCCTTGTGATTGAGCAAATTATTTGTTTTGAAAATTTTGAGATTTGATGGAAAACGTTTTCGGCCCAATCATAAACAAAAATTTCGCACGAGTTTTCTCACTTTTCCCTTTTCTCCTATCATGAATTTGTTTTTTCTCCTTTTTTACCAAATGCGGGAATAAAAGAACTGTCCGGGAAAACAGTAGGTAGCATAAAAAAATCTTTCTCTTGCAAAACAGAAGGGAGTTTACATAAAACGTGGTTTAATACTTTATTAAAACATAATTTATATACATACATAAACTTGTACTTTATAGTTCTTTTATTTGGAAAAACACATATAATGCCCAAATAAATCATTTATAAACTTTTTTTACATATTTTTTCGAGTTGGTGAATTTTACCACAAGTCAGGCAGACGTCGCGTCTAGAAAATTTGTATGAAAGTCACTCAAAATAATAAGTGCTTTCCATATAAATTTTATACTCAAGTCGACCGTCTGGGTTGTAGAAACAGGGATGTTAATAATTTTGTTTACTTACTCTCTCACTCAAAAAAAAAAGAGTGAAGCAAAATGTGAACAAACAAGTAAAACAACGAGCTTCATAATGTGGTGATGCCACGTATTACTCTTTTTTCTTCCCATGGTTGGAGGAATGCTTTCTCGAGAAAGTTATTTTCCATGAGAAATAAATTCCGAGGGAATATTCATGATTGGGCTTTTTACTTTACTTTTAATTATTACGTTGATTCTACAGACTTTAATTTCTTCTCAAAATTGTAACCCAAATCCACTGAATCTAAGAGTAAATACGATTAATTAAGCTCCATTGAACATTAAGTACAGATACTCGCATTATATGCAACAGAGCGTAAGTATCAAAAAGTTTTAAGCATCAAGCAAGGTGAAGAACTAATTGTCAAATAATTTGTAAGTTATATACTTGTAAACAAAAAAAAAATCGGCTGATGAGCAATCCCGCCAATGCGAGTACCTGTTTGTCTTGTAATAAACCTTATTTAAATCTTGCCAACAACTGGTAAAGACGAGTTCATTGTTACCATTTATGATTTCAAATTATTTATGAACTAAAAAAAGCGCAATTATAATAATACATATTAAAATACTCCGAGAAATAAACAAAAAAATATTAAGTAAAATACAAATCACCAAAAATCCCCAAAACATAAAAGTTATCCCCAATTAATTCCTCAATTCCCAAACCAAAATTTTTATCCCCATTTCGAAAAAAAATTCCCGATTTGGATAAATCCCCTTTTCTGGCAACACTGATTCTCATGCACAAAAAAGTGTCCTTTGAAAGAATATATTCATACATGGATATGACAATATCAAATTATAAGTTTTAAAATTGTTGTTAGCCCACTTGAGGCCACATCGTATAAGTTTTCACAGATGTATTAATGAAAGCTTTCATACATAGACGTATTTCAAAGGAATATTATTTTAATTTTGTATATGTTAATTGTAAAAGATGTATGTATTGTTTGTTTTTAAGTTGGGTACAAGATTTGAATTGAAATACTTTTTTTTCTGAGTTATTTAATATTCGCCTGGATTTGGGCGAATACGAATATTCGGGAATTCGAATACGAATATTCGTGCATCACTAGTACATATGTACATATTCAGCACAATTATGAATAACAATTCCCCGGGATTTTTTTCCCATTCCTCATTATGAATTAAAATTTCCCCGAAAAAAAGTAGGTGTCCTAAATGTGAGGGAGAGGGGAGAATTTCGTGAGTCTTCTTCTCAAACATTTTGAAGGGAACTTATGCAAAAATGTAAAAATCAAATTAATAAATGTAAAACAATGAGATTAGCATTTATTTAGAACAAAAAGCTTAAATAAGCAAGGGAACGTTATATTTCCCTCCTTTTTTAGTCATTTTTATGCAAGCCCTGCACACATGCACTTCAAAAACATGGAACTACTTCTGCCTTCAGAAAACATGCTAAAACAGTAAATTTTGTTTGATTGGTTTCCTTAAGAAAAAAATTATAAAATTGACAATTTCCTTTTTACACACAGTCCTTGGGAATTCAGGACTCAGTTTTCGCTCCACTTTCTCAGCACAATTTTATTCCGCATGCCTGTGAAAGGTTAAACTGTTCATTTAATTTTTATTTAAGCAAAATCAAATACATTTTTTTATTAACACACAATCTTATTCGCAATGAAAACATAAAATTTTTATTAAATTTCTATTGCTGAACTCTTGCGTTAGTGCAAAATAAAATGTAAACATTAAACAGCTGATACAGGGATCTACTCTGTAATTCGAAACGAAAGCAAATGCTTTCGAATTGTAATGTTAACATACAAGTTTGAAAGCATTTTCTTTTGTTTCGAAATACAGAGTAGTATTTACTTATTCCCCGGGAACAAATGATAAGGAAGGGGGAAAATTCATAATTGGGTTGATTATTTTGTGATTTCCCTTTATAGTAACCTTAAGTACTTTCGGCTTCATTAGAGGCAGATATTTGCCTCTTGAAATCATCAAAATGATGTGTGTTTATTTGTTCTACAATTCCAACAACGCAAGCCAAATAAATTATCAAAAACCATCAAACGGTTCTGTATTAAGTCAACAATGATTTCTTTTCAATTTGAATGTTTGACACAATATGATACAAACACATGAATTTATACCAAAATATGAGACAGTAATATGCATTTATGAATGAATTATGCAAAAATGTGAATTTTCAGCAAAATGTGCGCTAACAACAAATCGATGCCACTTTTACGCAAATTCATTGTTTCGCATAGATATTTCGTTCTTGCCTTTACCAGGGTTAAGGAGCAAACATGCCTTTGCGTTAAACCCCTGTGCCTGTATATAAGGCCGCCCACGCAGAAAAATACAATCGGGTGAACGTTGGCAAAGCGTTTCCTAGGGTGGTTCAAACGTTGGCAAAACATCACAAATTCTACTTTTGGAGTGTTGTGCCAACACACAAATGATAACCTCATGATGGGGTTGCCCAACTATTTTTTACGTCGTTGGCTAAACACTATGAAAACCACAATTTAAGTGCTTTGCCAACATAATTTTTTTGTTAAGTGTAATATATTCCCAATACTTCAAACTCAAAAATGAATATGTTATCCAAAAATGTTAAGCTTTTTTCAGCTAGGCAGTTTTAAGCAGAATTCGTTTTAGAAGCCAATAATTTCATTAGCACAGGTATAAAGAAAAACTTTCAAATGTTAAACCTGATATGTATATATATATTTTTTTTTTATTATTCTTACAACTGAACGAAAAACTTTAATATTTGAAATTTTGCTTTTTGTTGCTGCGATAAGCTAGCCCCAGGTTTTGTTAAATGCTACAGAGGTCACACTGGATTTTTTCCTGCGAAAGGTGTGTCGTTAAGGGGAGACAGTCAATAAGAATTTAAGGAAACAAATTGCGAGGAACGCTCATATTCATCTGAAAATAAATCAAACCCTCAACATCACTTAACAAAAGAAGACAGCCCACTATTGGACATTGTTAATTTTGATCCCATAAAACATGTCGTTATTGATGAAATGCACATGCTTTATCTTGGAATTAGTAAACAATTCCTTCAAAAGCTAACTGTAAAAAAATTAATTCTCTTATATTTCACAAGAAAATATATCAGCACTTCAACAAAACCTACTAATGGTATCTAAAAGTATACCTTTTGAGCTACACAATTCGTTTCCTTCTTGTTATATATGCTGGTGCAATTAAAAAAAAAAAATTACTATAAAAAATGTATTAGATGTTGAAATTTACAAAAAAATATTTTGCTTTTATTTACTTCGTCGTATTTTGTCGTCAACCAAGTTAGCCACATTAAAATCAAAATATTTTCAAGAATTGTTAAAATCGTTTGCTGAACTTATACCTCTATATTACGGCCCTAATTCGCAAACCATGAATATATATAATCTAATCTAATTAACGTAGAAGCTTCTTTATTACAATTTTCAGCTTTTGACTTTGAAAATAGTTTGGGGTATTTAAAGTCAATTGTTAAATCAACTACAAATCCAATAGGGCAAATTCAAAAGAAATTGCACATTTTCCATACTAACAGTTTCTCAAATAATATACCATTACTATTTCCTTTTGTTAAAAATAGAAAATATGGGAAAATTATAGACACAGTTGAATCGAAAACACTATTTTCTTTTGTAAACATTTATGGCTATAAAATTACAACCAACCGTTCCTCCTGATAATACCTTTTTACTAAGTAATGGAAATGTCATGGTAATATCAGAAATTTTTAGTAGCAAACTTTCAGTATACAAATGTGATAATATTTACTTAAAAGGCAATATATTTAAAGAAACTCTTGATTTTTTTACGTATCCACTGTTATCCAGGGACTTAGGATTATACATCGTTAAAGATTTAGATCAGAAAAAAATTGAAATAGAGCTAAGCATGGTAGATGTTACGTGTATTCTTACCAAAAAAATAAATAAAAAACTAAAAACATAAAAAAAACAAATACAATTTTTTCAAAAAGCATTGGCAAATACTTTTTCAGATAGTAAACCGTAACCTTGGCAAACCGTTCTGGTTTCTTAAGTAAAAGTGCTTTCCCAGTGCTAAAACTTTTGTACGGTTGGCAATTTCTGCCTGGGCGGGTTTACATCTGTGTCACATTTGACACACATGCGTAAAAAAGCGTAACCACTAATAACTAATGAAAAACTGTTTGATTCAGATACGTATTTATTAAGTTAAACAGTTTCATACATAACTAATAGACAATTTTATAGAATCTAACAGTTTTTCATTAGTTGTTAGTGGTTACACTTTTTTGGGCACATGGCACACAAGAAATGTCAGATGTAAGCTCAGCCTAAGACATTAAGCGCTTTCGCTATTGTGTGTGAATATTAGTGTTGTCATTCGAATAAAAATTATTCGAATATTCGAACAACCTTCTTTAATGTTTGTTCGAACGAACAAACATGTTCAATTTAGAATAAAAAATTATTCGAATTATTTTTGTCGAATATTCGAACAATTTCCTCAATTACTGTATAAAAAGTATTTTACATTTCAAAACTTTAATTTTTTTACCAATAGGATGTAAGTAATCAAATTACTCCAAATTGTAAATACTTTTGTAAACTTGTTTGAAAAAAATATAGCCTCTTAAATAGATTTAGAAGGTGTCTTACAATTCCTGATAAAAAAGAGTTTAGAAAAAAATAACTGCTTTTCTGAAATCAACAGCCTTAAGAATCGAATTAATGAACGACGTAAAAAATCATTAAATGCTTTAATATTATTCCTGAGATTTACTATCCAATACTATCTTTTTAAAATATGGCATAAAAAGTGAAAAATAGAGTTCGTAAATACTTTGTTTTCACGATTATTTTTTATTCAAAATAAGTATTAGATGCCATTTCTGAAGTAAGTGATAATGTTTTATTAACTGATTTAAAAAATTTTATCAATAAAGTAAGAAATTGTACTATTATAAAAACCGACAACAATATTGAGGTTGATTTAAATTATTTGGAAAAATCAAAGAAGGAATTACACAAACTGTATATGCTTTTTAATGCTACATACATATTTTAACTATATCACCAGCATTAACAATTTGCTGTTTTCAAATGATTATTTTAAAAGAAATCAATGACATATTGAAAATTATTGTAAATGTGTATAAATACGTATGTATACTTTTTAACTAATTTCAATTCGTTTTTTAATAATATTTCTAATCTTGTTATTAAAGTTATTTGTTTTTCTTGTGTAATATAAAGTATTCTGTGTTTGTTAATAAAAAAAATTAAACTAATACACATGCGTGTAGTTTTTTACAAACTTTTTTTTTAAATTATTCGAATACATTTTTTATTCTTTGTTCGTTCGAATATTCGAACAAAAGTTCAAAATTATTCGTTTGATCGAACAAGAAAATAATCATGAAATTCTATTCGAACAAATATAAAACACGAATAATTAACAACACTACTATATGTGCATATGTACATATCGCCCACTAAATCATAAAGATTCAAAACTCAAAATTGTCAAAGTAGTTTTTTTTTCATAACGCAGTTAATTGAACAAATCCATACCTCTCGCAACAATTTCTTTTGCAATACAGTCTTCATGTAGAATGTAAAATACCGTTATGCTTGTTTTTATATTACATACTTTCGTCATTTGTATTAACATTTTTTTTTGTCACTACTCAACATTTAAAATTTTTTGAGTTGTGACTGTTTATGGTTTAGTGTGCGATATGTACAGCTATGGACATACAAATAATGTCACATTTAATCATTAGTTTTTTCATTCGCCATAATACCGAAATATATACAATATATAAACAACAAACAACAAACTTTTTTACGAAGGTTTATTATCAATTTTTAATATATTAACTTAATTTAAAATTCATCAATAAAAAAACAAAACTTACTTAGCTGGACACAAAATGGCACAATCCTGAAAAAAAATATAAAAAATCGTTTTAATATTATATTTCTTGTTTTTATTGTATGCACTAACATTAATCATTAATATTTAATGCTGAAGCCTTTATTTCTGATTACAACATCACACCTTCAACTCATGCTTTCCACGAGTTTTTGACATTTTTTTTTGGGTATGGCATATCAAGCTTCCTGTGCGGCCGACCACAATTGGTTCATATTTTTATAATTTTTTTTTTAGAAATTTCAACCTTGAGTTCGTTCCACAGATTCTCAATAGGATTTAAGTCAGGGCTCTGGGCTGGCCAATCCAAAACATCAATCTTTTCCTCACAAAACCACTGCTTTACAACTTTGGAGGCGTGTTTGGGGTCATTGTCCTGCATGAATTTCCACTTAATTGGCATGGAATTAAAGGCATAAGGCTCCATATGGTTTTTCAAAATGTTTAAATATTGAAACTTGTCCATTTTTTCATTTATTTTATCAAGCGAGTAGGTCACTCCATGCCAGGAAAATGCACCCCAAACCATAATGCTGCCACCACCGTGTTTCACTGTCTTCTGGGTGAAACGTGGATTAAACTCTTGGCCTTTAGGACGATGAACAAGGGTCTTGCCATCTGGTCCCATCCTAATAATTTTTGCTTCGTCACTCCATAACACATTTTTCCAAAAATCGTTTAATCGTCTTCTGACAAGCCTGCTTGATATTTCCACGTTCAAAGATTCGTTAATATCAGATGCGATTTGGCGCGATGACTTGAATGGATCAACTTTCGCCATTCATACTATAGCTAGCTACATCTGTACGTTAATCTGTTTTTCGTGACCTTGGTTTTCGACTTTTACCCTTAACCAATATATTGGGATTTGCAACACAAGACTTAATTGCATTGTATACCTTTTTTCGAGAAATTTGCTTTTCTCGTGCAATTTCGGCCACCTTTTTTTATCAATTTGATGCATTTTCCATATGATCCGCCTTTCCTCAATTGTGGTATGTTTGCCTGAACCCATTTTAAAAAATTTTTCCCTACTTTAACTTTTTTTTTAACTACGCAAAGAAATGAAGTGCAGTAGTTTTCCGGTTTAACGAACCAGTACTTTGTCAGGCCTGTTCGTTAAACTGAAAAGTTCGTTATATGCCATACTTATATCTAGTACCCATGTTATGAATAAATAAATAACTAGAGCTGTATTATTTGTCGTTTATTTTGAAATATTTTTAGAGATCTGTATAATATATTAAAAAAATTAAACAAGGTACAATTCATTACACTGGTAGCATAAAACATAAAATAATTTGAATGAAAAAAAGATTCAAATTCATCTTGAATTTCCTTGAAAATTTTACATAACAATTTTGTTAAGTAATGTTGGTTTTTTTTTTTGTAACAAATAAAATTTGTTCTGTGACATCTTCCCGAAGTTCTTTTAAAAGCAATTAAGTTGACAAATTAACATTATTTTGTTGTCGTAGAAACCAAGAAAAAAGTTCTTTCTCTATTCTTGGAAATTCACCTTGTTTCACGGCTTTCATATTTTTAAAGTTTGCACTTCCTGCATTTTTATAAGACTTTGTTCTGATTTTAAATTGTACATACGGTCGATTTTCTTAAGCCATATATTTTGCACAAATCTGCAACTCGCAATCCATTTTGGTAATCATGCACAATTTTTAGTTTTTCTTTTAAACAAAGTCCCTTTCTTGTACTCATTTTTATGTTTACACCACGAAAGAATATGCGTAACTGATCATTGCAGTATAATCAAACAAAAATGCTACATAAACAGAACCTAAAATAGTGGTACTTTTTGCTATTCATTTTGTTTTTAGTTAAAAACTACTTCACATTATGCTTTTTTAAACTAAAATTATGAATCTTATTTGTTCGCTAAATTGAGCACAAAAAATATTTTTTATTCGCTATATAAGGTACTCTATGGAGCGCACTTGTGTGTTCGCTAAATGCGATGTTCGCAGAATCGAAGGTTCGTTAAACAGGAAAACTACTGTAACTTTAATCGGATCTACGCGAGAACTAAATATGTTGAGCTTATTGTGCCATTTATACGTCCACCTTAAAGAAGCATTGTTTACGCAAAAATCCTAACGGTAAATTATTACTTTAAATACAATTGATGATCTGAGAGCGTTTGAGAAACAAATTCTAACAACAACGATTAGAAGATATAAAACTTGCATTTTTATAGAATTTTATTTAAAAAAATACTTTAATTAAAACACAATTCAAATTGTGCCATTTATATGTCCATAGTTTTTTTTTTAGAAATGATGCATGTAGATAAAATATTGACGTTTTATTCTTCCGATTATTTTAATACAAATTTACTAATTTTGTTTTGATCCTTGCGTTCTAAAACAAAATCCACTAGAAATAAATTTGGCGCCAAAATTAAAGCCGCAAATGAAAGATTTTCCCACATTTTATGTTTTCAGAATTTGGGTGAGCAAACAAAAAAACCCCCATAGCTTTCTTCATTAACAAAGGCAGATAGTTTTCGGTTTGTTTATTTTATTTTCACTTCCATTTCTATGATATGTATGTATGCATACCAAAAAGGTAACTTTAAAAAATTCGTTACTTTTTGTTCTCTGCATTTTACCTAAAACTCTCTTCATTCATTCTTATTTCTTTTAATAATCGTATTATTAAGGTATTATTATATCATGGAGAAACAAAAATGCATCGTGCATAACAAGTCACCAAACTTCTATTTTTTTTTTTATTGTACAGCACAACATTCATACAAAACGTTACTTATTAATCTATGTATATGGTGGATGGGTACAACATACTATAAATGCATGCGACGAGTTAGTTTTATTTTATTTTGCTACCTACTTTCTGCGCACAAAATGTATTAAAAATACAGCTACTACTCTATCAAGCATTTGCTTCGTCAGAAGTGTTTGTATGGTTTTAAATACATAATATTCACTTAATGGGAACGAAATTTCCAGTATTAAGGAAAGCAGCATCTGCTGTTTAATATATACATACATATGTACGTACATACGTACATGTACACATAATAAAATTTGTACAAGGGTTCTTTTCATGAAAAAAATATTCTTTGGTTCACATTAAATACATTTCGAGCAAAAACCATAGTTTCGTTCGTTTTCTTTTCTTTGTGGTGTTTTTCAGCCGGGCAGGCAAGACAGCCTTTGTTGTGTGTGCTAAAGAAGTCTCAATAGTACTACTGCGAGGATTTACTTTGCGTTGTTCAATCATATTCATTCGCTTTTTTCTGCTACCACCATTTTTTGTTTAATTTGAACGAACGTACGTACGTACATTGTTGGTGTTATACTAACAAGCTGTGTGTATATCCAATATAAAGTTCTATACTTTTCTAAAGGTAATTTGCTTAACAAGACTCACACCTAAACGTTGAAAATTTGCTCTACAGTACAGTTGAAGTTAAGGATCTCAAGGAAACAGTTGTATTAAGAAATTTTGCTTAGGAAGTTTGTTAAAGAAAAGAAAAACAAATTAATAATAATAAAACAGTATATTTACATAATCTTTTATTTACAAAAATACGCTTTGCAAACAAATTTAAATAGTGAGTGATTTTTTAACAAAGTTGAATATAAAAAATATTAAAAAAATTATAATAAAATACTTGACATGACTCGTTCGCAAAATAGCGCGAAACTAAAAAGCAAAGAAAAAAATAGCCTTAAAACTTACAGTTTAAATTATAATACATACTCGTATAAGCTTTAGTGATAGAAAATAATATATTTAGTATAATTTGTCAAGTGAATATTAATAAACATAATACAGCATATTAAGCAGTTTTTCTACATGGTTTAAACAAATTTTAAATGAAAAATAGCGTACCAAAAAAGGAGTCCCAAATCACTTTATTCATTTGTGATACATTTTACATATATCGAAACGCCAAAAGTTTTTCTTCCTTCTGTAAAGTTAAAGGTTTTAGGTTTAAGCTAACGATATATGTACTTGCCAGTATTGTTGATACATACATACATAATTTTAAAAACATTTTGATAATTTTTTATGGTGCATTTTTCTTTTATATTCTAGCTTTGAAAAGTCTACTCGCAACTTTATTAGCCCCACTTTACCTTTTTCAAACTATAAGAACAAAAATGACAGACAAACCAAAGCGTCCTCTCTCCGCCTACATGATCTGGCTTAACTCTGCCCGCGAAGGTATCAAACGCGAGCACCCCGGCATTAAAGTTACAGAAATTGCCAAAAAAGGCGGTGAAATGTGGCGTAGCATGAAAGACAAATCGGTAATTGTTTATATCAACAAAAAAAAAAAATAGTTAATATTTAGATGATGTCGTTTAAATTTTGCTTAATGTTCTTTTAGGAATGGGAAGCTAAAGCCGCCAAAGCCAAAGAAGATTATGAGGATGCTGTTAAAGAATTTGAAGCCAATGGTGGCAGTACAGCGAATGGTGGTGGCAAGAAGCGAGGCAAGGCTGGCAAAAAGACAGCGAAAAAGAGCAAGAAAGCAGACTCCGATGAAGATGATGAAGAGGAAAGCGAATAAATAAGTAAAAAGAACTCACACACACACATTAACATTAATTTTTACAAGCAGCGCGCAGCAAGTCAGCAATTTTTTTTTTTTTTATAAAAGAAAACTATCCATCTATAATATAAACTCGAACATTTTGTTGCTGCTGTTGTTTTTTATTTATGTATATTTACTTTCAAAATTAGCAACATTAAACATATACAAATAAAATAAAAACACCACGTAACTACATAAACAAAAACAACAGCTAAATTCCAAACAACTTTAAAATAAATATGTGTAATACACACATTGTGTATTATTATGCTTAATTTTACGACATTCTTAAATTAAATATCTTCCCAACCCAACATCAGAACGTACATTTGCAAGTTTGGTATTAAATATAAAAAGAGGATTTATTATACGAGGGCGGATCAATAAGTCCGTGACTTTTCGAACTTGCCTCGCAGTCATATAAAATGTAACATCAAGTACCACCTGTCAAATTTTGAGCAAGTGTCGTCATTTACTTTGCGTTTAACAGCTGTTGAAAACATACAACCTCGTGTGTTTTAGGTCAGTACACCCGACAATGTCAAAAAAAATCCACGATATGGTGTTGGCCGATCGAAGAGTAAAAGTGCGTGAGATTGTTGATGCCATAGGCATTTCATATGGCAGTGTGGTTTCGATTTTAAGTCATCAGCTGAGTTTCATTCAAAAGTCACGGACTATAATGATCTGACCTCGTATGTATTAATATTTATTTTTAGACCAATATTATTTATACTTGCCACCAAGTTTATCGAACCGAAAACATAAATAAATATTGGCCTTAAAGAGAATAGAAATAAAAATATCTGAAACAAAATTTATTTTTAATTTTATGTATTATAAAATATGATAAATTTCACTTTAAAAACAAACAAGAAATATTTATTAAATGTTACCAAAACACAAGTATCCTTTTTTTCTTTTATTAAACATTGCATTTGAAACTAATACCTATTTCAAATAATACATAGATTGCATTTCTGGAAAATTCAAGACATTTGTAAAAGAACCTAAAAACAAGCATAGAGTCGAGTAAAAAAATGATCTTGTGTAGCTGCATGTTTCTTTTTATATAAAATTAAATACATACATACCTAAATAATAGTATATTTAATTTTTATTATTTTTTTTTTGTATAGAAAAGAAAAAAGTGTAAGTCTTGTTAAAACGACATGCATTTCTAATTCTTAAGGTAAAAAATAAAGAAAAGTAAACGAAGATATAAAAATGATACAAAGTGTTGTTATTAATCAAATATCAAATAATCTCATAAAAGAAATTAAAATAATTTAGTTTGACTTATAAATCTTCATAATTTTTAATACTATCGAACGATTAAATATTTTAGAATTTAAATTGACTTTATTGCTTGAGGTAAAATGGCAGTCGTTTTATGTATGTAAAGAAAAAAAATTTAATGTTTTAAATGAATTTAAGAATTAATGATTAATCGTATTTCAGTTATTTTCTACTCTTCAAACATGTTCATTCAAACGATTAATAATATTGTTCATTTCACACAATAAACTTGACTTGTAAATCTGTTCCCATACAAATTTCTTAGTTTTTAATTCATGTAATAGTTACTTTCTCTTTAGAAATTGATTTGCTTGTTTTTTAAGTTTTTATTAATTTAAAAAACACGCGTAAATAAAATAAAGTCGTTTAGTCATTGAAAATTTAAACAAATAAAATATTAAATAAATTTAAAAAGAAATAAATTTATAAAATAAAAAATATCGATCTTTTTATTTGAAAGTGTAAATTTAGAATTGTCTGGATTTCGATTGCCAAATGGTCATCACAGGTTTCACTATCTTAAAATATTTTCCATCTTTCGGGCATTCATTTAATATCCTAGCATGCATACACAGTGATGCCAACTATTTATAACCCAAACGCGCTAAGTTACAGCATTGTCAACTATTTATAGCCAAAACGCGCTACATTTTAATAAAAGTCGATGTACTCGTATTAGTGATGAGCTATTTTTCGAAACCTGTTTTTCACAGCGATTGAAAAATCACTAATCACAACTGTGACTGAATTTATCAATTAACAGGTATTGCAAATGTAGTTATTTCAATACAAACTGTGAATGCTCTTGTATGCTTGCTTTACAGTATAGCTGTGCGAAATCGTTCATTCAAGTGACCGCTCATTTTCGTTCATTTTCTAAAAAAGAACGAGTTCGTTCATCCGCTCTTTTTAAGAAATAGAACGAAATAAAAACAAACAAACAAACATTTGATTCGTCAAATAATAAAAAGGGACAAATGCAGTGAGTTTGTTATGAATTGTTTAGCAAAATAATAGAAACAAACAACAGAAAATATAAGAAACAAAAAAAAAACAGCAGGTAAAAATTTTTACAATATTAAAGTATTTTATATTCTTAGGAATAAGAAATCATAAAAGATTCATGTTGCCATAAGACCCACATATAAAGAATAAAAATAAACTGTTTATAGTATCTACGCATGTATATCAAATTAAAAAAAACTTAACATGTTCCAAAAACTTAAGAAATATTAATGGTAATTTTATTAATTTTGTAATGGTCATACTGTTACTAAAAGCACGCAAAAAGAAAACGAAAATGTGACAAAAATCTCACATGAATAACGAAAAAGCAAAATTAAGACAAAATAAAAAAAAACAAAGTGCGCTCGTTCGTTCATTTCGTTCAATTTTAATTTTACTTTTTGTCAGTAATGCCGAGCCAAAACAGCTCAGTAAAGTGACCGGCTCACTTCGTTCATTTTACTGATTCGTTCAATTGTACTCGTTCGTTCATGAACGACACAGCTCTACTTTACAGTAAATAAAGCTCCCACATGAATTTATTTGTATACTTTCACCGTTTGTCGAGAAAAAATCGTCTAATCGTGTCAAATCTTTTCTGGCAACTATGTATAGCTCTCACATTTTTGTATTTGCAATTTTACTGTCTCTGACTCTCATACGACAATTATCAATATTTGGTTGGGGTTAATGCTAATTGTTTGTTCTTGTCGATCTTCTTATTAGTACCCTATCGGAAATTAAGTTAACTTTAAACTAACTTTAAGCTAACTATTTCGCAACTAGTACTGACTGGCACTTGGATTACTTTTCAATGTAATCAACTGACTATTTTAACATTGCGATGTCCTAGACAGTAGTCAATTGTCTCACTCTGCATTACTTTCAGCTAACTTAAAGTTGGCTTTTTTAAATCACCTGGTAGTCAGTAAATTAAAAAAAATGTTTAGGGTTCGAACATGTATCATCACACGTTGTGTACTCAACGCGCTAACTACACAGCCAAGGTACCATTTAAAATAATAACAGCAAAATGTTAATATAAAACTGGAATGAGTTTCTGAGAATAAATTTGTTGGCTCTCACCAAATTCGATTACGTACTCAACTTAAGAATTAATTTTGGGTTTGTTTTGGATGACTTTGCAGTTAGCTTTTAGTCAGTCTAAGAAAAGTTAACTATAAGTTAACTATTTTTGTAGTCAACCACACATTCTCCGACAGGGTATTTATCAAAATACCAATACTAATACATACTTTTAAAGCAGAAGAGCTGAAATGTTACTGTTGCTGTTTAATTTCACAGTTACTGTTTAATTTCACAACTGCTCTTCTTATTAGATTTTGTCAAAATAACATTACTGCTACAAACAATCACAGTCTAAAAGAACAGCGATTTAGAAATCACGTTCACAAGGAGCAACATTATTAAAAAATCACAGTTTCGCTCAACACTAACTCGTATGTTCATGTGTATTAGTAAATACAATTGAATTTTTTGTTTCTTCGAAATTATAGCCTAAATAGCTAAAATCACTTAATACAGAATCAGAATTGCCTTCCAAATAATCGAAATCCTTAGTTTTTATTTTATTCCCATTTCCAATTAGAATTTTTTGATTTCCCTATTAGTTGGAATTGTTCCCCGGGAAAAATTTCACGCGGAATTTTATTCATGATTGCCCTGATAAATTGTCGAATAGTTTTGCGATTCAAATGGTTTTGTACTTCAGCTAGAATAGATGCTCAATAAAGTCAAATAGTGAAAATTTTACGAAAAAATAAAAGAAATGTTTATTTTTTAATTTTTATTCGGAATTTTAATATAATTATCTTATAATTAGAGAATTAGGGATGTGTATATTGAAAACTTAGAATTTTTATTTGTTTCCATTGTAAACTTACAAAAGTAAATCTAAATTATAAATTGATATTTTTTATAATTTTCAAAACAAATTAAGGCCTTATCAACTAAAACAAATATATTTTTATTAACAATTGATGAAAATAATTATTTTGCTTACGATTTTTTTTGTAGTGTTGTGCTTTAAATTAAGATGGAACGGAACTATCGGGCATGTGCTGTGTTCCACTTTTCGAAATTGCCATAGAATTGTTGTTGGAAATACTTACATATGTATTTATGTATAACAACAATGCTATGGCAATTGCGAACGATTTAATTTCGCGCGGAATAAAGAACATACTCGAATAACTAAAATCTGGAGCAAGTTATTTGAATCTTCTTCAAATGTCAGATTCAGGACATTTCTTGGCATTCCAAAAAACGAATTGAGGGGAGTGTATGTACCTGGTATTAATATGACTTGCGCTTTGTTTGTAACTACGGCATATTTTACAAATAAATTTTTATATTTAACAACAGGGAGTCTACTCTGTAATTCGAAACGAAAGAAAACGCTTCCGAATTTGTATGTTAATAACAAGCAAATTCGAAAGCAATTTCTTTCGTTGCTAATTACAGAGTGGACCCCCATATCACAATTGATATCATCTTGTAAAATAAATAATAAATCCGCCATTGCATAATGATTTCAACTCGTAAATATGTATGTATGTAAATGGGGAAGTGGTATTTTTATTTTTGGGCCTGTGCAGGAATGAATTAGACCAATGCTAAGTATTCCCGGGAAATAACTCCTAGGGAATTCATTTTATCCGAGAAGAAATTCTTCTTTTTGAAATTGAAATAGATCATTATTTTGTATAAATCAATCACACATAACATAATTCACAAATTAAGTGTGTTATAAACATTTACATTTATCGCTTTTAAAATTAAATGAGCAAATGAAAAAATCATAGGGCAGAGTTTCTAATCTGTAATTTTAAATGAAAGCAATTGCTTTCGAGTTAGCATTTTAATAACATTGAAATTCGAAAGCATTTTCTTTTATTCCGAATTTTAGGGTATGCCCCCTCAATAAGAAAAGCTTTGCAGAATAATCGTATTATGCAGGATTGTGATGCATTTTCGAACAGTCTTTCTGTAAATCGAGTCGATTTGAAATTTAGGAATTTAACTCGGATAATAGAAACATTTTTCGCACTTTTTTAAATTTTCTATTAAATAATGCCTCAAATATAATTGGGGTAATCACACCAGTGTCTTAAATGTCATAATGTCTTAACATTTTAACATAGTTTGAAAAATTGTTGTGACTCAACGAAAAACATCATAAAATAAAAAGACTTTCTCAGCTAAGTTTATTGTTTGTCATAACTACATGTAGAAATGCGTGATATTTTACCAAAGGAATTGAGAGAGAGAGAGAGAGTAAGCAATGTAAAAAGGTGCTAAAACCAAAATACAAATAAGTACAACATTTATAATTGTAAATTATGAGGGGATGTTCACAAGAGTCATATTTTTTCGTGTTATTATTTTAAAACGTGTTAATTTATGAGTACCATTTGAATACCCCAAATATCTGGCAGAAAATTACCGTATATGATTCTAAACGTGTCTATAGGACCATTATTAGTTTTGGAAATCGTACGATTAAACAATCTATTCGACTTACAGAACAGGGCCGAATGTCTTATTCATAAAAGTAAAAAATATAATTCGTTCTCTTGTTTTATACATGTATGTACATCCGTATGTATGTATGTACTCGTATGTATCTATATAACAAGTTATAGAAAATATAAATATCTTAGTTGAATTGCGGTTAATGTATAAATGAGATTCATACATACATATATAACTACACTATCATTTACATGCGTTAGTTACGCAAACTTTGAAATTATACATATTTATATTTACATATATTGCAATGGACATATTTATTTCTCTACTTCCATTTGGGAAATTACAAGCTGTAGAAAAATTACAATATAATTCAATAAATATAACTTAAGAAATAAAACATCAAGTTTTATATTCAAATTTAGAAGATTAAAAACAAAATAATTCCATAAAAATGTATTCGTTTAAATAACAATAAATACTCGTTATGTTAAATATTTCATAACGTGCTGATGAACTTACTATTGCCATTTAATCGAATCAGGCACCTTCTATAAACTAGCCATCCGTAAAAAAATGCATCTTCTTGGTTAACAAGTTTCTCTTCCTTCTAGCACCTCAATGCTTATTAAATTTAGTTATATATCTTAATTTGCACGTTACTTCACTTTTATCCTTTTGCCAAACTTCAATATATTTTATGTATATTATGTACTCGTATGTATATTTATTCTTATACATATGTATATTGAGTGATTTAATTACGATTTAACCATACAATGGCTTTTAGTACAAAATACGCCAATCCTAAGCAATACACTATTTTATCGCGTTGCGAACGCTGTTCGTTTCTAATTTCTATATTTAGTACGCGGCGATTCAATTTGGCCAATTGACGTCTTAAATAGAGGATTTCCTCGTGAGGTGTTAAATCTCCGTTTGGTGTGCCCTCCCGATGACTTACCATAGAAATCTCATTTGGATTGTATATCAAATTTTGCGAACGTTTACTGGCGCCACCTTTTGTCAACTGTAATAACAAGAAGAAAGATTCAAATTTATTGCATTTCCTTTCAATCCTAAATTGCGGCTTTCTTAACATAAATATGTATTTATGTGTACCTCAAAGTTTCTGAGCGACATTTCACTGAGCGTATGAATATAATAGGCTCTACAATGTATTTACATATGTATGTATGTATATGTACATATATATTACTTTTATGTAAATATAAAGATGATATTCTTCTTCTTGAAATATATTACAAGTACTAAATTTTTTATTTTTTTTCGGCAATATATCAAAAAATCAATTTGACATACTTACAGTCCCGCACATAATTATTGGCACAGCAATACTTTTCGACTTTATTATTATTTTAAAGCCATTCGGAAGAAATTCTCTTTTTTTTTTTTATGCATACATATATTTATTTATTGTATCTTCAAAAATGAACTAGCAATAAGTATTCAAATCTTAAATCTAAATATAATTATTAGGCCCGACCAGTGTCGGACATAAACTTAGTGATAGTAATTCATAATACATAAGAGTTGTGCAAAGCAAAAAATAAAAATAAAAAAATGATTTCAAACAGTTTCATCTGGTGTGGTAAGTATTAGAGCCCTTGTGTCCCTCTTTTTTAAGCGGATGTGTCCGGTAAAGTTCAAGATATTTCGAGCAAGCGGATTAGGGTGTGACTCGAGTTTAGTTAAATATTTGCCTGAGTATTTTGCAATTTATTCAGTCACTTGTGGCATATTTAGATCACGAATGGGTGAACAGGTATCTTTTCGCAGAGTAAATGTTACCTGAACACACTTTTGTTCGTTTACCTTAATTCTCCATAAGTTTAACCATAATTCCAGCTGTGTAATATGTTCTTGTAGGTATCGGGAAGCCTCGTGAGGGTTTTCGTGCATACTAAGGCAGGCTGTATCATCAGCAAATGTAGATGTATGGATATTGCTGCTCAAAGGCATATCACAAGTATAAATCAAATACAAGACTGGGCCCAGTATGCTCCCCTGTGGCACACCGGATGAGATTGATTCGGACGCACTCATGAAGTCTCCTTCCACAACAGTGAACTTTCGAGCAAGAATATAACTTTGCAGAAGATTAACAATGTTTATTGGTAGATATGTCTTCAATTTTAAAATTAGGCCTCTATGCCACACTTTATCAAATGCTTGAGAAACATCAATAAAGAGGGCAGAACAATACTTCTTTTCTTCGAGTGTTCTTCTTATAAATTGAACCAATCTATGCGTTTGTTCAATGGTGCTATGATGACTTCTAAAACCAAATTGATGATCCGGTATGCACGCATTATCAGTTAGAATTGGGGACAATTTGATCATGAGTAACTTTTCGAAGAGCTTTGACATTGTTGGCAGTAAACTTATTGGCCTGTATGACTCAGCCTTGGTAAGATCTTTGCCCGGCTTTGGAATCATTTTGACCTTGGCAAGCTTCCAGCTGTGTGGATAATACTCCAGTCTTAAAATGGCATTAAAAATGAATAGCAGAATTCTAATTGCAATACGAGGTAACTTCATCAGCATCTCATTACTAATTTCATCAATACCCGGAGCTTTTTTTGGGTTGAGTTCAGCAATTAGTTTTTGTACATCACGCATCTTAAACTTTAAGGGACGAGGGGGTAGAGCAACTACACATGGCAAATCAGCAACACCCATACATGTGTTTGGGGTAAATACGGTTTTTAAATGCTCAGCAAATATGTTACCTTTTTCAGTATCGTTTCTTGCCCAACCTCCGGTGGAAGTGCGCAGAGGTGGTTTAAACTCAACGGGTGTTTTAAGCTTCCTCGCAGCGCGCCACAAAGAATAATTAGATGCTGGTGTAACATCAAGACCTTCCAGATAATTTTTAAGAGCCTGATTTTATGTTGGGGTGATCTGTGTTGCTGCCATTCCCTTCTAGCTCTTCTTTTTTCACTTACGAGACGTTCAATATCCGTAGAATAAATTCTATTGAACCCAGTCTGCGGGTGGGAGGTAGTAGCATGTTCAGCAGCCTGTTTAATATTTCCGTTAAGATTCGCAATGTTAGATTCAATATCATCGGATGTACTTAGCGTTATGTTTTCTGTGCAATGACTACTAAGATATTTTTTGAATCTCAGCCAATTAACACGATTGACCATCTTCACATATGGATGAGGTAAGTCACTTCTTAGTGGATTACAGATTGTAACGATAGAGGGAGAGTGATCGGAGGAGAGATCTAGAGAAGCTTCAACATGAACTAAATCTCTAGAAATATTTTTCATGACGCCAAAATCTATAACATCCGGAATTTTTTGTATGTCAGTAGGCCAGTAAGTGGGCTGCCCACTCGAAATGACGTCCAAACCCATTTTTGAAATTGTGGTGAACAACGCTCTACCTCTAGGTGTAATAAGACGCGAACCCCAAAACGTATGCTTTGCATTGTAGTCGCCAGCTGCTACAAAACAAGGTCCAAGAGATTTGAAGAAATCCTCGTATTGATCCTCAGTGATTGAAAATCTGGGAGGGGAGTAAATTGATGATATAACGAAATTTGTACAAAAATTTTCGACGCAAATATTTGTAGCTTGTAGATTTTCTTCACAAACGTTGTCAAGAATATAGTGCTTGAGTCTTGACTTTATTAGAATTGCCGATCCACCGCATGCTCTTCCTCTAAGGAAGAAATTCTCAGAAAATAAAATTGATAATAAATAGATGTGTTTCTTTACTCTATATTGGGATCCCGCGGGATCCCAATTTGCACGAAAAAACGTTCCCGTACTCGAAAATTGGGTAAATGAGAGACGTTTTTTGAGAGTAATATTCTACTTCTTCTTGCACGACACAGCCCGTACTTTTTCTTCGTGCTAGTTTGGACACGTAGAAAATCAATCAGCTGTTTGAAATATAAACAACAGCAAAGAAAAATTACATTTTTCTAAATACTAGAAAAATGTATGAAAATATATTTAAAAACTAGTGGCGAACAAAGTTTTATAAGTTTTTATATGAAACTAACGGCCTGCCCCACGATGTCACCAGCAAACGTTCGATCGACAACTTGTATTGCAAACAACAATAATATTAGAAAATATGTTGTTGTGTTCAATATAAGTATTCGATTGAACGATTTCTAGTGACATCGTGGGACAGGCCGTAAGACAAAAAACCTTCTATATATGTGTGCTGAATCATGTACATAAGTAAATAAGTACCAGGGAACTGCAACGAGTGATGGGAAAAATAATCATACGTAATCAATATCCTAAAAACATGTATTTTTGTTGAAAAAATCAAACTTGTTCAAAACACACATATTCGTTGCTAAGTTTTAATCGCTCAAGTGAGTGGAATGTTGTTGGATATGATTTATAATCATGCGTAGCATCAAACCAATCAGTTCGAATGATTGGTTTTTTGGCTCGACAATGAGTGTTTTGAACAAGAACATAATGCGAAAGGAAAAAATTTTCGTTCTAATCAGCATCAAGTAGTTGATGCAGAGTGAAAGTGAAAATGAAAAAAATCATTGTGTATGAATGTTGTATTTATAAAGAGCCAACAAATCAATGTTTAAGTATGTATGTGTACGTGTACTTAATTTAGGAGTTTCATATCAGGGATGGTAAAAGTAAAGAAACTGTGTTTTTTATGAAACTTATATTTAGTTATATATTTTTAAGATTCAAAGACAAAAATTTTTATTTCTCTAAAATTTAAAAAATTTTAGTTACATAGTTTTGATATGTATAACAGCAAAAGTCTTGCAATTTTTCAAAACATTGTAACCATTTATTCAGTAAAAAAATTTACTGGTAAATCCTTATATATCAGTTGTGTTTGTGCAATATAAGTTTTCTTGACATACATATGTATGTATGTGCAAGCAATTTAGCTGTTATTAATTTACAAGTACAACAATTTCATTCATTTATTGTCACGTATATATAACAGGCAATTTAAGACCAAAAATTGCTGCTAACATTTTTTACGGCCTTTTATTTTTCTAAGCTATTAAATATTTACTGCATTATTTATAAAAAAAATATATTATAATTATTAAAGGTCTATGACAACTATCGTAAAGAAAGTTGTTAAATAAGCTCATAATAAGCATCAAACATATTTTGTAAATAAGAAGGTTAAACTTTAAGAGATATAAAACAGGTTAAACGAGTTCCCCTTATGTAAGTTCTTTTGAAGATTTTGTTATTAATACTCGTAGTTAAATGAAATACCGAAGTATATTTATTTGACATAAAGTCTTTATTTATTTAATTTGAAAATTTGCTTGTTTTTATGATTAAGCGATTGTCTGTATGACAGTAGACTTCAACCCAAAACATTTTTGAATTTAGCTAACAAACTTCTTATGTTTATAGTACGACTCTTAATGCACAATCGAATAAAGATGCTTGTTTTGTAAAAATTTTTGTTTGAGGCTTTCAAACTTATTATGTTTGTATATTGTGATTCTCAATATAGTATTAAGAGTCTTGCTATAAACATACGAAGTTTGCTAGCTAAATTCAAAAATGTTTTGGGTTGAAGTCTACTGATGAGTTCCAAAAAGCGGAAACGAAATACATATAGACAATCGCTTAACCATAAAAACAAGCAAATTTTAAAACTCGTAGTTAAAAAAATCGTCGGCTTGTTTGTGGTTTGCTGCAGACATAATGTATTTTCAATATACTGTGCCGCAAAGCAGAAACAAGCCGACGAAATGGTGCACCTTTTTTATAATTGGAACAAAAAGAAAACTCCAATTTTCCACCCCTGTTTGACATGTTTGTGTGTGTGTGTTTTAAAATAACTTGAACGAACTTGACTACTTTAATTTTATTCAACGTCAGCGCTTGTTCACATAGAAGTTTGAATAAACCAAGTTCGATCACTCCACTCACAGTTATTCCAACGATGCGTTCGTTTCTATGATGCTGATTATATTCAACATTGAGTTTTCTTGCATGATTAAAACTGAATAAAACATTTAATGTATGTGAATGAATTGAGTAAAACATGTTCGATCCCTCCACTCACAATCATTCCAATGAACAGATATTAGAACGATGCTGATTTTATTGTACGTTGAATGTTTTGTACGTGATTAAATGTGAGTAAAAATTTTATTGTATGAGTAAATCATCGAAAACCATGAAAATTGCAGCTCACTGATAAGTACATACATACATAAGTATGTGTTTAGTTATGTGTATGCGTATTAGGGTTTGGGATTTCCCGGACTTTTGCACTTCACGGGAAACGGGAATAAAATAATCGCGTTCCCGGTAATTTTCTAATTAATTTTCTAAATTAAGTACATTTATTAAATGAAAGTTTGCGAAATTTCGATTGTTTAATTAATGTAAACCTTCTTTTTAAATAAAACTTAATACAAAAGCAGTTCTAAGACAAATTTTGAAGAGTTTTTAAGTGAATTCAAGAAAATAGAATAAAGTTATTACACAGTAAGAGATCATATAAAGACTAATTGACGGCTGTTACAGCAAATTGGTAAACAATTTTAAAATAAGGCTTCCAAATAATTTTATTAAGAATTTGCCTTGATTGTTTCTCATTCTTCTTGCACAATTTCCAGGAGGGAAATGTGGAATGTGTACCTTATCTTTTAAGCGGAAAAGCCGAGGCCTTCTATAAGGCCTTCTTTGGTAGTTTGATAAGAATAGTAACTAAATCGAAAAAATTCCTGAGCAGGCCTTTAATAAGGCCTGAAGTAAGAAGGTCTTCTGAGTTTTACCGCTGGGTATATATGTACATACTCGTACATTGCATTGACATTTTCTTTTGTGGTAAAAATGTTGGTTTTTCGCGTTCCCGTACTTTTGTGCATTTTTGTACTTTATTGAGAGAAATTATAGTTCGCTCTCATTTTACCGAACTTTAACCAAAAAGTAAAGAAATATACCTACTGCCTCCTACACTGATTTAACTTAATTAATTATCATAGTTTTTCAAAACAAAGATTTTTTTATATATAAGTCATAATACGTCGAAAAATGAGTTCAAAACAGAAAGAAACTAGAAAGAAATTTATTCCAGTAAGGATACAAACAAACAAAAATACACATTTAAGTAAATGTTAATTCTATTTTACCACAGGATCTAAATCACTGTTGGCCACCGAGAGAAACGTATTCGTGTGTATTCATTTTTATAAGATTCCGATTGATGTTTTGTTTTTGATCTCGATGTTCAATTTCAATTTATCCTATTTATATTTTATTCTTTTGGAATGAGTTTTTTTTGAGTATTTTTATTTTTATTTTTAATGGCGTATTCATTACATATTATAGAAAAATAATAAAGCCATATAGACCTATGTCAGTATTAATTGAGAAATAAGGACATTTTGGTTTATTACTTATGACTGTATTGCAGTGAGCCGACGAAAATCGGCACATTGTGCCGATAGTGGGATCTCAGCTTAACTCGCTAAAGCTAAATTAAAATTTTTTGGCGATGACACAAAAAACATAGAAATTTCAGCGAATTACTTTAAGCCATTGCCATTACATTCATAGCCGAAAATCTATCAATCGACTTTATAGATTTTTTGCGATAGAAATTTAGCATTAGCGAGTTATAGAATACGGGAGCAGCTGCTAATATCTATTATCAGGAAATTTTAAACAAATCGAGATCGTGGTTGAATTAAGACTTTGCAAAGTAAACTTTGCGTATCTAAGGGCTGTTACTCGTATAGTTTTTGTAAGCAACCAATTGCACTTAGGAGCCTTTTCGACGTGCAAAGTTGTAACAATCAAATTTAAGGCGGGATGTTAAGAATGAGACGATTCGGTGTTCTGGTTGCCGGCTCAAACTCAGTTGAGATGGGTTCTTGTCTCTGCCTATTTTAATATAGCTGTGTTACAAAAAAATAAAGAAAAAAAGAAAAAAAATAACTAAAAAAAACAAAGGAACATAAAAGTAACTATAACACCGAAGTAACAAAAAAAAACGAAATCAAAAGAGAAATATTTGGTTGAGATCATCAGTGAAAAGACTTGTGAAAACAACTACTGATGAGGCCTATCTTACCCACCCTACCTTTGAATACCCCGAGGCCCATAAAACCGAGTATTCCCATAAAAAAAAACTATGTTCCTTTAATTCACCTACCCCATCGTTAATGAAATTAGGTTAACTTCATTTTTTTTTAACTATCAATTACAAATTTATTATTTTTTTTTTTTAATATTAGTTAAACACATTATTTAAAAGAATTCTCTCTTTTCCAATTAATTAAGCAAAATCATTTAAATTCAAAGAAACAAAAAAATAAATAATAATAATACAGAAAATTACCACAAAAAAAATAGAATCCAAAATTATTAATAACTTGTAACTAACTCACCCTTTTCCTTGCGTTGAACAGAGCTCTCTTCATCCAGGATCAGGACTTCCGGTATCAAATGCTTTTAGCTTTATTTCCGGATTACAATTCAAAAAAAAAAAATTATGATAATAATTTTGTTCTATCTTTTTATGGCATAATAACAAAGTTAATTTTTTTTCCTTCTTTTGAATAATCATCAATGAAAGTTAAGTGAGAAAGAAAACAACAAGAATCTTGAAAATAAATAATTATGACAGTTAAATTAAATTGTGAGTGAGAAAAAAAAATTATGACTAAGAAAAAAAATAAAGAAAAAAAAATAGACAATTATTCTTTGCCTTCAATAATAAGAGATTAAGAAATATCTGTCGTTATCTCAACGATTTGATTTTTTTTTAATCAATAACACACAAAAATTCCCAGCTTCACTATTCATTTGATTTTTAGAAGAAAATAGCTCTGGTCATAGAATTTTAGTAGCTCAAAAAAATCCAGAGGCTAATAGCGGAAAAAAATCCTTTGGCATCAGTGAAGGAAAAAAAAATTCACCGGCAACTATATCAGTCACCGGTCTCTTGTAAAAAAAATTGCACGAACTAGATATATGCCTTAGTAAGCCAATTAAACAATAGTTCATCCACACACAAAAAGAAAATCACTATTGTTTTTTTTATATATATATAAGTATGTATCTTCCTTTCCTTTATATTTTTTTTTTAATAATTAATTTTTTTTCTTTCTTACTACAGCCAATTTTAATTTAGAATGAAAATTTTTTTAAATTTCTATGACATAATAATTTTCATGAAACAAGCCTACTTTGATTTAAAGCAAACAAAAAGAACAAGTTTAAAAGCAATTAAAAATCATCAAACAAACGTCACAAACTTAACATCTTATTAAACGTCCCACGTTGTATAAGGGGTTAAGAAAATCAATTAAACGTGTGGCTCGACCACTCCCTGAGATAAAAGCCGGGCACTACTTTTTAACAAATCTTTGGCATGGTATGTTCCTAAAAACTTGCTATTACAATCCTCAATTTCGTATAAGGATGAACCTATTCTTCTTAATATTTTACATTTCGAAAATCGGTCTGTTAATTTTGAATTAAAATGATCAGCCGCGCTATTGTTGTAAAAATTTCTTTTAAAAACTGTTTCGCCAGGAGAAAACTCAATGTCCCGAGAACGCAGATTATACCTGTTCCTGTTTCTCTCATAAGAGCTCTTTAAATGATTTCTTACTTCTTCTCGCAATAATGCTCTTCCAACATCGTTTGGTAGTATCTGCAAATCATTTTCATTCAAGGTATCCAGTTTTCTGTGTAATTCATAATCGTTCCCATTACCCACATACTTTTGACCAAATACTAATGAGTATGGCTCTATACCAGTTGCCTCATGAACAGACGTCATAATCGAGCAAGCAAACGCATTGAGATGCTCGTCCCAGTCCTTCTGATCCTTATTTATATACGCCCTAATTTTTTCCAATAAATTCCTATTTACACGCTCGGAAGCGTTAGCCTGAGGAGAATAAACAGCTGTTAGCTGATGTTTTACTCCATAACTTGTGAGAAAATTCTTAAAATCCTTGGCTACAAACTGTCTACCATTATCAGACAAAAGAGTTTCGGGAACTCCAAAAGTTAGGAAAATGTCAGACTCAAGAATCTGTATGACTTTCTTGCTCATAGCCGATCTAATAGGCCTTAAAAATACGAATTTAGAAAATTGGTCAACCGCAATAAAAATGAAACGATTGCCTCTCGATGAACGTGGATACGGTCCAAGAAAATCAACATAAAGGCGTTGAAAAGGTTTATCCGAAAGTAAAGTATTACCCATAGGTGGTCTTAAAATATAATTCGGAGCTTTTGTCCGCTTACATGTTTCACAAGCCTCTACATAATTTCTAACCTGCTGAGTCATTTTGGGCCAAAAGTACAGACCTTGAAGTCGTTTCAAAGTTTTAAAGAAACCATCATGACCAGATGTAGGTGGTTCATGTGTCAATTGAATGAGTTTGGTTGTAAGACAATCCGGAATCCAAATTTTCCACAAAGGAGCAACATTTACCTCACGATTAAAATGCGTGCGTTTATAAACTATTCCATCTTCAAGTTTTATATCGGGTAAACGATGCCGATTACTACCAATATCTGCCAATAATTCCAAATACTGATCCGATTTAAAAGAAAGATCGTTAAGTATATTCCAAGATGTACATATTTCTTCAACAAATGCACGAGACAGGGAGAGGGGGAGACCCTTTACGATGTTCAATCTCAAGCTTTAAGCTCCATCTGGCTAAACGACCATTCAATTCCTTCTGACTCATAATCCACTTTAAAGAAGCATGATCCGTGATAATTTTGAATGGTAACATTTCAATAAAAGGTCTAAATTTTTCGACGCTTAGTACCGCTGCCAAACACTCAAGCTCCGTAACAGTATAATTTCGTTGAGCTGAGTTAAGTTTTTTTGACATGTAAGCTACGACGCGTTCGTGCCCATCATCGTCAACCTGGAACAGTACGGAACCTACCCCTAACTTGCTAGCATCACACTGGATAATGAAAGGGCGATTATAATCCGCATGCCAAAGAACTGGAGACGTTGTCAAAGCATTCTTTAATTCTTGAAATGATTCCTGAGCACTATTGGACCAGACAAAAGGCTTACTCCTTTTAAGAGTGTCGGTTATAGCCGCTGCTAAAGAGGAAAAATTTGGCACAAAGCGTCGATACCATCCGGCCATACCTAGGAACCTTCTAGATTCCTTAGCATTCCTAGGAACTGGATAATCAACAATAGCAGAAATCTTTTCAGGATCCTTCATTAGTTTCCCTTCACCAATTATATATCCCAAATACTTCAAACGTTTGAAACAAAACCTACTCTTTTGGACATTAATTGTAAGACCAGACTTCCTTAATAAGCCCGCCAAAATGTCGAGTCGTGTCAACATGTTTTCAAAATCAGGAGAAATTACAATTATGTATGTCATCCATGTAAACTGAATACCAATTTCTAAATTCATGTGGAATAACCAAATCCATCAACCTGAAAAATGTCTGGGAGGCATTACAAAGCCCGAAAGGCATTCGTTTGAATTGGTATAATGGTCTACCAGGAACTGCAAAAGCCGTAATTTCTTTTGATTTCTCATCTAATCTCACTTGCCAATACGCGTCTTTTAAATCTACACCTGAAATCCAAACTGTGTCCTGAAGACGAGAGAGCATACTGTCAACTGGTGGAATTGGATACGCACACTTCTTTGTGAGACGATTGATTTCTCTAGCATCCAAGCAAAGACGATTTTTTTCCCCTTTTTTAACTAAACTCATACCACTACACCAAGGACTATTACTAAGCTCTATTACCCCAAGTTGTAGCATTCGGTCGACTTCTTGATGAATAATTTTTTCAACAGGTGGGGATACCGGGTAATATCTTTTTTTAACAGGTGCAGCACCCTGAACGTCGATATGATGTTCTAATAAGTCCGTTTCATCAAGACCGAGAATAGCAGAAGATGGAAATTTTTTTACTATTTTGTCTAATCTAAACTGCTGTTCATCAGTTAGTTCATGCACTTCGGGACTAGTCTCCTGCACAATTTCTTCTCCAATTGCTAATTTTACATTGAATAAATTCCAAAAATCATAGCCGAGATACAACTCCTGCACTAAACCGGGAGCAACGAAAAATTTCACTTCCTTAGTTTGACCAAGAAATGTGACTGGCAAATATACAATCCCAATAATATCTTGATTACTCCCCCCAGCACATTGAAGAGAAGATCGAAATCGTATTAAAGACGTATTATTTGACTGCAAAAACTCCTCAGAACCCTTGCCTAAGCAACTGATTGAAGCCCCGCTATCCATTAAGCCATTCAAAATTTTTCCTAAAATAACAACAGACTGAAACGGCCTATTATCATCTTTACCTTTCGTACTGTCAATTAAAACTACTTCTGATAACTGCTTATGTAATGATTTAAGTTCCTTGTGTAATTTTCTAGTTCGTAAAATTCCTGTTTCATTCCCGAAAACTCTATCCCTTACTTTCTTATAATTAACGCTCCTATCTTCTAAAGAAATATTATGTCTAATTTGAGCAAAATTTATATTGTTTTCTGCGTTTACTCCGGATTCCGGTTCATACAGATCTGCTCCGGATTCAGATTGTACCGCTGGAAGTTTAAATGCCTTTCTCTACATTTCTTGCAGTTAGGAGATGTCACATCTTTCTGACCACATCTATAACAAAAAACCTGTCGTTGAGGTCTTTGGCAATCGAAATAGGAATGACCCTTTTGATCACAATTCCAACACGTTAAAATTCTCTGATTATTATTCTGTCCATTTACTTCCTCAATCATACTCATCTCAGTCTGACAAGGTATTTCCATTTCATGGACTTGCCTTCTTGGCAAGTGTCTACAATATAACTGACGTTCAGCGTTGCGACAAAATTCTTTAAGTTCATCAAGTGTTCTAATCCGAGCAGAAAAAGTTAGCTGCCATAGCTTAAAACTTAGATTTCCTCTGACAATTTCTAATAATTTTTCATCCTCAAGCGGTTGAAACATTTGTTCATTCAACTTCAAGATATTAAAAATAAAATCATCAAAACTATAACTATCCTGCTTAAAATCCATAATTGATTTCAAAATTTCAAAATCAGAATTCTTATGCCTAAATTCCTTGATCAAAGCTGCCTTTAGTTCTGTCCAAGATGACAAACCCTGACGTTTCAAATATACCCAATACCATTCATCCGCTAGCCAGAAGTAAATGGAAATTGGCACACACATGCAACCACGATAAATTTTGTCTCTGTCTAAGAGTCTCTACTCTAAAAATAAAATCATTCACGGAAATACTAGAAGAAATTCCTGAAAACTTCAAGTTCCACCTAGTCAAGTTCCACTAACTCCATAATCATTTTCCCTCATTTCATGATTCGACGCCCGTATATGCTGATCATGAATTGGTACCGAAGGCGGACGATTTTGAGGCTGATTCAATTGTCCAAAGCGATCTTCAACAACTGAATTAATTAGAGAAGGAAGTTGATTTGTTAATGAATGTATGCCTCTTGCTACGCTGTTAGATATAATTTCCTGAATTTGATTCATATCGAAAGCATTACTATTACCTGCATGAATAGGTGATTCATGATTACCCACATTCTCTAAGTCCGGCTGAAAAGTAGAATTTAAATTACAATCACTAACGTTATGAGGTAGGTCCTCGTTCTGCCTAAGAGCTGAACCTAGCAAAGGACGACCTCTAGTTCTACTACGAGTTACTGGCGGAGTAGCAAACATTATTAAAGTTATACAACAACAAAAAAAACTAATAACTATATCAGCAGAAAGACAAATAAAATATTTTGTTAATGAATCAATTGTAATTTATGGGGATTTACGACAAATTAAAGGAAACATATATATATATATATATATATCCTGTCAAATGAAATCTCTAAAACTTAAATTTATCTCAACCAAAAGAGAAAAAAAAAACAATAAATAAAGCAAAATAATAATAAGAATCTGTCGAACTCGTTCCGAAATAACCAATCTATGTCGCAACTTTAAGAAAAAAAAAAATAAATTCTCAAAAAGGACTAACACAAATTTAAGTAACGTTTAGCGCTACCGAAATGCGATTCTATAATCTACACAACGGAACTACCAAATCAGATAAAAACAAACTTACTATTCGCAACTAAATACCAACTATAAGTGTATTCAATAGTTAGGACTAAATAGCAAACTTTGACGCAACTGAAAATCAATTAATAAAAAAAAACTCAACAGGACTATCAAAGCAAACACTAAAGAATCAAATCCGACATACCATGACAATCTAAAAAAAATGCCACTAATTCTTCTAAATCGTTGGGCGCCATTTGTAACAATCAAATTTAAGGCGGGATGTTAAGAATGAGACGATTCGGTGTTCTGGTTGCCGGCTCAAACTCAGTTGGGATGTGTTCTTGTCTCTGCCTATTTTAATATAGCTGTGTTACAAAAAAATAAAGAAAAAGAAAAAAAATAACTAAAAAAAAACAAAGGAACATAAAAGTAACTATAACACCGAAGTAACAAAAAAAAAACGAAATCAAAAGAGAAATATTTGGTTGAGATCATCAGTGAAAAGACTTGTGAAAACAACTACTGATGAGGCCTATCTTACCCACCCTACCTTTGAATACCCCGAGGCCCATAAAACCGAGTATTCCCATAAAAAAAAACTATGTTCCTTTAATTCACCTACCCCATCGTTAATGAAATTAGGTTAACTTCATTTTTTTTTAACTATCAATTACAAATTTATTATTTTTTTTTTTTAATATTAGTTAAACACATTATTTAAAAGAATTCTCTCTTTTCCAATTAATTAAGCAAAATCATTTAAATTCAAAGAAACAAAAAAATAAATAATAATAATACAGAAAATTACCACAAAAAAAATAGAATCCAAAATTATTAATAACTTGTAACTAACTCACCCTTTTCCTTGCGTTGAACAGAGCTCTCTTCATCCAGGATCAGGACTTCCGGTATCAAATGCTTTTAGCTTTATTTCCGGATTACAATTCAAAAAAAAAATTATAATAATTTTGTTCTATCTTTTTATGGCATAAGAACAAAGTTAATTTTTTTTCCTTCTTTTGAATAATCATCAATGAAAGTTAAGTGAGAAAGAAAACAACAAGAATCTTGAAAATAAATAATTATGACAGTTAAATTAAATTGTGAGTGAGAAAAAAAAATTATGACTAAGAAAAAAAAATAAAGAAAAAAAAAATAGACAATTATTCTTTGCCTTCAATAATAAGAGATTAAGAAATATCTGTCGTTATCTCAACGATTTGATTTTTTTTTAATCAATAACACACAAAAATTCCCAGCTTCACTATTCATTTGATTCTTAGAAGAAAATAGCTCTGGTCATAGAATTTTAGTAGCTCAAAAAAATCCAGAGGCTAATAGCGGAAAAAAATCCTTTGGCATCAGTGAAGGAAAAAAAAAATTCACCGGCAACTATATCAGTCACCGGTCTCTTGTAAAAAAATTGCACGAACTAGATATATGCCTTAGTAAGCCAATTAAACAATAGTTCATCCACACACAAAAAGAAAATCACTATTGTTTTTTTTATATATATATAAGAATGTATCTTCCTTTCCTTTATATTTTTTTTTAATAATTAATTTTTTTTCTTTCTTACTACAGCCAATTTTAATTTAGAATGAAAATTTTTTTTAAATTTCTATGACATAATAATTTTCATGAAACAAGCCTACTTTGATTTAAAGCAAACAAAAAGAACAAGTTTAAAAGTAATCAAAAATCATCAAGTGTTCAATTTTTTAAACAAACGTCACAAAGTTTACTTTTCAAAATATTAATTTAGCCGGGACACATACAGAAAGAAAATCATTTCTCCCTCTGTAAATTCACACAGTTGCATTAAGACTTTACAAAGTAAACTTTGCGAGTCTAAAAGGGGTATTAGTATAACAAAATTTTGAAACAATTTATGGATGAGTATCTAGTGCTTTATATTCGGGGAATTAGTAAAACTTCTTAACCCGTTTAATTATAGATTATTAAAAGCAATACATATTTTAAATTTACAGGCAATGTTTCCAACTTATAAAGGTTGTCAGAATCAGAATTTAAGACGACTTAGAAATCGATATTATAAATTTCCAAATTTTCCAAAATATTGTATATTTAAAAAGATTCTGGCAGTTCCAATATTTTGTTATGATCTCACAGTATTTTGTGTTTCGTCGTTCTAAGCTTTTTTCAAGTAACAAGAAAAAAAAAACAAAGCAAAAAAAAAACAAGCAAAATGAATACAAAAGAAACCAAGACGGTTTCATTAAACCAAATCAGAAACTATTTTCAACCTTGATAAATGAAAATTATGACAGATTCTATAAAAACGTAGAATATTAAACCTACATACAACTTACTGGTTAATTTCAATAACAATGTACCTATTAAATTTAAATAATTTTAGCAATTATATGTACATACATACATACATGTTAATATGAGTCGATTGAATTGATCGATAATGTGAAAATAAACGCTAAATGTGTCGTTCATTGTAACAGTAAATTATCTCTTTGTAATTAAATTTCGAGGAAACTAGCCTTTTAAAATCATTGCGTTGGAAAAAAAAGTAACGCAAGTAAACAAATTAACACCATCTATGGGTTTTGGTGCAAATATTGCAGTTGCTTCACTGTTACCGCAAAAGATTTGACTAAATGTGATATTCTACAAGAACATTTATTTATTAAAAATATGGAGTTACACCACTTTTACAATAAACGACACAAATATCACTATTACAATAAATAGTATTACAGTATCTATTAATTTTTCTCTATTTATGTAATTCTTCCACTTACTTGTGAATCGGATTCCACTGAATTAGCATCATTAGTGTGAAATCCTACTATGGCATGTGAAACACCTTATGATCTTACATATGGAGGTGGACGTTCACCTAGTCATCGTCAAAATCATCATCGTCCAGGTCATCCCCATTTTTCATTTTGATGGGTGAATTCTCATCGGAAGCCGATGGAAAGTGGTGATCATTTAACGTTATGGTTCGGGAAGGTGTCTGTACTCTTACAAAGCCTGAAGGATTCTTAGGGAATAAGGAATTTTCTAATTGTATTTCTCGTGGAGCTGAACGTGTTTCTAGATGTTGGTTGTGGCCCAAAACAACTATACGATCGGGTACATTCATATCAATTTTATCATGGTAATTCGTCAGAAATTTCGCCAGTTGCTTTAATACGTTTGGGCACACGCATTTTGTCGTTTATTTCATGAGCAAACTTTGCCACAGAACAACCAACCTTGCTTCATTGTTAATAATTTCATCTAGGCCATTAAATATACGGTGGGTGACTGATGAGGTGTTACCATTTTGTTTAATATTCATGCTAGAATTACTGAAATCGTATCGTGCTGTTGCGTGTCAGCTGACAAAATCCGTAACATTTAATAAGCATGTTGATCATAGACAAAGAATATTCTGTGATGTTGATGCTTATTGAAAATGTGTTGGCAACGTTTGCTAACAAACGTCAACTTCTGGCTTGCATACATACACACACACACGTATAAAGCAAAGTAACAGCTGACACTTTCGCTGGCAGCCTCATGTTCTTACTAACTACCATACAGATTTAAACGACAACTTCAAAAGTAAGACGATACGATTTGTCTAACGAAGCCATCAATCAACATTGGTGTACTTTGTTATCGATTACTGCGATATTTATTAACTATCGGCAGCATTCAATCTCTAGTCATCATTAACAACAACATAGCAGAAGGGAAAAAACAAACGCAAAATAAGTTTGGAATGTCTACTCCAAGAACTCCCACAAAAGCGGAAAAATTGTCGGATACATATCCCTATCCTCACTGCTGGCAAGATAACGAACGTGTTCAGGCATTGTTAGCACCATTTCGGGACCGCAGTGTTAATCCAGAAAACTATGACTCAAAAATGAAATTTTGGCAAGACACTATTCGAGAGTATTGCCTCTTCAAAGGTAAAGCCAACTTTTGCAAACAGGAATTGCAGCATAACTTTACGAAAGGTCAACGTGTGCCATGTTGTTTTGACAACGTGCTAGAAGAAATGCAGAAGCAAAAACTTCTACGTTTACTTAAAGACTATGAATATGATCCTGACAACAGCTGGTCCGGATGGGCAGTGAACAATTTCCTGAAGAAACCTCTCTCCTGGGGACTCGATAGAATTAAATCAAAACTAGGTGCAGTGGATCCCATGCATTCGGGCCTAATACAATTTATTCACTTGGAAGTCATAGGTGTAAGCCTTATAAATATACGCTGTTCCATAAAACACTGATTTTATATTTTACTTCAGAAATATTGCGCTGACTTGCAGCAGCTATTACTAACACCGCCTTATGTGGGAAAACTGCATCACTATGATGATTTACAAAAAGAAGTTTGTGCAGCCTTGAATATTTCAGAAGAAAGTTTGCGAATTTGTCTACACACCTTAAATGTACGAAGAAAAGTTGTTGTGGAATACAAATCAAATAAAAATGAGCTGCAGATACATCTGGTAAAAATACCATGTAAGTAGAAAAATTGTCTTGTATGTAATTGAATTAATTTTTTTATATTCTTTTGCAGCGAACGTAGATAATGATGTCACTATTACAGAAACGGATCATGCTATTCATAACTTGCAAGTAACTAAAACTAATTTAGAAAAACAACTTGAAGATATAGAGATGGATATTAAGAATAATGAAAATAAAGCGAAACAATATATCAAAGAAGATAAACGGCTATTGGCTAAAAGTTTTCTGCGTAAAAAATATTTATTAGAAAAAAATCATGGTATATATACATATATATTTTTTTTAATCAAAGTATGTAGCTTTTCTCTTACTATTTATTTTGAACAACAGAGCGCCGCAGCTTAGCCTTGCACAATATTGAAACTATGTTATCTACTGTTAACGAAGCTCAATTAAATGGCGTCATATTGGATGCCTATAAGTTTGGTTCCAAAGCATTGCAAAATGCCCTCGATGCTTCTAATCTCAAATATGACAATGTTGATGAAATTGTCTCTGATGTCCGTGAAACTATGGATTCCTTTAAAGAAATTCAAGATACTATGGCTAATGCTAATTTAAACGAATCTGTAGCATCTCTCGCCGACGAAGATGAATTGGAAAGAGAACTTAGTGAAATTATGGGTGAATCACCACAGACTACAACTCCAACCAAGCATACAGTACTGAATAAGAATACCAGCGTAAGCATGCCAATGAAGATAGAAATAACTGATTCTGAGTTATTACAGATGTTAAATGATTTAGAAGTGAAAGAAAATTCTCCAGAAAAGGTTGTTAAGAAAAATATATTGTTGTCTTAAATGGCAAAAAAGAAAAATAAAACCATGTAACTACACTTTACCGCAGAAAGTAAATGGTTTAGTGAAACGTTTTTACGTAAAGTTTATTTTAACACAATGTACTATTTAAGTTGTTTATATAATTAATTGTTTTAATTTTTGTAAATAAAAAAGTTTTGAATTATGTATTCATTTTGAAGACATTAGGCTTTTGCATATGTTTGATATACATATGCTAGTATGTATGTATGTATGTATGCACATATCACTCTTTTACTAAAAGAACGTCATAACTCAAAAAGTGGAATTTTTGAGTTAATGATGCGGAACTAATCATCACAAGAAAAGTGAAATTTTCTTTTTCATTCCAATCCATTTTTGTTTGTAGATTGAAAACTCTAAACTCGTTTTCTGGCAAACTAGTTTTTTTGAGTTATGATGTTTTAGTGAATAGCAATGTGTATTTTGTGTACTGTAGTTATCTTTTAAGGCTATGAGGGTATGACTGTAAAGTACAAAACACAACGCTTTAAGTTTCAGAATTTTGTAATGGGAACGGCATTAGTCCTTTTATGAGACCAAAGAAGAATCTTGCATAGAGTCAATTCCGGTATATCCGTTTCCGCGACAACTGGGGTCTACTGTTTCATTTGAAAGCATTTTCTTTCATTTCGAATTACAGAGTAGAACCCCAGGGTTCTTAGTTCAAGTTTGCTCAAATAAACCTTTGTAGGACACTCCTACTAGTGATAGGGACTTTTGAGCTAAATCGGATAGTCTACGATACTGTAGTCAACCATATGGGAAATTTTTGTTTGACAGTGTTTCCAAAAACAAAATAAATAGTCTTGGTTATTAATTTTATTGCTAATTTAAATTTTATTGATATATATTTTTTTTTTTGCTTTGTTGTGTAATTTAAAACGTGTGTGTGACGTTAATTTAAATTTTTGTTATTACAATAGATGCAAACAAATTAACAAGAATTATTTAATTTACAAAAATTTTTAATTTGTTTCAAAAATATGTATATGTATGTATGTACGACTTAACGAAAAAGAAATAAAATTGAAAAAAAAACGGAATAAAATATAAGTTATATTTTCATGCACAGCCCATTGAAAACTGTTTTATATTGTTAAGGTTATATTGTACATTTTCTTTTGGAGTATAACAACAAAGATATTTTTTTTACTTAACTAATTTAACACAAAAACCTTAATACAAAAAAAGTGATGATTTTTGTTGTGGGATCGATTTTCAGCGAGAGAATCTACAGCATACGCAATTAAATTGAATTTAATAAATTAAATTGCTTTATATGTAAAATTAATTAGAGGAAATAATTTAAATCGAAATAAAAGAATTAATATACAAACATTTCTGTATGCAATGTATCTCGAATAGTTTCATTACTAATCAGCACATTTTTTAAAGATGCTTTATTCTTCGAAAGTTTAAAAAAAGCAATTATATAACGTTATAAATAGTTTATAAAGTTGTTAAAATAAATTATGTAGATTTTTCCTGTTCTTACAGATGTCTAGAAAACGAAACTTAAGTAAAAGTTAATTGATATTATTTGATTAATTTAACGCTTATGACGACCACGTATAAATTGCAGAGTCTTTTGCATAAGAGGTGCCTTTTTGGGACGAATCGCTGAACTGGCTGTAATTTTGTGTGTAAAAAAATTTAATAAGCAAAAATCGTACAATTATAAAATTCAAAATTTTAATACTTACAGACTTGTGCATTATCTCTAACAGCAGCTGAAACTTTCAGTCTTTGATCGCCCATTTTGGCTGCATTGGGCGTTACACTTGATAGTGATGCTACGCGAGCAGCTGGTGTGGCAACTAACTGAGCTTTTGTACCGAATTGCTCCTGTTTCTTAATAACATTACGCGGCGGCTTGACCATTGAATCAACAAAAGCTAATTGTGTTTTGCGAACAGGAGCAGCAGCTATCTTTTGAGAAGCCTTAATGGAATCTTTTAAAACGCTAAGCTTTCGTTCTTCTTCTTCTTGGCAACGCTGGAAATAAAAACGTTTTATGTTAGGTTCAAAGTTATACGCAAAAGCTTAAATAAAAGGTGTGTTGTTCAATAGCTAAAAGTCGTTGCAGGAAATGTTCACATACTGGTCAAATCAGTAAGGAACGAGTGCCAAAAAGTTAAAAAAATAGTAAATAAGCAACTGTAAGTCTGTGCAATTCTGTATGCAAAAATACGTTAATGCATTATTATTGCATTTTAAATTCTATTTATAGTTAACATTGCAGCAATTAATTTAAACATAGCACTGATAAAAAATATTGTGCACCAAAAATTTAAATATGCACATCATGTGATTTATTATCTTTTGCCCCATTTCAGTACATACTCGTACATATGTATATACCAGAGAACTGCATGAGTTCATTCACTTTTGCTGTCCACTCACAGTTACAGTGCTTTTTTTTTTTTTTTTGCTTACAACTGACTGCCATTAACTCACTCTTTCTTTTCAAGTAACGTTTGCAAAAGTAAATAAAAAATTCTTACTTTTATTTGATTGTTTTGTAAAATCATCAAAGTACTCACAAAAGCACCCGGAAAAAATTAAGTCTTAAGTGCGTAAATGTTTTCAAACATTTTTAAAATAACTTTAAAAAACATTTAAAAAATTTAACATTATTAATTCAGAAATAATAAGAACAAGGTTTTTTTAAACAAGTTTTCAAAATAATCATACTGATTCGCTGCTTTTGTGAATCATATGAATAAACAGAAATTGCAAGCAGTGAATATGAATTATGCATTAGCATCTTATATTAATTTAAAAAAAGGAAAAATTATGCCGTTTGATTAGTAATCTTGCAGATCTCTGAAAAATATATATACATTGTATTTCAAAAGGTTTTCAATAATTTTTAGGGCCTGTGCCACGATGTCGACAACATTCGACTTGTCGACAACCTGGTGAAAGTCTTATTCGTCATTGCTGACGTCAACAAAATTTACTTGCAAACTTTTGCTAGTAACTCTGGTTTTAGACTCGGCAGTTTTAGTTGCTCAACTTTTGATTTTGTATGGGAGAGTTGAGAAAGTAATATGTATATATCTTTTGTAATATCTATCTTTTTCTTTCTCATTATAAATCAAAAGTTTAGCAAGAAAAACTGCCGAGTCTAAAACCAGAATTAGGACTGTAATTAAACACATCTTTTGTTTTCATTGGCTCCTTGAAGAAGATTTTTAACTACGTGAACACTCAACAATTAGTAATAACTTTTGGCCAATGAGCATGAACACTTTGTTTTTGTTTTGAATGAAAATATTTAGATGTACTTACAACAAACATTTCTTTCCATGATTCATTTTCAATGCGCTTTTTAGTGCGATAGTTGCGCGAAACGTGTTGCTGCCACAAGACATCACTATCTTCCATAAGGTAGGGATTATACTCTTCAAAAACATATAATTGTTGAGGTGTAGCACGTTCCAATACCGGCTTTAAAACTTCAAATGGTACACCGCCCGTGTATTCCAAAGCTTTGTTTTAAAGATAAATAAAATGTATGTTAAAAAACAAATTTCTATATAAATTACGCATTTGCATATATCGATGGCTTAATATAAAAAAGGTGTATCTTAATTTTTTTCAAAATCTCTTTAAAGAACTAAGTAAGAAACCCTTTAAACTGTTTCTTCTTCTGTAAAATGTCGAAAATTCGAGTTACACCTTTCTTATATTAAGCCATCGATATACAAAACAACAATTATTTACCATCAATATTCTTTTGCAATAATCTTATGCACATATCAAATAGACTGGGTACTTGAAAAGTTTGACCGATTCGCACACCAGAATAAATTTTTGTCCTAAAAAAATATTAAAGCCATACAATATAAATTACATTAACATGTAAAATAAAGCTTAAGCGAAATAGTTTTTGAATATTGTTTTTGACGAAAATCCATTACTTATGATAGTAAATAATCGATTTCGTCAAAAAATTAAGTTGGAATATTATGTGACTTCAGCTTTTCTTGCGGTTATGGCACAACATCTTTGAAAAATCAGACCCTGTTCGAAATCAAAATTTTATTAAAGTAATTTTAAGTCTATGCATAAAAAGATTTAATTAAATTTAATTAACGAATAGCTTGATTATTGATTTTTAAAGAGCAATTGGGTATTTTTTGCTCTTCATTTCAAGTTAATTCAAGTGTCATTTGATTTCAAGGTTAACAAACAATCACTGACGCAATTTTAAATCGTTAATTGATTTCGAAGAAGTCCTGAATGTTTGCAAGCATCATCACATAAAATCCAAAAGACCGTAACTAAAAATTCATAATATGTGCATACCTCATTGTTTTTGATGAAATCCCATGAGTAATAGCTTCGGCATCGGTAAGCGTACGCACAGGTTTTGACGTAGAGGAAGAATTATTAAAAACGCAGTCCATAACTGTCTGATTAAGAGGCATAGGCTTATAATTTGTGGATATTGTAGGTAATTCCAAAACAATGCTTGGATCTAATGGCTCTAACTTAGCAGTAGGTGCCAATAAGTCCGGTTTCTTAAAAAGAAATAAAAATATTATAGAAAATAAAGATTTTTTGCAGAAATGTATTTGCATGAATAACTTACCATAGTTTTCGAAGTAGTTGGCATCGCATAAGATGTAGAGGAATTTGATGTTAAAATCATTCTTGTATCATTTGTTTTGTTTGAAATAATGCTGCTGCTACTACTGGCATTACTTGTTGTTTGTCTGTGAGTGTTTGTATCCTTTTTAGTTGCACTTGTACTATTTAAGGGAGTTGAAGGAGACTTCATGGATTTTTTGCCTTTTTTGACGGGCATATTGAGCATACCCAAAACATCATCAAAATTTGCACCCATCGACGAATCAAAACTATCATCTACTCCCTCTTCTTCGGCTGCAATTGGGGGTGAAGAAGATTTGTGTAGTTTAGCCGCTTTGGGCTGTGGCGATTTAAATTCCACAGACTCATTATCGGAATTAAGACGCCTTTTGCGTACTGCATTGTTTTGTTCTTTGGTTGCGGATTTAGAAGATGATGATATCGAAGAGGACTTAGGTGCATCCTTAGACGATGATGAGTGAACCGTATGGTTTTCCTTCAATGAAAAGAAGTTATTTAAATTCTTGTTAAAATTAAAATAAACTTACTTCTTTTAAGCGCTCTTTGTCTCTTGATGAGCTCTTATGTTTACTCGAGCTTTCTTTATCTTTCGATGAAGATGAATGGCTGTGTTTGTCCTCTTGCTTGGATCTCGAACTTTTCGTATGACTACTGATGTTGCTGCTGCTGTTTTGCAATTCATCCTTTTTTTCTTTAACCGATTTGGATTTCTCATCGCGATTTTTATCATGTCTTTCTTTTTCTTTACTATGATCTCGTTCTTTGTGTCTATCTCTACTACTTTTATGTTCCTTTTTCTCCTTTTCTCTTTCCTTATCCTTGTGCTCGCTGCTACCACTGCTTCTGATTTTGTCACTAGATGATGACTTGTGTTTTTCATGAGAGTTTTTTGATGCTTTCTCAATATTTTGATGGTCTAAAGATGATGAAGTTTGATGTTGACCATTACCACTACTGCTACTATGAGTCCCTTGTTTTTTATTATGTTTATCGTTACTGCCCTCATGTTTCTGAACTGTGGTATTACGGTTGTGATTTTCATCGCCCTCTCCCTCATGTGTTATTGCTGTACCGCCATCACCGTTCGCATCGTTATGAGTTTCATTTTCCTGCGAGGTTGTTTCCATTGGCTCTTCTTCGGCGGCTACCATTGCTTTCCATTTTGTAACCAAAGTTTTAGCTGCCACTCCTATTTCACCATTGAATTTTCTTAAGGAGTTCACGGTTTTACCAATACCAGTCTCTTGAAGGTGTTCAACTTTAATCGGTAACTTGTAGAGTTTATTTATGCAGTGAAGTAACTGAAAAAATATACGAAAATTTAAATTTAACAACTAAAAAATTCTTACTTGTAAAAATTCTAATTAAGGGCGGAACCTAAATTCAAAAATAAAAAATAATCTCACCCCTAGATAGGTACATAACCGACTTTCTGCACAAGATATGTAGATTTAAATACAAAAAGAAATACAGAAAGGAAGAAGAAAATGCTTTCGAATTCGCATGTTATTAGCATTGCAATTCGAAAGCATTTGGTTTCGTTTCGAATTGCAGAGTAGACCCTCTTCAGTTTTAGATAAATGAAGCGAAAAGTTAGAAAACGCTGATTGGAAAAAAGTACCAATAAGAAAATAACATCTGCTATAGACAACAAATTTTTTGTTGTATAAAAGTTATTTATTCATATTTAACATATTGTGCATACATACATATGTACACGTTTAGGATAATTAGTTTAGTATGAATGAAAATGATTTATTTGCGATTATCGATTTGAGTTTTTTTAATATCTAATAGTATAAACAAAACCTTTGCAAACAAAACGTTGCATTTAAGTGAAACAAAACGATTTAAAGATTTTCAAATCATTTTGAAAATCTTTTTTAAGTCGGTGATTTTAGTGGAAGTAATTTTTGTTAAAAATTCAAAGTGGTTTATTGAATTTTGTCAGAAAAACTTACCCTGGCCTCATTCTCTTGGCTGCTATCAATGCTACGTTGATAATGTTGTATAACTTCAACTATGGAGGTCATGTCTTTAATGCGAGAAGTATATGTAGTTTGTTTTTAAATTCACAAAGTCAAGATACTTAATTTTAGTGTTAAAATTTTTAATTATTTGCTTATATACTTGTGGTACATGTGTATATGTATGAGCACTAGTATATTTCTTGGTGTCGCAAAAAAAGAAAACCCACTGTAGACGACGTGCTACTTTTCTCTGCCGTGTGTATGTGTTTTAGCAGCTTTAATTAAACGTATGCTCCAAGAATTTTCACTTTAGGCACAAATTTAAAATTAATATGCACTTTTTTACTTATTTAGCACAATTTGTTTAATTATAGGGCGATATTATATATTTTTCACTTGCAACAAAGAAATATTTTTAACCAGAAAAGCCACTACTGTAAAAATGAAATGTCTTTTTGTTGTTTTTGGTTTGCCAGTGATAGCAAAGTGGTGATTTTTTACTTAATATTTTGTATCACCACGAGAAAATTATTTATAGATAGTTATGCTAGCGAATTTCTAGAGCTGTTGTTCACTTAGAATGTCACAATTATACTGATGGAACTTTATGAAGTACGTTTATTTATATATGATTTTTTAAATGTACGCTCACGAAAGAACAGAAGGATATAGCACCTGTTGATACGTGTTCTGCCCTACCTAATTATAATGGTTACATGCTTCATAAAGCACAGGTAAGACCTAATTAACACACATAAAGTTCTCACGCTCAAGTTTTAATTTGGTATGAGAGCATATATACCTCTCTCTTTCTTTCTCAGTATAGTATGTTGTGTACCAGCGATTTTGCAGGTAGATTTTAAGATATGTCACACACTAATTACATTTTAAAAGCAATACTTTTATGATGTACTTACCCATGCAAATGTAGTAGTGTTTAATGCACGAGTATTATATGTGACCTTTATTTTTTGCATAAACCCAAATTTCTTCTCTCTTTCTTAGTTTTATGCATGTGTATAACTAATATTCGAAATTTTGTAAGAAATAAATAAATAAATTTACAAATATCCTTTATATTTGATACATTTATGCAAGAGAGGAGAAATTTTTCTATTTATTTTTGATATTATGCTATGATGTATATCATAATATTTGTTTCACAATGATCAAACCAAATTCCTATGATTGTGAATTCAAATATATATATTTGAACCATTTATGAATATAATCCCAACTTTGCTCTAAATTAAAATAAATAGTTGACAGCACTATAAATAGTAAAACTCAGCAATATGCTCCGACAATTTGCAACTGTGTAATTGAACAGCTTGTCCGAGTGCTTGTTTATTTTAAAACATTTTGCGCTATAATTTGTAAAATTAGTTTTCTTATTTTAAAAAATACATACATACATTTTAATATATGCTTGTTTTGTGGTAGAACTTTAAAATGGGTGAAGAGTTTAACATTTTCAAAAATCTGGATGATTTAAAAAAAAGTAAGTACAGAAATCTCTGCTCTAAAAATTCGTGAATATTTGTAAGTGTTATGAAAATATATCTTAGCAAATTTGTTGGACCAACTTAAGTGTCTGGAATCTACAAAAACGGACATCGGCAGTCCGAGTTTAGAAAATGACGAATTTGATTTTGATTCCCTTATGAATGGTGATATTAAACAGAGTCCTACAAAAAGGCAGCAAAACATTGGAAACGTTGCAACATCCGAAAAGAAAAGGAAGAAAAATTCCAAAGCCCGGCGAAGTTCTATATCAAGTGATGGATCCATGTCACCTACGCTGGATTTGATAAAAAATTTAGGTAAGAAATTAGAAGACGAGATGCCGATTAGTAGAAGAACGAGAAGATCTTTGGGAGCAGTTAGCGAAATTAGTGATAAGGATACAACTTTGGAAAGTGTTGAGCCTTCATCATCGAAACAAAAAGCTACAGGCAGAGGTAAAGGTAGAGGACGGGGTCGCGGTCGTGGTCGTGGTCGTGGTCGAGGCAAAGGCAGAAGCAACAACTCCACTTTGCCGAATGAATCTGCAGAAAGTTCTCAATGCATTTCTTCAAATTCGTCTTTAAATGAAGTGTTAACTCTCGATGACGAATCATCAAATTGTGATAACACACCTTTAACTTTGATGGAACGTTTTTTGCAAAGAGGACTTGGACGCCAACGTGTTATGCGTGGGCGGCGCCGGTGTCTGGCAGAACGTGCAGCCCGCTGCACGCCAGTTGATTGCATTGATTTAATTTCGAGTCCCATGCCCCGCGTTGAGGGCTTCATTGACCTAGATTTATATACAGAACAACCACAACGCGTAACGCGTAGTAAGAAAAATCAAGTTGAACAGAGCGTTGAGTCAGGAAAAACGAAGAACTCTACTAATGAATCTGCTATTTCTACTTTGGACATTTCATTTGATGAGGACAATCCGGAACTTAATATAAAGGTTAATTGGAAAGGAAAATTGGAAGGATTTAAGCTACGAAAACATCAAAAGTTTTCCAAAATTTTTGAGCAATTAGCTGAACGTGAAAATATCAGTATTGATAGTGTTGTTTTCAATCTCAATGATCGCATAATTATGGCTGACGATACGCCCGATTCAATTAACTACAAAATCTTTCATTTTATTGGTAAGTACACTTTCTTTTAAACTACAACTTGTAAAAATCTTAAAAATGTGCATATTGCAACAATGATGATGACCAATGCTCGCGGCATGTTGGGGTCTTTCATCAGATTTTTCTCAAAAACCATGGAAAACACATACATTTTTATGTATATACTTATTGAAATTGAAATTTTACACATTGGGTAAAAATTTCAAAATTAAAAGCAATTAAAAGTTATTGCTTTTTGATTCAGTATATGCGCTATAACATGTTCGATAAAGTCTCAAGTTATGAGCTACAAATTTAAAGAAGTGCAAAGAACACAATTCAGAAGTGTAGTCAGATGGAAAACATTACTTTAATATATTTACTCAGTTTTAACACTTACGATTACTTACAGTGGTTTTGGACTCCATTTATAAAATGTCAATCCGGGATTTTTTTTTTCATTTTGTGGTCTGAATATACATACATACATTTCACCAAAATGAAGAATTAATTTTATTTGAGCAATAATTATGAAATAAAATCTGTTACAAGCTGGTAGTTTTTAAAATTTAACATTGATTAAATATAAACATAACAACATACGTATATTTTAAGTGAGTTAAACATAATTACAAGATCATAAAAATATAAACATGTTAGATATTAGATATTCATTGGAAAAAATCATCATTAGGAAACGATTAAAACAAAAAACAACCCCTATTAAGGCAAAGAACACTTGTTGCTCATGCAGGTAGTCAAGGTTAATTAAGGTGCTCGTGTTTATTATTATCAATTCATTTTGTTAGGATACTTAAGAAGTAATTAATAACTAATTATTAGTATATTGTAATAGGTTTTTGGTCCAGGTAGCTATGTATTGCAATTTGACTTTTCTGGAAAATGCGTCGGAGAAGTGAAAATTTCCATTAAAACAAAATAAATTTCTAAAATTAAATAAACGTGAGAATTTCAATGTGTTTTCTCTCTCTCTCTCTCTCTCTCTCTCTCTTTCTCATTCTTAACAACGGTGAATTTTGTATGATAAACAAAAACAAATTTTTTAAATTTCGTCGGTTGATTATTGGCTTGCGGCACAGTATATTCAAAATACATTATGTCTGCAGCAAACCAATAACCAACCGACGATTTATGCAGTTTTGTTTTTATTCAAGAAACTGTATTGTTGTTTTACTTTATGATTTTTATTTTTTCGAGCAGAAATAATTGTTATTTTCTGATTTTTATTTTTTCGGCTAGAAATGAGAGTTATTTTCTGATTATAATTTTTTTCGAGCAGAAATAAAATCAATTTCTGAGATTCCGCAGTCGAAAAAAACATGGCACTATTTTTTTTATCACTTATGATATGGGTATTAATTAAAAGGCATTTTCGGTATTTTCCAATGGAAAAAAATTGTGGAATCCCCACACATTGATCTCATCTTAGTAGTTATGTATGTACATAAATATGCACATATGTTCATATGTACATATATACATACATTTATACACACATACATACATATGTACCAGGGAACTGCAACGAGTGATCGGAAAAATAATCATACGTAATCAATATCCTAAAAACATGTCTTTTTGTTGAAAAAATCAAACTTGTTCAAAACACACATATTCGTTGCTAAGTTTTAATCGCTCAAGTGAGTGGAATGTTGTTGGATATGATTTCTAATCATGCGTAGCATCAAACCAATCAGTTCGAATGATTGGTTTTTTGGCTCGACAATGAGTGTTTTGAACAAGAACATAATGCGAAAGGAAAAAATTTTCGTTCTAATCAGCATCAAGTAGTTGATGCAGAGTGAAAGTGAAAATGAAAAAAATCATTGTGTATGAATGTTGTATTTATAAAGAGCCAACAAATCAATGTTTAAGTATGTATGTGTACGTGTACTTAATTTAGGAGTTTCATATCAGGGATGGTAAAAGTAAAGAAACTGTGTTTTTTATGAAACTTATATTTAGTTATATATTTTTAAGATTCAAAGACAAAAATTTTTATTTCTCTAAAATTTAAAAAATTTTAGTTACATAGTTTTGATATGTATAACAGCAAAAGTCTTGCAATTTTTCAAAACATTGTAACCATTTATTCAGTAAAAAAATTTACTGGTAAATCCTTATATATCAGTTGTGTTTGTGCAATATAAGTTTTCTTGACATACATATGTATGTATGTGCAAGCAATTTAGCTGTTATTAATTTACAAGTACAACAATTTCATTCATTTATTGTCACGTATATATAACAGGCAATTTAAGACCAAAAATTGCTGCTAACATTTTTTACGGCCTTGTATTTTTCTAAGCTATTAAATATTTACTGCATTATTTATAAAAAAAATATATTATAATTATTAAAGGTCTATGACAACTATCGTAAAGAAAGTTGTTAAATAAGCTCTTAATAAGCATCAAACATATTTTGTAAATAAGAAGGTTAAACTTTAAGAGATATAAAACAGGTTAAACGAGTTCCCCTTATGTAAGTTCTTTTGAAGATTTTGTAATTAATACTCGTAGTTAAATGAAATACCGAAGTATATTTATTTGACATAAAGTCTTTATTTATTTAATTTGAAAATTTGCTTGTTTTTATGATTAAGCGATTGTCTGTATGACAGTAGACTTCAACCCAAAACATTTTTGAATTTAGCTAACAAACTTCTTATGTTTATAGTACGACTCTTAATGCACAATCGAATAAAGATGCTTGTTTTGTAAAAATTTTTGTTTGAGGCTTTCAAACTTATTATGTTTGTATATTGTGATTCTCAATATAGTATTAAGAGTCTTACTATAAACATACGAAGTTTGTTAGCTAAATTCAAAAATGTTTTGGGTTGAAGTCTACTGATGAGTTCCAAAAAGCGGAAAAGAAATGCATATAGACAATCGCTTAACCATAAAAACAAGCAAATTTTCAAACTCGTAGTTAAAAAAATCGTCGGCTTGTTTCTGGTTTGCTGCAGACATAATGTATTTTCAATATACTGTGCCGCAAAGCAGAAACAAGCCGACGAAATGGTGCACCTCTTTTATAATTGGAACAAAAAGAAAACTCCAATTTTCCACCCCTGTTTGACATGTTTGTGTGTGTGTGTTTTAAAATAACTTGAACGAACTTGACTACTTTAATTTTATTCAACGTCAGCGCTTGTTCACATAGAAGTTTGAATAAACCAAGTTCGATCACTCCACTCACAGTTATTCCAACGATGCGTTCGTTTCTATGATGCTGATTATATTCAACATTGAGTTTTGTTGCATGATTAAAACTGAATAAAACATTTAATGTATGTGAATGAATTGAGTAAAACATGTTCGATCCCTCTACTCACAATCATTCCAATGAATAGATATTAGAACGATGCTGATTTTATTGTACGTTGAATGTTTTGTACGTGATTAAATGTGAGTAAAAATTTTATTGTATGAGTAAATCATCGAAAACCATGAAAATTGCGGCTCACTGATATGTACATATGGGTAATTCCAGAAATAATTTTTTCAAAAATTTTGGTTTTAATTTGAATAATAAAGCTGAAAGGTTTATAGTTTATAAATGTAAAAGATTTTTTTTTAGATTTTTTTGACCGAAATATAGGACTGTAAAAATAAATATGTGTTTTTTGATGAGCCTTTTTTCAGCTATTATTTAAAGTAATAGGTATTATTTATTATTTTTTGTAATTTAAAAATTTTCTGCTAACAATAACCTTACGAATGAGCACAAAAGAAGGAGAACGGAGTGCTAGTAAAGGCAATTTTTTCAGTTTGCTTTCACTTATATCTTAGGGTAATTTTCACCAATTCTATTTAAATATCAATTCATGTTTAAAGTGGTTTTTCATATATTTTATTTTATTTTTTCAATGAAAAACAACTTTTAAATATGAATTGATATTTAAATAGAATTGTTGCAAATGGCCCTTCATGTCGCATCATAATCAATCAAAAACTCGATTCCGAATTTTTCTGTAGTTACGTCCGTTCGCATTTAAGGTAACCATATACTACTCCTTCATTGCTTTAAAACACTTAAGATATACATATTTATGTATATTGGATATTTCCATTGCTTTCTTGTTTCTTTCTCAACTAAAAGTGTACGAATGTCGCGTCCGTTACCTGGGAATTGCCCATATATTATATATTTCTTACCATAATGTAACTTCCATTTCTGTTAGAAAAATTAGAAATCAGAAACTATTTCTGCTTGAAAAAATAAAAATCAGAAAATAACTTTTATTTCTGCCAAAAATATAAAAATCAGAAAATAAAAATTTTTCTGCTTAAAAAATATGAATCAAAAATTTTAAAATCATTCGAGTTTCGAAAAATATAGTTGAAAACAACTGAAATTGTATGATTGGAAACGTTGTCCGATGTTTTCTTGTACTTGATTTTTTTCTTTAAAAATTCAAGCATAATTATTATTTTCGGTCTCTGGTTTAAAACTGCAAATTGAATGTTAAAAATTTCTAAGGTTTATTGGTAATTCGTTGAATACTTTATACGATCTCACTCAAAATGATCTTTCGAAGACTGAGTTGTTAATTTGAGGTATGATATTTGTAAATTTCGAGTAAATCTTGAAAAACGAAGCAATTGTTGTAGACAGGGATTTGTATTAAATTTTATAACCTCTAAAAGTATGTATAAAATAAAATTGGAATTTTAATAAAGTCCTGGAAAAAGCAATTCAGAAATTTCTTACCACGTTCGGAAATATGACCAAAAATTCTTAAGCTAAAAATTAATTGTAATAAATATGTACATATGTGCCATAAGTAGATAATGGACCAGGTTTGATACGATACGGACGGCCAATTTCAGTATAAAATTTATATGAATGATTTGAATGATTTTCTAGACGAGTCGCCTGTCTGACTTCTGGGAACAAGGTGTTATTTTTATGGGCAAATATCAGTTGCAACTATAGAAAGATCTTAGTATTTCATTTCATTTTATATGAAACTATAGATATGTGGCCATTAATCGACAAATGCTTGTCAAGTGATAGACCCAAAAACGCTAACGTACCACCGAATGGTACATGGACTCCGTTAAAAAAAATAAAAACTGTAATGCACGAATAGCCGTAGTTGCTTCGGCCAGAAGTGATTGCCTTCGATTTGGACGAACTAAAGTTTAGTTTATTGTTGACTGCCCATTTGTTGACAGGCCATCCCTGAAACTTCCCTCAGGTTCTTAAGTCCAAAAAAAAAATAGTCTGTATAGAAAATCGATTTGACTAAAAATTACGGAGTAGTAAAATAAAAATAATTTCTTCTCAAATTTTCGGCAACGATATCCCTCAAATCATTTTACTCATTTCGTTCAAATTTGCAGCTTCCCATACACTTTTTAATTCGATTTGACGAACACTTTTGAAGTTATTAGAAACAAACGAACGAATAAGCCGATTTAATAAAACCGACGTGTTTTTTTGAGGCTAAGAGCTGATTACATTTTGAACTTGATTTAAACTGACTTCAAAAAGAAGCGCACTAATAAGTTAAACATAATTTAGATTCAGTAAACTAAAACATTTTTATATGTGTTACCTATAATGCTATTCGAAGTCGGTGTCGGTTCAATATATGTAAGTAATCGATCGAATGTTTTCTGTCTACATCGTGAACCAGGCAACAAATAAATAAATAAATAAAAGTTGAAGGGACAAGTAAAAACTTTTTTTTTTTTGAGAAAAACATTAAACAAAATAATAAATTATTTTTTTTTAGATGGCCGAGTTCTAACAAGTCGCTTCAATTCACCGAAAGCTGTAGCAGCAGCCAGTAAAAAGCGTGATGTTAATCAAGTCACTCTTAAAATCCAGTCGGATAAATGGAAGCGACCCTTACAAATAAACCTCATGAAAACTGATAAATTTCGCATTTTATATATAAAATGTGCCGAGGAATTAAAAGTTGGCGTAGATCAGTTAAAGTTGAGGTAAGTTATTAAAAAAAAATAATAAAAATTTTCATTCCTTCTACATGAGATACGCACACACAATTGAAAAACAATATTTATTGCTCTATTTCAGTTTTGATGGTGAGTTGTTAGAACTAAATGATACTCCCACGGATCTCGATTTAGAAGGGGGCGAAGCAATTGATTTGCGTATAAAAAATTGATCCCTTCGTATAAATATTTATATACTAATACTTTTTCTATTAAATATTTAAATAGCCTATGCGACTGGCTGTCGTTTTTAAATTCCCTCTTTCTTTCTATTCCATTATTTTTATTTTATTTTTATTTTTGTAATCTGTTTTTAATTTTGTGCTATTTTTATTTATTTTTTGTTTTGTAACCTATTTTTGTGATTTAAAACGGTTTTTTTTTTGGTTTTTGTAAAAATTCTGAATTTATTTTATTTTTTTTTGTTTTTCATAAACAAATCTGAGTAAATGGGTGGGAAAATGTTTAAGCAACGTGTTGAAGTAAGCTTTTTTTTTGCATGAATGGTACACACGATGTAATAGCTGGAGAAAATATGGAGATTGATGTGTCTAATGCTGACGTCGAAGCGAATTGTGTAAATGTAATTCCCCATTGCTTAGATCTTGATTTAGACATTTTTTTTTGGTTCTGTTGGCGATATTTTATTTAGTTTTTTCCAAATAAATATTTCATTACTATTTTGCATTACAATAAAGTTTAAAGGAAGTAAAGTTTTTTCTATTATTGAGCCTTTGTTTAAAACTTTACAAATTCTTGTGAACAACAGAAAAAAAGAAAACTTCCTTAATTATAATATTCAATTAAAAATACACACATGCATACTTACATTACATTAGTTTGTTATAAACTATATACTCAATAAAAACGATAAAAAACACTATGCCAATGGTGCTTTTGATAAAAAAAAAACATATTTGGGGGATTCGAACGGTAGTCATAAAGGTCATATTGTCATAATGTTTTAAATTATTTACATATAATTGATTTTGGTGTTGTTTTTGCTTTCAAACTATAATTTTAAATCATTATAACAATATGACCTCTATGATCACCGTTTGACTATCCCCAATCATATAAAAAAATTTGCTATTAAATCTTTAGGTAAGTTTTTGAAATTTAATAATCTCCATTTATCGTGGTTGGCGTATTTCGACTTCGAACTACAACGTTTTTGTAATTGATTCAATAACATCGCAAAATTTTTTCTTTAATCTAGTACGAAAATGTTGTGGTTGAAGTTGAAGTTGAAAAACGCCAACTACGACAAGGTATTCGGTAAGTAAATTAAACCAGGAGGGTTATTATGCAATCCTAATCGAACTGAAATGTTTTCGAATTGTAATGTTATTAACATACAAATTCGAACAGTTTTATTTTCGAATCGAATTACATATTAACCCGCCTGGTTCACACACATCAAGTTTCCTTGCTCAAACTTAGATTTTATTGTAGGGTCTCGAAGGCTATGTGACAAAAACTTGGCACACCACTAAACCTATAATTACTGAGGCTGCTAAGGCACATATTGGCTCAAAAAATCAAAACCGTAAGCAGTGGGTAACTGACGACACATAGGCATTGGTAGAAGAGAGAAGAGAGCTGAAAGCGGCTCTCAACTCTGCCAAAACGCGAAACCAAAGATAAACACACATGGACAAACAACATAGCCACAGAAGCTCAAGCGTCAGGCGACACAAATCGCAGTGGAGATCTTTACAAACTCGTCAAAAAGCCCAACATACCTGGGAAACCACTAAGAAATGATGATGGCCTACTCATAACGTCCAAAGACGAACAGCGTGATCTATGGGCCGAGTATTATTCCTCAATGCTATCCCCGAGGCAAAACTATGACGAGTTAACGAGTATATGTAATAACCACCCATGAAAATATACAAAATATACAGGGTGTCCGCCGGCAAGGTGTACTACTTTGTTTTGCCGCCATTTTGGTAAACATTACGTGAAATTTTTGGGAGAAACAATGATTTCGAAGAAAGAGGGCCTGTAAGTGATAGGCCCAAGCATGGACCACAACGAACTGCAAGATCAGCTGAAAACATTACTGCTGCTCAAGAAAACAATCCATCAACCTCAATTCGAGCCCGCGCTTAGAAGCTTGGTCTTCAAAGAACAACTTTGGCCACAATTTTGCACAAGGATTTGCATTTGTTTCCACAAGACCATTTACGCTGCCGTACATATGCCAATTTAATCAAAAATTATAAACAAACAAAGTAGTATACCTTCCCGGCGTACACCCTGTATCTGCCATTAAGACGCCCAAGGACAACAAAAGTCCAGGTAATGATAACATATCGTCGGAACTTCTCAAAATAGATCCTGAGACCAGTGCACAACTCTTTTTTCCTTTAAATGAAAGTGTACCTGAAGAGCTTAACGAAGGCATAATAATAAAATTGGGAAAAAATTGGGCAACCTAACTAACCGGAGCGAGGTATCACTCTGCTCAGTATGGTGAACAAAATAATCAGCCATATAATAACGAAAAGAATCTCTGATGCTATAACACTCAGAAAGCAACAAGCTGACTATTTTCCAAATAAATCATGTATTGATCATATCAATACACTCAGAATAATAGTGGAACAGTTGGTCGAATGGCGGTCTTCTCTTTATCTGATATTCATTGACTTCGAAAAAGCATTTGATACTCTTAATCATAATGTCATTTGGAAATCCCTGCAATGTAAAGGTATTCCACACAAAATAAGTCAACGCATTGAAAGCATACATGTTACAGAAAAATTAATGTTGGCACAGGAGTTCGGCAAGGTTGCGTGATGTCACCAGTTCTATTTAACATTGGGTTGGATATCGTCATGAGCCATGCTGTCGGGTAGTAGAAGTATTGGTTGGTAACTTCTAAATTGGTTAAATGATCTTAAATATGCGGATGACATTTGTCTTCTCTCTCACCGATACTCCGATATGAGTATGTAATTGCATCGTCTTATGGAGCTGGCTAAGAACGCTGGTCTTAAGATTAATATTGGCAAAACTAAAGTGATGCGATTAAACACAGAATACTCAAACAGCTTTATAATTGATAATGTGTCTCTGGAGGAGGTTAATTCGTTTTGCTACCTCGGAGCTGCCATTGCAACATCAGGCGGTTCGGGTGCAGATATTGTCAATCGAATAAAGAAGGCGACTCAAGCCTATGGCCATCTTAATAAGATATGGAACTCTTCAATTTTCTCTCGCCGTGTTAAGCTAAATATCTTCAACTCTAATTTCCTATCCACATTATTATATGGATGCGACACATGGAATGCGGCCCTAGTGATATGCATGCACTGCAAATTTTTATAAACAAATGCCTTAGAAGAATCCTACGAATTTTTTGGCCACAATACATAGCAAATGATAGACTATGACATCAAACACGCACCAGTTTCATATAACTACTGAAATACAAAGGCGAAAATGGAACTGGATTGGTCACATCATACGAAAGCCGGTCACGGGTATTGCTAGAACAGCGATTGAGTGGAATCCTCAAGGCAGCCGTGGCAGAGGTCGACCAGCTCATACATGGTGAAGACAAATTGAAACCGACGCGTCAAAAATGCAAACCAGCTGGAATGAAGTTAAAAACATCGCTATGGACAGATCCAGATGGAAAGATTTTCTTGAAGCCCTATGCTCCTTATAGGAATGACTAGAACATATATATATATATACATATATAAGGCGATGCGAGTCGTGATTTGGGAAACTGGCGCTCCGGATTTCTGTAGGATGTGCGGTAATGAAAAGGAACCAGAAAACATTGAACATGCCACTGCCCTAAGCTGCAACGTGGGAGTTCGGTGGCTTTGTGACGAATAATAGGAGCACTTCTGGCTACAAATGGGGGTTATATATTACTATTAACGGGTCAATGGAAGGGAGTCACGATGGACCCAACTGGGTCTCCGAGTGGAGGTGCGTTATAGCATCGCCCTTTCTAACCTAATCTAAACTAGTTTTATGAGGAAAAAAACAAGAAGTATACAAAAGGTATGTACATATATATTCAGGGTTGTTATATCGGGTTCTTTCTCGAATCAGAATTGCTGTCAATGTCAATGTTATCGTTTTTCTTTTGTCTGAAATATTCCGATCAGATGGCTGCTGCCAGAATTAAAGTATTGTTTTGCCTTATATTCATGGTTTTGCTTTAAGCGGTAAGTAAAATGAAATAAATATTCATACGAGTAAATAGACTCTCTTTAATAATTGAGATTTCAAATTAACAAAAGTTTCATTAAAATCTTTGAAGCATATTCATAGTTAAAACGAAGGATAGGAGTTGAAAACCAGTATTTTTGTTTGGTAATACTGGGTTCGAATCGTCATATCCGTGAACGTACAACTCGTCACGTAAAAACACCTTTTTCGGATTATGACATACGTGAACTTAATTCGTTTTCGTATCGACAATCGTAAGAAAACGAATTAAATTTTTTAAAGTAAACTTTTTTTTTTTTTTTGACAAATCAAATACACATTCATTGTTTTGGAAATCCTAAAGCAAGTCGAACATTATTGGTAAAATAGAAATCTCAAAGGGAACAACTTGTAATATACAACTCCACGTACATATATACCAACCCTCACGTTCGGATGTGAATTATGGGCGCTTACATCTAAAAATCAGAACAGAGTTCAAGAATCGGAGATGCAACATTTACGCTGTGTGGCAGATAAAACACGGCGGGACAGAATACTAAACGACACAATACGAGCAAGCCTATCGACAGAACCGTTGAACAGATCGACAAACGCTAAGATGGTTTGGCCATGCTGCCAAAATGCCAGAGTACCGCCTGCCAATACGAGTATTAGAAGCAAGACCGATCGGTACTAGGACAAGAGGAAGAAAAAGAATACCTTGAGCAAAGAATCGAGTCTAGAACAGTCACAACAACGGCAGAAATGGAGAAGTCTTTGCAGGAACCTCTACACTGCAAGGTAGAAAGAGGTCCGGAATAAGTACGTAAGTAATTTTTTTCTGACTATGAATATGCTTATTTAGAAGCTTCTTATAAAATATACACATGTACATCGACAATTATAATGAAAAAGTCCGTAATTTCCTTTTAAATGTTCGACTTCAATGTGCTTTTTTCCAATGATTCTTCGATTGTGATGAGAACTGAGAATAAATCATCACTTGTGACCATTTCGAAGGCTAAAGAAAGGCAAGGCAGCGCAATCAGATACCGCCACAAGCCCAGCTGGTTAATGTTTACATGACAGAGAAATATCAAATTTTGTCTACAATCTGCATAAAGTGTATGTCAGTGTGTGTTGTTAAAAACCCACAAAAAGAGACATTTACAAAATTTTGACACTACTCTGTTTTTACCAATAAAATGCGTGTGTATTTTGGTGTAGAACTGGTGGTATACTCTGCAGTTCGAAACGAAAGAAATTACTTTCGAATTTGTGTGTTAATTTTGTTTCGAATTACAGAGTATACCTGATTGTGGTACCTGATTGAGTTAACTTGGCTAAAGACATTGAATGGAAACTAAAGCAAAAAACTGTTTCACTTTTGATTGTTCCAAAAACTCGAACACAATCATATTATCAGTTCAAATGATAGAGTGTAGGAAATCCAAACTTCAAATTATTATGTCGGCGAGCAAGGTAAACCGGCCCTGTTCTGTAAATCGAATACGTTTTTAGAAAACTGACTTCGATAATAGAAAAATTTTTTCAGACTTGTTTTTAATTTTTCCATTATATAGAGCCTCAAGTATCATATCTGAAAGACAGTTAACGTATATGATTTTAAATACGTTTGTAGGACCATTATTAATTTTGAAAATCGTACGATTTCAAATCGACTCGATTTACAGAAGCAGGCTGAACATTAAAATAATTTCCAATTGCCGAGGAGGACCAAATTACCTGGAGTTTTTTCAATTTATTGAATGTTTTTTAAAGGAGGTAAAAATTAAGAATTTCTAGTTATCAAGAGTCAATTGTGTGTACACATGAAAATAACATAAAAAAGCTGCATAAATACGCAAATAGGAGGAAATAAAAAGTGAAACACAAAATCTGTTGTTTATGGAATTTATAGAAAAGAATCCAGACATTGCGAAGAGTTTTACAGAACGTGATAAGGTTTTTGTTGGATTCTCTTTGGTAGAAATTGGCGTAGTCTCTAAATCCCAGTAAATGTCGATTTTCAGTAATTTTTGTATGGACAAATTAATTTTAAATATGAATTGATATTTAAAGAAGTTGGTGAAATAGGCTCTTAACCTCAAATTTGCCAAAAAAATTAAAAAATCGATTTTTTAATAACTTCAAAAGTTTTCGTCAAATTTTTATAGACTTGTAACTTAGCGGGAAGTTTCAAGGATGGCCTGCAAGGACAACCGATTCCCAATTTTTTTAAAACTAATTATTTATTTGTAAGAAATCACTTGCATGTTTGCCACAGAGGTAAATAAAAATTGCACAGTGCTTTGCTTCCGTATATTATATCGAGCTCCCTGCAGTCGGCGTAGCTACCGAATGTCTCGCTATTTCGTTAACTACCAATCGTTGCTACTGACTACCAGCCTAACTACTAGCAATGCAAAAGACTGACGGTAGTCAATTGCCACCATATGTATAACCCTTCGTCAGTGATTTCGCTAACGAATACAATTAATTTTTCCATTGATAAAACAAATAATTATTCACCTTTATCGGGAATAAAAGGCGAACATTTTGTTCACGTGAAATATTTTCCGTGAACAAAAAATGGTGAACAAAATTAAAGATCACAATTTTAGGGAAAGGGAACACATTTCATGTGAACTTTTATCCCCGATAAGGGTGATTAATAAATTTTTCAATTAATTGTTCTTTTTCTTTTTTATGCAACGTTTTAATTAACTTCTGCTGCTCATTTTAACTTTCTAAAAGAAAAGCACTTTTTTCACTAAGAATTACACGTTCACTGACCACGAATTTCCAATTGTAACTGACGCCATCACAAAATCAAAATAATTGTATACTTAAAATAATTTTTTTCTTGTTAATTTTCTTTGGAATAACAGCACAGTTTTTTTTTACTCACAAAAAAATTTCTTTGAGGTTAAAGGCATTAACATATCTATGAGTGAGAGAGTCAAAAGGCGATCTCTTGCATTACTTGTGGCTAGTGTAGTAGCTAGTCGAATTTTCGTTGGGGAAATACCTAACGATTTGGAGTCAATTTCTACTTTTAAAACTGGAGGGTTATAGCAGACAAATGAAATGTTTAGTATTATTAAAAAAAAAAAAATTATTTACAATCACGATCGAAATGCAACTTAAACTTGTGAGAAGCTCTCGCATCGAGAAAAATTAAATAATTATATTGGCTCTGCTATTTGACACAGGGTTATTAATACAAAAACTTAAATAAACTTACAAAAAGTATCAGCAAATATAGTTTTTTTTCTTACTCACCCTGTGTTTCACAAGATGATAACAATTTTTTCGACTCGAAAAGCTCTCACATTGTTACAGAAATGAGTCACTGATTATGTTCTCAGGTTGATAATGTGTGTGGAACGCATTCCCTACAACCGATGTTTTTGGCTTATCATAAGCTTTTTCTCCTTCGTTTTTCCATAATGTAGCACTGTACCAAAAACATAAAATGAAAAGAAAAAACTAACAAACTTATTCATAACAAAAATGTTGAAGGTCTTTCTTATTCATAAAAAATATTTTTGTTTTATTAAAGTTTTATAAAAGAGTGTTCCGCAAAAAATTTTTTTATAAACCCTTTATAAAACAAAAGTATTCTTTTTTATAAACTTCAAAAATAAATCTAAAAATCTAAAAGAAACTCACCCTTTTAAAAGGGAAAATAACCAACCCACCCACCCACGATTTACAATTACTAGAAACATTTAAAACATTTAAACAGTTTTTTTTCGCAACTGAAACATGAAAATAACATCAAAAGTCCACAAAGTATTTTCCGAAAACGAGTGGGGGAAGGAGAGGGTGAATTATAGCCCAAAACAAAATTATAAAAAACAACAACAAACCAAGATGATAATAATAAAAAAAAACGACAACTAAACAAGTTTTTGGGTTAGAAAAAAATGTAATCCGAAATTCAGTGTTTACAGAAATTAAAAGGAAAAAGAATGCAGGGTTGCAAAATGGGGCGGGTTGAATGGGTGTTTTCCATAGCAGAGATTTTAGCGAAAGAGAAAGAACAAACTCAGTTTGAAATATTTAGCAAAGATATTTATTATTTTTTAAGAGCTTAACAAAGAGAAAAATATAAGAACTATAAGAAAATAATTCACAGCGAATGTAATGATGAAGGCAGATTTTGTTAGTGAAATTATTGCACATTCATGTTCGCGAGAGAGCACATCCAGAACATTAAGGATTTCTGCAAACAATTTGCTTGGCAAAATTTTCGCTCTCTCTGTGCAATATAATCCTATTGCATATTTTCAGGCAGTCAGAAAGAGTACATCCTTTGTGCTAAACGGTTGTCATATTTTGCTTAACTTCAAAAGATTATTAATTTTATTTTGGTTCTTAAAGAAAAAAAAAATTATTAAAAAAAGTAAAATAAATACAATTATAATCACGCATTTGCAGTTGAAAAATTTGCTTCCCTTTTACTAGAAAAATATATATAAATAAATAAATAATAAATATTAAATTTAAAATTATTACAAATATTTTTGTGTGCATTGAATTAGTGCGTAATATAGTTTTTTCTACCCAAACAAATCATACATATCCAGTGTTAATTTCCCTTTAAGTTCATCTCTTTGATTGTGTACCCCTGCATATTAAAAATAATAATAATAATAATAATAATAGAACGTAAATCAAACGAAATTTGCTTATTAATTTCATTCATTCAGTGAAAATTTACAGCCAAGTGAAAAAGTAAATATTGTATATTTCGTTTAAGCCCAAGGAAAAATCACTTGTTCAAAAACTTAATTGTGCTAATACGTGGTAAGTGTTTGCAAAAAAAGTTTTGATACAAATGCACATTTTTTTCCTGTTTCGAAAATGCAAAAAGGCGTAACTAACAAAAAAAAAAAAAAAAAATACTAAACAAACTTGTAATTAAGTCCCCTTTTTTTTGTTAATAAAATCGTACTTTTTGTTCGCAGAAGTGTAAAGTTTAATGGCATTCATAATAATTAATCACAAACTCGATTTTGAATTTTTTTGTTAGTTACGCCTTTTTGCATTTTAGCTAACGATATACATACATATATTGTGAAAAACCAAAGCAACAAACTTTGTGGAAAATAAATAGAGACAAGTATTTCAGAATACAAACATACATACATATCGTTACCTTAATGTAGAAAGGCCCAACTCATTATTTTTTTTTAATCGAGTTTTTCGCATATTTCGATAGAAGAACATCAATGTATTCAAAAATGCAAAAATCTCGTTTTCTAAAAAAATAATGAGTTTAGGGCCTTTCTATATTAAGGTAACAATATGGTATCATGTTCAACAAAAACCGTTACCATATTTAATTTGTATTTATGTATATTATTCGGCTCCATGAAAAATTATCCAAAAGAAAATCGCCCAAAACTAAAAATGAAAAATCGCCCAAAAATATGTCATTATAAATTTTGGGTGATTTTTCATAAAAAAAAACGCTCAACAATTTTAAGCAATTTTTAATTTTTTTATTTTTTTATTTTGAAATTTTGGGCAATTTTTCATATGAAAAATGTGGTTGCATGAACAATCGCCCATAGTACCAAAATGAATAATCGCCCAATGTTTTTGGGCTTTTATTCATAATGAACAAAGACCCAAAAAAGTGCAAGTCGCCCAAAATTTTGTGAAAAATCACCCAAATACAAGAATGAACGATCGCCCATTAATTTAGATCATTATCAGGGAAATCAGAAATATGCTCTAAAAAAAGTGTTTTATGTGCATTCAATATGCACCAAAAATTTGAAAATATGCAATGAAAACTCAAAAAATATGCTCTTAAAAATAAAATAAGTTGGTTTATTTGTAAATGAAAATATACTTTTAATTAAAAAATTCAACAACATTTGCATATAAAATAAGACAAGAAAAAAAAAATAAAAAATAAAGAATAACTGCCGTATTAAAAACAATAATTTGGATTTGAAGCGCTTGTTAAAACAAAATTGCGGTACAAATTTTGACTAAAGCAAATAATACAAATTAATTTTTTTTGTATACTCTCGTAAAAACTTAGCTTCAATTTCAAAAGAGAGCACGATATCAGAATTAAAACTTTGGATCAGTATTTTGGATAAATAAGGCACGATTTTGACTAACAGATAGATGGGTTGTAAGAACATTAATACAAGAAAAATTCTATAAAGTATCAAAATATGTCCTAAAAACATGAATTATGCTCTAAAAATTCGAAAATATGCTAAACATATATGTGTAAGACTGATAAATGCAAAAACATGTTTTAAATGGTAAAATATGCAAAAATATGCACTAACAAATCGATGCCAAAATTCATAAAATGTTCTCAAACGTATAAATATATTGTCCCCGCATTATTACGTCACACAAGAAAAAACATGCAATTGTATATTTGCGGTTTCCCTGGTCATTATTCATTATGTCAAATCACCCAAAAAGGCTGAATGAACAATCGCCCATGAAAAAATCGCCCAAACCACATACATAAATGAACAAACGCTCAAAAGAATCAATTGTTCATTCATTTTATTTTTATAAAAACGCGATATTTTTATTGCAAGGTAGTCTTCATCTTAAATTTTTTATTATAATAAAGAATGCAGTAAATGTAGTCGAGGGAAACGTTATTAGGTAGGAAGGCAGAAAATCTTCATTAGGCTGCGCCATTTCGGACAATACCCTGATGGAGAAAGTCCTTAAGTCCGGCCGAAGTCCAGGAAAACGTTATTATAAAATTAATTATGCGGCGGCTTCTTGGTCAGCGTTAAACGATCGACTTATTTCTCTAGACAGCAAGAAAAATAAAACAACAAAATTCTCAATTCTCAGCAGTAAAGTATACGTATGGAGCACAAAGAGCCACTTTTTGAAAATAAATTAAGAAAAGTGGTGTATGCGGCACAAAACGTATTTTTAATTTCACAATAAAGTAATATTAACTTCTAACTTTATTCGTAAAGGTTTATTGGCTAAAGGTTCCCTGATGATCTGCATTAGCAACAGTGAAATGCGCATAGGGTTCAGCTAAACCCCTCAAAAATCAATTTCAATGTATTTTTATTAAAAAAAATATTTTACTTAATAACTAAAATAATAATTTGGGATTACTAGTGCGTTAAAAAATTTTAAACTTAAATTGTAACAATTCCCACAAAAAACACTAATTATTTATTCGTGAAAGTTCACTAAAATTTACACATTTCATTCAAACATGCCGACGCAAGCAATGGTGAAAATACAAAAAAATTCTATCGGGTATACTTTGGGAAAACTTCATGTAAACCTTTTTTTTGTCGTTTTTCTCCATTCCGACATTTTGGCATATGCTCCAAACCAATAATGGGCTGACGACATGTCGAATGATACCAATTTTGATATACGAGTAGTTCACTGACTTTTTATTTTTTTCGTATTCCTGATTTAATAACAGGTCGTTCTTAATTTATTACCATATGATATTTTTGTACTACTTATTATTATTATTTATTTTACTACAGTTTGTTCTTGATTTATTAAATTATGGTTTTTGTATGGTCTGCTCTTGATTTGCCAACGCATTAAGCTTGATTTGATACCGAAAGTTGGCAAAATATTGTTCACGATTCGTTCTCAATTTGGTACCAACCGTTAACAATTTTAGAACGCATTTTCCCCCCTCTGTGCAAACGAACACTTTTTAGATACGGGTATATTTTGTATTCGACGTGAAATTAAAACTTGCGGAATTGAACGATATGTTTACACATGGTTTCATCGAAATCGGTTAAGTAGTTTAAAAGTTGCTGATTTTGTACCAATTTTTTTTTTAATTTCACGCCACTGCGTAACTGATAAAAGCCACAACAAATACTTAATTTAATTTTTTTTGTTCCAATAATATTTATATAGTACAGGCAATTATTAAGCAGTTTCATATAAAATGTTTTGCTGGCGTTTTGCAAATGGGTGATTTTTATAAATTTCGATGTGCAATATCTCCTCACCAGTGCGTTTACTATAGAAATCTTTCTATAATATTTGTTTTAAAATATACTAAAAATAAAACATCACGTGCTTTGATTTACTATAAACAGAAACAGTATTAGTAAAATAAAAATAATTACAACATTAAATTTAACACTTATAATTAGTTAAATAATATTTTCATTGTTTCTTTCAGTGAAAAAAATTCAACCAAACCCAAACAAAAACCAACCCACCTTTGAAAAATTAACAAAGAGAACTTGGAGCCTTATAATAACATTCATAAATTTTTCCGTCACCTGACTTTTACACTTCATTGTGGTCATCGTCTCCGTCAGCTTGTTTCATCCTTTATATACATAATAATTTGGTGGTTTGATATCAAGGACTTGCCTTAATTCATATTAAAAGTGTTTGCAGTCGTGTGCATATTTTTATACTAAAAATTGGCAACTTCAAGCAACAGAGAGAAGAAGGAAAGAGAGGAAGACAAAGAGAGATTGAGAGAGAGAAAATCCATATTTGTGCGTGTCATAATTTAACAATTGTTATATTTAATGTGAGTAGAACTTTTTTAATTTAAATGTATTTTAAACACGTGCACATTGGCAAGGGGGAATCCAACCTTCTGTTCAGGAAAGGGAGGGGCAGGGGGCCACATAGCGGAAATTTAGTAGGGACAGTGGTTACACCAAGAATACCAGTGCTCGACTAGCTTAGGGGTGTTATGATCCCCTTTTGTTCCGCGCTGACACATACGAGTATTTTAATTACTTTAGTTTAAGTTTTTTATTCGATTAAAGTTTTCTTTGATGTATTTTTTATGAACAAAACACATTATTATTTCTGCATCACTTTACATACATACAAACAGATGTATTTATGTACATTGTATTGACATACATACATATGTATACTTACATATTATAATAGAATCCATATCATTGACTGAAATGTTTGAAAATGGAATTTTTGCTTGATTTGTTGGTTAAGCACCGTCTATGGGCATTCAGTTCCTGCTTAAAGAACTCTTCAGTAGACTTCAACACAAAATTTTTTTAATTTAAGCTAAAAAACTTCATACTGAAGAGTTCTTTAAGCAGAAACGAAATGCATATAGGCTGCACTTAACCAACAAAACAAACGAAAATTCCCAATACATTATAGAGCGAATGTAAAATAAATAATTATATGGGATTATCTATTTAGTGGCTTCAAAAGCGCTGGTCTGGCAAGGCTGTCAGCTGTTAAATAGTCATCGAAAGTCTCATTCATGATACAATTATACAAGGTACTTGCACAAGCCCAGCCTGTTAATGTTTACAATGCATATAGTTGTCAAACTTTGTTTACAAGCTGTAAAAATGTTAGTGTATGGGTATGAATGAAATGATTACAGTGTTGCCAATGAATTTGCACATGGCTGTGTCTCCAATTATACATTGAAGAAAACTACACTACACATCTTTTGTGTGGGTTAATATTAAAACCAAAATAAATAAAAATAAAACCCAAAGTATAATTACACACATGGCCCACACATGAGAGTAGAAATTACACACTGTGTATTACACACATATTGGCAACACTGAATGACTATAATCATGCATAAATGCCGCGTCTGCAATTGTACTTTAGTTACCCTGTGATTGTAATTTTTAAAAACAAAAGACATCTGCTTCTGACAATTATAGGTATGTTTCTACCAACAAAATACGTGTGTTTCTTGGTGTTGCAATTTTGTTGTAGTCGTGCAAGTACCTTGTATAATTATATCATGGTCTCATTTATTTAGTGAAATGTTTGCCATTTACGAATATGGATTGTTTAACAGCCGAAGAACAAGTAAAAATAGTTAAAACTTATTAAAAACGTAGTGTTTCAAACGTGGCCAATTTTCGAGCATTACGTTGTGATTATTTTTGTCATAATCGGCCTACTGTGCAAATACTTGTCAAGATTACGAATAAATTTGAAGATACTGGAAGTGTTATAGATGTCGTCAGACCTGTGCATTATCGCAATGCTCTTACTGCCGAAAATGTCGCTTCTGTTAGTGAAAGCATGACAGATAATTAAAATTTTTCAATTGCACGTCGTTCTCAGCAATTACGGCGCATTATGTCATATTTTACATTTGAATTTGCACTCCCCTCCATAAAAAGTCCAACTCACCCATCAATTAAAGCCGACAGACAATTCACAACGCCGTAGATATTCTGATTGGATGGATGCTAGAAGAACAAGTTCATTTCTGACGATGAAGCGATGAAGTTCATTTCTGACTCTTTGGTTACTTTAGCAAGCAAAATTGTCGCATATGGGTCTCGGAAAACCCAGAAGTGATGGTGGAAAAGCCATTGCGTCCAGAAAAAATGACATTTCGGTGCGCATTATGGTCTGTAGATGTCATTGAGTTGTATTTTTTTGGAAAATAACGCTGGAAGAACCGTTAACGTCAATTCAGAGCGCTATGGCCGTGTGATAACCGACTTTTCTTCTTCTTCCAATTGTAGTATCTATATGAACTGGACAATATGCGGTTATAACAAGACGGTAGGTAAAGCTACGCACGACGAACGATTTTGAGATTATTGCATGGGAAGTTTCCAGAAGGCGTAATTTCACGTTTTGGCGACGTCAATTGGCTACCAAGATCATGCAATTTGACGCCGTTAGATTTTTTTGTGGAGCTACGCAAAAGACCGTGTTTGCGCGGATAATCCGTTAAAGTAGGAGCATTTGAAAACCAACATTGGTCAAGTTATCGCCGAGATACTGCACGAAATGTGCGAAAATGACAAAAGGATCGACTGCTGTAAGCAACCTGGAAGCGATCATTTAAATGACATACGAGTATATCGTAGGCAATGGCAAAGAAAATTCTGAGTAATTAAGCAACAACAACGTGTTAATTTGTTGCCAGCAGTAAAACTTTCGTTAAATTGAGTTCAGTTTGTGGTTATCATACAGGTCAGAATGTTTATAGAGTGATAGATATTAGTATTAAGTGTGGACTGCTGCATCTAACACAGAAAGTAAGAACAAATAGAATTTGCTTTTGAGTTCCCGGCAATTTAAAAAAAAAAAAATCGCGAAATCCCGAAAATGGAATTTTTTCAGTACTTTTGCTGTAATCTTCTTATTTTTTGCCGGGCGCAGATAATATTTTTGGAAATATTTAAAAACATATCTTGTCTTTTGCTTCCAGCTTTGGTATTTGAGAAAAAAGACCTAAATTTTATATTTATAATAAAAATAGCTATATTTCGAAACGATCTGCTGGTTCCTTCAATAACGAAAATTTTGAGCAAAAAATTTCTCTGTAATATGAGGTTAGTATTTTTGCAACATTTTTTTTATAATAGCGAAATAATTTACCCACTTTTTAAATTAAATTGAGTATAACATTTGACTTAATTGTGCTTTTCATACCAAATTTTTTTTTAATATTACAAATTTTGTTCTTAATTCATAATTTGCGGTCTCCACCTGACATAAAATGACTAACTTTAACATTAACTTCAAGTTAATGTTATGTGTAGACTGCTCAAGTTAATGCTTTTTTGAAGTTAAAACATTATTGTTAGTGCATTTGTTTTAACAACTCAGTTATAACTTCAAGTTACAGCAAAATTTCATGACAGGTGGAGACGTAGAGTAATAAGTTTCCTTTTCTAAATCGCACAAGATTTGACTTCCCCATTAGCAGAACAGTGGAGCAAGTTTGGTAAAAAAAGCAAAAATTTAAATTTTTTTCTCGAATATTTCCTAAACTGTAAGCGAAAAACCATAAATGTAGCAGACTTTTTAAAGCTCTTGGATAGAAAAAAATCCACTTGCAAAAATTTTTTTTATGAGATCAAAAACCTTAGCTTGGCATCGGTTTTAATTTTTCATAAACCCAAGGTTGCCCACTTTGGGGCTTTGTGGCTCCGCCTCTGTCCAAATTCCAGGTTTAAGATCTGTGACACCTCCTCAAATGCTGTATGAAATTTCATAACAATCGGACGGTTCGTTCAGAAACTGCAGAATTATTTCCATTTTTTTTAAAACAAAATCCCCCATTGTGTATCGGGTACTTTAGGCCCCACTAGGCACCAGAAGGCACAGTCGGATCGAGCTAAAAAATTGAGAACGCATTTATGACAGCAAACCTCATATTAAGAATTAAAAAAAAATCCTACACAAGCTGCGACCACTCTAATGTACATATCGTTGGCTTAGTCGGCAAATACATATGCTAAGTCCACTTTTTATGCAAAGAGAGTTTTTAATGTAGAATGCTGGAGTAATTCAAAACTCACCATTTCCAAAAATCAAAGTGTCGTTATGTTGTTTCTTCTTGCTGCTATGCAAATATGCTAAGTCCACAAAAAATAAAAAAACTTCTGTTAAATCCAGCGGAAAACAATGTGCATCTAGTGTACTTGCATTTATTTAACAAATAACTTTTTGTGTTAATTTAAAATAAAAAAAATTATTAGTTTCGTTGCCCACACACGCATTTTGTTTCAATAAATTTAGACAGTTTTTTGTCCCTCCTGAAAAATTAAAAAAAGTACTTAACATTCCTGCAAGAAATGAATGACTGAAACTAATACAAACGTCATTTTTTCACTAACACATTTACAACAATTTTATATTGAAATCAACAGTGACAGGCAATTGCTCTAGTTGCTCTACTCTAACATACATGTAAGAGTGGAACATCTAATGTACATATACCAAAGATTTTAAAACATCGCATTTTATTGTGAAATGTACAATTCGTTCGGTCTGTGAAAATAAAATTTATGCAAGTGTTAATAAAGTTAAGTAGAAAAAATAGTGAATAAAAGAAATCCCCAAAGTTTAATTAAATATACATATATATTTGTTTCCAAATTTTAGATATTTATAAAAATTAAGGCGTGTTGGAGATTGAAGAAAGCGTGAAGAGGATAGATGACACCAACGTTTTTGTGTGTTTTTGCTTGTTTTTATGCCTTTAAATATTTAACTTATGTATATCTCTATTATTTTGTAATAAAAAACAAATAAAACAGTGTAAAAATTGTGTTTATTAATATTATTATGCAGGTTTGACTAGTTTGCTATGCCGGTTATATACATCAAGTGTGATCAGTCAGACGTGACTACCGCATGCATCATTAATGATAAGTAAAAATACGGCAGAGTAAACAGGTCAGATATATATGTTCCATAGTAGATATTTTTAATTAGTTAGACAAAGATGCAAAATCACACGTACACAAAAGTTTACATCACTTTTTCCACATTGCTCTTAACAAACTGATAGAAACTTAGATAGACAAATCCATCACCACTGTCGGTCAAATGACCGGTCATTTGACTGGAAGTCTTCTTGCAGGGATATTTGCCGACTAAGCCCACGATATGTATATTTTTATCATACAACAAGAAGAAAAAAAATAAATTTTCTGATAAAAAAGTAAGTTTAAGAAAATTCCAAACAAGCACACACACGCGTGTACACGTCAAATAAATTGAATGCACACAAATGCTGCAGGCATTTAGAACAGCAAATAAACAAACATTCAACAACCAGCAAATGCAGCAACAAATGATAAATTGTATTTAGAGTGAAAAAAAAACAAACAGCAACAGGAGCAACAAAAACACATTAACGAAACCCACTAAACACAACAACAGATTTATTTAACTTGCCACCGCCATCAACGGCAATTGCAACTCCTGCTCGTACCTATTAACGACATAAAAAAATGTGCTTTTATAGAAATAAGGGCTTGTGCTGTAACATTAAAAATAACAATAAAAGGCAACATTTTCCTGTCAATACTTTGGTTTCCTAAAAAAAAATAAAAGAGTAAAATTTAGCAAAAATAACGAAAACCAAAATAAGAACAACACAGCAGCAAGAATGAGTAGGAGGCAAAAAAAAACAATGCAACAAAAGGAATAAATACTGGCATAACATTAAAAAAACAACTTGAAGGAAAATCAAAAGCTATTATTGTTGCTCGAGCAGCAGCTTCAGCATCAGAAGCTTCAGCAAATGCAACCAACACGTAAGATGGCGAGAAGTAGAAGATGAAATGGCAACAATACCAATACATATAAATTGCACAAAAACTTTTTATACAAGCACACATAGCTTTTTACATACCCTGCAGAAAATGCGAATAGTGAAATTGTAGTGATTTACTAGTGACTTTGTCACCAGTACTACTGACGAATTGTACCCCAGACAATGCTTTTTGCTATAGACATTTAGCATGTACGTGTCATTGAAAAGCAACTACTGACGTTGGTACTACTGAGTACGCATTTCTTTTGGGACCATATCGAGATATTGGAAAGAGATAGTCACTAGTACATTTTAGTAATTCTAATGATAATAAAACTGAATATTTTATTAAAAATTTTTGTTTTAATAAAAAAAAAATACATAAAAAAAGGGAACATTCGTTCAGGGAGTAAGGATTTAGTTTGCTGTTTGTATTAAATATAAATGAAAAATTCAAGGTTCCGTCGAATTATTAAAATCAAACACTTACGTATGAATCTGGACTTACTGGACTGGACTTTTTAACTGATCCCACAAAATCTTCTACAGGCTCATAAAAATTTCCACAATTATTTCATTTTAAAATATTTTATTTTTATAATTACAAAATGGATTGCTTTTTATTTGTCTTTTGCAATTTCTTTTTATTTGATTCTTTGAATTATTTTTTAATACATTTTTTTATTTGCCTTTTATATTGATTTCGTAAACTAATTTTCATAAAAACTTGAATTTTGCTTGAAGCCCCTTGTATTTTCAACAAACCAATAAAACATTAAGAAGAAGCATAGGTGTGTGTATCTGACAAAATATTTTCTACGCATCAAAAACAATGTTAATATGTAGACGCTCGTTTGACAATGTCACCAAAATAGTAGACAAAAGTGGTGACTTGGGGACATTTAACCCCATGTGTTCTGCAGGGTACATACAAACACACACACATATATATGTATGTATATATGTGTTTATTTCTTTAACACACACAGTTAACACGTATTCATTTATACAGTTCATTGGCCGCTCTACATGTTGCTCATTTCTTTTAGCTGAAAAAGAGGATGGCGTTCATATTCGTATTGTTGTTGCTGCTTTTGCTGTTGCCTGCCTGCTGGTGCGTTTTTAACGTTCTTTGTTACCTTTAAATTCGTAGTTGTTGTTATTCCTTCACCTGTTTATTTAAAAGGGAGTTTCATAATCTGTTTTCACAATACATACATCTGTTTTTGTTTTTATGGTTGGTTTCATTGATATTTAAAAAATAAACTTTGAAATTGAGCCTTGTTGAACACAAAAATAAATTTTGTATGGAATATTTTAAGTATTCTGGCTATTTTTACTGATAATTTCGAAATTTCTCACAATCCACTAGAGGAAACTTTGGATTAGCTTCAGCAAGCAAAATTGCACTGTACATTTGTATATTTTATTATTATTTTGTTTATAAGAATGCACAATGGAAATGGACCCATAATTATGAAACACTTGGTACAACAAAAGGACGTTATTACTATGGTATATTTCCTCTTGTAAAGAGATCGAAACCATGCTTTAATAGTATAACTAACTTAGAGCCCAATAATATAAAACAAATTAATAGATTATGAAGTGGCCATTCTTTCGGAATTACTCAAATATTCAAACTTAACTGATTTTTTCAAACAAGAAAAATACAACAATTATAAAATTTTAATAGACTTTCTAAAAGAAATTGAAATTAAGCTATAACACGTATGTATGCATGGCGTGTAAATTGGTCATGGCGAAATAGTTCATCGAACTGGCCAAATAATTCTCCAAACGCATTTTATCGATTGGAATAACTGAATAATAAAAAAAAGAATGCACAATGGGGTCGATAGGCAAAAAATAGTATGTGTCTTCTGAATGGCTTCTCAAAAATCGTAGAGAATCGTCGCACGATCTAAAAAGCGATTAAGAATATCGCTAACAAACAAAATCATCAAAATGGCGATAAATAGGCAAATCTGGCAACAGTGCGTCGTAGTCATATTTTGCTTTTATTTTAAATTTTGATAAATTTCAATCGTTGGCATTGCGATCGTCTTTCTACTGCACTGTATATTCACATATATACACATCGCTCCTTTATTGCAACACAGTCATATCTCAATAAATGCATTTTTGGTTAAATAATGCAGTAAAATTTGTTATATCACATTAAATCTTGTGTAAAAGTGTTTCATACAAAAGGCTCTTACACTCACGTCTTGAGAAAAGGAAATATTTTTGTATTTTCATTGAAGTGTATGTAAATTGAAAACTTTAAACTTATTTTCTGCAAAACTAGCTTTTTTGAGTTATGATTATGTTGCAATAAAGGAGCGATATGTATGTACATACATACATACATACATAATCCATATTTTGAATTTCTCATCTGACAATAAACCACCTTATAAATTTGAACAATTAACGAACTAATTAAAACGATAAGCAAATATGAAGTAAGTGCCTCCCTCGGTCATAATATAAATCTTATAATTAAAAAATTATTTTCACACGAAACTCCACTCATAAACTGTCTACAATAAGAAGTAAAGAAATCATTCATTACTCTTTAGTTCTCCGCTCTTACTTTGCTCTTTTTCATAATTTGAGCAAAAAGGACATCTACACGTTGAAGATTTCCGTATAAATGATGTCTTTGACACTAAATGTAATTAGATGAAGTTGACTTCATAAAGTTCTTTATACAAATGACAGGCATGGCAAAATAACACAAATACATAAACACGTAAATTACATACTACAAGTTTATTTGTACATACTTTGTCACCTGCAATACAATACAATACAATACATAAGCTGTTAGTGAAAAGATGAGAAGAAAAAAACATTTTTTACTTTTGCTAACGCAAAACTTCTATTATAAAAATGTAGTGCATTAACATATTAAATAGCAGTAAATAAGAGCACAAACGCACATTACACGGCATTACATACATATGTACAGTATGTCAAGAATGAGTTTTCATATTAAAGAAAAATAAAGGTTTTTATCCTATTAAACTACTTCTTCAAAAACGTACGAGGTTAGTTATCTATTCGTATGTATTTTTTTATGTGTGTTAAACCGATTTAAATTCTTTTTGTCTAAAGGGGCTTAGCTTCGATTTGGTCCTATTGGAAAAAAGTGGGTCGGCCACACCCATTCAATTTTGTTCTATGATTTTATGTATTTTTACTTATCGAATCGCTGCGACACTTAGCACACACTTTGGTCTTTTGTTATGACACAATCTTCAATTTAAGAAAAATGGGCGGTGCCACTCCCTTTAAAATTGAACATTACATTATACATGCTCCTAATTAACCGATTCCTATGAAACTTGACAAACACCCTAAATTCTAAAAAGGATGCGATCTTGCAATTAAAAAAAGGGGGCGGTGCCACATCTATTAATGTTTATTACTTATTCAGTCTCCACGAAACTTGGCAAACAGTTTGGGATCTTGGAATGACATAATCTTGTGCTTAGAAAAGTGGGCGGGGACATGCTCATAAAATTTAATTTTATATTATTTCATGTGCTTGATATCTTGCATTTAGAAAAGTGGTTGGCACCATTAATCCTTGAAAAAGTGGGCGTGATCTTTAAAATTCAAAACTTAGCATTAAAAATTTAAAAATAGAATAGAAACGAAACGACTTAACAACTAAGCACTAAAAAGTTCAAAATAATTTAGATTCGTTTGCAATGTATGCAAAAACAAAATATCCATGCAACTTTTGACTAAAGCACACTGGAAATTCAAATTAAGTTTTTTGATGTATAAAGTCATTATTGACGGACTGTACTTGCGTTATATGCATGTGTTTTTGAGAGATGTTAAAGTGAGTACATTTTCAGATACATACATTGTTTCTTTAACACTCTATTGTGTAAGAAAAATTAATCACGATCACGAAATTCACGACTAACGAATCAATTCCGTCAAGATATTGTAATCCAGAAGTATTGTCCACAACTACTTCTTTGCACATTTAGTGGTGAGTTTCGGGTCAAGACCCATTTGATGGGTATATTCCACTCTGAATATGGCAGCATCACCTCTTCCTAGTACAATCACGTGAGCTGTACTCAGCTCTACTAAAATGCATTCTTTTGATTACAGAAAATTTATATTAAAACAAAGTTTTTTCTTGCAAACCAGAGTAAATAAATATTATTTTTTCATGATTTTTTTTTCACATAAAACTGGGTCGTTAGATTTTTTTTTCGTAATAAAAGAGAAAACTGTAGTTCTTTGTCCTTTAAGTAAACTTATTGAATTCTATTATAATACAGAATGAGATTTGTATGCTAATTCATACAAATTGTGAAATAGATGGAAAATATGAAATTGTTTGTAATGCTAAAAATGTGTGCAGGTATGGATGCAAAAATAGCGTGGTGATGAATAATTTGATAGGGCCTTTTATAAACCAGAAATATTTTTTATGAATAAGACAGATAGAATTTAAACCTACATTTCAGATTACATAAAAATTTTTAAATTTTCTTTTAGGAGAGGTCACTACTTGCCCTATCACCCGCTTTTGACTTGACATTGATTTATGGGACACCCTGTATAAATATGTTTTATTTAACTGAATCTTAATTATTTTTAACATTTTGTGCTTATTATGGAAGTCGGTTAAATTTTTTTAAGAAAGTTTCACTAAGAAATTATTAAATTTCATTATTATTAATTTTCATAGAAAATTTAAGTCCTTATTCATAAAATTTATTAAGGCTTTATAAAGGCTTAATAAGAAAATTTTTATATGAAAATCTGTTTTCTATGTGTTTTTTCCTAAAAAAATTCTATAGAAATTAAATAAATGTAAAAAAACAACTTGAGAAAAAAGCGAACTTTGTAGACTTTGCACAAAAGCGCAGAGACAGACATAGAAAACGAATTACAAGTTAGAGAGAACGATTTAGAAAATTAAAGAAAAGAATAAGAAATTAGAAATAGTGATGATGGTAATGGTGAGGCTTTTTAAAAGATCTCAAGTGGCCATTAAAATAAAAACTTAACGTTCTAAAAGTGTAGACGATTAATAAGATGAATGGTCGGTCGGTCGGGTTGCTTGTTAACTTTTGTTTGGTTTGTTCAAACGAATGCGTATTGATTCAAATAATAACAAGTGAAAAGTTATTTCCTTGACTTTCCAGAGGTTAAAACAACAAGCCAAAAGCAAAAACTTTTGCAAACCTTTGTAGGTATGTGGAAATGACTGCTATAGAAACTTTTGTTTTATAGCAAATCAACAAAAAAAAAACATGTTTTATGATTTTTTTCTCTCTATTTTATTCCAACAAAAACATTTAAGTGGTTTTAAAAGGAATATTCAAAGAGTGACTTTCTGTGCAGCTGCTAAAATAACAAGTTGCCATGCAAAATAAACAATAAATTTGAATTAAATACATCTATTGCACTACAAGTATGCATGTCTGCGAATGGTTGTTAAGGCATTTGAAGCAAAAATATGCTTTTTTTTACAAAATAATTTATTATCTAGTCATTGTGCATAAATATACAAAAAAAAAAATATGACAAAAATTTGTCTGGGTACCTGTTTATTTGTTGGTTTCTTGGTGGCACTTGACCAAAAATACAATGAGGTAATAGTGTATTTTTGCTATTCAAGGATATTAAAGTACATCCACACGTACGAGTACAATGGAAATCTTATAACATTATTGTGATGGTTGCAACAATGAAAAGCGACATTAAAAACCACAACATTTATGTGCATATAAATTCAAACACTTTCTTTTTATTATTATTATTTATTTTTGGTGTCTTTTTCTACTAACTGTCATAAAGAATTAGCGGAAGTTAACAGCGTTGATGGCAAAAATAGCAAAAAAAAAAAATCTTTAAATTTTATAAAAAAAATATCTTGATCTCAAAATTACGAGTAGGCATGAGTCTGAATGACGATTTAGTTCATTACATATTACGTTAGCTCTCGTATTTAAAGTAAAAAGTAATCTATAATCGAGTATGATTGACGTGACTGTCGCGTGAGCGACATTGTGAGATCATGAATAACTTTTGCCTTCAATTAAATACATTTTTCGTTTACATTTTTCTGGAAAACTTATTCACGATAGAGTGTGATCGACGTGACTCACGCGTGAGTGATGACACGTGACTGTGAGTAGTTTTGTGAACTACATATGTCACATTTTGGAATAAAATAAAAAGAAAAAAAATAAAAGAAATTGAATCGCCCGTGAGTGGTCACATGTGCTCACGCTCAACTTTTCCTGCTTATGAAATATACATGTACATATATGCAAACAAATTTACCCATGATTGAGGGTGATTGACGCGAATAAAACGTAACATTTTTTTTAATCACAAATTACATTCCCTTATATTTTTTGGTAAAAATGTATTCATGTATTCGAAACGAAAATATACTCGTGAACGAGTGTGATTGATAAGACTTACGCATGATCGTAAGTAATTTTTTCCTTAAATTGTGTAGTACATACGCTTATATATATGTAAACACAGATGTAATTATGATTGGTATGAGTCACGTGTGAAGTGACACACATGATTATAACTGTAGTTTTATTAAAACGAATGCTACGCTCACTCACCCTTTTTTATTGAAAAAGTTACTCCCGTGACTCATGTGCTAGTAATATATTTCCTTCAATTCTTTGCTTTATATGCTCACGTATTTGAAAAAAAGTTACTGATAATTGAGCCTGGTTGAAGCAACTCACTCACGCATAAGTTAGGATTGTGCATAAACCTGAGTAATTAAATATAAATATAAGGAAAGGCCTTAATAAGAATTGGTGCGTGATGGTTGCGTGGTTAACTTTTCTTTACACTGAAAGTAAAAAAACTATCTTAGAACATGAGCATGTGATAAGTATATTTTCTTGTAAACTTTCATGATGGTAAGTGTTGCCATTAGTAGAGGAAAATCCTCGGATGTAGATGTTATGTCACTAAATTAGGAGCGTACAATAAAGTTAAAATTAAAAATTCTACATCTTTAAATATTAAATTTAATTAATAATTAAAAAATTTGTTGGTTTACAGTGCCATACGAACTTTGGCCTAATTGAATCATAAACTTAAATTTTATTTTTTTTTGCTTGAAATTCCCTAGAATTTCACCTAATGGCACTTTAGAAAATGTACAATAGACTTTCACTAAATAATGTTTCAATATTTAAAGAAAGCAGATTCTTTAACACGGGAAATGTTTTTGGAAAAAGAAGACGATTAAGAATGTAAACTACTGTCTAAATAATTTAACGTTTAATAATCTCCTGCATGAGTAGAGAATAATCTAATACAATTTTTTTGAAGTGAAATAAATAGATTTTGAATAGAATGTTGAACAGTTTTGGATAAAAATAATACAAATAAAAAGTATAATGACAAATTTGTTTTCAAGTTTATATAAACTAGTAGAGGATTTGTATTGTACATTATTAGATTACGCCCTCAAAATAGTAGAGATCACTGACTTTATTTCGAATGCGGAAGTATTAGTTAGAAAATAAATTTAGTGTACGTACATTCATTTTTAATTAATCTATTATTCGTGTACCTAAACTGAATTAAAAGTAGAAACATTTTTCGATTTGTTCCTTATTTATGTTATTATACACGCAGGGAACTAATTTTTTATTAATATTGGTTTGTTTTTCGTTAGGATTTCTAAAGGGTCCGCCATCCAACGTTTTTTTTCAACTAGTGCTTATTTCGTCAATGGTAACACTTAGCTCATGTCTGATTTGACAGATAATTAGTTTTATCCTTCCGCTGAACGAATATGGTTGTGTATACGCCTGAACAACGCTGGTAAATATTGCCTGCGATCGACTTACAGAAGATGCCGATTTTGCCAAAAAAATCATCTTTTCAGATGAAGATCATTTTGATCTTGGCGGGTATGTAAACAAGCAAAATTGTCGCATTTGGGGCACAGAAAACCCGCACGCATACATTGAAAAGTCGACGCACCCAAAACGAATCACTGTTTGGTGTGGATTTTGGTCCAGAGGCATAATTGGGCCAATGAGCAAGGAGTGGCCGTTACAGTCAATGGCGATCGTTATCGGGCCATGTTGAACGAATTTTTGTTCACAAAAATTGAAGAGGAGGATATTGGCAACATTTGGTTTCAACAGGACGGCGCTACGTGCCACACAGCCAAAGCTGCACTCGATGTTTTGCGCCCTGTTTTGAAAAAAAAACGTTATCTGGCGGACCCTATATAAGGATTTTTTTTACTTTAAGGAAAAGAAGTGATTCTTTTAGTTCGCGTAGGTATTTAAACGAAATTACTGGCAACACTGTTTCCAACCAATGCAGCTGAATTATAATAGGGTTCGGTTACGTATGATAAATATTTAATTAATTTTGCATTCACATTCACATTAATCATACGCCACCGAAAAGGTAAAGTTTCTTTTATTATACTCGTAAGTTTAGTTCAGAGCCCGACAGAGAGAAATTAATGCGAGTATGTAATTTGTTATTTAAGTGTATTGGTCTTTATTTAGTTTGTTGATTGGTACAACGTATTGTTGTACTCTTCTTGCTCTTTATTTTCATTGATCGTGTGTGTGTGTATTCGTGTAAAAGCCGTGAAGTGGCCGACAAAATTGGTGGACCATGACCACAAATTGCCTGGTTGTGGTTTACACCAATGGTGACCATATCACCAAACAATTGTTTAGAAGACACATCTTATTTTATTATGCTCTTTAATGTAGTCTTTCACGAGCCAGCGACGAATGAACATGCTTGTGGCTGTGTTGTTATTTTTATTAAACTACGTAAAATAAATGATGTTAGAATTAAGAAAATATTTTATGATAAAAACGCCTTTGGTAATGCCCAATGTCTTTTATATCATCAAAAATTCAAAAGATATTTGAAAAATGTTATTAAGCGGTATTAATAGGTATAATAATGAGAAAAAGAAAGTGCTTTTTATTAGAAATAATTTTTGGAAAAGTTTTGGCGACGGTTAAGAGGGGAAGAAAATAATGAAACTGAAAATAATATTTTAAGCGTAGTGACTTTATATATTGACAGGCAGGGCAGACCGTTTATCGATGGAGTTTTTGTTAAAGAATTGCTTAGTAAAATTGTTCTAAGACTAAATTATAATTTTAATTTACATAATATAATCTGCAGTTTGAGTCCCCCAAAAATATTTTGTCCGGACAAAAACTTTTTTCAATGTTTTCCATAATGTATTTCAAAGTTGTGCCACTGCTGGGAGATATTTATAAATTTACTAACAAGTATAATTTAATTTCTGTATAATAAACATGTTTATTACTTTGACTTTCTTCACATTTCGCTTGCCTTGCATTTAAACGGAAGTTGTAAAGATGTTTGTAATTGGATGATATGTAATTTAAAAAATAAACTATGAAATGACTTGCAATAAGGCCATTTTTTGTTGTTATTGGATTTAAAAATACACTGAAAGAAATTAAATGAATTACGAAAATTCTTATTACGAAAAGAAATGTAATTGTAAATGTAATGGCTTGAAGTAAGAAGCTCGAGCGCCCAGATAGACTAATGGGATAGTGAGCTAATCTGTCAGTCTGGGAGACGTGGTTTCGATTCCTATCAAAGTCCCTGGCTCCCTTTTTGGCGAATATCTTTCTTATTATGCTCGTCAAAATAGAGTTGTTATTTAATTTTTTAATGTATTTGTAAGAGGCAAGCCAATTTTAGCCAAAAAGTATAACAAGTTCAATCTGTAAATGCAATTGCCTTATTTTTCAAAAGTTGACTTAAGTTGCATTTGAAATGAAGTGTGGCTCATTCAATAAATGAAATAAAAAATAACGCAGGTTTAATACAAATGAATACTAACAAAATATCTTGGTTTTTAATGTTTTATAAATTAAGTTAATATGTCATACGCCTAATGTAACAGTAACAATGTATGTATCGTATGTATGTATGTATATGCAAATTCTAAACAAAAATTCATGTCAATTTATTTCTAACATGTTGACTGCTGTATACTTTACTTTTTTTGTGTGTGTTTATTTTAAAGAGAAATTTAATTTCAATTGTAAAAACATGGTTTCCCAGCCCACACTGTCCTGGCAGGTTAATATTTTGAAGAATTAACATATTCACTACAGCAGGCTGCCGACTACAAAACATATAAATATAGAATACACATGCTTATTTTGAACGACAGCAAGGCAACACGGCGACAGGTTGTTGTTTATGCTGATTTATAAAGTTTATAAATCAGATTTGAAAACTTCTGCTCAAAAAAAAAATTTATGCGAAAAAATTGATTTGGATTGCATGAGAGGTGAAAAGTTAGCGTGGCCGAATTTGATGAAATTCGATTTTTATACTCTCAATTAAGTCAATATAATAATAAAGATTTTTCACAAAAATTTATAAAGCCGTCCCACTGTAGGTCACTTCAAGGTTTTTTAAATATTTTAATTGTACAAATATTTTTTCATTCGACATGGATGACTGATTAAAACGATTATAAAATGATAATACTGCGTGTCGCATGCAAATTTATTTAAAAATAGCAACAAATAGATAAAAACTAGAAATTGTTGTAAAAAGTGTTTCATTAATAATACGGGATATGAGTTAAATTCTTTTAGCATCGTACAAAAAGCAAAAAATAAAAAGAATTTAAATATGAGCTTTATTATTTTAAAAATTTAAAATATGTAGTGAATGTGTGTACAAAATCATGTATTTCATATTATTTTTTTTTTGGTTTATCATATTATCCGCTAATATTTTTGTCATTCGTTACCTCTCTTTTCACTTAAAATATAAATAAATGAAATAAGTTGTTTTAAGAGTAATTCCAATTAACTTTTCCTGGAATTTTTGCTTATAAAGGGTTCGCCAGATAACTTTTTTTTTTTTGAAAACAGGGCGCAAAACATCGAGTGTAGCTTCGGCTGTGTGGCACGTAGTGCCGTCCTGTTGATACCAAATGTTGCCAATATCCTCCTCTTCAATTTTTGTGAACAAAAATTCGTTCAACATGGCCCGATAACGATCGCCATTGACTGTAACGGCCACTCCTTGCTCATTTTCGAAAATTATGCCTCTGGACCAAAATCCGCACCAAACAGTGACTCGTTTTGGGTGCGTCGGCTTTTCAATGTATGTGTGCGGGTTTTCTGTGCCCCAAATGCGACAATTTTGCTTGTTTACATACCCGCCAAGATCAAAATGAGCTTCATCTGAAAAGATGATTTTTTTGGCAAAATCGGCATCTTCTGTAAGTCGATCGCAGGCAATATTTCCCAGCGTTGTTCAAGCGTGTACACAACCATATTCGTTCAGCGGAAGGATAAAACTAAGTATCTGTCAAATCAGACATGAGCCATTCACGAAATAAGCACTAGTTGAAAAAAAACGTTAGATGGCGGACCCTTTATTCTGCATACCGTTCTTCATCTAGTTTTAATTTTTCTCTATAAAATTTTTGTATCTCTGCTTTGAATAATTGAGTTTTATTCTACTTTGAAACTAAAACAATAACAAAAATACTGAAATCAGATATTAGAAACTATCACAACAAAATCCATAGAAATAGATCAGTCACGAATTATAATTTTTTTACATATTTCTTTTTCTTCACAATCAAATTTTGCGCAAATGTTTCAATATAACTGAATTATTTACGACTCAAATTATTACAATTGAAACATACAGATTAAGGAAAAGTTGCACACGTTTCCTTTAATCTAGTACAAAATTCTCGTCGACAAATATTCAACTCGACGTACGAAATACAGTTGATAATTTGTTCTCTTCGAACAAATTTTGCTTTTGTTCAACACTCGCTTGCATTTTTCGAATAAATATTCAAGTAACGAATGACGAATTTTTAGAAAATTTATAAAACTCTTGCGACAAATTTTCAATAAACGCTTTCGTTTCAAATCTTTTTAATAAGGCTTTTTGTAATTGCAATTATTGCTCAGAGGGTCTTAATAATTTTATGCGACTCGTGCGATTTATTTGTTAATAACATTCAATATTAAAAAAACAAGTCACGAATGACAAAGCTGTGAAAGCATGTCTGCATGTTAAAAAAAAATAAACATTTGTAGATGTGGACATGACTACGCATTTGAAATCAAAAAATTGGCATTAAAAAGTTAAAAATAAAGATTAAAAAAAAATTTAACAGACTTCAAAAATAAATATTAAAAAGCTAAAAATTATTTAGATTCAGTATTATTATATGCGTTACATATAGTGCTATTTGAAGTCGCTGCCAATCAGGTCAGCAAGTTCTACATTTACATATTTATGAGTTTACTTATTATTATTTTGTTTCCAACTTCGAATAGCACTATGGGTAACGCATATACAAATGTTTTATTTAACTCAATCTAAGTTATTTTTAACTTTTTAGTGCTTATTTTTAAAGTCGGTTCAATTTGGTTTTTAAAAAGCTCTATTTTTATTAGTCACGCCCACTTTTTTTTAATATAAGTGGTCCCATCCACTTTTGTAAATGCAACATATTGCCACTTTCAGAGCTCAAGGTGTGTGTCAAGTTTGCGTAAAATATAAGATTAAATTTTAGTGGACATGACGCCGCCCACTATTTTAAGCAAAAGATTATACCATTTCCAGTTGTTTGTCAAGTGTCCTGGGGATCGGATAAGTTGAAATACATATAATATATTACTAAACTTTAATGGGTGTGCCCGTCCGCTTTTTTTAAGTGGAAAATCATGTCAAGTTTTGTTGGAGATCGAATAGGTAGAAGTAAATACAGGGTGTCCGTCGGTACTTTGTTTTGCCGCCATTTTGGTAAACATTAGTCTTGACAGTTCATATTTGCCAGTCGTGAAGTAGACACTTGGCAAATTTATTATGGAAACGTGTTGTAATGGTTAAAACATTTTATCAAAATCAATCAGCGATTACTGTGACGATGAGAAAGTTAAGTGAAATTTTTTGGAGAAACAACGTGCCAACAAAACGCACTATTTATCGTGTAGTGAATGATTTCGAAGAAAGAGGGTCTGTAAGTGATAGGCCCAAGCATGGACCACAACGTACTGCAAGATCGGCTGAAAACATTACTGCTGCTCAAGGAAACAATCCATCAACCTCAATTCGACGCCGTGCTTGGTCTTCAAAGAACAACGTCGGCCACAATTTTGCACAAGGATTTGCATTTGTTTCCATATAAGATTCAGTTGACACAAGAGCTTCTTCCACAATACCATTAATTTAATCAACAATTATAAGCAAAGTAGTATACCTTCCCGGCGGACACACTGTATAATTTAATACTAAACTTTAATGGGCCTGGATCCACCCACTTTCTTAAATGCAAGATCATGTAATTTTTAGAGCACAGAGTGTGAAAAGTTTCGTAAGAATTGGCTAAGTAGAAGCTCGTGTAATATAATAAAAAATTATAATGGGCGTAACTCCGCCCACTTTTTTGAATGCAAGATTGTTTTTTTGCTTCTGCAAAGTTTCGTAAAAATCGGTCAAGTAGGAGCACGAGAAATATAATAATAACATTTAATGGGCGTGGCTTCATCCATTTTTTTTAAAGTCGATAATGTGTCTTTACGAAAAACAAAGGTGTATGCTAAGTTTTGTTGCGTTGCGATAAGTAAAAATACATGAAACTTTAGAAAAAATTTAATAGGCGTGGCCCACCCACTCTTTTGTAATATGACCAAATGGAAGCTACACTCTTTTAGACAAAAACGAATTTTTAAAATCGATCTAAAACTGATGGAGTTATGAAGTAACACACATAACAAATTTAGAGGAACTGATAACCATCTCCTTTTTGAAGGTCGGTTTAAAAATCGAGAGAATCATTCTTGGAATTCTTTAAGAGAGTAATAAAAGTTCATTAATATGACAAATTTGGTAAATAAATAAAGTGCACCATAGTGCAGGATTTAAAAGTCTTAGTGTATGTATAAGCAAGTAAAAGTAACTTCAATTATTTTTAAATTTCTTTGCAGATAACGGACCAATTTTGCACCTTTTAACCAACTCAGTTTACAACAACATCATTTACAACACTAGTTATAGTCTGAACTTTTAGTAAAATATATTTATAAGAAGACGAAAAAAAATCATCTAAAAAAAACAAAGAATTTTTAAACGATACAACATACATAATTCAACACCAATTATTAACCAGTAAAATTGAAGTATTGTAGAGTACAAACCACTCATAATTCCAAATCGCCTAAAATCAAACATTTATCAAACGTATTGAGAAAGCGATTGTATTGAGAAGCAAAAACTTATAAATTTATAGACTCTACCCATATACACAACGTTTAAAAGTGCGTCGCTTATTAAGTCAAATAAGGAAATCGGTTTAAAAATCGCTCAAATGTTATGTTGCGGTTTTTGCTGTGGCAACATGTCGAAACGGGACTACAAAGTGGCCACAATGGATGGCATAGAACTGGAGCCATTGGGCGGCGAAAAAATGGATAAGGAAAAGGAGAAGGACAAAGAAAAACAAACAAATGGCGTAACATTTGGTAAGTGTTCTCTCTCTCTCTCTCTTTCGCTCTTAATATTTTAATAAGGCTAAATTATTAACACGAATTACATACATACATACATAAATACATACGTAAACATATATTCTTGATAAGCTTCATATGAAAGCTTCCATATCCATATTGTTAAACAGAATTAAAAATTTATCAAGAAAATTGAAACATGAAATATAAAATTATAATAATCATGATTTTAAATATAAATTACAAATAGTTTAACAACAAGTGTGTCATCCGGTTCAAGTGTAATGTGCGTTCCCCTAAACAGTGTTCTATAATATTCCAAAAACGAGAAAAGAAAAGACAAAATTTAAATCGCTATCATTAAAACATTAATACTTGTATATTAACAACAATAGAAAATTATTATAAAACGTCAAGAATTGTCAGCAATTATGAATGTGGACACTTAGGAATGCTTTTAAACTTCAAAGGGAAGACTGTTGTTCCTTTCTTTCATGCTTTTTAAATTTTGTATGCAAGTATATACCAACATACATACTATGTGCATATATACTACATATACATATACGTATTCGAATTCCCTTTTCTGTTCGTGCATTTTTTGGCGTCTACTTTAGCATTCAACGTCGTCTGTTGATATTCCCTTAAATGCTTTTATTCATTTCATAATTAAGTTAAGAACCCTTAAGTGGTTCTTTTTTTTGCCTCTCCCACACTTTTCCTTTCAACCTCTTTCAGTATTCATTGTCGTTTACAACGCCATCAACCAAAAACAAGGACAACAAACAGCGACTGAAACATCATTGGTAACAACAAGAACGACAGCAGCAACACCACGTCAACATAAACAACAAAATCGTTTTCATGTTGATGTTTTAATGACGAAGTCTTACATTTGCATAAGTATGGATTGGAGCAGAGTTGTAAAAGAGCGAAAACTTTAATGACAACCAAATGTTTGATTATGTACGCAATTACATTTCTTGTCTACAACATTATTTTTAAATTTATTCTATATTTTCACAGAAATTTCGGGGGGAAATAATATTCTTAAAAAAATTTTTGTTAAAAAAAAAATAGAAAACGAGAAGTCTCATCTTCAGTTCATGTACAATATACATAAATACATAGATAAATATATGACTTTATGCACAATTAAGTGACGCACTTATCTTACCACAATGAGGGTTTGAATTTTAATTGGTGATGATTTTTTCCGTGTTGGCGATATTTTTTCTCTTTGACGATTTTTTCTTTGGTTTTCGTAAATTTTTTCATTTCGGCGTTTTTTTAAGGTTTTTGCAAATATTTGTTAGTTTTTGTGATTTTTATGTTTTGGCGATTTTCTTTTGCTAGTGTTAGTTTTCGTATTAGCGATTTTTTGATGCTTTGGCAAACTAACTCCGTTTTGGTAATCTTTTTCGTTTCGGCGATTTTACTCGTTTTTGCAATTTTTGTGAGTTTTGTGATGCGAGTTTGGTGAGTTTATTCCGTTTTGGTAATTTTTTATTTTCTGGCGATTTTTTTAGTTTTGGCGATTTTTTTTTGATTTCGGAGATTTTGCGTGTATCGCTTTTTTCCGTTTCAGCGATTTTTCTGTTTCGGTAATTTTCGCCGTTTTAAAAATTTTTCATATGTGGCGATTGGAAAAGTATAATTTTTTCTAATTTTAATTAAATTTAATAAAGAAAAGTACCAAAAACCATAATCATAGCAAAGCTGTACTTTTTAACATTCTTAAGAAATTTACTATTGCCCAAGTGTAAAAAAAAGCACTAAAAAAGAAAGCGCTAACTCGGAAAATGTTTGCATCAAAGATTTCAAAAATCACTAAATGGACAACGCTGAATAAATGTTGTATCAGCGGTATTGCCCTTTCGAAATGAATCACATGTCAGTTATGTATGGCAATGCCATAAAATATCATTGTATAATTAAACAGAAAAGCAAACAAAAATTTTGTAATATCAAAAAAAAATTTGTAGTAGCAATCAAAAAATTATTGAATTTGAACTACTAAATAAAGTAATAATATTAATTAAATTTTAAGACTTGAATTAATTGAAGCAATTAATTGAAAACATAAAGAGAAGAAAATAGAAAAAATAAAAGATTTTTAACAATTGGCCTCATTGCCATTGTACTAAATCGATTTCGACTATGAAATTTTTCTTCTTTTATCAAAGTAAAAATTTTGCGCTGATCTTCAATAAAAACTATAGTAGTTGAAGATGAAATGTGCATCTACTAATTGGGCCTAATAACTTAAAATAAATTTAACAACTATTTTAGTTAACCGACACTTATAAAACTTTAATTCACACAAAATGTTCAAACTCTAATACTGACACATACCGAGCCTATATTAACAATTACAAAGAGGACTGGGTTAAGGTGTTGAAATAGCACGCGGCATCTTTGAATGTCTAGTTATATTTTCTGGCAACATTCCTTGTGTGACAACGGCAACGACAATTGCTTAATTGCACGCGTTTCTCTGTACAATTGTAATCATTCTCATCAGTGCTTGTGGGTTTTGAATGCATCATTTTCACCTATTTTATTATGAATGGATTTGATTATTTTTATTTTTATTTTTTATTTCTTGCCTTACACTAGAAATAGAAAACTAAAGAGACTTAAAATAAAATACAAATAAAACTGAAAAAGAAAAATCCCCTTGGCATTTGTTTATGTCTTAACAATAAAACCATTATAATTAAAGCCATGCATTTCATGCTACAAATATTCATATGCAAATTATATTTATGCATGTAATTCCATGAGTTGTGATTCCCAAATGTAAAGAAAAAAACTTAAAAATTTAAGGAACTGTTTAATTTTACAGAAAATAAACAGTTTTTGGGGAATAACATATGCACAGCTTGGGAGTTATGTATTTACTTATAGAAAATGATATAAATTTAATAGAAATGACACACAGTGACCTTAGTGGGAATCGAACCCACAACTCTAAGACCGAAGATGTAAATCTGCAAAAACAATGGAAATTTCTTGGCATGAAAAATGAATTCAGTAAAGTGTGACTTTGACTCGGACATGCTTATTTATTTTTGGCGATTTTTTAGTAGTGACGTTTTTTTAGTTTTGGTGATTTTGGTAGTTTTTGGCGATTTCTTTTGTTTTTTTCCCATACATATTTTTAGTTTAAGCGATTATTTTTAAGTTTTGGCGCTTCTTTTCATTTTGGAGATTTTTTCGGCTTTTGGCGATGTTTTTTTTTAGTTTTTTGGCGACCCTTTTACTTTTGGTGATTTTTTTTTGCATTTTATTTTATTTTTTTGGTGATATTTTTCATTTAAGCGCTGTTTTCATTTTGGTGATTTTTCGTTTCGGCATATTTTTTAATTTTTTGTGTTATCAGGATAATCAAAGTCGATGCAATTTTACGCCAAGAAAAGCTAAATAAGTTGCTTAAATTTATATAAACAAAACCAAATCTAGCAACCCAGAACATCAGGTGGTTCTTGGTGTTGCCACAAGCTAGAAAAATCGTACCACAGCGTTAAGCGGCCCACCCACTTGCAATATAATTGTGCAATTTTTCGTATTGTACAATAATATCGCCAATGTGTATGTAATATTCGAAGGTGGCACAATATATTGGCAAATATCAAAAGACTTTTGATTTTTATTGTACAATCATGACAATTGTATAATGTGGTGGCAACATTGTTCAATGTTGTTTACTTTTTCACTGTCAGGAAAATTTGGCAATATTTTCTTTGAAAATATTGTGCCATTTATTGCATAGTATAGCTCGAAACGATAATAATACATATAACAACATATGCAATAATATTGTGTAATGGATGGGCCGCTTTACGGCAATTATTGTCACTGTATCGTTTTGCGAAAACCAGCGGCATTCAAATTTGTTTTAAATGGGTCAATCATGTTACGGCAAAAAGTTTGATAGGCACAATTAATTTAAAATTAAACCTATAGCAAACACTAAGGCCAATTTCACCAACTCTATTTAAATATCAACTCATATTTAAAAGTAATTTTTCCATACAAAAATTAACAAAAATCGACGTTTAAATATGAATTGATATTTAAATAGAGTTGGTTAAATTGGCCCTTAGATCCTATTTCATCAACTTATTTAAATATCAATTAATATTTAAGTCATTTTTCCATAAAGGAATAAATGAAAATCGACATTTAAATATGAATTGATATTTAAATAGAGTTCTTGAAATTGGCCCTAAAACTAGCATAAACAATATTTTTTTAATATCAAACACGACGGCTTAGCTGCCATTCCATGAATGAGTGTCACAAATTTAATTACTTAGGAATTAAAGAAATTTTCTCTTCTATTGGCTTTTGATCCAATAGAAGAGACATTTCTCATTGACATTTTTAAAAAGCTCTCTTTTTACTCTGTACTTATTTAATATTTATGGCAATAAATATATATAATTTATTCATAGCATTTCAATACAATACTTAAGCATTAAATACTCGTATTTCGGATTCGTTGCATACGACTCTTTTATACTTCACCATAAGTATAAACTTTAATTAAAAACAAAATATATTTCACAAAAACTGCTTTACTTTTCACAGTTTGTTTTTGTTATAAATATTTGATTTTTGAAATTTATGCCATCATGAACTTTTATTTCTTTCGTAAATCTTGTAATATTGCAGCCATAAAGTCTTAATCTGTCATTACGACATATTAATCGAACAGCACTCCAAAGTTTTTTTTTTCACATTTCTCTTGTTCGTTTTATTATTCTCCAACATGCTTATTATTATCAAAAATTTCGAAGACGACAGTTAAAAAAAGAAAAGAAAAACTTCATTTGACAAAAAGATAAAAAAGGATGTTAAACTGCTAAAAAAAACTTCCTCGAAAACACAAACTTATTTTTATTTTATTTGTTGTAAAATAGATATTCGTATGTAAATGTGTAACAAATAAAAAACTTTTTTTACAATAAAATAAAGTAATATTCCCTGAAGTCTTGAGATTGCGAGATTGAGTGGCACTGTGTCTGTGTGTTTTTGTGTGTGTGTGTTAAAAATATGTATGAAAGTATGTGCGAGTAATAGAAATATTTGAGACAGACCGAGGAAGACAAATGGAGGCTAGACAATTGGTAGGAGCAGAATAAATATTCAAAATGCTGATTGGGAGAAAATAGATCGCATTGTTGTAACACAAAATGTTGGCGACAAAAAAAAGAGTTAGTTAAGCTTCATTTAAACGTGCCATAACAATAACCATAGGAAACAGCTGTTCCATCCAAACCAATGGGCAATACTGTACTTGATTATAGGTGAGTCGCTATAGCGCCACCAACAGCTGTTTGCTGGTTAGACATATATGTTGTTGCACTTTAGAAATTAATAAGCAAATGAAAACATAAACAGCTGTTTATGGTTATGGCAGCACTAATAAGTGAAGCAAAAATATTCTTGACTATGGTTTTGGCATGTCTGATTGAGCCTCTAAGGTACAGTTAGTAATGCCACGTTGTGATGAAGTGGATTAAGGTTTAAGGTTTAATCGAACCCATTAATACGAAGCAGGCTGATGACTAGTATTAATTAGGGTCAATTATTAGTAAACTAAAATGATAACTATTGCTTCACAGTGTATTGTTTAACTAAATTTTTTAATATGAGTAAAGAATGGTAACCCTATCAAACTATTAAGTTTCACCAATGGCAGCTCTGCTATAGCATATGGTTTTTGTTTACATTTGTTATATTATTTCATAAAAATTGATAAAACGGTGCTCGCTGGTCTAACTTTACCATGCAAACTATTGAATTAGTGCTGAAATTGGTTCGGGAAATATACCAAAATATAATAGGAAATAAAAAAAGAATCTGTTTCAGCTAAATACAAAGGAAGATGCTTGACATCGTATGTGTGAAATATGTCTAAATTTTTCACAAAACAACAATACTAATAAAGTTAGCAACGAATCAGCTGTTGTCTAACCATTTGTTAACCAATGACACTTGGCGGTTTAACTAATGGTAAACAAAGAGCTGTGAATCAAATATTATTGGTTAAACTATTGCTATTCGTTAACTACTGACTGTGAATTTAGGCTTTAATGTGATTTTCTAAAGAAGACAAAAAAGTTAAATTATACTTTTGGGCAGGGAGAAATGCCGACATTTGTCTGTGCCACCACGCATTTGATCAGCAGAAATTGTTTGTTTAGCATCAGATATTTAACATTAATATTTAATGAAATAGAATATGAGAAATAAGGAAGAACAATTTGTTGCTAATACGAAATAAACATTATTTTACAGTTAAATTAATAACTTATAGGGCATTTACATTGTGTCAAAATCTACTTGCTTTTTACTAGATTCCCCATACAAAACAAAATCTAATTTTTCAATAGATTTGTAGGAAATCTACTAAAAATCTAATAATTTCTGCGGCAATAAGGAAAAAGCTTAAGTGATATATTACTGTTTTGCAGTAGAGCACTTTTAAGCGTTCAAGTCGATTTTCGGAAATTTCTTTCTTTTACAGTTAAATTGGGAAATTCTCTGTTAAACTAAGATTTTTTTAGCAAACATCGTTCTACATACTATAAGTAATACATTTAAGTTGAAATATACCAAAGTATAACCTAAAGTAAGCTATTATTCCAAATAAGATTAGAAGTCTAAAAAAGATAAGTCGCAAGTCATAGTGCTATAACTTCCTTAAAAACCACTCAAAATAATTGAAATTTTGACCAGAGGTACTTTCAAGTATGGAAATTACGGAAATACCATTAACTCTAAATCAGCTTATCTCGACTTAAGCACTTTTTCCTTTTTGCCACAGATTTATATAGAAGATGAGTGAATTAGCTACGCTCTACACAATTTTCTATTGAAGGTGTGTGAATGAGCTAAGTCGACATTTTTTTGTGAGAATTGAAGACTAAATTTCAGACAAAGGATTTTGTCTCGAATACAAAATCTTGGAAAATTTCAAAAAAGCTTAGTGTAATCAAATATACTAGATTTCGAGATAATGAATTGCTTATTATTTTGGGCTTGAGTACATCTATTAAATTAATTATTTAGTAGTGGTAGTAGTTCGTCTGAAAACAAGATCAGTTAACTTTTATCCACCCTTGAATTTCGTAAAAAATGATGGAACTTTTCTGATGTGCCTCGTAATTTTATCATAATTATTGTGCACATTTTTTGCTTGTCTATTTTTCAGGCAACTTTTTCCACCTTTTCTTAAATTAAGCACATAAACATTTAGCATTCATTAAAATACACTTACCTAGCCTCATACCTTCGGAGATAACTTTTAGATATTGCAAGTAATTAAAAAAGGCGCATTGTGTACATACATACATGCATACCTAAGTATACCAAATATTACATGCATAATATACAAAAATTTTCCACTCAATTGAAAAACGACAAATCAGTTTTTGTTCTCGTGCTATAGTGCAGAGCTGGCAAGGTATTTTGAAGGAATGCAAAATCATAATTGGTAGACCGTGCTTAAGAGCACTTTGTTTCATTTTAGAAAAATCGAATGCTGTAGCTGTTGTTGTTTCTTCTTTTTTCAATGCAAAAACGAAACCACTTGAATGAAAACGACTAATTAAAAATGAAATGTAATCGACCGTCATACAAGTGTAATTGGTTGTTCTGAGGTGAATTGTAGATTCTCTCGTAGACACTCACACACACACTCACGTGCCTGATAATATGAAAAAGCTAATTCTTTAATCGTTTAATGAAACCACAGAAGTATTAAATGTTTAATTTAATGAACTCTGATTTGCGTAAAACAAAAAAAAAATTATTTTAACGCCGCGGCGCCACCACCAACTTTTTCTTCTATGAAAAGAAAAATGTGTGATAAATCAAGGAGTTGAATGCACGAATTCACTCAAAACAAAATAAAAAGTAATTTACAGCTTACGGCCGCCATTTTTTATTTATTTATTTGTGTTTTTTTTACAACAAACACACACACATAAGCATAAGCGTTGCCACATTTGTAACAAAAAATTATACAGCAAAAATTGAATTGAATTAAAAAATCACCACTAAAAAGCTAAAAATAATTTATATTGCCTTTTAATAAAGAAATAATCAGGGTTTTTCATGAAACTCTTAAGATTGCCATTTGTGCAATTGGGCAAACTTGCGAGACTTGTTTCATGAAGCCTCTTTTCAACTTTTACGCAAACAGTTTATGTAAATTTGAAACAAACGTCAAAAAGTTCATTTAATAAATATAAAATAAAAAAATTTCAACCAATTTTCAGTTTAAAAAACATATTTATATATTTTTATAAAAATAAAAAAGTGTGTTTGTGTCTAAAAACCCCTAAAGAAATCCAAAAAAGCAAGAAGTTATTGCTTACGAAATGCAAACTTGCACAGCTTAAGTTTACGAGTCAAAATTATTGGGCAAACTTGACAGGTTTGTGTAAATAAATTTCTATAAAATTTTTGACATTTTATTTACGAGAGTGTAAAATTGCACAATTGCACAGAGTGCGAGACTTTTAAACATTCTCATGAAAACCCTTAACATCTCAATCAGGCTCAAATTTTCTTTATTCATAAATTTTTTTTAAACTTTTTGATAGAACCAAATATTAATCAGTAACAATTTCTTAATCGGGCTCAAGCTCAGCATTTTCAATTATTATAAAGGGTGGGCAAATTTGAGGTTAAGAAGTAAATTGGCTGTCAAATGATGAAATAAAAAAGTTGGGAAATTTTAACCATGGAACGCTACACACTTGAACAAAGAATTTTAATTGTGAATTTTAAACAACTGACTTTTTGAAAGATGAAATTCGGCGCTGCATTGATCAGATAAGTGAAGCTTTGTTGCAAAATGTGGTTTAGAATTTTGTGAAAAGAGTGGACGTTTGCCAAAGTGCTAGAGGTAGACATTTATCAAAAAAATCTGTTTTTAATCCAATTTACTTCTTAACCTTAAATTCGCCCACCTTTTATGTTGTACAATGAAATATTTTTGTTATTAATTATTTTGATTTTCTAAGCAAGACAAAAAATTAAGCTAAACTTAGCTGGGGGAGAACGCTAAGTTTTATTGAAATGCCCTCAGGTTCCATTTCATTAAAACTGGTTTTATTGTTAAAGGTTTGTTTTTTTTTGAGCTCAATAGAATTTACAAAAGGCTTAACTGTCAAACGAACTTTTATACTTCGCTCACTTTTTGATACATATGACCACAAATCATCGTGAATTGATTGTCACTTGCACAAAGTTACCAAATTATCCAGATTTACATTAAGTTTTAATATTTCTATTGCACTTTTCCCAAAAATTAATATTTACTTTGATAATTGCTTTTTAATGCTGGCATTAAGTTTGGCTCAATCTTCACGTTCCCATAAGAATTGTGCATTTAATAAGTAAAACTAGGCTTCGCCTTCAGTTCAGAAAGTGGCAACGCTGGTAACATATTCTCATAAATATGTAATCAGAATAATTATAGTTTCAGAGTGGTGTTCTTTTTTTGTTTCTACATATAATTATTTTGCGCAATCTGTGACATAAAATTGTTCCTCGTAAATCATACAAATAAGTGTGGGATTGTGTTTAGATGTCTAATGCCGAGTACACATCTGGCATTTCTTGTGTTGTCATTTTGTGGTGTCGTTTTCAAAATGTGTGCATAGCCATTCCCATTATGTTTTTTTATATGGAAAGCAATGCCACACAACAAAAAATATCGGAAATGACAAACGTTGCCACTATTGCGATGTCGCAAAATGCCATAGTGTGTACTCGGTATAACTGTTGGCATGTTTATGACTGTATTTTTGCATGTCTGTTTGTACTTTTGCGCTTGTTTAAAGGTATTTAAATATGTAGCATACTTTTTGGAGTGAAATCTTATACGAAAATATAAAGCACACTTCTGAGGTGGTCACCAGAGGTTGCACACTGGTATGGAAAGAACTAATTATGAGTAGTGGTAAAGCTAATAATAATAATAGAGATTTCAAATTTTTTGTATATCACAAGTGTACCATAACAAAAATATCCCGATGAAATCTCTTATTTGTACTAGATTTCGTTAGAGACAACATTCGATATAATTCTCCTTCACTACAGTCGGTACGCACTGTACGACGTCTTGGAAGATGCTTCTTGCTCGACAGAGTGAGTAAAATCCAAGGCAAATTCTTGTAATGTATCCTCGTCTCAATTCGATTAGAAAAATTTGTACTTTTGGTGTCAAAAAAGAAAAATGTACTGATTTATATTATTTTTATTATATCTCATTTATATTAACCCTTAACTACAGACAACCGGTATTTTTACCCTTAAACAGTTTAAATTTTTTAATTTCGTGGGATCTCTCTCTATATGTTTCTTAAAAATGTGTGCGGTTTTATTAAAGTAAACAGTTTTACAACTTTTCCTAGATCTTGATATGCTAGAAATATATATAAGATATATATTAAATAAATTTTTCAATTGCTTTGCAAAAATTTTATAAATTTAATATAACTGGTAAAAATTACCGGTGATCTCTATTAACGTTCAAATAATTTGACGTCTGTAGTTAAGGGTTAAACATTTTTTCATGAAATTAGTTGCTTGAATTTTTTTTAAATTGTTAATAGCAGGCCTACCCCTGTATTCTGTAACTCGCTAAAGCTAAATTTCTATTGCCAAAAATCTATATAATCGATTTATCGATTCTCGGCTGTGAATTAAATTTTCAAGCATGTATTGCTAAATCAAGCAATGACCTAAAAATGTGATCCGCCGAAATTTTAGTGTTTTACGTCATCTCCAAAAATTATTAATTTGTTAAGCATTTTAGCGATCAAATTTAGCTTTAGCTTTATCGAATTACAGAATACGGGGGCTGGAGCATCAAATCCGATCAACAAAGTTGCCAAATATGCTTTAGAGACGCATGCTGCGACATGTTTTATATATCACTCTCTTCTAAAGCGCTGCAAATTAGCAACTCGAAAAAGTCTCGTGCAATTAATTTGATGAAAAACTGCATAAAAGTTCGATTAAACGTGCCATAACCACAACCATACAAAACAGCTGTTCGAAGCAAACTTATGAGCAACACTACATTTGATTATAGATGGCTCACCATTACGCCATATGGTAATGGTTACATAAACAGCTGTTTGCTGGCTAGAGATATTTGTTGTTGCACTTTTGAAATTAATAAACAAATGAGAACATAAACAGCTGTTAGTGATTATGGCAGCAATAACAGCTGAAACAAATATATTTATGGTTATGGCAATAGTTATGGCCAAAATGTCCATTCAAACCACTGTTTTATATTTTTGTTCTTTTTATTATCCATATTTGGATTGCTGATATTTCACCGTTCGTGGTCGTATTAACATAAATTGTGTAAAAATTATCACAAGAGTTGTGCATTTTTTTTTCTACAAAATTCTTTTTCTTTATTTTCGTTTGTGTCTTAATTACATGTGATGCCAAATGCTTAAGCGAAAGTAGCATAGAAATGCAACATATTATAAAATATGAGTATGATACTGTTTATTGTTGTTGTTCATAATTATTTTCTTCCTTCAACGAGAAAACAAGTAACTGAGCTGGTGTACCGTTGCTGTTGCCGTTGCCGAGTTGTTGGCATCCTTCCGTTGTGTGTTGTTATTATATTTGTAGCAAATATTCAAGTGGCTTTTTATTTGAAAAATAAAAAAAACGGCAAGAATTACTTTTCATTTTATCATCATGTGGCATACAAAGTCACACACATACACACTTATGCAGAGAAGCGTTTAGGCTCCTGTTCCTTATTTCCATGAATTTGTCTACTTACCCAGTCAGTACTTGTGCTATATTCATTTATTTTTTTTATAAAGCACTCGCCTTTTCAGCTCGGTTCTCGGTTCTAAGTTCTAAATTCCTGTTTTTATTTTATGTTCTTTATCATGCCACAAGGATGTTGATAATTTCTGAATTGTATTCAGTTCTTTGTTTGTGCGGACGGACAGACATATTTTTCAGTAACTGTTTCAAAGTTTCATTGCATTTGTATTTGTTTGTTTGTTTGTTTTTTGTTATTGTGATTGTAGCAGTTCCAGCTAACGGTTTTGCTGTTGTTTCACCACAAGTTTTTATTATATGAGTACCTAGCGACGACCTAAAAACACATATTTCCACCTTCACTTTCATTTCACATGTTTATTTTACCATGAATCCCTACAAACCGTACAGAGTTGCCAAACAAACAAAAACACACACACATACATACTTAAAAAAACACACATATCCATCTACACCTCCATTCAACAGCTGAATAAGTTTGGTTTTCTTGTTCTTCTTACTCTGAAATGACTGGCAGTACAGTGACATAGATGATGAATTTTATTTTTCTATTTATTTGTTTATTTGTTTGTTTATTATTGTAAAGGAGGCGCAAGAAAATGCAGAAATATTAGATTTTGCTGTTTTGCTAGAGGGGGTAAAATTTGTGGCAGCGTAGATAGAGTTGGCGGTACTTAAAACGCCACTTTAAACTGAAGTCACTTTAAGAATGTTTGTTCTTGGCAGGCTAACATAGATTTCATTATGATGAACTCACATTCATTCACATACTACGTACGTACATATTTGCATACTCGTCTACTCTCTAAAACAAATATTCATGCATACACACACACGCCCATACAAATGTGTGAAATATGGACTCCTAAATATACGATGTTACACACTTTATTAAAACTACATTTCGTGTGCATTACTCTTTCCTAGAAATTTGAAATGCGCTAGTGTGCGTGTGCATTTTTTTGCCTAGTCTTCTTGCAATATTCTCATTTGTTGCATCCATCGCCTCTTATCACTTTGTTATTTTATTCTTTTATTAAGTTTTTAATATTTTTTATTAAGTGTTTTTTCCCTGATACTTTTGTCAAGTGTTATGGGATTTGATTGCGTTCCATTATTTCTGGAGTGTAAAAGGAAAGATAAATGACGCAGTGTATTGGACGAATTTATTTATATTTAATATTGATCTTTATTGAGAATTCTTTAGAATAAGGTTTAATACTTTTATCGTGCCTTTTCTCAAAGTTAATAACAAAAATTAAAAGGTGACTTGATCGAGAGTGTTCTTAGCTAGTTTGAAGAAAATCTGTCCAGCCGTTTACATCTTATATACATCTTTTCTAGATGTATTTGGGATTTTTAAAACGTTTAAATTTTGTTATTAAAGAACTTCTTATAAAAAATTTAAATAAAATGTAAAACTCATTTTAAATTTTTTTTAAAAATTTAATTTAAGGTAGAATTAGTCGATTCGTATCGTGAGTTTACGGATCAGCTGACAAAATCTGTAACATAAATAAAACATGTTGCTGTTTATTTAATATGCATCGTAACGTATGTGAGGTAGAAATCTACAGAAAATAGATTTAAATTTTCAATGAAATGCAATATGAGAAATGATTATACTCGTATTGTGTATTATTGATTTACCTTTGGTACATAGCTGATGTTAATAACAATCTCTGCCCCAGTCGATAGACATGAAGTGCGTGGCTGCACAGAAAAATATCGGTATTTCCCCCAGATAATAAAGTCTAATTTAATTTTTTTCCCCTTCTTTAGAAACTCACATTAACTAATAAAAATAATTCATTCAACGAGAATTGAAATTACTGAATTTAAGCCCGACTAAGAAATTATTTCTGATTAAAATTCACTATAATTCAACTAAAAATTTAAAATTGTCTCACTTAAAATATTTAAGTTACTAATAACGTATTCAATTCAATAATAATTTATCTTAAATTTTCGCCGAGCGCTCTTGTATTTAATTGTGGCAGTTTCGTATACAAATTTGTGAGCACATACATAAGTACATACATATGTATGTATGTAATAAGTGTGTACGATACTTATAGTCAGTCCACAGTGCTTCACCATTCCATACTTAAGACTAATCTAAAGCTGACTACATCTGATTTTAATCGATTATTATTTTCATTACTTTTTAAGTACTTTTCAAATTTTCAAGCATGCGAGTAGGCATTTATACAGTACAAATACAGTGTAGCCCGGTTATAACGAACACCGATTATAACGAGTTATCTCGCATAATGATAACCTTTCCGGTCCTAAAAGTTTTGCACTGAAATTTCATGCAAACGAGTGCCCTTAAGGCTGGTACTCTGTTCAAAGTTGTGAAAAATTTTCAGCACCATTGATTATTTCGCGTGAAAAATTTGACATGTACTAAATGTAGCCCAACTCGCGGTTTTTTTATATAAATTTCTTGCTTTTATTGCTTGAAAGTATGCAACATTGTTAAAATTCCGTGCGAAAAAAGCACTGCTCATGTTGTTTCGCAGCTAAACTAAAATGATGCCAGACTAATTTTGCATGGAAAGACATGATTTTACGTGTTTTTCACAACAAGAACAGAGTACTACTTTTGCGAATTTATTTCGCAAATATTTCACACCAAATACTTTCATATGTAGTTTGACAGCATTTCGGACGAAATTGTGAACAGAGTACCAGGCTTTATGGCGAAATTCAGATACTTAGCGAATTTCCACTTATAACGAACTCTTTTTCTAAGTCCTATAAAAAAATCTGCATTCGAATTATACGTTTGCAATAAAAAAAATCGGAATCGCTAATAATACTTGCCTGTTAATTTTTGATTTGTTTCGTAAATTTAATTTATTTCTTTTAAATTTTTAATTCTCTCCGACTTCGTTATAAACGAACTGCCCTGTATGTACTATATATTTAGAAGAGCTCTAGGGATAAGTACATGTGTTTTTGAGCACTTAAACATTGACATGAAATTAATCGATGTGTTGATTTAGTTATGATGACACTATTTAGCGTGGTTTGCACACACGCTTATGTATGTATGTGTTTTAAAAAAATTTCTGTGCATATGTATGTGTGCAAGTGTGCTTTATTTTTCATTTTGTGTGTGTAAAATCTTGTGGAAAAATAAGACTGCCTTTGGCACATTCATCATTGACACCCACTCACTCACTGAAATAGAATTTAACACAGGCAACCATACAAATAAGAATACATACTTACGAGTACGTACTCGTATGTACCAAATTATCTTCCACTCTAATCTTTATGAATCAGTATCATGCACTGCAATATGAATATGAGTGTGTATGAATGCATGTGTCCGTGTGTTTGTGTGTAACAATTATTTACCACGTATTATTGCCTACAAGAGTGGGTCTTATTTTTAGTATTCGTTGTTTTTTCAGCATGGCAATGCTAAATAAAGTCTTTAACAGCATTAATCATTTAAAAAAATAAAAATGTGTAATGTACACCTTTACTACAACTTAATTGTTTTATTTAAGCTAAGAAAGTTGTTAGTATTTTCTTTGAATTATTTTTTTTTTTTTGATAAACTTTTGTCTCTAATTAAAAAAATAAGAAATTTTCTTAAATTTTAATGCAAAATAACCTTGCTCTTAGGGTCACTGCTGTACATACGTGGAAGGCAGATATGTATGTCTATATGCAAATAAAATCGGTTTTAGAATACAGTGGCTTCCCGGTTTAACGCACGATATAATGTCAGGTCGATTCATTGAATCGAATCGGGCCACTATGCAGTGGATGTAGCCATATTTGTAATCACAATTCTGAGTAGGTAAACTTCGTTGCTTAAAAAATATATAAATCAGGCTTTAGGCAAAAAGAGGTAAATACGTACTCGTTATTATGGCATAATAAACAAGTTTTCGAATTTCGGATCAGAGCCGATGAGAACAAATCTGAAACAGGGGGCAAATTACGGCATTCGATACGACTCGTAATTTAAAAATATTTCAATTGAGTTTATATGGAAATATTTTTAAATTACAAGTCGTATCGAATGCCGTCATTTGCCGCCAGGTTCCGTTTTTCAAGATTGCTTATAGTTTTCTAGTTCTCGCATGTTGGCAGCACTGCAGAGTCATAACGACAAGCAGATGTTATTAACGATAAAAACATCATCTCAATGGGTGCATTCATAAGTCGTAGCCATTGCGCAACCGTTGAGTGTTTGTCTTAGAAACACGCATAGTTGAGTAGTTCCGCTCCACTCAACAGTGGAGTAATTTTCCATCATAAAATTTTTTCGCTACCTATAATCAACATGTTGTGCTAATCCCGAAAAGCTGATCGATTAGAGCTATGCCTTTTAAATGCTTTGTTAGATGACAAATGCGGTAAAGTAACGAAAAAAAGATATAAAATTAAATTATATCCATCTAGCCGTTTCTAAGTTGTAACTGTTGGGGCGAACAGTTTTACAACTGTTGAGCTCAATAGCTACGTCAAGGCACATTAAATGCAGGTACACGCATTAGGTGCAACTCTGTACTTCTCACATAGTTTTACAAAGTAATTGTCAAAAAATTGTATGTATCAAACAAGGCACAAAAGTAATTGTCAAATGAATTCTTCGTTATAAACGTATAAACAAAAAATCAGCGGATGAGCAATATGCCTGATGCGTGTACCTGTTTGATATGCCTTGAGCTACGTGTTATGAATACACCCAATATTATTCGAAAATTAATGGCCAAAGGAAATTTCATAAAATGATTGATGCTCAAATGGAAAACCAGCATGAGTATCATTTCAAGATGTTGTTCAAAACATGCCCGGTAACCACAAATACCCGGATTTCAAGCAAACAATCAACAGTTTGTTGCAAAATTATCGCAAGATTGGAGGTCCAATGTCTCTCAAAATACATTTTCTTCATTCCCATCTTGATTTTTTCCTGAAAACTTAGGCGATACGAGGGCCGTGCAAGGAAAGCGACTTCACCGAGAATTGGCGAAAATTTAAAGCAGTTATCAAGGATTTGGGGACGAAGGTATGATGAGCGACTTCTGTTGGACTCTAATAAGTGAAACAGATCCCAAATAATACAAGCGACTCAGTTAAACTGCTCTCTTTTCGTATATTTTCACTGTTTATTAAATAAAATGGATATTAGTTGTCGAAAGCTTTAGAATATTATTTAATTCAATATCTTTAAAAGTAGAACCAATCGTAAAAAAAGACCCCTATTGCTTTCACTACGATGTCCGTCTGTCTGTCTGTTACAGAATGTTTTCTCGAGAACCGCAATAGCTACGGACATCAAATTTTTACAAAATATGTACAACTTCGGCTGCTACAAGAAATATATGACAATTAGAAATTAGAAGGTGTTCTAAAGCGACCAACGTGAGATATTCAAATCCTATGTAATATACAGATAATTATATGTATGTATATAGACACACCACCAATTAACACTGAAATTTAAAAAAATCAAAATTAAAGGGTATTTTATCAGTTAATGTAATTTTCACTATGTAATTTTGACAACTTGCTGTATCTTGGAAACCGTAAGTGGCAAATTCTTAAACTTTTCAAAAATCCTAAAACTAAAAAAATCCCAAAATTAAAAAAAAATGCAAGATCGCCAAAATTAAAAAAAAGCGCTTCAATGAAAAATATAACCAAATATAAAATAAATCGCTCAAATGCACCAAAGTAAAAAGGTTGCAGAAAACTAAAAAAAACATCGCCAAAATCCTAAAAGAAATGGCCAAAATGAAAAAAATCGCTAAAATTAAAAAAACGACCTGAAAAATTTAAAAAATCTCCAAAATATCGTTAAAACTAAAAAATAACTAACTGAAAAAAATCGATAAAACTGAAAACAGACTAAAAAATCACAAAAAATCGGCTAAACGAAAAAAACGCCAAAAAAGATATTCGATTATATAGGCCAAAGTATAGTATTACATATGCAGTGTCCGTAGGGAACCCTTCGTGTGCGAGTCGCACTTTACTCAATTTATTTATTAATTTACACCACTGTGCCTCGTTTATTATGCCATAAGCATTAAACATATTCACCGCAGCAGGCCGCATGGCTACAAGACTACAAAAGCTGCTCGCTACAGATGTTGCCTAGTAGCCAGCTACTTAATTATATTAACAACGGAAGCAGCACATACACCCAAAAAAGAAAGTTTTAAAATCAAGAAGAAACATTTTGATTTTAAAAACGAAACCTTTATGAAATAGAACTAAGTTTGTTTTGTGTTATTTTAAAAATTTTCATTCTTTGCTTAAAAATTAAAACTATTTTGAAATGAAAAATTATTATTTTTTTTTTAAGAAACAACAACCTTGATATAAAGTTGAACATACTCAAATTAAGAACTTATGTTTTTGAATTAAGAATGAAATATTCTTGAAGTAATAATGAAGCATTTTTATTTTAAAACTAATTATTTTTATATAAAAAATGAAATGTTTTGAATTAATAATGGAGACTTCTTAAATTAAGAATGAAACGTTTTAAATTAATAAAAGAGAATTTTGAAATTACGGATGGTTCGTATTAAAATTAAAAATGTTAATTTTGTTTGGAATCAAAATGCATTTATTATGAAAAATTTTCGGTCTTCGACTGTAGTCCAAAGCGCTAATCGAACGAATTTTCATTTGCGTCATGACGAGCATTCAACAAAAAATGTCGATATTATTAACAGCGTGTTTTTTAAAATTTCGCAATAATTTTAAGATTTTGTGCGCAAGGATCAAACAGGATAATGGACATTAATATACACTTGGTCATAATAACAGATTAATTCTTTTTTTCAACACGACACAAATATAAAATGTTACTCGGGGAAAAATATATTCTTTTATTTAAAAAAATTAAAATTATTGATATAATAACAAAATATTTTTGTTTTTAAAATGTTTAAAAATACATTTTTTTTTTATTATGATTTCAAAAATTATAATTTTTATTTTAATAAGAAAACATTGTAGTTTTTGAAATTTTTAAAATGAAAGCGCACATTTTTGTTTTAGAACTGTTTCGTTATAAAAATAACAATGTTGTATATTAATATTATAAGAAACATTCATATTTTAAAAATGATTTTTAAAAATGCAGCATTTTTAAAACAAAAACGCAAGATTATTGTTTTAAGAATGTTTTTTTGGTTCAGTGTACATATATGTATAAAAATAAAATAGTTTATTCAAAAATTTAAAAACAAATCAGTATATTTCTTTATATTTTTTTTTTGCGAATTTTACTGTCTACAGGATTAGTAATTTGTTCAATACATTTAGCAATTTTTCGCCAACTTTAGATTCTTTCACGTTTTTTTCAAACTTTTCATATATTTTTAACGGCTTTTGCGATTCCTAATCAATTTTAGGGCTTGCTTCCGATTTTGCAACTTCTCGCAAATTTTTGCAAACTTCGAAATAAAAGCGACTTTTGCATGTAGCAAATTGTAGCGCTATCTTATATTATAGCTTCTAGCGGCCACTCTGTCATCGCCCTAAGACTTTGTTATCACCCCGCTGTTATTAAGTGTTTGCGAATTTTTGTCATTTTCGCGATTTTTACAGAATTTGTGGCATTTCTTACAGTTTAAGCGATTTTTAATCAATATGGTGCCTTGTTTCAAATTTTGCAACTTTTTGCGAATTATCATTTTTTTCGCTTTGTAAAGATGTAATTATGTTCTGTTGTAATCACCATTAAAATTTTTTAACTTTCTTTTTTATTTTTTTCTTGGTTCTAATTTGATTTACATATGCATTTTGCTATATTGTCAAATTTGTCTTTGTTTTGTAGCCATCAAAAATAGGAATTAGTATAATTTAACTACAACGATAAATGAAGCACGGACAACAACCTGCCGCCCTCTTACTCGTTAGCATCAAAATAATCATTCTCACATAAACCTGTGTATTCTATTCTTGACATTTTGTAGTAGTAGCTTGTTTAAAGCTTTGCTTCAGTTGATGGAAAAACTGTTTTCATTTATTGTTATAAAATTCTTCGTGCTTCAATTTTTATTGCGAGTAATAAGTAGCAAATGCAAAATTGAATATTTTCCTTTAAGACACAATTCTTAAGTAATCTGAAATTCAGGCAGATGTCAGTGCCAACACTAACTGAATACCAGAGTCCCTCTTGTCTCTTAGATGAAATAAGTAACCAGAAAATTTTTTTAAAGCCTTTAAAAATCTTATAAAAAAAAACTTTTGCTCTGGCTACTCAGACTCTGGGCAAATTAGAGTCCTGATATGAAAAGAAATCACCCTCATGTTTCATATTATTTGATACAAACAGCCTTGCGGGCATTTACTTTTAGTTTTTATTTCGTTACTTTCAATGAAATGTTGAATTGAATTTGAATCACTCCTGCCCTGTTACATTTTTTTGCGCTGCTTTCCTTCCAACATCCTGCAGGATAAAAACTGTTCAGACATTTCATTCGCATTTCCATTGTGGGTTTTTGTTTTTCAGTTTAATTTTTTTTTGTTGCCATTATGTACTTTATTTTCGTTGCTGTAATTTTTTTGTTTTTGTTATCGTTGACGTTGTTCAAATGTGTTGCAAGTCTTATATTTTATTATTGCGGTTACATTGTCCACAAATATGGCATAAACATTATCAATTCCCTTTGGTAAATAAACAGCAAACGAAAATAACTTCCTATTCCTTCATTACATCATTCTTATTTTGTGTAATTTTTTTGGTCTATATCCTTCTTTGAAATGCAAATGTTCCTTTAACACTCGATTACTGTTGAGTAATTACAACACAAATGAACATGTGTCCGTTTAGACGAGGGAAAACCGGACAGCAAAAAGGAAATATTTCGTGACAGTATGTATGCTTTCACGTACAGACATACAACACATGGTTCTTTTAGACAATTGTAATATTTTCCGTCATTATGCTTGAAGCTACTCGCATTATGGAACATAATTGAAAAGGATGTGTGTCGAGTATAATTTGAAATAATTAAGCATTAATCATGTTTAGCAAATAAAATTGTTTCCAACAGATTTAGGACAGTAAATGAATCGCAGTAAACTTTTAGAATTAACGAAAGATAATTTTAAATACTAAACAATAACATTGATTTTATGTAAATTTAAACTTTTTATCATATCGCAATTTCATTATCACACTGACATGTTTAAAATAGTTTGCACATAGTGAGTGTATCCTCAACCGAATTGGCAACTTTAATTGGTAATCCTTAGATTCATTTAATAATCTTCGATTTCAATATTTTAATGAATTCTATAAATTTATTTTCTAGTGCCACTTCTATGTGTCTGGTGTGACCGTTTCTTGCAACCTCAAACTATTTCCAGTGAGTTTTACAAAAAATCTATTAGAATAGCTAAAAAACTATTGCTTTCGTTTTATTAAGAAATTTACATTTACTATAAACAGACATAGTCTCTCTTATTGTGAATGGCGTCGTCGACGTTACATAAAGAAGACAGTAAATATTGTCACTTGTCTACTCTTTATCGGCACAATTGGTGCTTATTGGCCATCTCTTACTAATCTCTAAGGCTTTGTAAATTAATGGAGCATGTTAATAGTAGTAGATGTGACGTCGACGACGCCATTCACAATAAGGGGGATTGTCATGTAAAATTCAAGGGGCCGCAATAACACAAATTTTTTTTTTAATTAAAGGCACAATTTATATGAATTATTAAGGCTTAATAAAGGGTTTATAAAACAGATTTCCATACAGAATTTTTCTTATTAAGCCTTTATAAAGCCGTAATATTTTTTATAAATAAGGCAGTAATATTTTATTTTGTTGGCATAAACTCGAGAATAAAGTCATGGTTCAAGTAATTTATATCATTAGCGCAGCTAATGTGGTCAATAAAAAAGCAATTAATGACTTTGTTTGGTTTTTCAGTAGGCTACAGTTCGTATGTTTAGAAAGCCAAATTACATGTGATAACTTTTAAGGAACAAATAACACTAAAGTTAATTGTAAATATTCTGACAAACACTAGCATAACGGAACAACATGCTGTTTTCGAAGGCCGCCACACTTTCGTCATAAGCGTTCTTTGTGTTTGGTCCAGTGCAAATGAAATATGTGAATTATTTTGACTAATAGTATTACAATTTGCTGAAAGCTTTTTTGTAATGAAAGCTCAAATTTTATCACATCTAATTTGCAACAGACTTACCATTGTTGTTTTATTTTTACTAATAAAAATTTACTAAATTTGTTCACTTTGTGGCTCTTATTTGTGGCCTTTTGAGTTTTATGTGACTTTATTAATAAAACTGTATGTAGTTCTAATGAGTGATGCTAATAAAGGACACAAAAAATACAGTGAACTCGCAAAAATTTAAACTAATTTTTACAAACGTTTTCGATTTTGTTTATAGGGCTTTTACACAAAATCTAGCAGATTTTAATTAAAATTTTTAAGAAAATCTATACCGTTTTTTTTTGAAAATTTTCAAGACTTTTTAACCAAAACACAACTACAACCAAACAACTGCAATATAGACAATTCACACACCTTTTTAAGCAGACCGTAGCTAGTTCAATCATCTTTTATATATGAATATGTTGTACAGGGTAGTAAAAATAAAATAAAGGTAATAGATTTTGAGTAGATTTCCCACAAATCTACTCACAAATTAGATTTCGTTTTGTATGGGAAATCTAGTAAAAAGCAGCTAGATTTAGCTCGAAATCTCTTAAGAATTACTAGATTTCGAGACAATGTAAATTCGCTTTTACGTTTCAGATTAGGTTTTTTTTTTAATTTTTGCATATTTACAAGTAAATAATGATGCAATGATTTCATTTAAAAATACTGGTTATTTTCATCATATCAAAATGCCAGCCCTTATATTAAGACCCTTTACAACAACGCACCTTCATTTGCCTTTAATGATGTTTTATTATGCCTTTAGGCAACAATTCTTACATTTAGGCAAAAAGGAATAGTAAACGTAATTTAAATACCTTCATTTTGAGAGTTGAATCTATTGAAGAAAAGTTGCTTTGAAGTATGCATATAAAATACACGTTTAAAAATCTTAAAAATTCAAAATAGGAAACTTTTCAAGCATGCACAATAGCGCCAGAAAAACCAAAATAATTTGTTATAACAAATAATCACCCTTATTCCAGTTGTCGGCATTGACGTCACTTTAAGACAATACCAAAAAATTGGGGCTTGTGTATCCGTTGTCGATAATAACTGACTCCTGTTGGCAGATTTATACTATTTTCTAGACCTTAGGGAACGAAAATTGTTCTCGATAGCGTGTAAACAAGCTCCAATTTTTTGGTATTGTGTTAAAGTGACGTCGATGTTGACAACTGGAATAGGGGTGAATGTATTTATTTATTTACTAACTTTTACCCGCGGCTCCACTCGCGTTGATCTGATATTTTGAAATTATATTTAAAATTTATGAATGTTTTGTTATTTTTTACTCACTGACAATGTTAAAAAAACGATAATAACCGACAAAGAGGCGATAAGAAAATTAAAAAACGTAATAAAAACCGGTTTTAAAACGGTTTAAACAGTTGAAATCCGAAACGAAAATTACCCTAACCAGCCAAAAAATGTGTTCTTCGGAAAAAATCCGAACTAAATATAAAAAACCGGTTCCCAACCGGATAAAAATAGGCTATGTTTGCCGCTGGTAGTGCAGCTTTCCATTGGTCAAAGAATTTTCAAAATCGGTTTAGCGGTTTGAAAATCCATAACAAATATGAAAAGCCGCTGGTAATGTAGCTTTCTATTGTAGCTTTCTATTGGCGTGAAAGCGTAGCAAACAAACAAACAAACTCACTTTCACATTTATAATATTAGTAATAAAGTAAGGATAAGGATTAATATTAAATGAAGTAGATATGTGCATATTTATTAATAGTAAAGAAATTTACGAATTAATTTACATATGGGCATTTACATGATGTCAAACGTGACAGTCGTACACATTTAAAGTGAAAAAAAATCACAATAAAACGTCAAACCAAAATAAAAGTGTAAAGGTATTAGTGAAAAACATTTTGATCCAGACACGTGTTTCTTAAGTTAAACAGTTTCATAAACAACTAATAGACAATGTCATAGTATCCAACATTATTGAAAACTATTTAACTTAAGAAACACGTCTCTGAATTGGAAGCTTCTATATTAATATTTAGGGGTTACATTATTTTGAGCAAATGTTTGCCCAAGTGTACCTTAAGTTATAGCCCTACATTAGCCCCATAATTGGTGCTAAGTTTGATTTTGATAAATTTTAGTTTTTAAGATACAAGTACTTGCAAAAAACCAAGCCATTCGCATGTGACAAAAAAAAGTTGTAAAGTTGTTTCCTTCGGTCAACGATTAAAACACTGATTTCACCAAAAACCCTGCAGGAATATTTAATAGGAATAATTTCTAAATATTGCGCTCTGATGCCTCTTTAAAATGGTTTTGATTCTACACAAAAATTATTAATATTTTTAAAATTCAATTTTAATCACAGTCGCACGTGACATTTTATTCCATCATGATATTTATATTGTTGTTTAAAAAAATATATAAACAAACAAGCTTCGTATATATTTTTTTTTCAAATTAATAAAATTATTCAACGTATTTATTTTAATATAACAACAAACAAAGTATTATGAGTTATAAACTAAAACAAAAATAAAACAAAATTTAAATGAACATAGTATCAGGAATACCAAACACAGTTTCCTTTCAGGAAAGGCAGTAGTGACACTGCGCTATACCAGGAATGGTTTTTCAATAATAATTCATCTTAATTTTCTCTCCATCGCACAGTGGACCAATTCTCAAGAAGGCGGTAAAAAAATTCATAACTTTTGATTGGATAAAACTTTTGCCTTCAATTTCTTTTTAAACTTAAAAATCGACAGATAAGAAAAAAAGTTATGGAAGGCCCAAAATACAATTTCGTTTTTAGTTGGATGTTATTATCTATAAAAAAATTAAAAATTCCTAAGAGCCTTCATTTTTGTAGCACTAATTTCTTATAAGTAACAAAATTATAGAACATGTTTGTATTTTGCATTAAAATCTCTTCAAAAAAATTTAAATTTACAAAGAAATTATAAATTTTAGCGAAATACTGAGAAAGTTAATTTTGGTTCACCCTGTTTGCTGTGACATTACTTTAAAATCGTTAATAATAAAAAAATTCTTTTTGGCCGCCTTCTCAAAATTCAAAATATGGCCCACAGTGCACCGTTTGCAACTGTTTATTTTTTATTATTTATTTTATTTATTAATTTAAAATTTAAATGTAAATTTTTTTGTGTAATTTTTTTTACAATGTTGCACATGACCAACTTTAAATAGGTACCACGATCACAAATCTCTATTGTTGCTAAGAAATTTAATTTTATTTCAATTGTCTTAAACATCTCTGTTTGTACTGAAAATTTAATGAGCTTTCTAAACGTACTTTCGAAGCACTGATAACAAATGTTGTTTTTCAATGTCGCACGTGACATTGTAATATGCTATTTGCAAAGGAAAAATTTATAATTATTTGCAAATCTCATAATATCTTCTGAATTATTTTTTGACTCTGGGTGCACTCAGAAAAATTTTAGAGAGCAAACGTCAAGAGGGATAATGCCTCTCGTTAAGATTGTTTATCAAAACAAAACGTGCAAAAGAAATATCCAAATGAAAAGAGTTGCGCTTTTGTGGCCCTGTATTCGATTAGCTGCAAATGGCTTATATGTAAATGTAAAATGTTTCTGCATTAGTTAAATCTGATTATTTCTATATCAAAATGTAATAAAATAAGGTATTTTCAACAACTTTTAATTTTTTGGTATGGGTGGACCTTTCGAAGGAAATGCCCATATAAATTAAAGGAACTGGCTGCTACGCTCTTCGTGCGTAACAAATGAAATGAATTATTTGTCACAGTGCAGTTTTAATGGTTTTAAGGCCAGACAGACTTTTTATGGTGGGGAATCCCTCACACGCACAAACACACACACACACACACACATATATACACACCCATATATACACCCACATACAAATTTACAGTTTGCTCTAAAAATAGCTACAAAAACATGTTGCCTGCTTTAATGCAGCATCCCTTAAAAGTAAATTTAATCAGAACTGATTTTCAGCAACTGAACATTGAAAAACTTTCTTGTTTTCTACGGGCATAAAAGGTGGTGCGAATGAAAGGAGTTTGGTTTGTGTGTGGGGAATATGGAGGGAGGGGGAAACATTTAAAACTAAACTGGCAGACAGGGACACATGTTGTGAAGGATATGTAACACAGAAATACCGGCTAGCAACACTTTAAAAATAACTGTAAATAAAACAAGTTCTTATGAAGAATGCGGGCACTTATCGTGTAATGGACATGCATACAAATGTTTTTTTTTTTGAAATACTAACACATAAGCATAATCACACACACACACACACACATGCATGTACTCGTATGTACAATGTGTGTAAAAAACATGAAGTTAAAAATATAACAACGCCAACCAAGGCTGTTTGTTGCAGTAATAATAGTCGAATCTATTTATACTAATCAAATAAAAACAACAGCTTTGAAAGTTATAACTAAATAAAGATGGAAAGACAATAGTAACAACCACTTTTCTTTCACTTTTGAAATAACAAAACCAAAACAATAAGAATAACAAATAAAGGAAGTGTGTTGGCAGAGCAGTCGCAGAACAAGAAAAGGAAATTGTGGCGTGCGTGCGAGCGTATTTTGAGTACTTTATAATTCTGTCGCAAAAAGGAAAAAGTGCTTAAGTCGAGATAAGCTAATTTTGAGTTAATGGTAAACCCGTAATCTGCATATTTGAAAATACCCCTGGTCAAAATCTCAACTAATTTGTGTGATTTTTCAATAAGTTATAGCACTGTGACTTTATAGCACTTTAGACTTCTAATCTCATTTGGAATAATAGCTTAATTTAGGTTATAGGTACGAGTATTTTGGTATATTTCAACTTAAATGTATTACTTGCAGTGTGTAGAACGATGTTTGCTTAAAAAAATAAATGTTAACAGCGAATTTTTCAATTTAACTATAAAAGAAATACATTTCTGAAAATCGACTTGAAAGCTCAAAATTACTCTCCTGCAAAACAGTAAAATATGACTTAAGCACTTTTTCCTTATTGCCACAGAATTAAAGTCGTGTAGCCTTAACTGTTTGATAGAAATATTTAAAGAGAAAGAGACCTCGACGAAAATATAATCATAATAATAACAAACATAATAATTCTTTAGCATACAAATTAAAAACAAATCATGGAATTACCGAAAAGACACGCACAGTAATTGTAAACAATCAACTGGGCGAAAAGAAGAAGCAATATTAATTCCATAAAAAAAATTTTGGAAAATAGAATTCTAAATACATATCGAACCTTATTTTCGAGTTAATCGTAAGCGACAAAAATTAAATTTTTCAGGAGAAGGTCTTTTTAAAATATTCAAATATGTTTTTGTACGTAAATTGTCACTTACCACAAAATTTTACTGCCCGTACCTTAAAAGTTATCAACAATTTGGGCATTTTGATAATTCTAAACTATGGGTAGTCCCATAAAATTTTAATTTCAATAAAAAGTATATTTTCGATAACATGTCGCTTACGATAAAATCGAAAAAAATGCTCGATATGTATGTATACGTATAAAGAATAAAATAAATAGAGCAGCAAAAAAATTATAAATTATACTATTCAAAAGCAAAAAATAAAATAAATTCAGTAAAGTGCGTCTGTGACTCGCAGACGAAGGGTTCCTTCCGTACCGACACTACATATACTACTATACGAACTTTGGCCTATATAATCGAATATCTTATCTGATGTACAGGGTGTTTATTTTAGAGGTATAGAACTTCGAATTGAAATAAAACACAAGAAAATCGTTTTAATGTCCATCAATTTGGCTTTATTGGAAGGATAATTTTATGCCATTAACGTTTAAAAATGATTTCGGGCATGTGGCCACCGCGGCTGGCTCGAATAAAGCCAATTCTACAGGTCCAATTTTCAAGTTGATGGACAAAGCTCCAATTGCTGTGCACGGTGGCGAATCGATTCATTCGGGTCCTCTTCAACACTTTGCTCTACAGCGGCAATTGTTTCTTCGGTGCGCACTGTTCGACGTCTCTGCGGATGCGTATTATCACATAGAGTAAACGTAGTGCGAAAACGATCCATGGTTAACCGAATTAATTGCTCTGATGGACGATTATGTCGACCATAAAATGGACGGAGCTTGCGGTAAACTTCGCGAACTGAACCATTATTTTCGAAATAAATTTGCACGATTTGCAAGCGTTGTTCTTTTGTCAACCTGTTCATGATGAAATGGCAAACCAAACTAAATATTAATCACTTGACAGCTGACAAAATGGCCGCCAGTTAAAAAAGTGATGCCAACTTAAAGTTATATACCTCAATAAAAAACACCCTATAGATACATTTTTAAAACAAATTAAGTACGTGGTAAAAAAATTTTCGGTTTTTATTGTTTGGTTTTTTTTGGGTTTTTTAGTTTCGGCTTTGTTTTGTTTTTTTTGGCAATTTATTTTGGTTTTATCGATTTTTTAATTTATGCTCTTTGTTATTTTTGGCGCTTTTTTTCTTTTTGGCGTTTTGTTCGGTTTGGCCGATATTTTTTGCTTTCGATGATGTTTATTAGTATTTTAGCGATTTATTTTATTTTTGATGATATTTTCCATTTAAGCGATTTTTCATTTTGGCGATTTTTCGTTTCAGAATTTTTGTAAGTTTTAGGATTTTTTAGTTTTAGCGTTTTTGAAAATTTCAAGAGTTTGCCTCTTAAGCGGCCCATCCATTGTACAATATTATTGCATATGTTGTTATACATATTATTGTCGTTTCGAGCTATACTATGCAATAAATGGCACAATATTTTCAAAGAAAATGTTGGCAAAAATTTTTCTGACAGTGAAAAAGTAAACAACATTGATTAATGTTGCCACCACATTATTCAATTGTCTTGATTGTACAATAAAAATCAAAAGTCTTTTGATATTTGCCAATATATTGTGCCACCTTCGAATATGACATACACATTGGCGATATTATTGTAAAATACGAAAAATTGCACAATTATATTGCAAGTGGGTAGGCCGCTTTACGGTTTCCAAGATATTGTTGTAGTCTGCGTAAAAATACATTAACTTTGAAAATTTCAAGTGTCGATCGATATTATATTAGGATTTCAACATGTTTCGTTGCTCGCATTAGAACACCCTTAAATTTTTAGCTGTCATATATGTATTTGCTGTTGTAGCGGCGAAAGTTTTACATATTCTATCCGTAGCTTTTATGGTTTTCGAGAAAATAGTCTGGGACGGACGGACAGAAGACGGACGGAAGGATATCGTAGCGAAAACAAGACCGAAACATATTTATTCGCCAACTTCTCAAATGAATCTCAAAATTTCTCCAAATCTCATACCATTACATTTACTTTCCACAGGACCACCTAGTTTCTAGGTCGTAGTTTTCCCAGAGAAAAGGTTATACATCCCTTGATTGTGAAATCTGTGGAAGAAAAAATGTAACGGTATGAGATTTGAAGAAATTTTTAGATTCATGTGTGAAGTTGGCTAGATAAGAGATATTTATTCGACATTAACACCCAGTTTTTAGAAGATGACAAAACTGAAGAAGATCCACTACGTGGGATTTTGGTCTACACCTGTTGAAGATGGGCTCTAGAGCAGTTGGAAACTGATTCGATGTTTTATCGCTAATTTTTGGCTTAACTCATTTATTTATAAACAAAATTGTGGCATTGGAGTTCAACGAATCCACGCAAGTGGCATTATATCATCTTGTTTCTTAAAAAATTAAACCGGAGCTTGCCGTTACGGTCCATGGAGATATTTATAGGCAACGTTTGCTACGTAAAAGGAAAGTAGATTTTTACGTGGCAAATGTCAACTTCTGGCTTACAAACATACAGACACGTATAAAGCAAAGATAAATACAATAACAGCTGACACATTCGCTGGCGTCCTCAATTTTTTACTAACTGACATCCATACTTAAATTTCAAAAGTAAGACGATACCAAATTATTACGTAGCAGGCAAGTCATGTGTTAGTTCGCTTCTCATCTTTCTAGCAAGGAAAGTTAAATTATAATTTCCGCTTTTTGCCACAGTTGATTTATTTGTTTTTTGCTGGTGTCACTCGGTTGGTTTGTTTACGTTACGCGTGCTATGAGCACTTTTTTAATGTGCGAGCGAGTATAAGAGAAGTTCTCTTAAGAGAACTGAAAACATACGAATATAGAGAAGATTTTAAACAAATCGTCATCACTATGATGAGCTGCAAGCAAAGTACGGCCGTTGCGAGTGTAGCAGACAAGAATTTATAAATTTATTTTGATTAAAAATACACATGTTGTTGGTTGCTGTTGTTGTTGTTATTTTGTCGTGCAATATCGCATGCGCTAGTTATCGCAGATAAACCGATAAATTTAATAAAAATCATATGCGGTAAATATCGTACTTTCTTCGATGAATTGTAAAGTTATTTTATGGGCTGAAAGGGAATGTGTATGCATGTATACGAAGAGGGGTTGGAAAACAACATCAACAACAACAACAGAGAAACAGTAGCTTTGCTAGCAACTATTGAGTACAATGTTTGGCAAAGTTGCGAGCAGCATCCAGTTGGGAAACGCAAGTCCACAAGAAAATAACTGCTGACTGAAGATACTTTTATTTAGCAAGAAAAAAAACAGTGGATATTTATTTTGTGTGTGTATGTGTGTGTCAAAAGTGAAACTCAAAGGAAAAAAGTTCATATAGAAAAAGAAATAAGAAAAATGCAGAAATTATAAAAAGAAATACAAGCAAGCACCAGATATGTTTTAACATAAAGTTTTTATATTTAAAGTAAACTAAATAAATGTTGGGCAAATAAAATATGAAATTTAAAATCTATAAGCAAGAAAAGTAAAAAAAAAACTTAAAATTTGAAAAGAAGTCAAAAATCTTGTGGAATAAATACCACCCTTAAAATATAAAAAAAGAAGAAAAAATGAAACTTCTTTGAAGAAAACTTTTTAGTTTCTAGTTAAAAAATTTCAATTAATTTCAAGTAATTGATTGAATTTTGTTCCGTATTGAATTATATTTATACGGTAGAATTGCTTTAGCAATTAAAAAAAAGAGTTTCTTGTTGTTGTTGTTGGTTTCGTTTTATGCTAAAGGTGAACTTTTTTTAATTAGCAACATTTTCGCGTTTATTTTTTACGTTTCCTTAGCCTATATTTCCGTTGGCCTCTTCAGAGTTTCTTGCTCGCTTTGCTTCTCCGTCCCTCTCTCGCTCTCTTGAATAGATGAAAACGAAAGAACAATATTAATTGTTTTGCTTTTGGACTAGTTTATGGAAGAAGAAAACACTTTTTTATTTCACAAAAAGCAAAGAAAAGTTTATATGCGTAGGTTGTCTGAAAAGTTACTTGAACAGATATTTATGACCAATTGTATTTGAAAAGAGTAATTAATATGCAAATTACATATTGTGTTTGAATTTTTTAAACTTGCACATATTTCAATATTTTTAAAACAGAAAAAATAACAAAGTTGTAATAAATGAATCCGGTAGAGTAGATCATCGAAAAAATGTATGCACGTTTATCGGCGTTTTGAAAGGTTAAGTTTGAATCTAATATAAAAGGAGTTGGTCGTAGTTGTAGAAAAGCTATTCGGGTGGGTGCTGTTGCCCCCCCCCCTCCTAAAATCATTAAAATTGCATGTAATTATTTATAAGTGAAATTTATTTGCTGGTGGTTAAGCGATGTCTATATGCATTGTTGCTTTAACAAATCGTCAGTAGACTTCAACCAGACATTTTGAACAGTCACAAACCCCTTATCTTATGCACAAACTTCCAAAAACTATTTGAGAATTCACAAATTTTTAGCTACCCCACTGGGGTTGGTTGAAGCTACCGCTTTTTGTCTTTACTTACAATTTCAACCTTTTATGCTTCGTCGTATGAAGCACAACAAACGAGGAAAAATAACAGCTGTTACAATTTATAAAGATGTTTACTGTTTGTGTGTTCGTTCGCCAGAGTAAGAAATAGAAAGAAATCTATTGCGAATTTCCACCGAAATACAAAGATGTGTTATTTTGTGGCGACAAATATTCTCCGCCAAACATTCGTCGTTCGTTGCAGTTGTGTTCTGTTGCTCGCTTTAGCACACCAATTTAATTTTTTTACTTTTCGTAAACTTTGAATATTGTTGTTGTAGCGCATGTAGTTACACATATCCTGTGAAAATTTCGTGTATGTACCTCTGCCGGTTCTTAAGATAGGAGTAGAAAGACGGACGGACAGAGTATCTGAAAAGATACAGTCGCTTTCAGTTTTGGTCTACGGAACCATACAAAGATTACACTAACTGTAATATAAAGAACTACCAAATTACCAATTTTACGTTTCCACTGACCAAAAAATTATCAAAAATATTTAACCTATAGTCGAATTTCCAAAAATTACCAAAATGTGTTTTGGGGGCTTTTCAAGCCGAGGTACAATTTAAAATTTATTTCTTTATTTGTTTTTTTATAAAAAAAAAAAATTGCAAAACCGCATTTTTGCCCGTTTTCGCACACTCAATTAAAAAATTTCTAAAAGCACCAAATATCTGTCCGTCTATTTGTACACGTGATTATAATGCTTTTTGAATTGTACGTCTACTTTAATTCGATCCAGTTAGTTAAGGTTACCAATTTCCCAAAATCCCTTCTACGAGGATCTGTACACAGTAAGGGAAAGCTTTAAAACGTACCAAAAAGATTTAAAATGTTTACCCTTTATAGAAACGAATATCGAAAAAGTACCAAAATGTATTTGAAGGTTTTTATTGAAAAAAAAGTTTATGTAAAACAATTTTAAATGTTTATCCACAACGGTACATCGAATAAGTAAAAATAATTAATGTGATGATCGTAAAAGATAAGCCAGAATAGTTAAACATACTTAGGTATGACTTCGTGTTAACCTGAATATAAAAATGAAAAAAAAACGGATAAACAGAAAATGAATAGTGATACTTACGAATGTGTTTACCAAACGTAAATCAATAATTGTATACACAATATTTCTCATATTCCATTTCATTAAAAATTTGCGTTAAATAGCTGATGTTAATAACAATCTCTACCCCAGCAGATAGACTTGGGTGCTGATGAAGTGCGTTGCTGCACAGACAAATATCGGTATTTCCCCCAGCTTATAGTCTAATTAAATTTTTCTTCTCTTCTTTAGAAAATCAGATTAATTAATAAAAAATATTTCATTCAATAAGAATTGAAATTACTGAACTGACTAAGAAGTTATTTCTGATTAAAAAAAGTTTATTTTAATTTTATTTTTAACTTTTTTATTTTCTTCATATTAATTTCATTTCACTATATTTGTGCCCTGATTATGAAAGGTTTTCCCATCCCTAAATAATGGCAATACGGCAACATTGTCTACACTAAGAACTGATTTTGATATACATACATAATGACATTTAGCGTCATTTGTTTTAGCAATTGTGAGACTTGGCTTTTCGTATTGTTTGTTAATTAATATTAATTCAAATGGATGATCGCAAAATTATTCAATTAGCTAGTGCCACCGTATCTTTAGCAAGAATAAGCAAAAAATTAAGACAACCTAAAAAACGGCAAAGAGAATGGTGGAAAAGACCAGTGCTTAATACGCTCAATATGCGTGATCATGAAGCCCTAATTCCACCGAAATTTCTACCCATTCAGATTCCTTTGCATTTCTATCCCTATAAATGCTACATAGATGATCACATTCAACCTCGCAAACCTCCACAAACTGAATTAGCTGTGTCGTCACGAATTTGAACTTTTTCACACGCTTCTGTGCTTTTCCACTTTCTTTTTTTTTCTTTTTCTTTTCCATACTTTTAAATTTTTATTTTTTTATGTAGATGTGCCTAAATCTTTATCTAAATCTAAAAATTAACTTATTTTTTGCTTTAAAATATTCCCAAGCTGTCCTTTAAATTAAATAAAAAAAAATTTGCGAAAGTGTAATTAATGTTTGGAAATGTAAAAGAGTTTTGAAAAACACTGAACTTTTTCGTCGCTTACTGGTTTTATCAGACCCGTTTATAACAAGCTTAAGGTATGAGCATGGAAACAGGCTTCGGAATGTTATGATGAGATCAGAGAGAGATAGAGATAGAGAGAGGGAGGTATAGAGAGTAGTGATAGATAAAAATGAATAAAGTTTTTATTAAAAATTTTTGTCCATATTTTGTGTGGTTTTCATGGGCGGTCGACGTGAAGGCTTCTGTTTGGATAGTAAAATTTTTAAGCGAAAAAATCAATTTGGATTGCATGGGCGGTGGTCGTAATGCGTAATGCTTGGTGCCAACATTCAATGATCTAGCTCCACTTGTTATAGTTTTTGCATAAAAATGTATGAATTGGCAAAATTCAGCGTGATTTATGCGCCATAGTGATTGGAAAATTGCGCACTGCGGGTACGCGCCACCCAGCGAAGATGTGGCAAAAATTTGCGTGATGTTCCATTCCATACATAATGTCATCGATAAGCCTTTCAAGATAACCTTTTTTGTTTAAATCTAGAGATAGGAAGCTCTTAATGAAAGACCTTTTAAATATTTTCTTTTTGTTTCAAGTAATGAAAGAAATCAAAATCAGTTAATTTAAGGTCACGACAACTCTATTAAAAATTTATTAATTTAAATATGCATTTAATTTTTTTCTAGTGTGACTTTATGACATAAAAAGAAGTAATGAAGTCATAATAGAAAAATTTCCAATTCGCCTACGTTAAATGAAATAGAAAAGAAGAAGTAAAAAGCTTCATTGGAAATAACACTATTGACATACATATATACATATTATTATATTTACACATATTTATAGAGACACAAACTCACACAAACAAAAAACGCAACATATAATAGTAAAAAGGTTTTTTTTTCTAATGTAATTTGTCTGTCTTTATTTTTTTTGTTACAAGAAGTTGTAACATTTCATAAATTGAATAGTACGAGTATTCATCAAGAAATAGAAAATTGCTACAAAGTAAAGCGAAGGTTTGAGGAAGGGAAACTGGAGTGGAATGTTGTAAATGTGTAAATACATAAATGAAAAGTAATGGGGTTTCATGCCTTGGGTGGTGTTCGAGTAATGTGTTAAGTAGAGGGGTTTCCTCACTTTATATATTTCTTTCTTTTATTTACATTTTTTTAAGGGATGAGCAATTGTATGCATTAATATGCTAAAGTTTTTTTCCTATTTATAACAACATTCGTTCGCACTCGTTGCTATCTATTCGATATTTTATGTCGTATGTTTTTTTGTGTCTTACTTTTTTTTGTTCGACATTTCCGTTTCTACTTTTTTATCTTTTTGACTCTTTTGTAAGATTTTTAGACGTACACATGAGTGTGAGCTGAAAGGAAGTTTATGTAGAAAATTTCTTCTATCTATTGCAATTTTTGTTTTGACCATAAATATTTGTTTGCTTTAACATAAAAAGCTGTTTTTTTTTCTTAAAAGTTAGTAGCGCTCTTCACTTGGAACTCTTTTGCAGGGGTTTGCTCTTTTTAGCTGTCATACGCAGTGATGCCAACTTTTTCAGAACAAAACGCAATATTCGTTAATAAAAAATACACTAAAACAGTAAATACATATACATATCGTGACATAACCGCAGAAAAAGCTTAAGCGACATATTTTTGAACTTCGTTTTATGGCGAAAATCAATTATGAATTACGATTTTCGTCAAAAAATTGCACGATATATTTACATTATATAGATTACAATTCAAATTTTATTTGTAGTCTTGGTAATAAATACCCACATTAAATCATTCGGTATCAACGAAATAAAATTTAAGTGGAAATATTTTGATCTTTTTTTTTTGATATCTAGTCGTACAATTTGGCTGTACGAATTATCGCCCAAGTGCAAATCGCCTGAAACAGCTAAATGAAGGACCGCCCAAAATTGTTGGGTGATTAGTCATTGTGATCAAATAGCCTAAAATAGTGCCCAATCGCCCAAAAAAGTGAAGAATAACCCAAAAGTGTAAAAAAAATTAAACCCGAATTTTTTTTTACATAAGATCACCCGAATTCGGAATGAATAATCGTCCAATTTTTTTATTGTTGTCCAAAGTCGATGAGCAATCACCCAATTTTTTTACAACAATTTTTGGGCCTTTTAATTTGTGTGTAGACTGAGCTGGATCGAAAAAGAAGTTGTGCCAGTCACCCCCTAGAATGAAATATATGTCAATGAGGTTTCTAGAACATACATCTTTAACGATGTGTGACTGGTACAAGACAATAAAAATTAGTAGAAAACATATTAACGACAGCTCAAATAAATCGTTGACGAAATTCTCCAACAAATGGCCACGAAATCATCCAAGACTAAACAAGCGACAATTTCCACCAAAATATCGATTGTTGTTCACAAAATGATAGTTTGAGGTTTTGAGCGACAATGTCACTCAACAGAACAGACTTTAATTAATACTTTTAACACACAAATTTTGTTTTTTTCCTTACTTGTTTTTTCCGTTACATTTAAATGATTGCTTGACTTAGCTGGGTCTAGAACTGAGGCTGCATGTTTATAGGTTTTCGCGCTCACCACCAGGCTGCAGCATCACCTAAAGAGGCCAAAATTTTCATGTGTTTGATTGAAGACTAAACACAAGACATGTTGCTCAGATTGTCGTGAACGACGATTTCCTTTAAATTGTTGAAAATTTTTTACCAAAATCGTCAAATAAAACAAGGTAAAAAAGGCGGTTATGGCTCGATATTGTTTTTCTGTCTTGTCACTATTTTCATATGAAGTTTGACAGTTGGGACAGAAACAGCTGACTGTAACAGATGCAAATGCAGTCACCTTGTTATACATCTATGTATGTCCCAGTTCACACTACACAAGACTTATTGCTAAGCTTATCACTTTTTCTTCTTTGAACTTTCATCTGCGTTCACACAATGCAAGTCTTATATTTGAATCACATTTGTTATGCATAGTTTTGCGTATGCATGTGTGCTTTTTTAACATTAAGCCTGGTACTCTGCTCAAAATTTCGTGCGAAATGCCGTCAAACTACATATAAAAGTATTTGGTATGAAATATTTGCGAAATAAACTTCCAAAAGTAGTACTCTGTTCTTATTGCGAGAAACACGTAAAACGTATCTGGCAGCATGTTTTTTCCATGCAAAATGATTCTGGAATCATTTTTTTTCCAGCTGCGAAACAACATTAGCAGTAGTTTATTCGCACGGAATTTTAACAAGGTTGCATACTTTCAATCAATAAAAGCGAGAAATTTATAAAAAAAACCGCGAGTTGGGCTACATTTAGTACATGTCAAATTTTCCACGTGAAATATTCAAAATATTGCTGAAAATTTTTTTGCAACTTCGAACAGAGTACTCTGCTTTACGAATGAGAAAGCAAAACGTATGGACAGTCAGTGTTCTCAGATTAGAGGATTTATCCCAAATTGGGGATTTTTTTCAAAATGGGAATAAGAATTTTGGTTTGGGGATTGAGGAATTAATTGGGGATAAATTTCATGTTTTGGGGATTTTATGAGATTTTTTTGGGATTTGTATTTTACTTAATATTTTATTATCAATACATATTCCAATTGCTCTTTATTAGTTCATAAATAATATGAAAATGATAAATGGTAACAATGAACTCGTCGTTAACATTTGTTGTTAGCAAGATGAGCATTGGGGAGATTGCTCATCAGCTAATTTGATTGTTTGCACGTATGTACTATATATAACTTACAAATTATTTGACAATTAGTTCTTTGCCTTATTTGATGCTTACAATTTTATATAGAAATAACAAGCAACTTAAACATGTTTTGGGCAGAAGCTTGTTCATAGCAAGATGCCGCTGGATTGCGGCCGTTTAAAGAACTGGTAGAGTATTGTATATGTTAAATTTACTTTGTGTATCAACGAGCAACGCTTGCATTGAACGAGTTTATTCGGCAATGGAGTCAATCAAAAATTAAATTAGAAACAAAATTCAGTACGAATTGCTAAAATCTCTGTTACCAAGTAATATACATTTTAAAAATAATGGAATTTGTTGTGACACTTTTGATCCATCTCCAGAAATGGTAAAATTAGTACAAATTGCCTTATGGGGAATTTCGGGGATAAAAATTTTAAAATTGGGGATGTCAGTCGAAAGAAATCTGGGAACCCTGTGGACAGTACATGAAGCTGAGTACAGTTTCAGTTTACAGAGTTTCTTTTCCCCTCGTCTCTCTCTCTCTCTCTCTCTCTCTCCTACAAACTAATCAGCTTAGCAATAAGACTTGCATAGTGTGAACTGGGTCTATGTATGTGTTTAAATTTAGCGTTGCCAAAAAGACGAAAATCGTATCTGGAATTTTTCATTTAATGGAGTTGCACTAAAGGCACTAAAATTTAAAGTGAAAAAAGCAACAATTCCGTACCTTTTTTTCAAAGAGCACCAAGTTGGAAAAAGTGTGCAACGCTATAGGCTCAATCAGAGGTGCGATAACAATAAAAAACAGCCGTTCGAACCAAACTAATGGGCAACACTCTCACCATAGAAACCAATTGAATTTTGGTTTGGTTATGGCTATGGCATTATGGCTATGTCACGTCTAATTTAAGCTTATAGCTCAAAAAGCACTAAACTTAGTGCGAAAGGCACTAAATTGGCATCGCTGCAAATACCATTCCTCTGTAGTTCTCTTTGGCTGAGAGACTATCCAAATTTTCTCTCTCCTTTTCTCAATTTAGGGGCTCATTAAAGCACTACTAGGCACCTAAACATATGCTTTCCATTTGATTTAATACATATCAGCCTTTTGTTCTGTTTATTTTTATTAATAATTATTTTTTTTCGTTGGTGAACTTTTTTCCCGCCTTTGCTATTGTCTAGTGTGTGTATTATCTCTACGCAGGCATACAAACATACATAATTACATGTACATACGTGTGTATGTATGTATGTAGTTATAAGTGTACAAACATACATAAATAAAATTTATAAGAATTCTTCAGGTTTTTCACATTGCTTTGTGTTCATACTTTTAATTTTTATTTTAATTTTCTTTTGTGGGGCAATCACATTTACATATACATATTTGTTATCCTTTTGACTTTGACATTAATACGAGAGTGAGTGTGTGTATAGCTAGAGGTACATATATGTTGCACTTAGGCACATGCATTCAAGTGTCTGACACTATATACTCCTTGTGCTCTCGTGTTTGAAACAATTTAGGCATAATTAATTAATAATGCTTTTAGCCGCTCAGCAGTTATTAAATACATAAATTAATAAGTTTTTGTTTTGTTTTGTTGCAGTTGGCATTCACTGAGTGAGATAATTTACAAGTTTTCCAATAAAATATCGTTAACAAGGTTTTAAATTAAAGTATTTGCTCGTACCGAATCAAGTTTGCGCGAAAAATTTTAATACCCATCTATATATGTACCCATGTCCGGTTCCACAAGAAAAGCTATTTTTTGAATATGTTTTAAACCAGCTACGTCCAAGAGCTTTGTACTTTCACACCGACGAGAGCGCAACAGTCAATTAGATCTCGGCGACAACAGTGCTTGCTGCTTACTTTGCTAAGAGACATAAACAAGAATTGTAAGAGCTTTCATAGCTGGTTAACTCTAATGCAAATGTTAGAGTATGTGTGTTTGGATGTAGCACCAAAAACTCTGCATTAAGTTAATTCGTGAAGCCGATTTTCGAACTTTTTCATACAAATTTTTTCCCCAATTCGGGCTTTTGATATTTTGTGTATTGAAATTTTGTATGCAGAAAGAATTTTTGGAAACTCTGCATGTCCAGATCTAAAATATCAAATTTAAACTGAATTTAGGCAAAAAATAAGTGGACAGGGATGTGGTACTTTTTCTTTTTTGTACTTTTAAGGGGTACTTTTTTGGGCTTTTTTGTATTCCATTTATCCTCGAAAGCGATAAGCACAGAAATTAAATTTAAGTGGAATTGTAGTTCGTCTAAATTTAAATTTTAAATGGGCTTTGGTACTTTTCTCAAACTTGAACGTATAGGAAGCCAAATCGGAATTTGCCCACAAGGTGTCATGTTATGCCGACTTAATTATGCCCGTGTGAATATGCTCTTTTGGATTAGAAGAAATCAAATTTACATCAAAGTATTCTGAATGTTAGTAAGAGAAGTAAAAATATAATGGTTAAAGAATTGGGTTAAGAGATGTGTAATTGAAGACTACAACCCTTACTATGATGGCCTACGCTAAAGCATCTAAAACTTTCTTACTGGTGCTTAATTTTACGTACAATTATACTTTAAATTGAGAATTATTGCTAAGAGAAATTCCCGTGCGCGGTGTTTAAAGATGCCCGGCCTAGACACAAGTCCATTTTTTTCAAAGCATGATTATACCTTTGACAACACAAATTGGCAGCTTTAGAAATTAAATGTCTCTTTAAATATCTTTTAATTTTAAAATTTAATATCTTCCTTCGTAAAGTATTTTGCTATTGCAGTAAATATTAATTAAAAGTATTCAATTTGAGTTTCCTGTTAAATTATGCTATTTCTATATTACGAGTATATTGTAAATAAAAGAGGTTTAACTCTTATTTACTTTACACTTAACCATATCCAAATATAAATTCATAAGCCCATAAATAATTTAAATATGCTAATTAAATATGCAAAACATAAGCCTTTAAACGCATCATGCACATCAAAGTTAAACTTATCTGCAATATGACTAAAATAAACATCATGCGCAGAGATGGGGAACGGTTGCTTCTAAAAACAATTCATATGCGTAGTAAGCGTACTTTTAGCTTTGACAAGATCAGTAACAGCGGGGTTTTCGGTGTGCATCGGCGCCAAAGAAGGGCAAGTTATTTTTGTCCGCCAATAAAATCACATCGACCTCGGTGTAATCCACATTGACTTCATTCAAAAGAGTAAAACAAGTAAACTCCTTTTATTACCATTAAAATTGATGGTGAAGAGTCTCCATAGTATTTATCAAGCTTAGCTTTGCTTTGAGTAAACTGTACCCGAATTTTTCAAGACAAAAAAAAAATGATCAATCCTGAAAAACTTGATTTTTTGATATTTTTACTAGACAATTCAGCTGTTAAATGAATCTCAGTGTTGTTCTTAAAATCTATTTCTACATACATTTTTAATTTTGTCGTAAAAGGATATGCTTTCTTAACTACTCTGGAGGCCAATAAATAAAGCCGACCCATAAGTGATGCTGGAGTGTCGTATGCTTGTCGCTTAAAAGGAGACGCACAAATAAACATCTGAATCAACATTTATGTTTTGATTCCGTAGCGTAATGTTTTCTTCGTCCGCATACTTCTCCATCATTAACAAGAATCACAAAGAAAATTATGTTTTTTAACCGATTTAAAAAAAAAGAGGTTATCTATCAATTCGTCTTTTTTTTTTGGCGGTGTTACTTCATAACTCGTTACATTTTAGACCGATTGTAAACATTATTTTGTTTTCTGAGAGGTTATATCTTCCCATTGGTTCCATTGTAAAAAAGTGGGCTGGGCACGCCCACAATTTTTTAATTTAATTTTATGATATTCCACTTATTTGATTGCTGCGAAACCTATCAAACACCTTTGGTTCTTGTAATTACACAATTGGAAAGTTTGAACAAATGGGCGGAGTCACGGCCATTAAAATTGAATTTTATATTTCACGTGCTTCCTTTTATTTTCTTCTATCAGATCTTTGCATTGAAGTCGGTTTTTTTTAGCAGAATTATTTCAATCAGAGTTACAGACGATCAAATAATCAGCAGCCAAATAAAAAAGTATAAAATTTTTGAGTTCCATCAATCAGCCGGAAAAACATGACTGCACTCACACAACTATGTGATTGATGAGTTTATTTGATGGTCTCCAGGGCACCTTAAAGCTTGTTACTAATATAACAATCACAATTTCTTTCTCTTGGATTATGTTAACCACCTCTGACCAGTATGAACTTCCTGTGCTACTCGAGGATAATAAAATTATAAAGTAAGGGACATTGAATAGGATGCAAAAGCAATAGAAAAACAAAAAATTACATGCAGTTAACAGTCAAAAGTAAAAATCAGCTTGCTTTTTTTTCACAGTATGAATATTTTGGCATCGGTTCCGGCATATTTTGTAACTTTTTCCCCCTTCAAACTTGCAGAACATTCATTTTTATTATCCTTATAATGCAACATTTGCAAAGAGACAAACAACAAAAACCAAAAAAATATTTGTTGTTGTTTTATAGCCGGAAAAACACCAACACTAACTGCTCGGCACCCCAACGCCTCCCACAATTATTGAAGCAGGCTGAGACCGAGGTTGTCTCCAAATAATCATAAATCTCTTCTCTATTTCAGTAAAAGAAAATAGAAAAAAATTATCCCCAAAAGCCCGGTTAAAGAAAATAGTTTTTTGTTTAGTTCGTGTTGCTGCATAACAAAAAAAAAATATGAAAAATGTAGAGAGAGGGAAAAAACAACAACCGACCACCGACAGTAGAATACGACATTGAAAACATGAATAGACGTACAAGACCAAGGATACAGAAAATTCTGTGTTCTTTTTATTATTTTATTTTCGAAGATTTCGTGTATGAGTGTGCGAATTTAGTATGTTGTGTTAAATGAATAAAATCTGAAGAAACGAGAGCATAATGCAATAACAATTCACATGATGCCAGTTTATAATCATATACAAAAGTGCTTCCCAGTTCACCACAAAAACTCACGATAATAATCTCGCTCGCTTAGGAAAGTTTCAACTTTCGATTCTTAAAGCTTACTTGTGATATTGATAAAAAAAATCTCTAGCTATATTAGAGGGAATATCAAAATAATTATAGGCTGATGGATTCAAAAATAGGAAGAAATATATGAATAAAATTTTCAATATTGCGAAAGACTTTCTTAATAAGTGTCCTCCATAAATAAATTTTACTTTGCGTATCTAAAATTGGTCTTAAATCTGGGCCAGAGGGCGAGACTTTGGTGTTCACCCGGAAAAAACAGAAATTTGTTCATTCACTGGAAAGCGGTTTTGTTTTTCAGTACGACCCCAATAAGAAAGTTCACAGCGGAAATTTATTCGCCACCCTCGTCAGGTAACAATTGTGCAAAGGAACTAATATAATGTATTATTATTATATATATAAAAAAAATCGCAGTGTGTGTTTTTTACTAACGCATGATTTCTGGAACTATAAGACCTGTGGCGCTGAAATTTTCAACACAGGTTCGGGTCAATATTTTCAAGGTTTTCGTTTTGGTCCAACAAGTGACCACTATGTGGAGTAATTTGTAGTTAAAAAAATAATTGAGGGTAAGACAACGTTTGCGGTGCTCATCTAGTATATATATATTAGTTCCTTTGGCTCGTATAAGAAGCATAGGGCCTCAATGGTGCAGTGATGCGCATAATTCCAACTTTTCCATCTCCCGTATTTCAAAATAAAATTAAAAAAAAAAATTACCAAAAAGGGCAAATATCTAGGAGTGATATTTGCTTGGAAATGATCCTGGAAAGACCTTATAGGAAGTGTAATAGTTAAAACTCAAAGAGTGTGGAACTTTTGCAGAAGAGCAATTAGTTCCAAATGAGGAGTTAATCCAAGTGCGGTACAACCGATCATAACGTACGCATCGTTAGTGCGGTGAACGTTTTCAGAAAGAAGGTTACTGAAAACCCTCCTTAAAAAATTCAGAGACAGTGGTGTATTAGCATCTGTGGTGCAATAGGAACCACATCGACTAAGGCGATGGAATTGTAAACATATGTATTTATATCAAAAAAAATTTATGGAATAAGACCAACAATCATTTCAACTTAGAGTAACGAGGAGATGCTAGGAGATTAAATCTATCATATAACAATTTCAGTAGAAGTTATCATAATGAGGAGGAGGAGGAGACTCTAGTACACCTCCTCTGACAAAATGATATTTTCACTGGGCAGTCAGCTGCTGCAAGATTTGGCAGCCTTTTCAAACTGCGTTATTAGACAGATAAACTCGTGTAGCCGGTCGTCAGGTTGGTTCAGTTAACGAATGGAGGAAGGTAGAAGACATTACGTTTCACGTTATTCATGCTTCCATTGCAGGTAATACAACGGTACCAACTAGGACCCAAGTGGTCTAGTTTTGACCTTTGAACTGGAAACCTGAGCAACCTAACCTAACATAAGGCGATGGATAAAATTGTATCAATCGTCCAATTGATATACAGGTTAAATATGAAGCAGCTTTGGTCGCCTTAAGACCCATGGCAATTTAAATGGTTAACAACAGATCATACAATCAAGTACCAAAGTGTAATAAATATCTTACCCAGAGGCAACGTTAACCACTGTCATGTGTGACAAAATCCCAATTGGATATGTAAAAAGGGAGAGATCAACAATAATGAAGAGTACACCTGCATAGACGGATAAAAAATAATTGGAAACCGATCGGATAACGGATTTTACGACGATTCGTAGTAACAAAATTTAAAAAAAAATCGAATATCTTACGTGATGTAGACATTTTTATTTTAATTTAAGTACACGGTAACCTTTTTTCGGTTTTTGGAGCTTATTTTTAGTTTTGGCCAATTTTCTTGATTTGGCGCTTTTCTTGGTTTTTGGGATTTTTTTTTTACTTTTTGACGTTTTTTTAGTTATGGCGTTTTTTTCGTTTCTAGCGGTTTTTTCGGGTTTTGGCGATTTATTTCAGTCGTAGCGATTTTTTCTTTTAGTTTTGGCCTCTTTTTCGTTTAGGGGATTTTTTTTATTTTGGGATACTGGTAGTTGTCAAAATTACATAGTAAAAACTACACTAACAGATGGAACACCCTTTAAGTTTTATTTTTTTAAATTTCTGTGTTAACTGCTGCAGTCTGAAAAATAAATACAATAGAACACCCTTTAATTTTTAAACTGTCATATGTTTGTTGTTGTAGTGGCCAACGTTTTACATATTGTGTGAAAATTTCAAGTCCGTAGCTCTTAGGGTTCTCGAGAAAATAACCTGTGACGCAGAGACAGACATAGTAGCGAAAACAATAGGGTTCCTTTTCACCTTTGGTGTATGGAACCCTAAAAACAGGGTGTAAAACAGAGAGAACTTTGCAGGAGTCTTTGACGTTATTCAACCAAAACAGTCGTTTCTCAGTGTGAATCGGCGCCAAAGAAAGCCGAAGTGGGTTTGTCAACCAAATAAAGTTATGGCGACCGGTTTTTGGGATGCACGCGGTATTTTCTATTGTAGTGTGAAGGTAATACATTATTTGTATGTTATTAGCATCACAATTCGAAAGCATTTGTTTTCGTTTCGAATTACAGAGTGACCCCCGATGTTACTTTCCGAAAAATTATTAATAAATTAAACATTTTTGTTGAATCTCGGGTTAAGTGGGTTGCCATAAACAAACACACACACTGACACACACTCTGATACACACACATAGATGCAAACATTTTAACCTTTAATGCTACTTTATGCAGCAACAGAGCCGTGTCGGCTGTATCAGACAAAAATAAATATGACTAGCGACGGATAAGTTAAGTTGACTGTAGATGAAATGGTTGGTTAGTTGAGCCTGTGAAGAGCAAAGGCAAGGGGAAGGGTTAACTTAATGTTGGTATTTCGGGTGCATTTTGTTCCAGTTGAAAGCTTAAATAATGATTGTATATTTGTTTTTACTTTTAAACTTGGCAGCTTCAGCTGTGTGTGTGTGTGTGTGTGTGTGTGTTTGAGTGCATAGTGAATGTCTGGCTGCTTGGCTGGCTGTCTGCCAAACCTACAGACAGACAATGATGGTGTTTCCCATTTATACTAGATATTTATATAATGGCAGCAGTACACACTAAACATTTGTTTGTTTTTTCGACTGATAAACTGAATTGAACAGAGGGGTGGCGATGCACGAGTGTCTCAAATTCTGTTTCCAGATTTACAATTTTTACCGGCAAAATTTTTATCAAGTTTATAAATAATATAATTTTTTATTTCAACTCCTTTTTGTGTAGTATTCTACAAGCAAACATGACATTTTTTCAGCTTGAGCTGTTGTACATATGTTGAAATTAAATTAAAAATCTAATTATAACTTTTTGTGTTAAGGAGTCAATAATTCTTTGTAAATAAATATATATAAAAAATCTTACAATAAAAGGTATTTTTAAGTGAAATCATCGGATGTTTATTTAATTGTAAAGAGCAGGGTATACCATTAATAAAAGGAAACAATATCATCCAAATGGCCGCCACGGCTACGCTGGCAGCAGCATATTCTCTCAGAATTGCGGTTGTGTGTCCTCGATAACCTTACGTGTTCCATCCTTGAAGTCTTTAATCGCCTGAGAGCCCTAGACATAGACCTCATCTTTCGCGTAGCCCCTAGGAAAAAAGCATGTTAATTCAGTAATTCGATTCGAAAGAAAATTCTTTCGAATTTACTGTTATAAATAAACATACAAATTCGAATGCTTACTCACTCTTTCGTTTCGAATTACACAGTAGAACCCTTGAAAAGGTTCCTAAAAATGTTTTGCATTAAATTTCATATTAAAGTGCCGAATACAAGCTTTGCTGAAAATACCGATTCGGCTTAACAATAGGCAATAGCGACAAGCGGGAATTTAAACCCTTGATTTTAAATAGGTTTACAGACAGCATTTTAAAACGTCGCTGTAAACATAGCGAACGAATATTTATTTGTTAGTACCTTCTATCAGAATCAGTTGTTAGAGGGGTAAATAAGTCTGTGACTTTTTAAATGAAACTCAGGTTTTTGGATAAAAAAAATCCACTTTATTTTTTTATGTAGTCTCTTTTGAGCTCTATGTAATAGGATTTGTCGAGGTCATCCAAATAGTTAATTGCTTGTGAGATGATTTTCGGCGCTAGAGTCAAATTTCTTTCCAACGAGCCACTTCTTCAGGTTTGGGAACGAGTAAAAGTCATTAGGATATAAATCTCGAAAACAGGGCAGATAAGAGAGCAAGTTTTAGTTTAATTTATGGATTTTTACCAAACCTAACTGCACATTTTTTCGTCCTTGACTTGTCCTGGTGGAAAAACGAACTTTTCTTTTGGCCAAATGTCGTTTTTTTCTAATTCTCATTAAGTCCACCGAATAAGTTGGCATAATATTCCCAATTGATTGTTTTAAACTTTTCAAGATAGTCAATGTGAATTATACCGCGTGCAAAAAACAGTCGCAATGTCTTTATTGACTGACAAATCCAGCTGGGCCTTCTTTGAAGCCGATTCACTCAGAGAAACCCACTCACTGTTTTGACTAATATTTGTTCTTTTGTACGTTGCTTCCTTTGGCTTCTAAATTTGAAGTTTTGTTAATCTTCGCTTAATTTAAGATGATTAGCTGATGGGGCTTCTATCCTGGATCTGTAGCTGCCAGTACGTCTCCAGGAAGATAGTTGACAGTTGTAAGGGTTATACCGCCCATGGTCGGTCGGCAGAGCCTCGTCAGGTTACAACAGAGTACTACACCACTACAGCATTAGTACCCCAGTTGAACAACGCAGAAAGCGTCTGCGAAGTTGTCAGACGATGGCGTTTGTGTGTCAAAATAGACAACCGCAACACCCATCTTGCGGAAAGTTTTCTTATGTCCAAGTGATCTTTCGCTGAGCCATGTGAGATGCCCATCGCTAACGCAATTTCTCTCACTTCCAATCTCCCATCCGCCAAAATCACACAGCGTTAATTTTTAAATTTTTTTCGGGTGTAGAGATCTTAACTTTGCGTACGGCCACATCGAAATTTAGCTTAACACTTTTTATTATTTAAATTTATGGTAAAGAGTTCCCACAGCATTTATCAAACTTAGTGTTAGGTTGAATAATGTTTTTTTTCCTCAGAAAATAATGCTTAAGGAGTACAATAAATTCAATATTTCCAATTTTCTTTTGAAATCATGCGGTAGTCTGCTATCGATGGCTTGTTCAAATTTTGACAGGAGCCAGCTGACACTTAGTTGAGTGTTGATAGGAGCAGTGTTGCTCTTACAGTTAAAGAAGCGAGAAACTCCAAAAGTCAGGGACTTATTGAAAAAAGTTTGCTTTTGTTGTGCAGCGTAATCAGTGATAGAATTCTCATTTCGTTTGTATTAAAATAAATACGTATAACATATTTAATTTCCTCTGATAAAAATAAGTATTGGCGAATGCAAATTTTTACAGCTTCAAATGTAATGATAAGTAAAGAAAAGAAACTTGCTACCAGTACTGGTCTGCTTTGAGATCAATGGATTCTATAAAAATTTTATTACCTAAGGACTTCCTTGGAACTACTTTTATAAGCTGTCATATTAACAAATTCTACGATATCAATTAAATGGTTTTTGAGCCTATTCCTCTAAATATTAAAGAATGTTTCGATCGATTATTAATATTGGAAACAAACCAACATCTTATGCCTTAAACACATTCACCACAGCAGGCTACACGAACACGCGTCTTCAAATGCCGTTAGCAGCATTTGTCGCCTCGTAGTCAGTTACTTAATTATTTTGGAGACGGCAGCAGCACCATCTGCACCTCATAGTTAAATATAAATACATAGTTCAGTATTGCCACCTTCAAATATTTCGCATTTATAAAAATTAAATTACTCTTTCAAAATGTACATATATGATGTAAAAGTATAAAAATGAATCAATTTACGCTTTACATCAGTTTTTGGATATTGTTTCTGTTAAACAATATGAAATAATTGTGCGATATCATTCATTCAACATTTTGTATTATACTGGCAACAGTGTAGCCAAAGAAATAGAAATTAGTTTAATTGGACTACAACGACAAAATGAGCATAGACAACAACTTGCTGCCCTGTTGCCTTGCTCTCTGCAAAAGAATCACTCTCATATCAACATGTGTATTCTATCCTTGACATTTTGTAGTCGGTAGCCTGCTGTGGGGAATGTGTTTAATGCATTAGCTTTTTGTTTTCAATATAAATGTTCGAACAAATCTATCGGTGGCATTTAGAGGAACAGGCCCTTTATCTTTTACTGACATGCCCTATGTAGTCCTATGCTCCTCCATGGAACCTTGGGAGCAGCAGACAAGCAGTATAAATTCACGATTTTTCTGTTTTAAGGTTCTTTAAGCCAGATTTACACAAAAAGGTCTTGTACTACGAGTATATACATTTGAATATAAATTTTTTTTTGTTAACTGTGGAACTTAAATATCTTAGGGAATCGTTTGCCTAATCAAGTATACTCACTTTTAACTGTAGGGTATGCTTAGAAAAATGAAAATCCATAAAAGAAATATGCGAAAAGTATAATATAAAATTTTCTAAATTTCACCAAAAAGGGATGAGAAACCATTTCATGAATAATTTACAAAGACGATTTCGGTTATTGGTGGTGGTAATTGGAGAACGTCTTCAGTTAATAAATATAAGATTTGGAATTTAAACTGTAAGTAAGTGAATTATTGAATGATTAATTGAAGCTACTGGTTATTGATAAAAGAAATCAGTTTCTTTTAAATTTATTTCTATTCCAAAAATTCCTACTTTGTGTATCAGTTTGGGGTAATAAAGGAAAATCACAGTAATTTTTGATATTTTATTAAATTCATGCAGTGTATAAAAGAAAAAATAAAGCGGAAAAATATGAAGCTTTTATTTTCAAGATGGCATAAGTCACTATACGAGCATTAACAAAACAAATTTACACACCTGCATAGATTATTAATTGTTTTTCTTTGTTAATTTTTTTTTTACACACCTGCAAAGTGGTTTATACTTATATGATACAAATATAAATATTTAAGAATTTAATAATTTGTAGGGCTGACTAAATTCATATTTTTAATAAAGTATTTCATGCCACTTTCCAAATAAACGGCTTATTTATCTATAATTAAAACGAAATCAACAACAATTATTTTCCTTTTCAAATTGATGTGACTTTAAAATTTGAAGGCATTTGCATAAGGGTTTATGAAAAAGTGCCACTTGCCAATTGTCGCGTTTAAGCAAAAATTGTAAACAAACGTATTGGCAGGAAGACAAAGTGGTAGTGGCCCCGTTAAGATTTCGATCGTTGGCGGTGGTCAGAGAGGTTCTAAAGTTTGGCGGCGTGAACGTATCGAAATGACAAATGATCCCGATTTGGATGATTGTGCTTTTTTATCAGGTATAGTTTAACAAAATTAAAAAAAAAGTTCTAGAAATGTATCGTTAGCTGAAATGCAAAATCACGTAACTAGACTTTATAAATTTTATAAGCGAGAGAAATAAATTCAGTAAAGTGCGACGAAGGGTTCCGTACGAACACTACATATGTAATACTATACCTTAATATAGAAGGGCTCTAACTCATTATTTTTTGTGCATTTGTATATTTCGATAGAAGAACGTCTAATGTATCGAAAAATGCAAAAATCTGATGTATAATTTTTTTTTAAATTTAAGTGTCCGATAGACTTTTTTCGGTTTTTTTGTAAATTTTTTTGTTTGTTTTGGAGCCTTTTCTTAGTTTTAGTCTTTTTTTTATCGTTTTTGGAATTTGTTCGGTTTTCGGTCATTTGTTCGGGTTTTGGGTTTTGACGATTTATTTTAGTTTTTGCGATTTGTTTTAGTTTTGGCGATCTTTTGTATTTTGGGATTTATTAGTTTTAGCGTTTTTGAAAATTTCAAGAGTTTGCCTCTTACGGTTTCCAAGATACAGCAATTTGTCAAAATTACAAATTATTAACGAGAAAACAGCCTGTGACAGAGAGACAGACGGACATCGTAGCGAAAACAATAGGTTTCCTTTTTCACCATTGGCATACGGAACCCTTAAAACTAAACAAATTTATTCAGGTGACTGAAGTAGTTGAAGGGCGCGATTGATAACACGGGTTATAATCCGATAGAAGGTTCTTTTCGAAATAAGGGGTATTGATCACTCTTCCGTTATATGGAAGACGGACGGGCATCTATCTCCACTTCGTTCGCTTTTAGTACTTGACAAACTTCTCTATTGAAACTGATTATCTTAGTACTAAGCTAATTCTTAGCTCGCTTAAGATACCTATTCAGAGATCTCTATCGCGCATATAAGAGACTGATTAAATCAAATGGAATCAATAGGTCCATACCCTTGGAAAAACGACCGAAGCAAGTTGGTAGCATCAAAAGACCAGCAATTAAAAATATGGCCAGACATGTTATGGGTCTATGCTCTCTTCTGCAGGCACACACTAAAGAGCACTATGCACATTCCATATGCACACTGAGAATCCGAACATTTCCATCGAATGCGTAGCGCTGTCAAAGATTGAAGTTCTACCAGAAGACATTGCAGAAGGATTGATAGTCAATGTACCAAAAAAGGGCGGCTTGACAGGTCGAAGAAACTGGAGAGGCAATACGCTACTGAGCATGATTAAAAAAGTGATGACTCAAATACTAAATAGGAGGCTATTTTACCCGAACTCTAATGTAGGAGAGTACTCAAAAAAATATAGTGCCAGACTATATTGGGTTCCTGGCTACAGCAGTGTTTCGGGAAATGAAAATGCCGATGAGCTGACAAGAATAGGGTCGGCGTTAGATGAGGGAATGTGTGACAGATCGGTGATACGTCATTACTACAGTGAACTCATTAATTGGGTGGTGAGCAGGATGTGCGGGAATGCAGAGGAACCAGAAACCATTGAACATATTATTAAAATAAATTGGAGGATATCAGGTGCTTCATCATGGGAATTCAGTGGCTTAGTGATAGATAAAAGAGACTTTTCTGGGTACAAATGGAGGTGTGTTATAGCACCACCCTTCCTAACCTAACCTAACCTAACATTACCCGAACTCTAGGACCGGTTTAAATTGTAAGAATATGATTGCATACTACGCAATACATGGAACAATTCGTCTTATATGGGTGCGGGCCTGCTACGGCGTAATCGGGAAGAAACGTGCAAATGGACTGGCGAAAAAGGTCAGACCCACAAGACACGATGGAATAGTGATACTATGGCTAATATAACTAAGGTTCTATGGGACGACCCGGAAGAAGACACAACAAAGGGGCTGTTGAAAGTAAACAAGCCCGAGTTAGATAATTTGACCGACATTTTAACGGGGCACTCTTAAGTTATGAGAGCACTTATACCAGATTGGAGCCACAAATAATAATGAATGGAGGGAATGCGTGGAGGACATCGAGACAATGTAGAACTTTCTTTGACATTGTCCAGCTTTCGCCCAGCCGATTTGCCGTTATTTCGTCAATGACACCACGGACATTAGCCACCTTAGAGGTATTGAGTGGAAAAGTTTGAGGGACAACGTAAATGATACCGAGCTCCTATAAAGTTAGGGTACGTTTTAAATTCACATGAGAGCGCATAACAGGCTTATACTGGCTTATGCATATGTCCCCGGACATGAGCCAAATCAAAACATTTTTCATTAGTATTTAGTGGTTACGCTTTCTTAGGCAAATGTTTGCCAAAAAAAACTATTAAGATGACACGTAGCCTCATTAAATTAATTTTTGTTCAAAATAGTATAAAAATTAATGTAAAAATTTTTTAAGTCCCAAAAACTAAGAGTTTGGTAAATTTTAAATACTCGTATCATAAATTTTTAATTGCAAATATTGTTAAAAATATAAAGCAGAACATTCTTTGCATCTCTTGCAGGTGGCGAATCTAGTGGTGGCCGTCAAACACGCAATGGCGTCGCTGTATGTTCACAAAAACGTGCCCTCCTAGTGGCTGGAATTGTATTGGGCTCCCTACTGCTGACAGCTTTAATAATCGCCTATGCTGGCCCATCAAATGGTAAGGGATTTTTTATTTCAGTCCAAAAATACAATTAAAAAACTTAAAAAAAGCACATATAAAACATAAAAATGACGCTCTCGCTCCCTCGTTACTTATTCATTCTGTTTCATGCCCCATTTTTTTTATTTTTAAGTATTTTATTTTTTTTTATTTTGTATTGCATCAACACATGTTGAGACTGACACTTAATTTTTATTTGATTTTTATATGAAGTTATAAAAAAAAGGTTAGGTCTGCATTTCTGCGTCGCTTTATTAATTATTTAAAGATTGAATAAACTGTCAGTGAGAGTGTAAAAATACAGTTTGAATTTTGAATGAATTGCGGTCAGGACTTTTAATTACAATTGACATTGATGTTAGTGCTAGTGCTTGCAAACATAATTATAACGATTCATATACATACATGCATACCATTTATTACATTAAATACTGAAAGCTGGTTTACCCACATCAAGTTTTCTTGATAAAGTTTTTCATTTGTAAGGGAAGGATAAGAAAGTAATATATGTATACCGTTTGTATAGCCCTCTTTTTCTTTCTCAGTATAAATTTAAAACTTGATGTGTGTGAAGCAGCTCTGTCACAAATATATGGAAATGATTCTATTCACGGCTACACGACTACACGGCCACTTTTGTGGCTGTAGCCAACTTAGACTAATTTCTATTTTTGTTGGCAACAATGAGCAAATACAGTGCTGCCAATATAATAAAAAAATGTGAAATATGGGTTTATTTCAAAGTAGCACTACTGAAATATATAAAGGGTGTTTTTTATAAAGTTACACAAGTTTAAATCATAATAAAACAAGGAAATGGGCTTTATTGGAAAGAAAATTTTATGAAATTAATGTTTAAATTTGATTTCTGTCATGTGGCCGTCACGGCTGGCGCGTAGATGGCGCAATCTGGAACACGAATTTTCAACAACTTTTCACATCATTTGCGGCCGTATTTCGCCGATAACTCTTCGAATGTTGATTTCCAGATGTTCAATTGTTTGTGACTTAACATAACCTCAAAGAAAATAATCCAATGAGGTTAAATCACACGATCTTGGTGGCCAATTAATTGGGCCATTACGTGAAATAATTTTTTCATCAAAAGTTTTTTCCTGTTGGAACCACATATCAGCAAGATTATGCCACGTAATTGAGGTACGAAAAAATTTCGAATCATGTTCCAGCCAGCCCATAAAGCCCACCAAACAGTAATTTTTTGTGGATGTAATGGTGTTTCCACAAAACCTTGTGGATTCTCCTCACTTCAAATGCGATAATTCTGCATATTTACATACTTATTCAAACAGAATTATGTACGCCATAAAATGGAAGAAGTACACGATAAGTGTGACGAATAGAACAATTATTGTGATTAAAAATTTCAACAATTTGCACGCGTTGCTCTGGTGTCAGTCGATTCATAATGAAATTTCAAAGCAAACTAAACAAAAAGCGACTATCAGCTGTTAAATGGGTGTTCAAATAAAGCAACGATGCCAACTCAAGGTTGTGACTCTCTAAAAAAAACACCCAATATATACACTTCCGCTTTCAAAATAATGAAATATCTGGTTACATGGCTGCAATTGTTGCTAGCGGCATTTGTAGTCATGTAGTCCACTGTTGTGAATGTGTTTAATGCATAATATGATTTTTGTCTCTTCTGTTAAAATCAGTCCGCGCAGGATTATCCCGTTGCGATAGCTGTTGTCACAACCCTGGCTTTTCAGGCACACTTATGTGTTATCTGAAATAACAGATGAACGTATGTGTACATATTTGCTTAAAGAAAGTTGCTTTGCTGGTAAAGGTGTGTTGTCAGTTTGAATTTCCCTGAGCTGAAAAGACAAAAGAAAGGAAGCCTTTCGAAGTGGAACTTCTACGTCCATAAGCAGCTTACTACTGGTACTATGGCCCAGTAGCTGATTCTCCTCTTGGGGGATTTAATGAAGGTGTCCCAAAATTAACAAAACAATTGAATTTATCACCATTAATGCAGTAAAGTGTTGGCAACCCTAAAAAACCAATTCAACAGCTGACAGTTTGGGGTTAGTAAAAATGGAGCGTCACACGATAGAACAACGTGCCTTCATTATTGAACAATATTCCAAAAATAATGAAAGTTTGGTGGCCACAGTTCGCAAACAAAATATGATCGGAATAGTGTTTAACTTCGTCATTTGTAAAGAGATTAATTGAAGAATTCAAGGAGACTGGATCCGTTGGATACGCCAAACACACTAGTCGTCCAAAAACAAGGCGTTCAAATGTCAATATCGAAGCAGTGCGTGAGAGTGTCAGTGACAATCCAGGAACCTCAAGTCGACGTCGTGGACAAGAATTGCTCGATATCGCGACATGATAACACAGTTTTTTCTGCCGAAATTTGATAATATTGATGTGGCAAATATGTGGTTTCAACAAGATGGTGCCACATGCCATACAGCCCGTTAAACAATTCAATTACTACATGAGACATTTCCAGGAAGTTTACTCTCTCGTTACGGTGATTAGAATTGCCCCTCTAGGTAGTGTGATTTTACATCATTAGATTTCTTTTTGTGGGGTTATTTGAAATCACAGTTTTATGTCAAGAAGCCCACAACCACGAGAGCATTAAAGGAGGATATTCAACACTGCATCATGAAATTCAGCCACATTTATGCAAAATGGTCATGGAAAATTTCGACAAAGGAATGCGTATTGTGCATGCAAAGCCGTGGAGACCATTTGCTTGATGTGTTGTTCAATCAAAAGACTAAACTATTTTAGACTATTTAATTAAAATCTTGCGTTCATTTCGGGATACCCTTTAGATGATAACGCATGTACGACAATACCGTTCGTATTGACTAAAAGACCACGGTAGACCACGTTCTGATTCCACCAGGTTTAATTGGTAGCCGACTTATGATTTTTGCGTGTCCGTACATTCTTGATCCCCACCAGCCAGATGCCGCCAATCTTGCAGCGCTGCTTGTGGTTATGGCCATTGTGTGTAGGCCTCCAGTTTCAAGGGCTTCGAAGGACTCGTATGTAAACAGCTCGTAATTCCGATACAGGAGGATCTTCCAATTCTGTATAGTTGGTCTACCACACATTTCTTACTTTTAACAGTCCACCATACTATTGAGCTATGTCAGTATTAGGCGTATAACTGCTGTATGCGTACATCAATTTTAGCATCTTAGTGCTTAAGCCCCATTTCGTACCAAAGATCCAACGCAGGTGTAGTAAACAACCGTGGCCTCTTTGACTATGTCTTGCAGATTTTGTTTCCATAAGAGCTGGAGAAGTTCGAAACTCTTTACCTTGGACTTTCCGAACGGAATTGAACTCTGTGACATGGCCGAATATACTGAATTTTGTGACAGAATATAATAAAATAAGTATTGCCAGATTTGAAATAAGCGGTGGTTCAAATTTAAACCGATAGATGGCTCACCCGCTATTAAGTAATACGTGTGTATTATCAAATGTGCGCGAATAACTCTAAATAAATGCATTTAATATCAAAATATGCATTACCCACCCAAAATAAAGGGTCCGCCAGATAACTTTTTGTTTGAAAATGCTATAAAAAAACTACTGAATATTTTCTCAAATCTCTTTTTTTGTTTGAAAGTACAATCCTTCCGGTTAATAATGAAAAATAATTTCATTCAAATGGCTGCCTCCGCTGGCCATGCAGTAGCCTACACGATCGGTCCAATTTTTAAGCACATTATCGATTGTGTGCAGCTGTATTTCACCAATGGCTTCACGAATATTGTCCTTTAAAGCGTCAATTGTCTCCTGCTTGTCGGCGTAACACTTATCTTTGACGGCACCCCACAAATAATAGTGCAACGGTGTCAAATCGCAGCTCCGAGGTGGCCAAACGACATCAGCTCTGCGGCTGATAATGCGATCTTCAAAAACAGGGCGCAAAACATCGAGTGTAGCTTCGGCTGTGTGGCACGTAGCGCCGTCCTGTTGAAACCAAATGTTGCCAATATCCTCCTCTTCAATTTTTGTGAACAAAAATTCGTTCAACATGGCCCGATAACGATCGCCATTGACTGTAACGGCCACTCCTTGCTCATTTTCGAAAAAAATGGCCCAATTATGCCTCTGGACCAAAATCCGCACCAAACAGTGACTCGTTTTGGGTGCGTCGGCTTTTCAATGTATGCGTGCGGGTTTTCTGTGCCCCAAATGAGACAATTTTGCTTGTTTACATACCCGCCAATATCAAAATGAGCTTCATCTGAAAAGATGATTTTTTTTTGGCAAAATCTGCATCTTCTGTAAGTCGATCGCAGGCCCACTTAGCGAAGCTTATGCACAACCATATTCGTTCAGCGGAAGGATAAAACTAATCTGTCAAATCAGACATGAGCTAAGTGTTACCATTCACGAAATAAGCACTAGTTGAAAAAAAACGTTAGATGGCGGACCCTTTATGTAAACTTTGTGTTTCTTTAAATATCATTTGATGTAAGAAAAATTAAAGGAAAATCTAAACAGAATTCTTTAAAAACCTGCTTCACTCAATATTCCCGGTATTCAGGGATGTTCTGTAAATCGCGCGTTTTAAAATCGCCCAATTTCCAGGAAAGAGCTCCGTTAAAAAGGTGTCTTACTCGTATTTGTTTTTTTTAACAAACACAACCCGCGAAGCGATTAGATTGTCTGCAGAAAACACCCAGAGTCTATGGTGGAAATCGAACCCACGACCTCTGGACTGAGAGGCTAGCATCACTACCACTCAGCCATAAGGGCACCCAGCTTTTTAAATGGTTTTAATGTTTTAGATGTTTAAGATATTTTATACGAACTTAACATCGATTGCACTAAATCGTACGATCAGCAGAACACCGGTTTTCGATTTTGAAAATCGCATGATTTGAAAACGCGCGGTTTACATAATATCAATGATGCATAGGATGCGATTTTTTATTTGGATATGGGAAAATAATACAGATTTCCCTGTATGCCAACGGCATTCCCTTTCATTGTCTACCTACCCCCCTCATGTTTTTATTAGTCTCCTATTGTTTATGTGTGTGCGTGTATTTTTTCGCTCTTTTTTTTTCTTAATAAAAAAACATTACCTTAGGGCTTGTTATATTTCTGCGGTTTGTTACTATTTAATTATTCAATATCCTGTGCAGGGCAAAATAAATAAAAGCCGTATGATGCTGTGCATCACATCCTACGTCTCGTATCGCAGCTGAAAGTTGTATTCATTTCAATGTGGCTTTTCCATTATGCGATAGAACATTATAACTCGTATTATTATTTGTACACTAATTGAATCTTTGTGCGGTATGACAATAATATTTGCTTTTATAAATGTATGTATACTTGTATGCATACATACACATATTTCTATATACATGTATACATATGTATGTATGTATGTATGTACTAGTTACTTTTTTATAATATTTATTAGTTGCTGTTGCTGTTGCTATTGCTGTTACCTTTTAAGTGCAATATTAATGCAAATTACTTTTTCTCCTGCCTTTGCTGACTGTTTTGAGTAAAGTGCAAAGTATAAAAAAAAACTTCATAGACATTCTTTGTGGTTGTTGTTGTTATTCTTTTCAATGAATTTTTAATACATTCTAGAAGCCGATCTAAAAAAAGTCATCCATTCTTTAAGGTGTTTTGCAAGGAGTTGTTATTTTCTTAAAACATTTAATTAACTGTGATTTCCTGTATTTAAAAATAAATGCTTTTCGCTCACCTTATGAAGCATTTCAAAATGCTTTAAAATGATTACTTACACATGGCAGTAAGTAACCCTGTTGCTAAGCCTTGATTTCAAACCCAATTATAAACACATGTGTAAATTCTAATGGTCTTTTTGCTGACTGACTAACTTGCTTTATTTATGTCTAGGATAATGATGAAAGGCACAAAAGTTGGCCATAACTACAAAAGCCTGTTTGTTTAGCCACTTCAATTAAAATCGTGCCCATCTTCCCTTCTCAGCATTTGCTGCTGTTTATGCCGCGTTTGCTTTGTGTTTGCCCAGTGATATTTATTAGATTAGGTTTATTTTTTTGTACTCAGAAACAAAAAGCAGCAACAATTTAATACATGGAAAATATTTCCTCAAACTGGAAAGTATACTACCTGTCAACTTACTACACTGTACAACCAAATATTTAACAAGGTTCTAACGACTGATTCTATGGCCCTTTGGTCCTGATAGGAACTACGGGAACTAATATATAAATATAACGACTGATTCTAGTAGAGGAGGTCAAAATAGAGTGTTTGAGTTTGCTCGTGATATGACATTGAAACTCCCACCAGTGCGGTGGCGAGTTTATTGTAAAATTAGTTGGCGGCCCACAGTGGTTCAGAATCATTTTTCATCGGCCAAAACCCTGTAACTTTTGAACTAATGAACATTTTTGGTAATTCTCTTTTAATTTGTGCTAACTAAATAAAATGCAAATAAAAAAAGATAACATCTTAAGCTTTTATCCAAACTTAGTTTCATTAGAATCAGTACAGTGGTTGTTGAGAAATTTAAGGTTAAAGTTGAAGTTTCATTTTTTTTCATTTTGCATAGAAAATCATCTATAAAAAATTATCTTTATAAAAACACTCACGGAAAAACTGCAACTTAAAACTGAGAACGCGTCACATTAATTCAATAGTGTTCAATATAATAGAAAATGTATATTAAAATACTTAAAAATAAATGAAATCAATAAATAAATACTGTAAATTAATATTTTTTTTCATTTTGAAATAAGAAATTTCAACATTACTAGACTTTCGTTAATATTTCTTATTAATTAAATATGTTTTTTATTGATTTTAAGCTGTTTTTTCTCTTGGTGTAAGCCTAGTTTTTTTTTGGTCATAAATATATTCTAGAGTCTAGAATCTAAACTCTTTTGGATATACATACTCGTATATACATAAGAGTGTAAGATATGCCCCGACATAAATAACTGAACTGTTTCTACTAAATGAATATCGGCAAGACACTGAATTAAAATAATTCTGCCGAAAATGTCCCCATCGACTTTCGAAAAAATAAATTGTAGGATAAAAAAATTATTTTGAGGGAGAAAATTTCCCCCTGTTTTTCTGCAGAAAAATTACGGGACCAAACTGCGGACAAACCATTAAAACAAAATCTTGAAAATTTCATAGCTATGCATGGGGAGCCAACTTCTCACTCTGACTTTGAAAAAAAAAAAAATTAAAATACCAATTTGCAGGCAATCCCTTTCGGACAAAAAATAAATTTTCAAAATCGGATCACAAACGACAGAGTTATGCGTAAGGGAAATAAATTTCCCTCTCCAAATTTCTAAAAAAAAATATGCGTCCAAACTGCAGGCAAATAATTAAAAAAAATTTAAAATTGGTTCAGAAATGACAGAGTTATGCATGGGGGGGGGGGAGCAAATTTCCCCCTCCGGCTTAGAAAAAAATTATGGAATGAAACTGCAGGTTTACAAATGACAGAGTTATGCGTGTACAAACATAAAAACGTAAAAAAAATATTAACAATTTTGGTTCTTTTTTTTATAATTTTTGAGTATTTTCATTCAACTAAAAAAAGTGTTCTACATCAAATTATACAGAGTTTGCATATACGAGTACCATTTATTAAAAACAACGCTTTACTCAACATAACAGAGAAAACCGCAGCTCGCTATCGATAACAGAATTCGAGTAATCATAATTTATTTCACATCAAATATGACAAATTTTTTTTTTTTTTTTTGTAATAAACATAAATTCTTGTTTTAACAGCATGCCACGCCCATTACTGCGAATATTTTTACCAAATTTTTTGTCTATCTTAGCTTTGATATGTTTTCTTTCTGATGGCATAAACAATTTTAAGAATCTATTTCAAGAAAAATTTAGTTTTTGGTCAATGCAAATTGATTCTTAACCACAGTGCGGCGGCCATGCAGAGATCGGCTGTAAATTTAGCTAAAAATATATCGATTATTAAGTCGATTCAGCAAAACAATGTTAAAAACGAGAGAGAGTAGTGAGCTGGAGTATGATCTTTAAAAATGCACTTATATTTTGGGGTCCTCTCTTGTTATTATTTTTGCGTTGTACAGTGTTGTTAACAAAAATCGTTCAAGGATTTGTCTGTTGGTGGGGGAAGAGGGTCTGTAATTAAATGAAATTTCTTAGAAGAGAATATAAATACATGCAAGATTTTGTCTTCATTTTTCACATAAAAGCTGCGCAATCTTATTTATATCTCTGTATAAAGAAAAGCACGAATAAAAAAAAAGAAACTAAAAATTTACGTTTACTTCTAGGGTGTGTAGTAAACAAGTTATACGAGGGTTGTTCAAAGCAATGTACGTTTTGTAGAGCACATATTGTTAACTTCCTATCGTATCTGCTTTACAGTGTTCTTTTTTTTTGGTCATAACGAGGACCCCGGATATAAGAATTTATCACATTTCAAGAATAATTCATTTTGCTTAACCTATTTACTCCGGCTATAACGAAAAAAATGGTCCCGTCCTTTAGACTTCGTTATACATGAACTTCACTATTTAATGTTTGGCTTGACCATTAGATGTATTTTCGATAACTCAAGTACATATTCGGACACCCAGTACCTCGGACTACACTTACCTCATATCCGTGCCCACTTGTTGAAAGTCAACCAATACAAATTTCATCAATAAGTACATCACAAATCTTATCTGCCATAACAAACCTAAAATCGTCATATTATAGTGGACCTGATGGTATACCCAGCTGTGTTTTAAAGCATTGTGCAAACGCACTTTCTACTCCGTTGGAAATATTATTTAATTTATCAATTGAACAGGGTTATTTTCCTAAAGCTTGGAAAGATTCGTATATTATTCCGCTTTTTAAATCTGGTAATAAATCAAACATAGCTAACTACAGAGGTATTACGGACAACATTAGTCATCAAGTATCATCCTATTTATCTGCTCATCAACATGGTTTCAGAAAAGGCTGCTCAACAACAACAAATCTTTTGCAACTTACAACCCTAATTCATGAAGGTTTTAACAATAAGCAACAGACCGATGTCATTTACACCGATTTCAGCAAGGCCTTTGATAAAGTAAATCATTCTTTATTATTATTGAAACTTCACCTTATTGGATGGTCAACTAATGCATGGAATTGGATAAGATCGTATCTTATAGGCCGGGAGCAGTGCGTTATTTTCAATAACGTCACCTCTAAGAACTTCGTTGTTAAATCAGGTGTCCCCCAAGGGAGTCACTTGGGACCAATTTTATTTTCCATTTTTTTGAATGATTTACCGAGTATAATAACATATAGTAATGTGTTAATGTATGCCGATGATGTTAAGATTTATCTAAGTTATAACAATATCTCCGATAGTAATTACTTACAACGTGACCTGGAAAGTTTTTTTGATTGGTGCAAAATCAACATGATGTCTCTTAACCTGAAAAAGTGCAAGCATATGAGGTTTTCACGAAACTTTATTTCTGAGTGTATTTTTTCGTTTGGAGGATATCAGCTCGAAACCGTTACTGAATTTTTGGATTTAGGTGTTCTCCTTGATTCAAAATTAAACTTCAATAATCATATCATCATGACGACTAACAAAGCTCGTGGGGTACTAGCATACATTAAGCGCTGGGCTAAAGAATTTACTGATTGCATGATTACCAAACAATTATTTACATCATTAGTACGGCCTATTCTTGAATACGGATCTATTATCTGGGATCCTTACACCGATTATCAGAAGAATCGTATTGAATCAGTTCAGAAACAGTTTCTATTATTTTGCCTGGGAAACACAACTTGGAACCCAAATTCCAATATTCTACCTTATTCTGCAAGGCTCTCTACTATTAAATTACCGACTCTGGAAAGTAGAAGATTAATGCTTAACGTGATATTCGTAGTAAATCTGATAAATGGATCTGTCTGTTCAGAATTTCTGTTAACTAAAATCGATTTCAATATTCCGGCTAGAACAACAAGGAACTTTACACCACTGTATCTCAAATGTCATCAGACGAACTATGAGAACGCTAACCCTTTGAGGAGATTATGCAGAAACTATAATGATTATTATGTTTTCATTGATTATTCCATAAACGTTAATATTATAAAACGTAACATTATTTTGTTCTTAAATGTTAATAATTAGTTTTTATTATGTAAAAATTGTTTAATTAATTGTAACTTTTTGTTGGTCTGTAAGGATACTAATCCATAGATCTTTTATTATAAATAAAAAATAAAAAAGTTTAAGTTTTTTTTTGCAAGCCCTAAAAACCCCAACATTGAAGTTTGTTTGCTTCTTAATTGAAGCAAAGCCGCGCGCGAATAACGTTGTAAAATACAAATTTTGCAAAACCTATTTCTTCACAGATTACCGTTAACATTGCTCTCTTGTATTGTACAAACATCAAACCGTACAAAGTTAAGGCAGAATTAGCCGAACGTCTCCGTTACCTAACGAAACAGCTGATCGTTTTTGTTGATTGAAAACAATGCAAATGCTTACCGAAATTTACTGTAACGTTACTTAAAAAGGTTAGGAAATTTCGGTAAGCATTTGCATTGTTTTCAATCAACAAAAACGATCAGCTGTTTCGTTAGGTAACGGAGACGTTCGGCTAATTCTGCCTTAAAATAGAATTTCCTAAGTCCATATTTACACTATGCAAGTCTTATTGCTAAGCTGGTTAGTTTGATGGATAGAGAGACGAGGGGAACAGTAACGTTTCTTTTCCCCTCGTCTCTCATTCCTAACAAACTAATCAGCTTAGCAATAAGACTTGCATAGTGTAAACTAGGACTAACGTTGTTAAGTGACGATTTTTTCATAAGTACCGGGGGTTTTTATTTCTTTTCACTTCCTTTAAAAGCCGAATAGGCCAGGTTAGTTTGGAAGGGCAGGAGTTCACTGCTCTCTGGGCTCATTTAACCCTTTTGTGATGCCCAGAGAGCACCATATATTTTTACGAAGGTTCTGAAGGTTGTCCAGAAACTAAACGCATAGTGGCTATAGACAACATAAAAGCCAAGCATCGTAGTTTTGTAACATTTCCACACATTTACCAATCCTTTCCCTACGTGCGTACATATTTACATTCTGTAAATAATACAATATAATACTTTTTTATATTTTTAGATATTAAAAATAAAAGAAATACATGTAAAAAAATTTTAATTGATGCACTTAAAACGTTTTTATAAATAAGCAAAAATTAAAATTTGTATTTTTTTTATAAACAGGACACAATTCACACAAATTAATCTATGAATACAACTGGGGCAAACGGCGAATTTTCCGTAACGAATCAAAATATTAACTCTGGTATAGTTCTAATCCCAGTCCAGACTTCCAAATTTTTGTTGTAGCAACTTTTTAATTTTTTAACGAAAAGGGAACGAGAGAGAAAAACAAAATGTATATATTTCGGCTTTAAGAATTGCTTCAACAAAAATGACAGGTCTTTAACCGGGAAATATACACAAATTGAAGCAGTGTGACCGCTTTTTTTTAAGTTTTAGTAAATGAAGTGACTGACTTTTTACTTGTTTCGCCGTTCGTCCCAATTGTGTTTTTGCCATTACTTGTATAAAACGCAATAACTTTGACAACTTTATCATTAAACTATTTTCTGTGTCATTTTTGAAATTGGGTTTGTTTCTCTTCCTAATTTATTTAAAAAAATTTTAAACAAAAAAAAAAAAACAAAAACAAATCATAAATATGACTTTTAAATACATATATTTTTCTTTCTTCGTATTTTGTTTATATTTTATATATTTTATTGCAAAAAAAAAATATATATAAATATCTCTATTATGCTTGTTTGATTGGTAAAAATGTGAGTAAAAGTTTTCAATACAATTTTTAATTTGTCAGTAGAACAATCCCAGCATCAATGAAGCACGATATTCATGGCAATTCTAACAAATAAATAGTTATTGTACATATGTATGTAAATCTTTTATAATTTTCTGTTACCACTAAATCCTCTTGTTCTACTTCAAATACTTTAATTTCTTTTGTCTTTCTCTTCCAATTTTAGAAAACATTAAGTGCTGTAGAGTACTTGGCATGTTTGTAGTATCAGTAATTTTTTTGTGTTCTGCTCATTAAAAGCCCCCACACTTCCCCGCCAAAGTCTAAAAAATTAGAAATCATTTTCCTCAATCTCTAGCAACCACTAAAAATAATTTATTAAATATTATTTTCAAACTTATTGTTCTATTTATTTATTGTTGTTGTTTGTTTTTTTTATTTAGATGACATACACATCGTCACCTTAAATGCAAACGGATGTAACTACACTTTTTAAATTTTTTACTGGAGAACCAAAAAACGTTTCAAAATCAATAATAATAAAGTGTTCTTGAAAATTTTCTTCGAAATTTACTTGAAGTATGGATACTTAAGCTTTTATGTTAGTTACGTTATTTGCAATAAAAAATAGATGCATTCATAATTACGTACGTTTGAAGTTCTTTAATAAAGTCGTCATTTTTGATCGCAGACGTCGAAATATTTGCGTGAACAATCAAAAATCGAATTTTTGTATAGTCCATTTGCATTTAAGGTGACGATGTGTAAATATTAAAAAAAAATGTTGCCATTAAAACCTTAAGTAAGTTTTCGTAGTTTTAGGATATTAGTCTCAATGTAAGGAATTTGGTATGTAAGTTAGACGCGGTTCACAAACACAACTGGGACGAACAACGAATTCGTATGACGCACAACAACGACGAAAAAATAACAGCGGTTATAACTGACAAAGTTGTTTACTGTTTGTGCAAGGAGAGAAAAGATGAATTTTTGTCGTGCACCTGCGTAAGAAATAGTAATATATATATCTATTGAAGAGCTCGTTACGTATAGGGAATTTCGAACGACGCACAGAGGGACCAATTCGGTCATTTCACGGACTAACAGTGATTTTGTAATGACGCGTTAAAGTTGAAAATTGTCAGAGAAAACTTGACAAATAAGTAAGAACTGCCTAATTAATTCCTATTTACCTCAAGTTATTTAAAAAAATTAATAAATCTAACCATGAAACCATAAGTTTAGGCATTTATTCAAATATTTTGCTTTAAATTGCTATACAAATTATTTGTGGAAGCGCTTTTGGTTTTAATGTTTATATTGGAAGTGCAAGAAAAAAAAATGAATTTTTTCAGTTTAAGTGAACATAAAGTTATTAATTGGCTTCAATTAAGCAGAGATTTTAATTTTATTTTAAAGGTTGACCAAATGAGCGTTAGAGGCGAAAAATGTATGTTGCTCTTTGCGTTGCGCCTCAGAAGTTATGTACGAATTAGTATAATAAGCGCTTAACGAGTTCTACTAACACTTTCATTGCTGTTGTCTTTGTTATTGTTTTATGTGTTTTTATTACAAATGCACAAATGTCGTCACGTGTAAGTCACGTGTAAGTCACGATCACACGTGAACGCGGTTGTATTTATATATAATATTGATTAAAAAAAACAACGTGTGTAATTTTATGTTTTGGCAAACATTTGCCCAAAAAGCGCAACCACTAAACACTAATGAAACCCCGTTTGACTCAGACACGAGTTTATTAAGGTAAACAGTTTCCAATAATGTTGGATTCTATGACATTCTCTATTATGTCTCGTAGTTATGTTTGAAACTATTTAACTAAATAAATACGTGTCTTCATCAAAACATTTTTCATTGGTATTAAGTGGTTGCGCTTTTTTGGGCAAATGATTGGCAAGTATGACTGTACCTTTAGGCTTGTTTAATAAAGGGGCGTGCATGAATAAAAAGAATTATGAATTTTTGCTGGTTGGTTAAGCAACGCTTATATGCATTTTGTTCCTGCCTAATTAACTTGCTTACCCGACATACGTTGTACTGCCATAACTGTGAATATTGAATTCACTTACATTCGTACAATTTATTTAAGGAAATAAAATCTAAGAAACAGCAACAGTACCAAAAGTACAAATTTTCACCCGTGTTACCCCCTAAAAAGTACCCTGTATTTTTTTTCAAGACCAATCTATTAAGCCGTTTTCGCTTTACAGTGGAACAAACTCAAACTTACAACAGAAACTTCAAACTTTGTTTAAGAAATTTATTATTCGACATATTGTCATACGTTTATTTTAATTAAAATTTATTTGCTGGTGGTTAATCATTCTCTGTATATTTCATTGGTGTTTAGCCAAATCATCAGTAGACTTCAACCACATTTTGAACAGTCACAAACCTCTCATCTTATGCACAGACTTTCAGGCGTATACTTTTTTTTTTGTTTCCGGAGTTTGAGAAAACTTTGGTTTTGTTTGAATGACTGTCTGTTTATTTGAATGACTGTCGATATAGTTAGTGCAAAAATATTTTCGTTCTGATTTGTTAGAGTATTTATACTATAGATATTGTATATTAGTCAAAAGCATTATCCGTAGCATGTTCTTTCACATATAATTGATATGTCGACTCATGTTTCCAGTCAATCTCACTTTTGTAATGGCCCGTTACATTAATTTCATATTTGAATGTTAAAAAAATTATAAATTTAAATTACAGACACACACACAGAGACATAAACATACACATTTGCCAACTTTATTTACACTAAATTTATCAATTAATCGTATCCTTGTTTTTTATTTAATTTTTTTCTTATATATATTTTCTCAATGAACTCTGTGTTAAATGAATGTATGTATGTATGTACATAATGTATATATGTATGACTGTAGTTTGTATGTTTTATGTACATATGTATGTTTGTAGATAAACATAAATATATGTACGAGTATGTATGCATTTCTTTCAAAAATAAACATGTTAAATACCATAAAAAAAGTGTGAAACGTAACCCACCAAACATTTCGAAATGCAGCTGTAGATAAAATTCCGTACTCTTCATGAACGACAATGTAGATCTATCAAGAAAATGTTTAATAGTGAGAGAGATCAGTAAAAATATATTTTAATAGACATGCCAAAATTCACGCTATACTTATGAGTTACAGAGAAATGTACTGGCTTAAATTCTGCAAAGTGGGCACATGCTGGAAAAGAAATTTCAACTTAATTATCGTTAAATTCACTTAAACAGTAAATTGATGGCAAACAATAAAAACAATAAGTCTGCAGTTGGCCAAAGTAAGAATAAATTTAATAGATGATGCACAAAAATGGTCACACTGCCGTTCCTGGTCTTATAATATTTAAATAACTTTCGGTACTCGTATGTTGCAGTTCCCTTGGATTTTTAGAAATTTGTTAACAATCAACAAAAAATTGATTTGCGAACTTTCATATAAAAGAACACAGCTGAATAAATTCTTTTATTATTGGAATCCAAAAATAATATTTAGAACTGCATTTGATGAACTTGCTTTGAAAATTTACCAACCATGGACAGGGCTGAAAAAAGGGGGCGCTTACAATATTTCACTGTAACATAAATTTTTGGTAAATTATTTTTAAAAAACTACCAATAATTTTGTATTATAGCGGAAAATGCAAAAATTTCGATTTCTAAGAAATAATGAGTTAGGACATTTCTACATTAAGGTAAGGATATATCCTTAAACTGTAATCGCCTTTGTAATGGTTTGTTGGGTTATACTCTTCTGCCTTAGTATAAAACAAATAAAGCCGATATATGGATGTATGTTTGTATGTATGTATGTTTATTAAATTTAATTAATTAAATGTTTTTTTTATATCATATTTTTTTAATATTAATACAACTTTTAATGCCTTAATATATTTTTTAGTTTTAGATTTTATTTATCATAACTAAAGTTTAAATTAATTTTGCGGCATAGTGTTTTTAATTTAATTAACATACATGTAATTAATTATTTTCGTGTAACAAAAGAGAAATGATAAAGATTTGAACTAAACAAAGTAAAACAAAATGATTTCTTAAGTTTTAATGTCTGTCAAGTCTTGACTTGTAATTAATGCGTTTCTATTTTAATTTCCTTTTTTAGATTGTTCGTGTGCCCGTAAATTGCCAACTGGTTTTCATGCGGATGAAGAGAATGACACGCAACCGTTTAATCCGATTGCAACAAATGGTGAACCATTTCCATGGTTGAATTTGACATTGCCAGCTTTTATAAAACCATTACGTTATATGGTGACAATACATCCGAACCTGACGACGTTGGATGTTAAGGGTAAGTACATACTCGTAAATGGGTTTGCAAATGGCTAAAGCTGGGATCAATCACACTATTGCTGCATATGCATCAATCCGGTTGAATTGGTGCATATAATGATTAATGTCTCTAATTTGTCACACGATTATTACACCTTGCAACAACTTCAAATTCTGTGCATTGCTGACGTAAATTGTGAGACATTTTCACTTGGTTAAAAATAAGGCGAATTTCATATCAGGTGACCTCATTATAGCAGATGATAATCAGCTGCTAAACTCTCTGGTGTCAAATCAACCAAAACGTTCGCAAATTTTTTTGACAGCAGGAAATTTTACAGCAAGAAATTCACATGTTTTAATATAGTGTTGCATTTCATAACAAAACGCTTTCATCTTACTTGGAAGCTGCATGTTAAATTTTTGGCTTTCAATTCCTTTCAATTTGCAATACACCCACCCTTTTTTTTACTAACGCACTCATACCTTTTAACTTGACAACTAGATCGCTTTAAATTTTCATTCCATTTTTCCATTTATCTGGCAATTTTGGGTTGAATTTGAACAGCTGATTATAGCAGCACATTGAGTGAAGCCACCAATTTGCGTTGTGTCTTCGTCTTCAATTTGAATTACAGCTGTGTCAATTTCAAGGAATTTTTGAACGTGTGGCTACAGCTTTATTGAATTCGCCTTGGATAAAAAGTTGACAAATATATTGGTTGCTCCATTTTACAAAGGGAGATTTGAGGTATATTCATATATTTGCTTTGAAATATTCATACTTGGAATGTCAAGAAAATTTACTGAAAAATTTGTGTTGTCATCTGAGGAATATTCAGATTACAAGTAGCGAAAATAGTCATCTGATATGAATTTAAATTAGGGACATTCATACAAAAACTTGAACTTACAAAAAATATCAACAAATTAAATTAAAAGTTTTGTTTTTCTTAATAAAGTTGTAAAAATTTTTTCTAGTCAAAAAGTTCTCACATTTGTTAAGGTAAAGATACCGATAGACTATGAAATATTATTAAGTATTTTATTGCTATTATTATTGTCGTTATGCTCCACACTATTCAATAAACTGCACAATATTAAAAAAATATACACTAAGAGACTAAAGTGTATTTAACACCCCAAATCTGTAGTTTCAAGAAAACTAAAGCTTTTCTGAAAACTTTTCCAATGCAGTTTTATTTACCTTCATTGAAAAGTAATAAGTATAAAAAAAAATTAACTAAATCCAAACATAAAGGTAAATTTTTAAAAATACAATAAAATTGGGTAGACAAAAGTTTAAATACATGTGGTGATACCTTAAAATAAAATTGAATTTCGTAAGAAAACTAAAAAAAAATATATAATATTTTAGTACTTTGTTAACCCATTGGGATTCTCTACGACAGTTTGTGAACATTTTGGCACTGACAGCATCAAATTTGGCGTTTCAGAATGTGTTATTTCTGGCCATAAGCTTTTATAAGCACTTTTTAGGGTTTCTTTGCCAGTAATTCCTTCTTTTCTTACCCAACCTTGATTACATTCATAGCATGCTCTATGGTTTTACCCTCTTATGCAAAAACGATTGTGAAATTTAAAGTTGATTTAACCGGTTTCAACGCATGCTTTAACAATCGTTTTTGCATAAGGGTGTTAATGTTTGAGTTTCGGGGAGGCCTGTAAAGTTGTCGTGGAGCACATTAAAGCAGGCGATATATCACCAAAAGTGCAGTGTGCTTCGGATCGTTATCTAGTTTGGAGAATCCAATGAGGTCCAAGGTCTAACCTGTCCACTGGAGCTTGCGAATTATCTTCTAAGATGCTCTTGTATAGAAATTGGTTTATAATTTTATTTTCAGCACCAGCTACTCCTACTGCCCCCAAAGCCAAAACGCTGGGGTGTGTATTTAAACTTTAGTCTCTGAGTGTATATGGGGCAATTTTTCTTACAATGAACTTAAAAAAGTCAACAAAAGCTACACACACACGTGCGTTTAAGAAACTTTAAAATAGATTTTTCGTCATACATAATAGATGCATACAAAATTATGAACATATTAAATCATTAAGTAATTTAAGTTTAAGTAATTTAAAAAATATAAAAATAATGTTTAGTGAAATAGTTATTGTACAATATATTGTGCAATATAACAATATAATATACACACAGGCAATTTTATTGTACAATATCAGTTATTGTACAACAATTATTTTTATTGTACAAAAATATTGTAAAATTTTATTGTGAAGGGCATAAAAAGGAGTTGGAAAAACTGAACTATTGTGCCTTTCTTGTCTTTTTGAATAAAATCACTTCAACTAATAAAAAAGCATGTTCATTTCTAATGAAAAAAATAATTTAAAATACTAATAGGCAGATTTTGTAAAAAATAATTTTTCTAAACGTTTCACCGATTTTCTTAAAGCATACATATCTAAGAACCCCCTTAATCAAGTCATCTTTCAAATACAAAAAAAAAACTAAATCAAAATCCGTCCAGCCGTTTGGTCTGTATGTGGACACGGACAGCCACACAGATACACAGACACACACTACAAACTTATAGCTCCCATTTTTTTGGTGGGGGGCTATGAAAGCTTGAAAAAGATAAATTATTTCTTAAATTATTCCTAAAAACCTTTGTAAAAGTTTTCCTTTTGTTATTAATATTTTTTTAATGATGCAATACCCTTAATATTTATTTTTATTACATTAATTACTGTTTTTCCATCCCTTAGAAAAGCTAATTTGTTTAACTTTTTTATATTTAAGGTCAAGTAACTATCGATCTGTTTATTGAAAAGGAAACAAACTTTATTGTCTTGCATATACAGGACCTAAATGTCACAGAAAAGGTGAGTCCTGATACATGATACATGCATACTATTATTTTTTTGTAGTTAAGATTGTATGGTTTTAAGAATCCTTCTCATCAATTAGCCAGCATGACATTGTAAACGTTGTTATTATTTATTTTTTATTTTTCTTTCCCATTTCTAATTGCAGGCCATTGTGCCGATGGGCAATAAAGCGAATGTCAATAAAATCATAAAATTCTTGGAATACCCACCTAGACAACAATTGTATATCGAACTAAAAGATAAACTGAAAAAGAAATCCAATTATACGCTTAACTTGCGTTGGTATTCAAAATTAAATCCAGAACCAGAAGGCTTCTATGTCGATCAATATGAAAGCTCTAATGGCATAGAAAGGTAAGTTAAAAAATACTCGCTCACTTCAAACAAATAAATGACAATTCAAAATATATTACATATTAGCCCCAGTTCACACACGTCAACTTTTAAATTAGCTGGTAGCTGGTCTTTTTACAACTGAATTACGAGTTGATCAACAAATTTGTTGTGTGTGAACCGAGACTTATTCTACTTATACCCCTTTCGCACACACAAAGTTTACTTCGCAAAGACTGGGTTCACAAGCGGCAATTTTAGTTGAGCAACTTATTAGTTTATGGGCGAGAGAGAGAAAAATATAATGGCTCTTCTCTTCATTATCTTCTGCTCTATCATCCATAAGCTCAAAAGTTGCTGAACTAAAAGCGCCGTAAGTTAACCCTGACAAAATCTTGAGTTTGTAGGAGAGAAGGGAAAAAAGAATGAGGGTACTTAAAGACTTTATTGTACTCGCAAAGTTTGCTTTCTTTTTCGTTCGTTTCGAGTTTTTCTTTCGTTGCGTATATTATGTACTTCGGTGGTATAAGGAAAATTTATCAAACTAAACCTTGTATGTGCAGAAGTAAAACAAAGTTTAAGAGAACTCAAAAGCGCCCATGGTGGCCTTTCTTTTTGTTGCTAATTCAGGAAAATGTTAGAAAATATGTTCTACGTTTTCTTCTTCGTCTATATCTTATCCAACCCTTAAGCTCTGTGCATCCTGCTTATAAGACAGTGTCCTTTCAACACAGACACTTAAACTGAAATTTTTTCCCTATTTCTTGAAGTCAAAGAAACCCGTAATTTTTTTATTTAGCTGAGTCCATGATCATGTAAACATTTCATGTAGCCTGCCTTCTATTTGTTTCTTCCTCAGTTCGCACGATAGTAATGGTAAACCTACACAATCCCTATTGCAATATTCTTGCAAGCCCCCTGGTCCGTGATGAGTCTAATATTAAACTGCTGTACCATATTGTTTAGAGATGAGCGGCAGTCGAACGCTGTTGTTGTTCTTAGAAAGAGGGAGTGATATGGGCTGTTAATTATGCTTGTGACATTCACTCTCAACCAATCCACAACTTACTTGATAACAAGAATCTCTGGCTGTTAAACGCTGCAGTAACCCGGAAGTCGCTTTCCACACGTCCGCAATCCACAGGTACTTAAGTTTTGCATTCCTCCGTATAAAACTCAATACTCCTTCTTCTACCTGAAGCACCATTCCTCCACGCTTTTCGAGATGGAATACCGCTTACGTAGAGACTTTCATGAAATAGATTAGAACGTATAACCAAATCGTTTCATAACTCTCATGTCCCTAGGTAAAAATAATTTCAAAATGTTCTTAGGTTTCCTAACAGACCATTGCAGACTGAGTAAACTGCTCAACAGGCTTGGCATTAAGACTGACAGCCTGTACAGACCCTGTGATTTTGAGAAAGAAACTGTAGAGCATATTCTTAAGGACTGTGTAACTTTATGAAACAGAACAAACACTCATTGGAAGATTGGGAAATGCCAACACTAGAAGCACTCACTGTCAACCTTGATTTCTCTCTCTCTAGCAACTGTCAAGGGATACAATAAATCTTCTTTGGTAGGCGTTTCCCTTATAAATAAATTCATTCATTCATGAAGTAGAGAAGGAGAGGATGGAGGTCAATTCTCCACCCCCAAGCTCTGGGGTCTATTATTCTGCAATCAGCGATGCCGTTTCCTCTCTGCAGATAATTGCAACAAAGACTGATTGCAGAGATTGTTGCTATTTCCTTGCCTACTGGATCCAATGGTAGCAGGCGTAGCAGCATATGCAATACATCCGTAGAAGTAGTGCCAAAAGTGCCAGTTATATACAATAAAGCAATACTTGTAAAATGGTTAAACTTGTTTAGTCCTTTGCTATACCTGTATGGAATTTTAATAAAATCTGAACAGCCGCTTAGAAACAAACTGATTTTTTTTTAATTCTAAGCCACTGTGTCTTAAAGTATATCCTGATCCCAAGAAAGAGCTTGATATTCGACAATTGCTACGACAATGGGGAAAGACCAAATTTTACTCGTAAAGTCAATAGGTATTTAATAACTAAATTCAGCTACCGGATCGAACTTATCAGGTGTTTGAACTTATTTTAATAACTTATTTAAAATTTATTTTCTAGATTATTAGCTGCCACAGTTTTCCGATCAAATGGGGCCCGTAAGGCATTCCCTTGTTTCGATGAACCGCACATAAGAGCGCCGTTCCGAATTTCAGTATTTCGTGATCGTTTCCATATAGGCCTTTCCAATTCCATTGTACATACTACCGAGGATGTAGGTTTCTATATGGGAACAGGATTGGTAAGTAGCATTAACAAAAAAAAAAAAGAATGTCATCTTCTAAAGTACAAAAATTCAACGATATAAAATTACTCTCTTTAAACAGCTACGCGATGATTTCATAGAAACGCCACCCTTGCCAGCCGATGCTGTTGCATGGGTTGTTAGTGACTTCCAACGGGAATCCCTGCAACCTTCAGCTGCCTATATGCCCACCACCCAAACACCACCCTATGGAGCTGGTGCCAAAAAATCCGCACAATTAAATAATTTCACACAGCAGAAGGAGAAAAAGCCACCTGTGCGAAATATCACCGCTTTAACGCATTCGCTGAACTTCAATATGTTCGCTAAAAATATGTCTACCACTACGACGACGCTGTCCCCATCCAAAGACTTCGATGGTAAAAATCTCACAGCCATGAGCCAGTCTACAGGCTCTACAATAAAAAGAGCTCCTTCCTATACATTCTATGCCCCAAGAGATCTCTTGCCCAGGTCATCATTTATCCTACATACTTCCCGAGACGTTCTAGAGTACATGCAAACATGGTTGGATGTCAGTTATCCACTGACAAAAGTGGACTTTGTGGCCCTTCCCTCCTTGGATCGCAATATAATATCCTCTTTAGGATTGGTGACTTTGAAAACTTCTTTTCTAACTGATCCCGAGTCCAAGACAACGGAACAGTATCAAAAGAGTACTTTGCTGGTGGCAGAAGCCATAGTGCGCCAATTCTTTGGTGGCATAACATCGAGAAGAGTGCTCAAGGATGTATGGCTGTGGGAGGGCTTAATCAAATACTTGGGCATACATACATTATCGCCATTGCAAGAAAACTGGCCTCTAAGGGAAATGTATTTGTTAAATATGGCTACGGCTGCTTTGGACATTGATGCTATACAGGGTTGGGACAGCATAATGAATGGCACTAGGCGTGATGGCAATAATGAGGAATTCTTTATACAGAAAGTGAGTTTGAGTGATGTTTTTTATTGACAATTTATTTTAAATTATTTTCTTTTATTTTTGACTTTAGACTGCCGCTATATTTTCCATGTTACATACTGCTATAGGAGAAGATCGTTTCAGAACTTGTTTGGGAGGTTTTTTAAAATTGAATCGATTTAAAACAGCTGAACCGCTGGATTTATGGAATATCTGTACGAAGAAAGCCAATGGCGCTAAAAATATCAAGGTAAATTCAGTTTTTTGTTTTGGCCGTATTGAGTAAGTTAAGGAGAATTGTAAATTGTTGTTGCATAGAAAGTTTTATGTGGAGTCAGTGGCTTGAAGTTTATACTAAAGAAGAGCGATCCATTACTGCTATTCATACATAATCACTCTGCTTCCCTCTCTACTCATGCTTTACACTCCTATCAGGACAGAAAGAAACCTGAATCTCCATTCCAAAGTGATGGAAAGTATGGTAAATTCCCATCTTGTAAGGTATCTGGAGTTCAACAGCTTACTCAATGACCGGCAGCATGGCTGTTGTAGAGGGAGATCTACTTGCTCTCCTCTTAGAGAAAGTAATGCGTTTGATAGAGTGTCAAAATGTAAAGCCTTTGGTGTCGGTGATAACTTTTCTCGATTCTGATCGAGTTTCTTCAGGGATCGCACTATAAGAGTTGTTATAGATGTAATGTCATCAAACGAGTTCAAGGCAAATTCAGAGGTACCGCAGGCTTCCGTTCATTCGCCAACTCTTTTCCTTATTTTTCTAAATGACCTTCTATGTCAAACTTCCAGTTTTGTTTATTCTCTCGATTATGTCGGCAGCATCTGCTTCTATGAGTGATACTTAAAATTATGATTTAACAAAAATCTCTGAATGGGTCATGCGAATAGGGTCGATTTTAAGAGCCAATGTTTTATGATTACTCATAGACACATGACCGAAAATGACGCTCCATCTGCAACATGGGTGGTATAAATATTAAACAATCCGAAGCTCTTGGCAACATCTTGGCATGAAAATTCAGTGTGATGTTCGATGGACTGAACACATTTTCAAGTCTCAAAAGAAGCAGTCAAGTGCCTAGGATATTTGAAATAGTGCAAGCGATACTTCACGCCATCTGACCTCCTTACTATTTATAACTTTTACAAGCAATGGAAAATGGAATACAACTCTCATGTGTGGGTCGGCGCAGACGAAGAAGCTCATCGGTGACAGTAAGGTATCCAACTCTATTGATTCATTGGAGCATCGACGCAATGTGGGATGCATTTCCTTATTCTATCGCTACTACAATGGAATATGTTCTAATGAATTTAGAGAACTTACACATTTTTACGCACAATACGTGCTTCATTCAGAGCACATCCTTTTGTGGTCGATTGGCCAATAAATCGCATTACACATTACAGAGAGAATTCCTTTTTTAACCGTAGTGTTCGCATGTGGAACAAACTACCTACGGAAGATCTCCTGTCACTTTCAATGTGAAAAAGTTCAAATCGAATGTCCACAGACAATACTCCCTCTATTATCCTTTCCACAACCCATTTTCCTAGCTCTAGCACAATGCATTGCATGAGTAAGGGTCATCCGCTGAGTGCTGGTCCTATTATAAAAAGCACACTCACAATTTTGAGAGCGAACCAGGAAGGTTTAGTTTGAATCTCCCTGCGAAGCACGAAAAATTACTATCCTGTCTCAACGTGTCTAAAAGGGGACCAAGTTTATCTGTTAAATCAAAATATTACTCGCAAAAAAAAAAATTAAAAGAGCTATAATTTGTAATCAAATTTGTAACATTAATTAAACCAATAAATAAAACCATTTATATTTTTTATCATTCTAGGATATGATGTCATTATGGACCCATCAGTCAGGCTTTCCCTTACTAACGGTAACAAAGATGGCAAATAAAATAACCATATCGCAAAGACCCTTTAAGCCAGCCGAGTTCTTAGCCATTCACGATGACACTTACGATGGCAATAATTACAATAAAACAAACAGTAATGCAAGCGAAACATCAACGACAAGCACAACTACAGTTGCTCCAACGACTGCCAGCAAACAGAAACCTCCCCAACAAATGAAATGGATTTTTCCCATAACCTATGTAACCAATTTAAATAATCAGACGGAAACATTGTGGATGCAAAATGTGGATGGTAAGAATTTTTTTATACTATCGTGCTTATGTTAAACTTTGAAATACTATTATAATCACAAAAAAAAACTAAAAATAGATAAAAAGTTATCAAGTTATCTTTTGCAATGAATGTTATCACTTTTGCCAGATTTTGTTCTCAGCTATATGTATAATATAATTCCCTAAAAATCACTCCCTTTCATTATTTTTTTTTATTAATTTTTGTTTTTAAAGAAAAAAAAAATAAAACAACGAAAGTATCACTTATCAAAATTTTTATTTCAGTTAATTTCAATGTGGCCGAAAATGTCAAATGGATCAAAGTGAATGCACGTCAATCGGGCTACTATCGTGTTCTATACAATGATGACAATTGGGCCAATATCATTGAGGATTTAACCAATGATCCTGATAAGTTTTCGGGTGAAGTGAGTATTGAAAATTTATAATATTCTATTTTCAGAATCCGTTTTGCTAAAAAAAAGTATTCAACACTTTTAGGACCGCTTGGGACTTTTATCTGATGCTTTTACACTCTGCCATGCGAATTTGTTGCCTTGTGAAATCACCATGAACATGATACAATATTTACCCAGCGAAACAAACTGGGGTCCCATGGCTTTGGCCTTGCGCCATTTGGAGAAATGGCGCAGGATATTAAAATATTCCGAATGTTTCCTAATGCTGTCAGAATTTATAAAAATGAAATTAGCCACGGTAATAGAAAAGATTGGCTGGAATGATGATGGGGATGAGGCAACCAGGTGAGCTTTAAAAATTGCAACTAATTCAGCCTTATTCCAGTTGTCAACAACGACGTCACATCAATACAATAATTAAAAATTTAGGATTGTCTACTTGATCTCGATTTTGTAATATTGACGGTCTATTTCTGATCCCTAAGGTCTTGAAAATAGAATGAGCCTGTGAATATAAGACACTTGTTTTCCCCAATTTTTTGGTATTGCATTGAAGTGAAGTCGATGTTGGCAACTAGAACTGGGGCATTATGCTGAATAAACTAGAATATTTTCACAAAATTTGTTATTGCAGATTAATGCGACCGGAAGTTCTTTTGGCTTCGGTTTTATGGGAAGACATTGACAGTATAACAAAATCTAAAAATATGTTAAATCAATTTCTATATTACAATGGAACGGCAGTACCACCAAATTTAAGAGAGGTAAAAGTTTATTAAACCAATATATATGTAAATGTGCAACCGTATATTAAACATGAAAAATTCCCAATACCCGACATGCAGATTGTTTACACTGGCTCAATATTATCAGGGGAATATATATACTGGCAGCACTGTTGGGAACGTTTTGTGACGATTCAGCGCACATCGGAAAGTCATGTTGAACGTATGCAGTTGTTAAGAGCGCTAGGACGAACAAAAGATGCTTGGCTACAGAATCGTCTGCTGTCACATGTCACAATGCTGCCCACCGCTGAAGTAGTGCAAGTACTGCAAGCTATAGCCGGAACACCAACGGGTGGTGCTATGGCCTGCAGATTCTTGCAAGCGAAATGGTTTGATCTGGAGTTGCGTATGGGTCAGGGCACAATAGCATTTGCCAAAGTTATATCAGCCATAACACAATATGGTGCCACAAAATTCGATTATGATGAGGTAAGTTAACATTAGGGGTTTTCACGATGGTCATTGAACATATTTGATTTTCGTTTTTATAAATTTGCTGTGCACATTGACGCACGTGCATGGACGTATGTACTTTTAAAATAAGTAGAATTTTTTAAAATTCGTCCAGTCATTAATGTCATACATTGGTTCACACACACACACACACACATATATACAGTTAGTCTCACTAATATTCGGTTTTCAGATTCACAATCAATAAAAAGTCTACCAAACAATGACAACCATTTAAGCTAATAAATTTCTTTCATTATTTTATTTAGCAATTGAGTACGAATATGAATTCATAAAAAATAATCGAAAAAATTAAATCAGTAAGTAAAAACTCACAGATTATTTGAAGTACTTCAAAAGATGTAGCGTCATTAATCGGTTTTTTTGATGAGTAAAGAAAAAATCAAGGAAGTATGAACCATTTTGATTATAATTAGTCCTTTTAAGGATATTTATGGCTTTATTTAAACAATTTGACATATTTTGAAATAAAAAAAAATATACGATGTTTTTTTCGAATATCACTTTAGTTTTCCTCCCAGTTGTAACTAAAGTCGAGAATGTGTCGCAGACTTTACGGAATGAATTTGTCACTCAAACTTTGATTAAGATTAATATCTACCAATTCCTGGGTAAGATGAACCATTTTGAGACAATTACATGCAAGCTATACCTGAAAGGGGCTGTTTTATGACAAGGGTCATATCCTCCTAATACTGAAATGTGTTAAAAATATCTCGTTTGGCAGGATAACCTTTCTAAATCTTCCAAAATATATTTAGGTACTTTCTTAAATATCTATTTAGCTAAAAAATATAAAATTTTCGAGTTTACATCCAACCATGCATCACCTTGTTACCCTCAGATTCTCTGGTCTTAGATCCGTTCAGTTTTTGCTACAGTATCACATCCGCTTATTTTAAAATTGGTATACAGTCTTTCATCATAAAATAATAGTGTAATGGAAAACCCTTGTCATAAAACACCAGCGATGCCAACTATTTATAACCCAAACGCGCTATAGTTACAGCATTGTCGACTATTTATAGGCAAAACGCGCTATTTTCCTACGCGCTAAATTAAATTTTAATAAAAGTCGATGTATGTACATGTGTATTAGTAAATAAAATTGATCTTTTTAGTAGCTCTTTTCAGACTTTATTATATTGTTTCTTGGAAATTATATGCTAAATCACTAAAATCATTTAATACAGAATCAGAATTGCCTTCCAAGTAATCGAAATAGTTTTTATTTTACTTGTCAAACTTTGTAACCACTTCCATATATAAATTGTCGAATAGTTTTGCGATTCAAATGCTTTTTGTATTTCAGCTAGAATGGATGCTTAATAAGTTATATAAATTTTTTTGGTCACGAGTACACGAGTACATATTTTTAGTTGTGAAATTTCAAAATATTTGCTATTTACAGTATTAAAATGCGTTTTTTACTTCTAACCACAGTCAAGAGAATTTCATTTGCGACAGCTGAATCATTACACAATTTAAAAAATTTGATGAGTTTTGACTACTAGAAAGTTTTTAAATTTATGCAAAAAAAAAGTAAAAAGAAAATATTGAACTGAAATGATGATGACTTTATTCAAAACGCGCTAATTTAGCGCTTTTTTTAGTAAGCGCGCTAAGACGAAAAAAAGCGCGCTTGGCATAGTTAAAACGCGCTGAATTCGCATCGCTGTAAAACACCCGAATTCAGGTATACCTTGCATGTAATTATATCAAAATGGTTCATCTTACCCAGGAATTGGTAGATATTAATCTTAATCAAAGTCTGAGTGACACATTCATCCAGTAAAGTTTGTGACACACTCTGAACTTTAGTTACAACTGGGAGGAAAACTAAACTGATATTCGAAAAAAAGATCGTATATTTTTTTTTATTTCAAAATATGTCAAATTGTTTAAGTGAAGTCCTCTGATGAAATAAATATCCCTAAAAGGACTAACTAACTATAATCAAAACGGTTCATACTCCCTTGATTTTTTCTTTACTCAGCAAAAACCCGGATATTAATAACGCTACACATTTTGAAGTAATTCAAATAATCTGTCAGTTTTTACCTACTGATATAATTTTTTCGATTATTTTTTATGAATTAATATTCGTACTCAATTGCGAAATAAAATAATAAAAGAAATTTTTTAGTTTAAATGGTTGCCACTTTTTGGTAGACTTTTTTTGATTGTGAATCTGAAAACCGAATATTAGTGACACTAACTGTACCTATTTTGTTTTGACAGCTAGTTCAGATAAACTGGCGATAAACTGCGATAAACGTTAGAGAAGATACCCATTTTACGTGCTTCGCAAGTAGATTCATATTAAATCTACTTGATTCGATCTCATAATTTTGTATGGCGAAGCAAGTTGCTGAAGCATGAATAGAGAGCGAAGCACGTATATTGGAAACATATTATTACGCAAGATCATTTGCATCGAACACCAAATACCGCCAATAGTTTCCTTTTTATAAATAGAAACATGGCGTTTGTTAGGTCAACATTTTTCGTTTAATTTTCTTTGCAATTGATCAAATTTGCAGTAAAATTTTTCTCAAGGTTTGTTTGATTGCAAGCGAAGTAGAATGAAACAAATTACAAATACAGTCGAAACTCGGTATAACGAATGACATAATATCAGACCTATTGTTTGTAGTGAAAAATTCCTTATAGAAGCTCGGTATAACGAATGACATGAAAAATTCGCTATAGTACGGAAATTAAATAAAATTTAGATTTAACAACTTGAAAAAAATTTATGTTACATCCCAGCAGAAAATAGAATGAGTACTTCTTTTGAAACCACTTCTTAATTACTTCCAAAGCAAGTTATGCATTTTTTTCTGGTTTAAAGAAGTTATATATTTATGATTTAATCAGGCTAAAGTTCGTATCGCTTTGTAAGCCAAATTACATGTGATAATTATTAATGAACAAATAACATCAAAGTTAGTTGTAAATATTCTGACAACACATAGTTGAACGGAACAGCTAGCCGTTTTCGAAGGCCACTAAACCTTCATCATCAGCGTTCTTCTGTGTTTGGTCCACTGTGTGTGGTGTCAGTTGATGTAGATTTCTGCCTTATATACGAAACTTTTCTGCAAATGGAATATGTGAATTGGTTTGATTCATCGTATTTCAATTTGCTGAAATGTGTTTTTGTAATGAAGGCCCCAAACTTACCATCACTATATTTACAACAGTCTTACCATTGTCGTTTTTTCATTACTAATTATGCACATGTTAGTTAATTTGCTTATTTTTGTTCTACTTAAGACAAACTTTTTTGGTTTGATACTATAAGTATATTTTTATTTAGTTTTTGCCACTGGCCCATGACTATCTATTTAGTTAATTTTAATTATTATTGTTCGAACTTTCATTTTATTTATATATTTATGATTTAATCAGGCTAAAGTTCGTATCGCTTTGTAAGCCAAATTACATGTGATAATTATTAATGAACAAATGAAAAAACGACAATGGTAAGACTGTTGTAAATATAGTGATGGTAAATTTGGTTACAAAAACACATTTCAGCAAATTGAAATACGATGAATCAAACCAATTCACATATTCCATTTGCAGAAAAGTTTCGTATATAAGGCAGAAATCTACATCAACTGACACCACACACAGTGGACCAAACACAGAAGAACGCTGATGATGAAGGTTTAGTGGCCTTCGAAAACGGCTAGCTGTTCCGTTCAACTATGTGTTGTCAGAATATTTACAACTAACTTTGATGTTATTTGTTCATTAATAATTATCACATGTAATTTGGCTTACAAAGCGATACGAACTTTAGCCTGATTAAATCATAAATATATAAATAAAATGAAAGTTCGAACAATAATAATTAAAATTAATTAAAGAAGTTATTTTTAATGACATATCTAAAGTAATGTTAAATCACCTATTTTATTATTATTATTCTCTAAAATAAAAAACCAGCCAAAAAAGTGATGAAAAAGAAGTAAAAAAAGCACCACAACTAGGGATACGAACCACTTCAAACTCCGAGCACGTAGGCTAATAAAATTGACTGATTGATTTAAATGCTTTAAAGTACAAATTCTTCAACTTGAAAAATGAAGGGTTTCCCTTCTCTTTTCTTGTGAGACAATTATTTTAGTGTATGTATATAATACTTTTAGGAATTAAAAGGCTTTCCAAGTGGGTTAATAAAGCAGTGAATGAGCACCACTTCCTAAATCATAAATTTAACTGCTTTGGAAAAGTGGTTAATAACCACATCCTAAATGTAAAAAACATATCGTCATGTGAGAACTTAAGTGTCCAATATCCAATAGCAAAGTGTGGTGTATTGGACACTTAAGTTCTCACATGACGATATGTATATTTGATTTACTTCACCAATAAAAAATCACACCTTATTTTAGAGTTTTTATAGCAAATAAAAAGTGAATTTCATTCGCTCACGGGTTGACAAAAACAAACCACTTCGCTCCAATGACACGTTAATGTAAAATTCACTACTTTTTGCTTGGAGTTTGAAGTGCTTCGAATTAGAAGTTGATGTGCTTTTTCTACTTTTTTTCGTCACTTTTTTTTTGCTGGGATATAAAATAAAAATTTACAAGTGATGTATTGGGGCAGTATTTGTGTTTTTCGAAATACAAGAACTATAAAATACTATTTAATTTATATACATTTTATTTTAATGAAGTATTAACTATATCTTTATGTAAACTCCCATCTGTTTTTCAAGAAAAAAATTTTTCGTGAAAAAAGCTAGTTCAAGTGGGTTCATAAAGCTGGATTCACCCATTTTGCCCGGACAACATTTTTGTCCGTAAAAAATTGTTTACTGAGAGTTTTCTGCCGCACGATTCACTCATTGCGAAAAAAATTTCCGGAAAATCAAAAGCTGCCATATGTAAATAAAACCTATTAGTTTTACGAGGTGTGGGAGCTATATATATATATTTTTCTTCATTTTATTGGCGTATTTTACATATTTTAATATTAAATATTATTTTTATTAACTATTAGCTGTGCAAACTTTTTTATGTGGTGGGGAAACTCAATACAATTTTGTGTGAAAAAGTTTCACTTGTTGGCTGAGCTATCCTGAGAAAATATAAAATTAAACCAATTCAAGTTGAGAGTTGTTCGTAAAAAATATGTTCTCTCTCTCAAGAATATAGTCGTCAAATTACATATAAAAAAATTTTGTCCGGACAAAATTTTTGTTCGGACAACATGGGGTGGAATCCAGCGTAATACCTACTTTTTCGCGGGGAGTTTTTTTAATTTCCCCATTTGACAAAACAAAAAACAAATTCATAATACGAGAAAAGTGGAAAAATTCGTGAGAAATTTTTGTTTATGATTGGGCTGTATGTATATTTTTAATATATAAAACTTTCCTTTTATTCGTTATGTTGAGCGCCAAAAATTATAATATTCCTTATCAGGGATGGCAAAATTGGTACAATTGAATTTCTTTTTGGTACTATTTACGCACGATAAGTACAATAGTAGACCAATGGTTAATTTAGTACATTTAAAGAATCTCCCCAGCTTCACACCGCATTTATTTTCAAACAATTGCAAACAGCATTGTAAAAATAAAACGCAAAGAAAAAATCAAAAATTGTGAACTCGTCCTTTTCCAAATTATTTATCTCCTAAATTCGAATGCTAGAGCATATGCTATTAATCCGAACATCCGAACTCACAAGCAAATTTGTGAAAACGATTCGGTAGCCGGATCATAGACGATTATATTAATAAAATAATTAAAAATATTTAATTTGAACTAAAAAATATCATTTGGTAGAATTAAGGTCAAAAAAGTACAATTTAGGAAAATTATTGGTACAATTTTAAATGCCATCCCTGTTCCTTACATCAGTTACTTAATAAAAAAAATTTACATTCGTTATACCGCGAATTCGTTAAAGTGAGTGTGTATTTGTTTGACTGTATGTATGTAATGATACACTTTTTTCCACATATTTGCATTGTTTGTACTAACCATCGTGAAAACCCACACGGTTCTGTGTTTATTTTTTTGCCAAAAAATATAAATGAAGTACAAAATAATTTACATATTGGATATTGTGTTTAGCTTAAATCTTTAGTGCATCGCTTTGGACGGGGTCCTGGCATGGACGTTTTAAACATGACCCTGAGTAGTGTAGCCTCCAATGTTGAATGGGTGGCCAGGTCACAAACAGCGTTGTACAAATGGGTAGAAAGTCATTTACATTCCCATTAAAAAAATATTCGTTTCATTTCTCACTTTTTATGACATTTTTTCATTTTATTTTTTTTCTAATTGAATTGTTCCATTAATAAATCCATGCATTCATTAAAGTTAGTATCTAAAAAAAAAAAAAATCTTGTAAAATCTGTATAAAATTATTATCATCTTTTTAACAAAGAATCAAAAGTAACAAATATTATAAATACATTATTTGTACTTGAATTAAGACACTAAACACTACTAGAAACTAATAAAAAAAAGTTTATAGTATATGTAATTACAAAAAAATATAAAAATAGAATTATTTTTTAAAGTAATTAAGAAACAAGATAAAAGAACTACTTATGTATGTATATCCTCATTTGTAATTATGTTCCTTTTTTTATTAAATTTATAACAACATAAACACCGCAGCAATTAGAACAAAACAACATTATATTATGCAATAAGACATATGTACATATCATTACCTTAATATAGAAAGGCTCTAATCATAATTTTTTAATCGAGTTTTTCGTAGATTTCAATAGAAGAATGTATCGAAAAATGCAAAAATCTCTTTTTCAAAAAAATAATGAGTTACGGCCTTTCTATATTAAGGTAACGATATACATAAGAGGATTTTTTTTAATATTTGAAAAAGTTTCCAAGTGCAATTCAATAGGGTTTTAAAATTTTTAATGCAAGTACTTATTTTTATTGTTCCAAAATTTTCATAAAGTTAATATTTCTAAAGATATGGATTTTATGATTTCAGAAAAAAGATTTTGTTATTTTGTTTGTGTAAAAAGCGAATTCCATAAAGCTTTTCTGCAACATGTTGCACATATTAAATGTTGCTCTACTTTATTGTGATCGATGTTGCCAAGTTTTTCAGATATTGAAATGGCTAAATAAATAATTCAAATTTTTGTTTGTTTTTCTTGTTGAAAATTTTTATAACAAGTTGCTCAATAAGATATACGAGTACATACATTAATTTGCTTGCCCGCGATGTTTAAATAAAGTTTCTTCTCAGTCTCATCTGTAATGTTTCTGCAACAATTTATTAGAAGTTTATTTGCAGTTTTTCTTGCATTCATAAACATTCCGAGTTTTAAATATTAATGGCGTTCGCGTATCCAAAAGTGTTTACAAATTTTTACTGAACTTTACTGCAATTTACTAAATTGCGTTCATTTACCCAAAATATAGTAAATGAGAACACAAATTGAGAGAGTAAAGTGACAGTTCTTACCTGGGTATTTTGTACCGGTTCACACACTTCAACTTTTGTTGATCAACTTGTAATTCAGCTGTAAGAAAGACATAGAAGAAAATACAAACATCTCTTTTTTTCTTACAGCTGAGTTACGAGTTGATCAACAAAAGTTGAAGTGTGTGAACCGGGACTTTGCAAATTTTTACTGCAGAAATTTGTCGTAGTAAAGTTTAGTAAGTCCCGGTTCACACACTTCAACTTTTGTTGAGCAACTCGCAATTCAGCTGCAAGAAAAAAAGAGATATTTGTACGGAGAGGGAAATACGAACATCTCTTTTTTTCATACAGCTGAATTACGAAATAGACAATTTATAAAGAATGGTTATAATAAATGTTAACATACATATTTTATAATCTTTACTTATTTCATAAATACTGTACAAAGTAAATTTGCAAAGTATTGTTGCACAAATATGGGCGGGGTAACTAGACCATATGCCCAAGATGGTATTAACAGTATTTTAAAAAAGTTTTTCTGACTGACTATACACGACCTATGCCTTCACATGGGAAGTAGCAACGTGGTTGTTAAAGAAATTCCACAAACGAACCGCAAGAATATACGGTTATCCGTGTCAGATCAGTCAACCAGTGCGAGCGAGACGAAAAACTCTCGAATGCCAAATAACACACAAAAGCGATGACGAGAGAGCTGTTCTTCAGCCCAGAGCTGCTTAAGACTGATATTTTATAATATAATTTATTAATTCTTTTGCTTTGTGGGTAACTTTAATTATTCTGAGTTGTAAAATTGTAAAGTATCTGCTTATCTGCTTTTTAAGGTAGTCAGTAACATTAACAAACATTCATGTAAATTTTAATAAATTTAAACAACAACAAATCAGAAAAATCAAAAAGAAATTAATTGCAAATATTACATAAAATAAATTAAAAATTTATTCTTAGATTGAGTCCAATCGAGTACCAATAAGAAAAAGAAAGTCAAAAGTGCATATATTTTTCAGCACGTGTGGTTTGTGGGGTTTGTAGTCAGCTGTTTCCTTAATCTTACTAATTTTTACAATTTTGCTGTTCGCGTACTTTTTGCGGGTAAATTTTAAAATTTTTGCAGTAACTACTCATTTACTGCATTTTACTATATACAAAAGTAAAAAAGCACACCTATTGCATTGGCCGTATTACCTTGAATTCGATTTCTTAACTTTCATCTGGCTGTGAAAAAACCCTTTTCAGATCTGCTTTGAACCATGGCATTGACAAGGGGATGTTGCTGGTTGACTACAAAGCAAATGACGTTCTTCGAGAACCTGAGTTCGATCCCCGGCCAGAACTCAGTCAAATCAACGTCATGATTTTCCTATTTACCAAAGACATATTTACATACATGTGTAAGTATGTATGTATGTAAAAAATAATATAAAAATTATAACTACTCCAATTATAATCATTACATCATTATATAATCATTTCATTCACACACATTCACTAACATTTTTGCAGCTTGTAAACAAAGTTTGACAACTTTCTGCATTGTATACATTAAAAGGCTGGGCTTGTCCTTGTTCCTTGTATAATTTTACCACGGCTTCATACATCTTTGTGCAAAAATTATAAGGAGGGCTTATAGATCATTGAAAGTTTTCAACTATAATTATAACGAATAAATTAAGACCTAAAATTTCGTGCTTATCAACGTATAACCATCAATTTAAAACATAATTGTGAAAAGAGAATGATAAGCAACATATAGCAAAACTTCGTAAAGCCAAGGAGTGCCCTTGTTTTACATAGCAGAATTAAAAGCTTATGATTGAACGGTTAAAATAGATTTTTATATAAAAATCTTTCTAAAATATAAAATATGTTTTAATCAAAACTTAAAAAGTAGCCTAACCTATGGTAAATTGAATAACAAAAAAATATAAGAAAATTGTCGGCGAGGCTTAGTCTCCAAGTTATGGGCATCTGAAATTCTAGTACAAAATTATGATTAGGCGGTATATAATCCAACGAATCTGACCAAAATTGGTATCATTTTAAAATTTTTGAGAATATCTGTCATGGTGTTTTCACTTGGTAGGCCATGCAGGAAAACTTTATGAGGCAAGGAAACTTTACAAGGCTCAAATCTTTATTAGGCTGGGCCGTTTCGAGAAATACCATGTTGGAAAAAACTCTTAAACCCGGCCGGAATCAGAATCGCTCTCTGATCCTGCTAAAATCTCGTCTTGAGCCATGGCAGTGAAATTTTCATTTAACTTTGTCTCCTAGTGGGGATTATACATTTTTTAAAATTCAACAAAATAAATTTTTTGCTCTGCAAAATCACACGAAAATAAATTTGTTCCATTGAAAAATAATTTTGTGCGACTGTAATGAGTCACAGATTTTTTGAAGTGGTTCATTAAACCTTCAATCGTATATGTATGGTCACCACGGTTCACCTTCCGATGGTTGTAACCGAAATCACTTATATCATCATACGACTGAATATACATGAAATGGCTAATAATAAGATATTATTAGTGGGTTTCAGTGTTATCTTCCAAAAATCTGAGATAATAATTGAATTTGGAGCGATATATTGTTGTTCATGTTTCCCACAGGAACCATGAAACACTTACCACTTATTCGCTCCATTCCTCCCAAAACCGAATGCCCCCTACATGATGTCATCTGTGGTGTTTTCCTTTTCCAATTTCGCTTTTATCAATTTCGACAATTACTCCTTGTCCTTCGATCCGATTTGTAAATTTGATTTGAAACGACCCAAAAACTGTCACTTCTCTGCAAAAACTTTTCCAGTGAACTGCTGTTGGCAGTGAAATGTCAACTTTATTTTTTCGACGTTTTATATATGTACATGTAATTTTACATGTAAATATACAACAATTAATACACAACAGTTTTTAATTCCAATATTTTTTGTTCAACATTTGTTTGGTTGGTTCAAAATTTTCCCCTCCATTTCGTTTTATGTTTGGTTGTAAATTTATGGAGTGAAGTTCTCTTCAAAGAAAATGAAAACATTTGATTGAAAATTTTACTTGAATATGAATTGATATTGAGGCGAAATTTCACAAAAACTCTATAATCCAAAAATAGTAAAAAAATGCAACTCTGATTTTGATTTAAAAAAGCTGTTTTTTGTTGTGTTTGCTCCTTAATAATGTGATAGAAGTTTATTTCCACGCAATGACTGAAATATCCTTCACCACTACCGATCAATCTACTGTCACTGTTCTTGTAGGAAGTTGTCCCGAAAAAATAATACATAAAATTGAGAACTATTATTGAGAGCGAATGCCGTGAGCAGTGTTTTGAGAATGTCTGATTTAAAAATAAAGTCAAGAGTGAATTTATTTGCAAACACTGAATTGCATTTGGAAACTTTGTGGAATGCAAACTTAACAAAATATTTAACTTTTTATATGTATCTTATATTCGGATGATAAGGATTCATTAATTTTTAATAATAAATTAAAACACTAACAAATAAAACATATTCAAACTAAATAAAACACGACAGTGCTGCTGATTGGGAAGAACTACCTATTTCTTGTAGTTGAATTTAATATTTATCATATCACAAAACTATTAATTATACTATTTATTGTATCACATTAAATTTATTTTATATAAGTACATACCCAAAGAAGAATTCCCCTTAAATTTTATTTAAGAATATTTAAAAGAAATTCTTGCACTTGTTTTCTTAACAAAAAGTCCAACTCAAAAAAAAAAAATTAATCGTATTAATTTTAGTTAATTTTAGTGAAATTCTATTTATTTTCTAAATAACTAAAGTAGAAATAAATCATAAATGAGAGAAATTTGGCGTTATAAAATGAAAAAGAACAAATATTAACAAAAATCACTTGTGTACATCAAAAATTTATTTATGGAAAAGTGTATTTAGTATAGATTATTTAGTTAAATATTTAAGTATATAAAAAAAATCCAACAACTAAATTACATTTCATTACTTTAAGTTTACCTTAATACGAGTAAGTTAAGTAATAAAATACTAAGTAATAAAAATACTATAAAATATTTACACTTCTATATAAAACCAATCAAAATATAAAGTAATTGAATTGTTCAACGTACCATATGTAAGAAGATAAAATTGCGCCTTTAAAATTTTTGATTATATTTGTCCTATTTTTTTTTTGGCATATACCTGCCGTCACCTTAATATAGAAATGCCCTAACAAATTTTGTTTTTCAAATCTATTTCTTTTTGGATTTTTCGTTAGATTAAAGATATATCGATCGACATATGCAAAAAAAAGGCGATTTGAAAAAATAATGAATTAGGGTGTTTCTATATTGAGGTAACGATACATACATACATTAACATAATAAAATAATCATTAATTTCTGCAAGTAAGGGCAATTTTTAGTCTGGATTGCGCAATCAGGAATCTTGTTTTCTCAATATTTTTACACTGATTTCCGAAGTCATATTTAAGGCTCTTATTATGAGTAACTTTCGATATTCGACTGTAGTCGAAAGTGCTCATCGTACGAATTTTCATTTGGTATTACGACGCGCATTCGACAAAGAATGCCGATCGCTATTCTGAATTTCACTCACTGTGATTTTAAAATTTGCCACAGTTTAAGTTTTTAAGCTCAAAAGCCATACAGATTAATGGAAATTAAAATACAGTTGTATTTTCCTCCATAAGTGAAACCTTTCGAACTGTTTAGGGAGAGAGAGTCCAACTCTCCCTTAACAGGTATGAACTTCTTTCTGCACATCCTAGATGCATTAAACAAAAATTTATCTTTATATTTGAATCAGGAGTCGATCCAACAGAAGCACATATTTATTTTCATACACAATTAAGTTAAACAATAATAAAATCAAAACACGAAGTAAAAATCTCATTCGCATCCAAATATGTATCCAGGTAAGCGAGAGAGAATGCACTATAAAAATAATTTGAGTATAAACACCCAGCCAACCTCGTAGTGTTTTTTTTAAATTTCGTCACTCCCTTACGTTAATGCATCCTCGTAAGGCAAAGGGGATACATTACCTGCTTTTCCGCATCTCCGAAGCGCTTCTTCTTGTCGTAGGGGTGGATAAAAGCTGATTAGATTTTGAGCTTGATCAACTTAATAGTTTAAAGTATGTTTCAGAGAACCGTATCGTAAAAAAATTTTTTTTGATTATTTTCGAAATCTACTGAACCGAATCGTAAGAGAGTAATTACGGCATCTAAGTGAGCTCAACATCCTTCCAAAGAGGTACATTTTCAGCCGATCCGTTGAACCATTTGTAAGTTATGAGATGTTTACATACATGTAATTTTTCGTCAACGATATCTCGCGAACGAATCCCCCGATTTTAGTCAAATTGGCTGCAATCGGCGTATCTTTTTCAGACTAAGTGCTGATGAGATTTTGAACTCAATTGTTTAAAAAAAAATTCGAAAATTTTGGAATCTACCGAACCGAATCAATTCACTATCTTACGACGTCTAAGTGAGCTCAACATCTTTCGAATGCGGCAAATTTTCACCTGATCCATGTACATTCATTGTGAAATCATCGCGAAAATAGTCAGAATCGACTACCAGGACAAAAACTTGAAATATGATGAAAACGCGATACCGCTATACCGCACCTCCACTCGGAGACAATTGGGTCCATTGTGATTCCCTTCTGTTGCCCAAATAGTAATATTTACCCTCCTTTTAGAGCCAGAACTAACCCTATTACCCATCCTTGAGCCACCGAATTCCCATGATGAAGCCCCTGATGTCCTCTAGGTTACACCTCCCGATATCAGAAATGATTTCATGGAAACATCTGCTCAGCCATCTAAGCCTATGACGTTGCAGCTTCGGGCAGTGACAGATAACATGTTCAATGGTTTCTGGTTCTTCTTCATCCCCGCACATCCTACAAAAATCTGGAGTGCCAGTTTCCCAAATACTGGTTCTTACTCTGACTGAACAGTGACCTGTCAACGCGCCTATCACAATTCGCATCGCCTTCCTATTCATGTTCAGTAGCAGTTTGGATTTTCCTGAGTCAAGTTTTGGCCACAAGCCTCTTGAGACTACAATCCTCCCTACTTCGCCATGAACTATTCGTCCTGCTTTCTATCCAGTTACCGAGATCTCTGTAGTAATGACCTATCGGCAATTTCACCGACCTTTCTATCATTCCTTCATCTACCTGCCGACCCTATTTTTGCCAGCTCATCGGAAATTTCATTTCCCTCAACACTGCTGTGGCCAGGAACACAACATATTCTTACACTATATTTATCCATAAGCAAGTTGAGGGCTCTCCTACAGTCACTAACAAGTTTCGATTTGACAATGTGTCCCTTAAAAGCTTTTAGCGCTGCTTGGCTGTCGACGTAGAAGGTTACCTTCTCACCTTCAGCTACATTCCTGGTCACCAGCTCCGTGGCAATGAGAATCGCCAATATCTCAGCCTGGAAAACGCTGCATTCATTCGGTAGTCTGAAAGAACTACGAATGTTCGTTCCCAAGATATAGACACCAGCCCCTGTGCCTTCCCCCATTCTTGATCCGTCTGTAAAGACTGCACTTCCCTCATATAGCTTATCGGATTTCACCCAATAGTCCCTATCCGGAATTACCATTGAGGGTGTTCTACTAAAGTTGATTTCAGCGACCTTATAATCCGAAAACCCAAGTTTAACGGATCCCTGATCACTAAAACTGATCTCATTTATGTGTGACCTGTTATTCCTGTCCTCACCAAACCTGTTTCTACGAGTCTAAGGAGAAAAAGTCCTCTATAAGAAGTAGATCAAGAATGACGTCCAAGGCAGCCTGAGGTGTGCTCCTCTGAGCACCTGTGATACCCATCGAGGCACATCTCTAAACCTTAGCTAGCAATTTCCTGTGACTTTCCTTCCTCAATGCCTCCCACCTTACCACACAACCATAGGAAATAACCGGCCTGACAACCGATGTGTAGATCCAGTTTACTATCTTCGGTTGCAGACCCCAGTTCCTTCCTATGGAGTTCCTGCATGCCTAGTAGGCATTGAGCCCTTTCTTTAGCCTTTCCTGCGTGTTCATTTGCCAAGAAAGCATAAAATTGGGTAAAATCAGTAACTTCCTATAGCGGAAAGTTAAAAAAAAAATCTGCTCCTCCTGTGAGAAGGCAAAAATATGATTTTGCAGGTTAAAAAAGAATATGTTTGCTAAGAGTTATTTTGAGCAATAACTTTTACACACCGTTTAAGAGATTCAACATTTTGTACTTTCTTCTCTTCATCGAAAAATAATTCCACTGAACTAATTTTTATGACAAGTAATTTTTTAAGTACTCTGCTACTTATGGTAGGTGCATCCTTTGCAACGTGTTTACGCAAAACGTTTGTATTACATGTTGCATATTTTGACACAGACAGTGCAACTTACAATGCAACCTATAAATATCAAAACATTTTAATATTTTTGAAACTTCGAACGCAACCATAAACAAGACTACACACTATGCGACTGACAATGCAATCTGCCTGGTTGCATAAACCTTTCGCAAAGCCATACCTACCATTTAATTTTGGGGCTTTCTTTAAATTATTTTCTGTCATAATCATGTATTCGATAACTTAGTGGCCACTGGACCAAGTTGCCATACATAATACTTATTTTAATTTTGGTTGCGTTGCCAGTTGACTGGGATGTGTAGTGAAGCTTAAGAATTTCAAAGAAGAGAGAAGACTTTTTTATGATTATTTAAAATTGATCTTTACATATTTAAATAAACATGGTGTATTTTAAGCACATCATAATTTGCGAACTTCATTTTTGACGAAAATCGATTTTCGTAAAAAATTAAATACGAAAATTATGTCGCTTGTTAGGCGGTTATAGCACGATATTTATGAACTTTTTTTTAATTTTTAATACAAAATAGGTTTCAGAGAGGGTCTTCGAAAAAAACATAATTTTCCCAGGGGTCTGTGAACACAGAGGAGGTGGGAACCACTCCTCAAAAGTATAAAATTGTTGCCATATGCTTTTGTTTTGTGGATAATATTAGAAACATTATACCACTAACTTCGTACTCTTTTGATGATTTAATTATAATTTTTTACGCAACAAATTTCGTACTTTCATAAAAATTTGGATTTACGGTGTGTTATTCATTTAAACGATTCTTTGTTATCTTCCTCTTTAATCACAGCTTTTCTTATTTCAATACAAAGAATGAAAAATTAATAATACAGAAAGACTATCTAAGAGATACATTTTTTTAAACAACTAACAAATGTCAATCGTAGCAAAATATATAAGAAACCCCAATAAATGAATATAAAATAATATGAAGAAAAACATACAAGAAAAAAAATATGATATTAAAACAACAAACTTTTGGATGCATTTTACTCTTTAAAGAAACAAAATTAAATTATAGAAAACAAATAACAATAAATTTACTAACATTTAAACCCAAAAACAGTAACAAGAAAAACTTTATAACCGAAATTTTACAGATGAAATAAAAAACAAACAAAAATTATTAGACTATACAGTGATACAGGCTAAAAGAAAAGCTATAAAATATTTTTGAAATATGTAACTTGAAATATTTTTCATTCTTTTAACTCTAAAAAATAATTTAGTGTCATTAAATCAAAGAATCAAATGAATTTTTATGATTCAAAATGCTGAATTTTTTAAGCACAGCCTTGAACAGCTGATTAGTTTTATGCGACACTTCTTCGGTTGGTTCTTGGTTTGCTGCAGTCATAATGTATTTTGAATATACTTTACAGCAAACCAATAACCAACCGACGACTTGTGCTGTTTACACAAACGATATTTACTTTAAATTAAGTATTTGGTCCTTCGAGCCAATGTTGCCATTCTTCATTTCAATTTCCTTTTTTTTAATTTAATCGTTTTTATATGTATGTCCGTCCACTTATGCTTTTCATTTTAATATGTGTATGATCTGCGGTATTCATAAGAAATATTTTAGGTTTATTACAAACTCGTATAGGAAGTTTTTAATTTTTGTTTTGTCTTACCATTTATGCTGCTCAAATATTTTTTTAAGAAATTAAATGACATTTTTGCCAAATTTTTCCTCGATTATCGTTAAAATCAAATATTTGCCTTTTTGTTTGTATGATAGAGAGAAAAGAAAGAACAAATAAACTTAGTTAATTAATTTAGTAAATTTTATTTAAAATTTAACTCTTAACTTTCAAAACTAAAATATATAGTTTTAATTATTTGATTTTAAAAGGAATAAAATAATGAATACTTAAGCACTGGTTAACATTAAAAAGATAAATAATTTAAATTATTTAAAAGCAAATTAAACTTATTATTAATTAATAACAAATAAGTCAGCAAAGTGTGTATGTAAGAAAAAAATAAAGTTAAGTTGAACCAAACAAAATAATGAAGGGAATAAATTTAAAGTTTTAAATTGAATAAATGTATATTGTAATAAAAAACTAAAGAAATATATATATATATATATACAAACATACATAAACAAAAAAAGAAAAATAATAAAAACAACATATTCCAAAAAAAATAGTTCTTTTGATGTTTTAATTTATCAATAAATTCAATACGATCCAAATGCGAATCATCCACCTATTCATTGGATTCGGAGCCATGAAAAAAGAAACTGCACATATGTGCCTTGGCATCTTATGGTGATAAAAGGCGGTGGAACCGCATTTACTAAAGCCCAACCAAACGATTCTTACGAAACTTTGGTTCTAGTTTCAACATTTTCACTGACGGCTCAAATATGGATGGAGGGGTGGAAGCGGCTTGGTATAGAGAAATCTTATAAGCTTCTTGATTACTGTAGTATTTTCCAGGTGGAAATCTATGCAGTCAAAATGGTTGCGGAATTGGCTTTCACCCCTCAAGCGCAAGAATGCTCTACCATGTGCTGGTAGATATTTTTTGGGTCCATGGACATATGGGCATTGAGGGTAACGAAATGGCCGATAAGCTGACTAAAAGGGAATTCAATTACCGCTGGAGGAAATGCTACAGGTTCGAGTGCCAATGCCACACTGAAGTGGACCATAGACTCTTAAGATGAATGATGAAGCAGAGAAAGGTTGTAGTGTTGTATAAAGCGGCTACTTTTGAATACTCAATACTACTTGATACTTTTTAAATTCGGTACTCGATACTACTCAATACTTCAATGGCGTGTATATATGAGAGGTTAAATTATTATTTATTAACACAAATTAACCTGCAATGCATATTATGTAATGCAATATATGAAAAACAAAAGTTAAATATGTACCTGTCCAGACTTGCAATTTTTGTTGCAGCAATTCGCGACCTTATAGGTGAGAGAGGTGAGAAGATTGGGAAGGGGTACACAGTTTCATCTGCTCTGCAATTCTCTTTTGTTTTTAAATTCTCACTTGTAAATTTAAATGTATTTGAGTTTTATTTTTTTCAGTTGTATGAAAAACACAAAATATAACGAAAATTAAATAGAATTGTAAATTTTTCAGGGAAATTTGTGGTGTAATAGAATTTTTTAATACATAATTGCAAAACTAGAATTTCCTAATGTGGACACTTATGCAATTTCAAAGCAAAATTTTAAAAAATTGCGAGTCTGGAAGAGGACTATATTTACATTTATTTATAACAAATAAAAATAGTTTATTTGTTGAAGATTAGTTTTTGTACATTGATTTTTATCGATATTGCCAGAATTAAAAAGATTTTTAATATCTTTAAGAACCGGACTTGCTGCTCCCACGTGCCTTCCACCACTCTAAAATGTCACTTTTTCCGTCCCATATATTTTCATGATTGAAGTTGTTTAGTAGCAGTTTTCGTATCAAAATAATTCCAAACAGAACTATTGCTTTCTGAATTTGTTATACTAGTTCAAGCAGATATGTATATTTTTATCAAGCTTAAATTCGCACACAGATTTTTATAAACTTGATGTATTTTAAAGGAAGACTTTCGCTTAAATATTAGAAAATACAACGCTGAAAGTATTGAATAGTTACTTTTATGTACTGGGTACCGGGAAAAACACTTGGTATTGAATACTCAATACTTTTACAACACTAAACGGTTGGTGTGAGACAAAAACTTGCCAAACTTCTAAAATCATGTGGATCTCCTATGATCCCAAATTGATTAGATTTGAGACAGTAGAACATGTAATGTCCCACTGGCCTGCTGACGGCTCTACACCGCTCAAGATATAACTGGCCTGGTGCACACACACTTTTCGGTGTCTTAAACTTGTATCGAGAGTGGAACTGTGTAGAGAGAGTCTTACAACCGATGGGTAAATCCAGTTCTCTACCTTCGGTTGCAGAACCCAGTTCCTTCTTATGGAGTTCCTGCATGCATAGTAGGCAGTGATTTCTTTCTTTAGCCTTTTCTGCGTGTTCCTTTTCCAAGAAAGCTTGTTATCTAGGAAAATACCCAAATATTTCGCTCCCTCTGCTAGTCTCAGCTCTACTCCTCCCATCCTAGGCAGTACAAAGCTATCTATTTTGTTGCCTCCGCCCTACTTGACCGTTTGTTTAATATGGTATCGTTGAATGGTGTCCTGCCAGGCAACGCAAATATTGGTCCAAATTTAACCGATATCAGTCTGATGGTAAACAGTATTACGAGCGCCGACAGCAGTTGAACCAACATCATGCTGTGCGGTTGTACATCGTCGTGCGGGATTGTTTTACATGGTGGCATGTTGGTCCATTGCAAAAAAATTGATAGCATCATGAGAAAAAAAGACTATTTGAACATATTTTAGACCCATCTTCCCGATTTTCTAGACGTGATCGCATATCCTGAGAAAGAAGTTGCGTTGCAACAGGATGGAAACCCGAAACACACCTCAAAAATCGTTAAGGAATGACTGACTGAAAAAAATTTTCAATTGACGCAGTGGAGTCCGCAAAGTACGACCTCAATCCAATTGCGAACTTGTGGTCAATTGCGAAATTATGGTCGGCACAATATCGAACGGCTCCATCTATCTGAATCGAGTTGTGGCGCTGTGTGCAGCTGGAGTGGCAGAAAATTCCAGGCGAAATTATCCAAAAATTGGTTACAAGTATGCCGAAATGCATAAATAGTGCATTCCAAAATAAAGGGCTATGGATGAAGGACTAAAAATACAACATATTTTAAACGTTGCCTGAAGGTGCAAAAGTGAGTACATAAGAGTTATTTTAATTTTAAATATGTAGATTTTTGTTTTGTTTTAAAAGCATTTATGTTAGCAACTGAATAATAAATATAATTCAAAAAACCAAAATTAAATCGCTTCATTATTAGTATAGGGTCCGCCAGATAACTTTTTTTTTTTAAACAGGGCGCAAAACATCGAGCGATAGCGCCGTCCTGTTGAAACGAAATGTTGCCAATATCCTCCTCTTTAATTTTTGTGAACAAAAATTCGTTCAACATGACCCGATAACGATCGCCATTGACTGTAACGGCCACTCCTTTCTCATTGGCCCAATTATGCCTCTGGACAAAAATCCGCACCAAACAGTGACTCGTTTTGGGTGCGTCGGCTTTTCAATGTATGCGTGCGGGGTTTCTATGTCCCAAATGCGACAATTTTGCTTGTTTACATACCCGCCAAGATCAAAATGAGCTTCATCTGAAAAGATGTTTTTTTTTTGGCAAAATCGGCATCTTCTGTAAGTCGATCGCAGGCAATATTTCCCAGCGTTGTTCAAGCGTATACACAACCATATTCGTTCAGCGGAAGGATAAAACTAATTATCTGTCAAATCAGACATGAGCTAAGTGTTACCATTCACGAAATAAGCACTAGTTGAAAAAAAAACGTTAGATGGCGGACCCTTTATTTTTATGCGCCTTCAAATGCAGAAAGTACAAACATGTACTCACCCCTGCTCCCCACTTTATGTGACAAACTATAAATTACTTACTGAAACTTTTCATAAAGTTTCGCCAAATGTCATTTGCTTAACTAATGCGCCAAACCAAGGCAGCTCAATCCACCAGTTCTGTTTTCGTAGAAACAAACCGAAGAACTGTGCCAAAATCAGCTGTCTCTTGTTTGTAAAATTTACAGTACAGGTCCTTTAAAATGCTTTCGTCTCTCGCAACACTAAAGAAACTTTCGTTCTGGGTTGCAGAAACAACAATGACGCATATTTACTTTATCACTTTCATCAAAAATTAGTTTTAATAAAAAAAAAATTTACCTCCCTCAAGAAAGATCGCTTTGCAAATTATAATAGGAAATATTTATTGCATAAGGAATGCGAGTACACCAATAACCAGTTATCACTAATCTAAAGAGAGAGAAAAATAAATAAAAAATCAACCAATTGAGAGTAAAACATCTCGCATGTTATTGTTTTTGTTTTAAGTTAATTATTTATTTTATTTGCTAATTTTTGATTCAGCTTTTTATTATTGTTTTTTTTTAGCCGATTGCCATACTATCTAACAGTGATGCAAAATGTGGCACAGTTGGGCCATTTGTGGCACTTTTGGATGTTTGATGGCCCTGTGGTACTCTCCAAGCTATTTTGCCCCTTTCAACTTAAAATCCAACTATGTACTACTTCTTAATGTAGTTTTACCCTGTTTCAAACACTACTGTTATTTAGAAAAATGTTTTGATTGTCAAAGAAAAAACTTCTTACTTTTCTTTGCAAACATGTCGCGTTTCAAGTAAATTTTTTAAGGTGTTTACAATTTATGAATAAGCTCTCCATGCACCTATAAATTTTGGTGTTTGAGGAAAATTGGAAAGAAATTTAATAAAATTACAAATACATATCACAATTCAGGAACTGTTGGACTAACAACTTAGGGATTATATACAATAAAATTAGAAATCCGTGGATATAAAATGTGTATTTAATTTACTTTAGCAAAAAATACTTTAAAAGATTTAAATTTTTAACGAACTTTTTGTTTGTGTTCTAAATAAAATGAAACACATGTATTTTTATTAATACTACATACTTTTCTTCTTATTTAAACAAAACGATTGTAATCAAATATATCAAAAATACTTTTTGGCCCTATCAAAGGTATTTTGGCCCTTTTAAATAGTTAATTTGGCCCTAAACCAAAAAACTCAAAATGCATCACTGCTATTTAATTCTCAGAACATTTAGTGCTCGTTTAAATGAACGCTAATGAGTGAGTGGCAGGTCAAATATGAGATAGTGTATTTACTATCAGCAGTCTCTTGTTATTTATTATTATTATTATTTACAAAATATTCAGTTTCTCCTAAACGTGTAGTATTGCGCCAGCTCTTGTGTAGACCGAATCATTTTCAATAATAATTAGAACTGTGAACTGAGTTTTCAATAATTTAACGTTTGAATTAATTAAACAACAAACATACATACACGCAGATAAAAAAGCAAAAAAAAATAAAAAAAATAAAACAATTCAAAAACCAGTGTATTTGTGTTAATAACGTAAAACAAATAAAAAATATATCTAATACATATACCTATGTGTACTTATCTTTTCAAAAAAATAAATAAATAAATAATAAAATATCAATAATTAAATAAGCTTTTGCAGTAAATAAATACACATATGTATGTATAAAAAAATATTTTTTGAATAAACTTTATATGTATGTATGTATGTACATATGTACAAGTGGAAGAGTAAAATTTGTGACAAAAAGTAAAAAAATCTTTTTAGATACAAAACAAATAAACGTGGTATCTAAAAGATTTATTGCAAAGAAGTAAAAAGAAAAAATAAATAAATAAAAGCAAAAAAACATTTTTTTAAGGTGATTTTTATTTAAAAAGCCGCTACAAAATATCAAATGTAATAACAATCAATAACAAAGTATCATCGCATAGATGCGAAACCAAAATATTTTATGTATTTTTTTTTAAGTAATGAGTTCAATAATTTTGAGTGTGTTTGTGAAGTGTGTTGAAAGGGGATTTGTAATAATAAATTTACTGTATCTGTATCTTCTTAGTGGCCAGTATTTTTTTTAGAAACTTTTTTCAGATACCAAAGTACATATTTAGATATTTATGAAATTGTGTTGTTTATAATGCAATAAATATAGTATTATGACGTCAATGATTGGATATGATGTCGGTCAAGTGAACCTCGTTACATGAGTTAATCTTTAGTCTCTTGTTCTTTATCTTCTGCTACTCAGTCCAACAACGTCGACTCACACGTATGATAACGACCCATCCTTTCGGGACGGAGTTTTATTTTTTTGTGATGTGTCCCCTTTTCACCAGCCGCGGCTCAGGATCATTTTATACCATTCCTATTTTCACCAGTCATAGGACAGATATATTCCAAACAATTTACACAGGATTTCCCGTAGCGATAAGTAACAAAATTAAACATGATCTTAACTAGTTTTGCCATACAAATTAATTTAATTTTTTGTTTCGGGTGGATACCAGAGAATACCCATGAGTATTAAAAAAAGTATATAAAGTAAATTTGTGGTCTTAAATTTAGTGACTGCGTATAATCATAATTGCAGCGCAAACAATTCATACGCTAACATATTTTCTAACCAAAAAAATATGAGTACACTACAACTAAAATAAACAGGCACATGCGTAACAAACACATTGAATCTCTCTCATACTTAGAATCTGCGTGTTTTTATACTCAGGCACGATACTCGGGATATTTTTTCATCGTTCGCCACCATATACATACATTTGTGTATATAAAATGCAATGGAAAATGTGTGGGTGTGTGTTTTGGCTGTTTGAAAACATGCTTTATGTGTGTGTGTAAATAAAACAGCCCTGTATAAAGGCATGTGTAGCGGATAAATAGTCAGAGTTTTTTTATACTCATGCTTATGATTGTAGATCATACACTGTATAGATTCTATAAACATAGTTGTTGGATGCTTATAGTTATACTCAGAAAGTACTTAAGACGCTACTTTGTCAATCTCTGGTGCACACCTTAGGTGGGTGGGACGTTCGACATCGTCCTTGTGTGCACGGCCACAACAAAATTCAGCAATTCTCATTTTTGCCATCCCAGCAAAAAAGTCGGAATTAGTTCCAAACTTTTACCACTTTCGTTGAATTAAATACTCCAAGGCTGTTGTTTATATCAAAACTTGTTCTAGACAACCTTTTAAGCGCATAACATTCAGTTATCTTGATCACTGCAGTCCTATGACAACCATGTTCAATTCATTGATGTTTCACCAGAAATATAATTACTTGCAGCTGAGTTCATCAATACTGTAATTAAAGATTTGTATGTTAATTTATTTGCTGGCATTGAAATTGATGGTGCAGAGTAGAGATGGGCGCGTATCGTGTTTTTTTTCGTAACACGAACACGCACGACTCAACACGAAATGTTCATGACATAAAATCTGTTTTCGTGCGTGTTCGTGTCATATCGTGTTGAGCAAAATTTACACGATAAACACGAAACGATTTTTGGTGTTAAAATATGTATGCATGAATTTCCAGTAAAGAAAAAATTTAATATTTTGTATCGTCAAACACGTAAAACCAGTAAAACAATCAAATTTGTTGATGATAGAGTAGGGGTCTCTTAACCTTAAAGTTCTGAAAGTAAACAAAAATATGTATCTATTTGAATACAAAAAATGCTTTTTTGCTATTCAATTTGATTTCGTGCGTGTTGTGCAATTTCTTCTTTTGAAAAAATTTCGCGTGCGTGTTTCGTACGTGTTGGACATCTTGGCATTCGTGTTCGTGTTGTGTTGGAAAAATTCCACACGCGCCCATCTCTAGTGCAGAGCCGCCATATTGTTTCTCTAGCTAAGTCTTGGTTGGAGCGGAGGTTTTTTTTAACAAAAAATAATGCTGAATGTGCACACGAAATTCACTTTAATTTCCTTTTCAAAGCACACGGCATTTTGCTGTCAAAGACTGTCAAACTAAATGAGCCAGCTTCTTAAAAATTTGACAGTAGAGTTGTGTGCAAGTCCAGTGTTACAATTTTAATTAAGAAATTGAAAAGATCAGGGACAGTATTGGACTTGTATATTGAACCCATTTAAATTACATGGGTTTGATACAAGTCTAGTATGTATTATTTATTGTACTATTCGAACATACATGCTGAGATTTATTTTATTTTGTTCTCTTCACAAATAAAAACAAGTAAATTTATGAATAAAAAACTATTTTATTTTTATTTATTTTTATGGTTAACTTCTCTAAATTTTAAAATTTGTTTTTGTTTTGAATATAAGTGTGCGACGAGTCGAACGTTGGTGACATCGTGGGACAGGCCGTTACTTTCATACATATTTATGAGTTTAGTTACTAATCTTCTTGGTTCCGACTTTGAATAATACTGTAGATAACAGATATAATTTTTTTTACAGAATCAAATTTATTTTTAACTTATTTGTGGCTATTGTTGAAGTTGCTTGAGCGTTTTTTTTGGAAACTCAAAGTTTTGTTCCTGTCCGTAATTAAGCTTTCTTCGAGAGCAGTTTGAGGTCAAAATACAGGTAAAAATTTTTCTTGAGCAGAAGACGTTAGTATTAAATTAATGCAGCTTTAGCACTTGTACCCCTTTGGTTCTCACCAAAGATCAGCAATGATGAAAAAGTGAGTAGATTTGAATCATGATTCATAATGTTTTGTACATAATTGTTGGAATTTCATCGAACCTTACATGTACTCGAAAGTTTGAGGTACTCATCATACAAATACTTACTGCCAGTTTATAGAAGACAAATAAAAATTTTCGTCTGTCTATTTATTTGAGTGCTTTGTTTTTGTTTTCAATATATGTATATAGACATACATATATGTATCTTGTTCTTGTCTTCTATAAACTGGCAGTTAACAAAATCTATGACGTTGATTTCGAATCTCCCAAAGCATATTTATATAAAGTATATGCAGGTCTACAACAACTAAGAAAGTACAAAAACAACAGGCGATTTGTTTGTGTAAGAATAATGGATGAATGTCAAAAACAGATGGATACAACCAGACCTGGGCAGCTTGCATTACTTTTGCATAAGCACTGATTAAAAAACAAAAATTTTAGTGCAAATTTAAATATGATGCTTGTAGTGCACCATTTTTTGAACTTAAATAAAATCTCTTAAAAGTAATGGATTAATATTGCATTAGCAGCTAATCGCATGACAAAAAATACACTAATTTTGTGTTGCCACTAAGCACATCATGAAGTGATGCAATATTATTGCACTATCACATATTGTACACAGTAAAATTGAATAAAACGTGAAAATATTTTTAGGAGATAGCACAAATAAAAAATATAAAATACACTAAAGTTCATTGAGGGCACTTTTATAAGTACGTACATACAAATTAACGAAAAAAAAACTGTCAATATAAATACAAACTAGATTACAGAACCAATTTAAAAAAAATTAAAAACTTTCATACTTCAAGTACGTTGCATCTCGAGCTTATATGAAAAACCGTGCAATTAACAAAAAAAGATCAGAACTTAGGTTTTCGTTTATTGTAAAGTTACCTATATCTTAAAAAATGGTGATTTTATAAACGAAAAATACTACCGCTTGGAACAATTTCATCATGTTTTGTCTTTCTCTCTAAAAATTATAAAAAACGTAGTGATATGATTTTTCCTCTTAGATGACGATATGTACATAGGAAAAAATTTACATATTTATGTATGTACGTATGTTTTTATGTATGTACACATTTACGTGGTATTTTGCACTATAAGTTTCACTGATAATGCAATAATACTATTCATAATGTGTTTAGTGGTGCAAAAAATAGTGCACTAAAAGTAACAATGCAATGTTGCTGAATGTCTTTGAAGGGAATTTAGTAAAATGCAAAAAAAAATTGCACTAATATTATTAAAATTAGTGCTACTGTAATAAATTTGCATTTGCATTGATTTAGTTTATTGTGGGAAAATGGTCAATGCATTTGATTATTTAATGCAATAGTCCCAGATCTGCATACAACAAAAAGAAAATGTATGATAGACAAAACCAAAGTAAATTTATTAATTGATAAACCTTTAATATGTGAAATAAGTATAATAAAAGATACATATGTATGTACCTTAATAATTAAATATAATTATTTTTAAATGTTTTGTAACACATTTTTTTAAGTAAAAATTTATTTAAACTTTTTCACATACGTTGTCAGTATACCCAATTGTGTATAACAAAGCAAAGCAAAACAAAATGGCGTACGCAAATTGTAAACAACTTTTGACATTCATGCATTGCCACTAAACGAGAAAAAAATGAATCACCTGAGTAGTTGCATATACATACATACTTGATATAAATTTACTTTGGACTCTCCTTAACTCAATGCGTATAGATGATCATGCCAAATAAATATGATTCCATACAAAATTTCATTTGTAAATCAAAATTGTTTTTTATGAATACAGCAGCTAATGTTTTTCGAGAAACAGCACCTTATTACCCTGACCTAGTTTTGTAAAACTAAAATCAATGACCATGAAAAAGCCTCAAAGCAGCACACACACAATATTTTGCGTCTTATCATTTTGCTACTTTGCAATTTATAATTACAGTAATTTCCAGTCAATTGATTTTTTTGTTTCATTTTCCGAGTAAATCTCTTTGGAATGATCCACTAAATTAGAGGAGCAGTCGGATCAATAAGATCATACGACAAAGTGAAATGAATATAATATTTTTTATCCAACTTTATATTGTATCCCAGCAAGAAATTGCAATACAAATCATTACTTACTGCATTGATGAACTCAACTCCAAATGGTTCCATTTCTGGTGAAACATCAATGAATTTAACACATAGTAGTCATAGGACGGAAGTCATCTAAATAACTGAATGATATTAGCTTAAAAGGTTGTCGGGAACAATTTTTTATATAAACAACAGCCTAAAATTCAGTACCTGTAGTGATTGGTATGCAATGAAAGTGGTAAACCTTTGGAACTAGTTCCGTTTTTTTTTTGGTTTTTTTTTTGCTGGGATATTTTATTTAAAATCCAAATTATTTAGTATGAATATTCCAAGATCCCACCAAATCTCTTGACTTTTTTAAGAAATCATTTTGCGTAATATCAGAACATCAGTCTCTGAGTTTAATAAAATCGAAACGAGAAGGCACAGCCACCAATTCTACATCCTTTCATAGATAACTTTATATTTCTGTACGATTTTTTAAAATTCTATTTATAGCTCTTTTTATATCTTTTATGTACGAGTATATTTGCTACAAAGTTGGTCTATCTATTTTGAATGCATCAGCAATCACGTTTAATAAATTTAACGTTTATATACATAATTTTCTTTTGCTAATATTAAAAAATAAATAGTTTGTGAATGAAATATTTATATGAGACTTGCCACAAAAAACATGAAATTGTGACGACTCTTCCAGCTGAAAGTTGCCCGAACTTTGTACATTTGGTTTTAGGATTTAGGGCATGGTAAAATTATACACGGTACTTGCACGACTACAACAAAATTACAACTCCAAAAAACACACGCATTTTGTTGGTAGAAACAAACAGAATTTAGTCAAAAACAGATGTCTTTTGTTGTTAAAAATACACAATTACAGGGTAACTACAGTACAATTGCATACGCGGCATTCATAAATGATTATAGTCATTCAGTGTTGCCAATATGTGTGTAATACACAGAGTGTGTAATTTCTACTCACATGTGTTGGCCTATAATTAGATTCATGTATAATCTGTGTATAATTCTACTTTGACTTCTATTTTTATTTAATTTTGTTTTAATTTTAACCTACACAAAGGATGTGTAGTGTAATTTTTTTCAATGTGTAATTGGAGACACAGCCATTTGCAAATTCATTGGCAACACTGTCATCATTTTATTGAGGTAGTTTACACGGGCATAATTATGCTGGCACAACATACCAGTTTCTTGGCAAATTCGGTGAAGAGAGTGGTTTTGTATTTGGCATCATTTTTCAACCAGCTTCAACCCCGCATTAGTCCATATTTACACTATGCAAGTCTTATTGCTAAGCTGATTAGTTTGTTAGGGAAGAGGGACGAGGGGAAAAGAAACGTTACTATTCCCCTCGTCTCTCCCTCCGTCAAACAAATCAGCTTAGCAATAAGACTTGCATAGTGTAAATATGGACTTAGCAGCACAAAACCAATACATATGCGTATTTAGTTTTTAGTTGACCATTGTCGTGGAAACATGAATTTGAAAGAAGAAGGGGGTTGGTCACGCCAACAAACTTTAAACAGACCTAAGGTTCAAAAAAATTGTTTAATTTAACCATTTTTTTAAGTTTAATTATAGTTTTTATGTTTCATCGAAGTTATTTCAAAAATGTTTATTTACTTCCTTTTTTTTCGTGTTGAATAAATCATATGGAAATAACATGAACAAGATTTTATTTAATTCTTATAAAAAGAAGTTACAAAATATAATTGTGGATAGTATAACTATTTAGAACTATAAACATATCTTCACATGAATTCATAAAAGATATTAAAAACAATTTTTTAATTTTAATTTTTACTAAATAGATATGGATTTATTAAAAAAAATATTTACTGCCTTATTTTAAAAAAATATTTGATGGTTATTCAAAGCTTAAATAACGTATTTTGTATGGAAATATTTCAATTAAGAGTTAAATAAGCTAAATAAGCATTAAATATTTTTTATGAATAAGGCAGTTTATTATTAAATAAATACACACGGACTGGACAGTATAGGTTCGATAGTATTACCAAAGGATAGTAAAACCCTATACTCAGTTTCATGAATTTGGTGATCAATTTTTTTATGGGCCTTCAAAGATTTAGAAAATATGTGCGCCCTAAGAAAATTGTGTCCTCAGTTTTTGGCCAACACATTATTCAGCTAGCTCTAAACTATATATATGTTAATAATGTAGCTCAGAGTCTAACGAACAAATCTTGTTAACATCTTATACCCAAAAAATAGTTATTTCGTACACTTTTTTGTTGCAAGTAAAAAATTTGTTTTCACTTTTAAGAATAACTTATAGGGAGTCCTGATTTTTTGCTATCAATATTGACAAAGTTGTAACTTGACCCAAAAAGATCTGCTTTTCTTTATTTTTTATCTGCTTCCAGAATTAATGAGCAAGCTTCCAAATTACAGGCTATTGAAATTCCTCCTAAAATAATTGCCAACTCTTCATCATTTATTATCGCCATATTTCCTCCGCGTATGTTTCAAAATGTGTATAACGAAAGTCAAACGTCAAATGAATAAAAAAACACTAACACACACAAAGCTGTGTATACGTATACATTGTATGTCAGATGAATTAGTCCCGTGTAATTTGGAAAAGAACAAAAATTGTGCGGCTTAAAAATTGTTCTCGTGTAAACTACCTCATTCACACACATACACTAACAGACCAACCTAAATTATGACGCAAAGCGCAACGTAATTTAGCGCTTAAGGTAGAGGTCCATAGCTCGCTTTTTGCGCGTTACGCTTTCTATGCATCTGTCAAAAAAGTAGAATCAATGTAATAGTATGTGACAAGTTACATTGCAAAAAGCGCAGAATGCGTAGGCGTGTTCAAAGCAAAAAGTAGGTCTACTTTCTACTTTTGTACGCGTTACAAGCACCATGAAAGAAAGTCAGCTGTTCTTGAATGCTAAAGATGTTAAATAATACTTTATTTCTTACGTTATCGATAAATAATATTTTGCCGTGGATAATTTTTTTCTTTTTTTTTTCAATAAAAAAAATTTCTTAGTAAGAAAACTTGTTTAATAAAATATATGAATATTTTCATTAATGCGATGTATTTTAATTAACTTTTCACCACACTTTTCTCAGTAACAAATTTTGCATATTAGTTATCGATTACTTTTACGACTAACTCCACAAATTCTTTTAAAAACTCGATTTCACTCTCCATTTTTTCTTTATATAAACAAACGCACACAGCTGATCAAAACAAAAATAAAATGGCGCATGAAAAGCAGTGCATGTAACTCAACGCGAACAAAGTATAGAATGAAACAAGAGGATGAAACGCGTGTAAAGCATAACGCGCAAAAATCGAGCTATGGACCACTACCTTTAGCTTTTACGCTGAAATGAGTAACCTAAATTAGAGCGTTAACGTTGCGCCAGAAACAGTAATGTTTACTCACTTTGATTAATAAAAACCTCTACATAGAAATAAGAAATAAAAATAAAAACGCTAAATTGACCTGAAAGTAACAAAAACAACAGTACTTTTGCAGCCAACTTCACTTCTTTACGCGCTGTCAAAATTGGATTTTCCAATTACAAAGCGTTGACGCCGCGTTATTTTGGTTGGTTTCATACATTTTGTATGGGCATGAGAAATTTTGACAGCCAGACAACGCTTTGCGTCGTAATTTAGGTTGGTCTGTAACATTTTTGCTGCTTGTAAACAAAGTTTGACAAGTTTCTGCATTGTATACATTAACAAGCTGGGCTTGTGTATGTACCTTGTATAATTTTACCATGATTTAGGGTTTTGTTTTATAAATCCATTAAATACGTCAATCAAGGAAATGTGGAAATATTTTATATTTTCTAAATTCTCATTCGTTGCTTTTTGGATCAATTAAGTGGAAATTACTGTAGTGCTCGTATATGCAAATAATTATTTTTAATTTACATAGTAGTTTCATTAAATAACTTAATAAAAATAAATATATTTCTAAGCAATTGTGTATCTGAAATATAAATGAGTGATTGGTAATGCCAACTTAGTGCTTTTGGTAAGAAAAAGCACTAACTACGCATGCATGAACTACATACATAGGAAGAAACTGGTGCCTGCAACCGAAGGCATCACAGGCGCCCAGAGGAGGTAGCCTTCTATGTGAACAGTCAGGCAGCGCTAAAAGCTGTGGAGGAATGAATTGCACTTTGCGTATTTTGTTAGAAATTCCTTGACGTACAGTTTATTTATTTTGTACGTACGAGTGCATATAAAATTTTGGTTTCTTAAGCTTGCGGTCGCACACTACACAATACAGCACTGAGGAATATGCTATTAATATTTTCGGAAACTTTTTTAAAAATCGTAAAAAATTCCTTTACTGTTAGAAATGTTTCATTTTAAATACATACTCGTACATATACATACATATATGTATATATAAATGTGTATGAAAGAAAGCGAACGAAATTATGACTTAATAGGGCTGGGATTCACTATCCTACACAATCGCATGGCTTTTGAGAAAATAGAGTTTATGAAAATTTCCAAAAGACAACAAAAATTTTATGAATTACTAATCTCTGACACATAAATTTTTTTTCTAGGTTGCAAAAAAAAAGATATTTTATGGGAATGCAAAAATGGCATGTGCCATAAAAAACTTGTCCTGCTTATAACGAGTATGACATGATAAAAATGGAGTTAAATCATGGGTTCAAATCATGACGAACTGGTTCGATATAGGGGAAACTTGCATGATTTTTACATTAGCATGTCATTGGAGATCATGCATGGTAAAATTATACAAGGTACATTCACAAGCCCAGCCTGTTAATGTATTGTTTATGTTAATGTTAGTGTATGTGTGTGAATAAAATGCCAATGAATTTGCACATGGATGTGTCTCCAATTACACATCGAAGAAAATTACACTACACATCTTTTGTGTTAAAATTACACACAGATTATACATGAATCTCATTACATTGACTACACATGAGAGTAGAAATTACACACTGTGTATTACACACATATTGGCAACACTGAATGACTACAATCATGCATGAATGCCGCGTCTGCAATTGTGCTTTAGTGGCCCTGTGATTGTTATTTTTAAAAACAAAAGACATCTGTTTCTGACACTTATTCGTTTGTTTCTACCAACAAAATGCGTGTGTTTTTTGGTGTTGTAATGTTGTTGTCGTTGTGCAAGTACCTTATATAATTTTACCATGGAGATCATGTTTGTGGGGGAATTTAAACAAATGGAACCTCATTAAAATTATTGAATCGAACCAATGAATATTCTTCTGATTCGAAGACGTTAAAAGTAAAAGTCAGTGATGATTATGGGCAACTTTCGATCATTTGGTATTACGATTACGTATTGTTATTTTTCAAATATGTATGTATGCAACAATTTTCAGATTTTAAGCTCCAGAATCATACAGAGCAATGGAAATTAAAATATACTTGGTATTGCACAGCAAATTGAGGATTTTCCTCCATAAATGCAACCTTTTGAATTGTTTAGTCCTTATGAATTCAGTAACTTTTATTACTATAATCTTATCGCTATAATAAATATAACGAAAATTTATCGATTTTGCTATGCAGTAACATAAGCGAATATCGCTGTCGCTTGAAGTAAAAAATTAAAATCAACAGCTCAAATTCGTTTAGTTTTCCTTTAATTCGTCTTTGTGCTTTTCGCTTATTTTGATATTTTGTATGTAGAGATGCCACATGATGTACAATTAAATGACGAATAGGACACATACATATATACACTATCGTTAAAAAGAAACTTCAGAATCGCATTATCGTTACGGCAAACGAATAAATATATCGATAAATATTACGATTTTTGGTTCGCAAAAATCCAGCTACAGATCCACATAAAATCAACAGAAATAGTTTACAATTTGTATTTGGGTTCTCAAAAAATACTTAAATTTGTAAAAAAAAAGTTCATATTAAAATACTGCATCGAAAGCAAAATTATGTTCGATAGAAAATTCGATACTCAACGCAATTTTCAGTCTTCATAAAATATGAATTTGACATTCGATTTTCGATCGTCGCAGGCTAAGGGCAATAAACTCATAACAGGTACTGATTTCGCGGTACATAGTCTGAATAAAAAAATTTAAATTTAGCGCGTTTTTTTTCGAAACAGTACTGGTTAGGGAAAATTCTACTGTTTGGTTGTTAGAAAGCGCTAAATTTAAATCGGACTCTAGCGAAATTCCCTCAATTGGCAGCACCGAAGTACGCAGTCTGTTCACTTATTTTACTAATGGCAGCAGTAGTTTCAATTTAAAACTTATTCAAATGAATTTATTTATTTTTATATATTTCTCACATTAAGATCCAATAGTTTTTTTTTTTTTTTTGAGAGAAAACAGTAGCTTTATATTCGCACACTGTTAAAAGAAAACAAATTGAATTTTTTCTAAAAGTTACTCAATTATAAAAATAGAAATATTTGCATACACACATATGTATGTATGCATGTACACTCATGGACTAAAGTATTCACACAGCAAGTATTTCCATTTAAAATCTTACATTTTTGTAATATATAAAAAAAGAGTTAGCCCAACACAATATTCAGCAAAAATGCTGAATTTAATTATTAATTCTTTGAATAGGTATATGAAATCAGAAGAAAATAGTTAAGTAAAATTATTGTTCCTGGGGGACTTAAGTATTCACGCAGTTTTTTGGTATTTAAACTAAACATAAGTTTATAAATTTTTATACACTTGAAATGTTTTTTTTAACACAACAAACACAACCCGCGGAAAACACGACCTCCGGACTGAGAGGCTAGCATCGCTACCACTCAGCCACAGGGGCACCTGTGATATTCTGAAAGTTGTAAATCATTTGTTTTATTGTAATCTAAAATAAAAAAAATTCAGCAAAGTGACACTTTTACTTTAATTAAAAAATTTAAATTAAAAAATTTAATTTAAATTTAAAATTGTTTTGTCTTTTTTTAGTTTTAGCGATTTTTTAGCTTTTGTGCTTTTTATGTTTTTTTTAATAAGTGTTTTGTTTTTGTCAATTTTGTCCTGTTATCACCAACCAATTTTTTTTTTGGGATGACACCTTACCGGACATTACCCACCTTGGAGGTATTGACTGGAAACGAGTGAGGGACTACATCATAGGAACTCAGCTATATCGAATTCCTTTTAAATTCGCATGAGAGCGCACAACCTCCCTAGACTGTGTTATGAGTATGTCCCAATGTAATCTAACCTTACTTAATTAAACTTATTGTAAAACCGTAAATAGCTATGTGAATACATACTTTTTTCCCTCATAATTGTGACCTGCATTAATTTTTTATAATTTTCTTCCAATAATGTAATGCAACCCTACATTACTTCTTTTCTTACCAATAAGTGAATATCTAAACAATTTTATTCAATACTACATTGGGCTAACTCTTTATTTGCTGTCTACACAGTTTAGGCCATCACTGTATATATGCATATTAATGAATAATTTCTAGAAATAATCGGCAAAACGCTCTCATTTTCAGCGTGCCGCCAAATTGGCAATTATTTTTACATTTTGCTATTCTTTTGAGTAAAAAACTCAGATAGCTAACATTAAATATCTAATATTTTTACCGGCACTAGTTCTCATATCTTTTAGTATTTTGTTTATTTGTTTATTTTTTTTTATAAAAAAATATAATCAAACAGGTTTTCATTAGTAATTAGTGGTTACGCTTCTTTGGGCACATATGTATGTATGTATGTGCCAGATGTAAACTCGGCCTAGGGCATTCTTTAGCACTTAGTAATTGAATCAAAAAAAATCCTAAACAAGTCTTAAATAAGATCTAAAAGTAAGAAGGTCTTCTAAATTTTCCCGCTGTGTATGATTTTTCATAAAAAAAATTAGCCACTATAAAATTATTTTTTATTTGCTGTTTATAACAAATAAATTGTCTGTTTCTTCTCAATTACTCAATATTATGCATACAAGCTTACCCACTTGACCTGAGATTCGATATAAACGAATGCACACTAAAGCGAAGAAATTTCAAAACAATATTATTCGATATTTGTTCGCGAATCTAGAAAAATTCGAATGTTCGCTAGAGAAAACTTCTCTCGATAGTTTCTCCAATGTGTGACGATAGCCTAGTGGATGTGTGGTAGTCTCTTAGCCTACAGGTACTGTGTTCGAAACCTTCCTGCAGCGTAAGTTAAAGAATTAAGAAATAAATAAAATAAAATAAATAAATTAAAAAATAAAGATAATAATCTTAAAAAATTGCTTTTACTGGTGCTCTTTTGCGATATCGAAATTAGCTCAATATTCTCTTATTTTTGACATTATTAGCGAAACTTCGAAATCGAATGTAAGGGTAAACTATTTTTCGATTAATTTTTGAGTGTCATTATCGATATTTTTAGACGATAAATGTTCGAGATATCGAGCCTTATTTTCGATTTTATCGTGAGCGACATGTTATCGAAAATAGACTTTTTATTGAAATTAAAATTTTATGTAAGCGACAATTTGCGTGCAAAAACATATTTGAATATTTAAAAAAAAAACCTTGAAAAATTTAATTTTTATCGCTTACTATTAAATCGAATATAAGGCTCGATATATTCGAAATCGATGTCATTAACGAAAGTCTTGGTCAACTGGGAACATGCAGACATATGTATATTCATACCTACATACATATGTATGTATGTACATAGATACATATTTCAATCAAATTGCGTCAGTATTTCGGGGAAAAACAAATGACATACACACAGTAGTACGGTTGATGGTTAAATTAAAAAAAGATATTGAAATTTTTTATAGGTAGAGAATATAAAGGGTTCCTGAGAAGTTTTTTCTTGGACGTCTTCGTTTAATTGCCAAAAATACTTAGGGCCTGTCCCATTTGTTTTTGTTTTGAATGTAAGTGTGCGACAAGTCGAACGTTGTCGACATCAGGGACAGGCCCTTAATGGGAGAAAATAAGAAAATATGCAAAAAACTACAAAACTATACCTGTTTTAGACACGGTCCGGCTAACGAACGGTCATCTCTAGACCCATCAAATGTTTTAGGAATCCTCATTAAAAATATCGATCTTTAATTTGGGAGAGATAAAAAAATCACGTTTTTCATTTCCATACAAGGTGGGTCGCTCTCATGTACATACGTACATGCATATATACATATATAAGTATATACATACATACATATGTATGTATAATATTGTGTGAGAGTGAAAAAGTGCTTGCAAATGCCAATGGGACCGTAATTTTTATTAAAAAATCATATTTAGCGATGAGGCGTATTTCTGGATGAATGGATACGTCAACAAATAAAAATGTCGGACATCTAAGAGCGTTCTATGCATTTCGAAAAAGTCACTGTTCTGTGTGCCTTTTGAGCTGACGGCGTAATCGGTCTATATTTCTTTTTGAACAACCTTGACCAAGTCATCGTCGTCAATGACAAGCACTATGGGTCGATGATTACCAACTGCTTCTGGTCGGAATTGAATGATATGGATACCAACGACATGTAATTTTTATAGGAGGGCGCTACGTGCAGAAATTTACGGCTTACGGAGCGGGATTTATAGCTTTCGAACGACTTTAAAAGTGCATAAATTCTACCAGAAGAACAGCTAAGGAAAAATATGTATAAAACGCCATGTATAATTCGCCATAACCGCAGTTTGTTATACGCATACTAATTTGTATGAAGTCTTAATGCAAAACTTTTGCATTGTTATTTATATATGCTATATTCGTTATAAGCTAACTCCACTGTGCATATTTACATACCTACATGCAATTAGTATTTATTAATTTTGCCACCGCGGTGCACCGTTCCTAGAGTGATCGCTCTGTACCCTGCAGTAATACGTGCACAGACAGACATATGAACGTACATACGAGTATGTACATATGTTGTATAATTATTTTGTTCATTGCATTTTAATTTCATAGCTAAAAAAAATTAAATGCACAATTAAATAAACTGAAAAACAATTTTTTAATACACGACAAATTTTAGGAAAATGAAAAAAGTAAAAAAGAATCATAACCTCATTTTATTTTTTGCGATTTCGCTCGCCTCTTACCCTCATCTTGATCGAAGTTTTCATAAAACACATCTATCTAATATCAAATAAATCTTAAAAAATCTTCAATAATATTTATTTTAATAAATCGTCAGACCATTTTTAAAAAAATGAATTAGGTATGGGGTCTGGATCTCCTTTCTGCATCCTAAACATGTGTCGCGAAATTAATTATGGTTTCTGAGATATTTAGCATTCATTTCGCTCCATTTCAACTATTTTAAGGTTTAATAAGTATTGTTTTGCTGTACATGCCACAGTTTGGCGTTTGCGTCCAATTCTTCATACAAAAACATGCGAAGTAAAGTTAACTCTTCTTTTGCTTCATTTATATAAGAAATGAATAACAATAAAAGAAGGTGCCGTAAGAAAAATTCATCCGGGACTGTTAAGCAAAAACATCATCACCCAGACGCAGCCGTCGATTAAATGTTTTAATATAAACAAAGAAAGGCCATTCTGGGGAGTGAATTGACCCCCAACAATTGCTGCTGCCACACGCCCCTAGAATTATTGAAAACTGCATGTAATTATTACTTTTATTATTACATACTCTTGAAAATCACCAGTTTTAAGCGACAAAGTTTTCGAACCTCATTTTTTATGAAAATCGATTATCAGCGATCGTAAATAATCGATTTTTGTAAAAAAATTAAGTTCAAAATATATGTCGCTTAAGCTTTTATTTGGCGTTTATGGCTCGATTTAATTGTATGTATATTACATAAGAATTTAAAAATTTTTACTTGGTGTTGTAGCGATCAAAGTTTTTTAACTATTCTGTGAAAATTTCAGGTCCGTAGTTCCTACGGTTCTCAAGAAAACAGCCTGTGGCAGATAGACGGACATTGTAGGGAAAGCAATAATGTTCCATTTCACCTTTGGTATACGGGACCCTAGAAAGTAATGATTAGCCGCTTTAGTCGCACAACTTAAATTTTCTTTATAAGTTTTTGATTTAAAAGTATGGGATACGGTTGAACTTGCAGGCCATCTCTGAAACATCCCGTCAATCTCAACCCTAAAGTATGTACTCGAAAATTTATAAATTTTCTATCACGCCAACTCTTTGAGACCAAAATTAGAGAAGCTGACATTTAATAATAAAGAAAGATGCTCATAAATTTGTATCTCCAAAAATATTCGGTAGGTATATTTTTGAGGCATTTTACCAATTAAGATCAAATTTGCAGCATTCGACGCAGTTTTTCAAGTCCCAAAAAATTAGCAGAATTCTGAAAATCAATTTGACAAGAAATTTTATAGTCTAACAAAAAATATTTTATGCGAAATTTTTCGACAGCGATATCTCTCTTACCACTTTTGTAACTGATTTAGATAAAATGTACAGTATTCGACACAGTTTCTTAAGTTAAAAAAAATAAATAAATGCTGAAAAACGATTCGATAAGAACTTTAGTTTTAAGTTTTGTTTTTGAGTTATTAAACTAATGCCGACTAAACACTATGACATTTTGTGACATAACGCGCTTTTCTTTCGAAATTTACTTCAATGATGTCTTTCGATCAGATTAATGGCTCAAAATTTATTTGGAAAACAATTTTGTTTCCAAAACTATTTTATTTTCGAAAATGTGTATGAATGTTTTTTATAAAATCAAAATGGGCAATTTAAAATAATTTTGTCCAGTTTTTTCCTTTTTTACGTACCAAAATAAAATTTGCCAAATATGTATATTTTTATCTGCGAAACCATGCCTGTGAAAAGAAAATAAATATCGGATAAAAAGGTAAATTAAAAAAAAATCGAAAGGAAAATTCCCAGCAGCTCAAAAAGTCCTTAAATCTTATGAATTAAAAATGATTGTCAAGTTTACAAATGTGAGGATTTCTTAATAAAAATTGCTGTTTCTTATTTATTCTGCAGCTTTTACAGAATTTTAGTGCCGGAAATTGAAGTTCTCGCTGAACCTTCATAGTGAACAGACGTCTTAGCGGAGTTTTTTTTTCATATACATATTAAACAAACAAAAAATCATAAAAAATATTCGTAATACATAATAACCGTAATACATACATATTAACTTTGATAAATAAGCAAAGCAAATATTGCTGATATTATTTTTAAATAGCAAGAAACCAAAAACAAAAACAAACAAAAACCGCAAACAAAGTGCCCTTGAGGACCTCAAAAACAAAAAATTGTGAAGTGAGTTCAAACGGCAGAAATGCATATTTTACTGTGAGTTCTGAAGCTCTCAATGTTAACAATAAAAATAAAAAATCTGATGATAGTCTTTTTCTAACGGCAAAGCCACTTTTTCATCAGCGGTCAACTTCGCTTTGTCCAATGCCAACAAGTGATTCGTTAACATTACAGTTGCCTAGTACATCTTCATATAAGTCAGCGATATCATCCCCTTCGGGCTCGTGTTCATCACTTAACAAAGTTATCACTACAGATAACAGCAGTTCAAAACCCAAAGTCCAAGTCGGTATGGACAGATATATAACTGTGGTAAAGCGTGGCCGAAGCCCAAAATCTTCTAAAATTTCATCTGCTCCAAAAATGTCTAGGGATAATAGCGCGTCCTCTATTAATCGTCAAAATCGTTTTTCAATATTGCAAGACAATAACGAGAAGCCCGCTGCATCATCGCAAAAGTCTTTTAAGCCACCACCTATCTATCTGAGAGAAAAAACTTCTAACGCGCTTCTAAAAAAACTGCTGTCGGCCATTGGTGAAAATACTTTCCACATCATTCCAATTAAACGAGGTAATATTGATGAAACTAAAATCCAAATTTATGATGAAAAAAATTTCCGAAAAATTGTTAGCGAATTTGAAAAAAACAAAACAAATTTTTACACTTACCAACTTAAGAGTGCTAAAGGCCTACAGATAGTATTAAAGGGCATAGATTCATATGTTGACCCCGAAGAAGTAAAATGTGCACTTCTTGAAAAAGGTTTTAAGGTTAAAAATGTTACCAATATAATTAACAGAGAAAAGGTCCCACAACCCCTATTTCGGGTTGAATTGGAGCCGAATGACATGCAGTTGAAAAAAAATGAAACGCATCCTATTTATAATGTAAAGTTTCTATTACACCGATAAATCACAGTTGAAGAGCCACGTAAGCGTTCAGGTCCCGTACAGTGCCATAATTGCCAAGAATATGGCCATACAAAATCCTATTGCAATTTACCTACAGTTTGTGTTATCTGCGGTGAATTGCATGGTACTGCTAGCTGTACTAAGCCAAAAGAACAAGCAGAAAAAAAATGTAGTATTTGTGGAGGCAATCACACCGCTAACTACAGAGGATGCCCTGTGTATTCCTTCGTTAAACAGGCTATGGGTCAAAAACCTAAATTAGTTCCAGCTCAATCAACCTAATACCTCACGTGTATCGTATGCCGATACTGTTAAAATAAATTCTATTCCCACGCAGAAAGTGTCCCCACCAAGTAATTCAATAAATGAGAACACAAGTTTTAATTTCAGTCGCCTTGAAGCCACTATTGATAATCTGGTGCAAACTATAAACAATTTCACAACAAATATGACTAATATGATGCAAGAAATGCTTCGAATGCAGAATACTCTGCTTCAAGCATTAATTAACAAGCCATGAACACGTTAAAAATATGTTTCTGGAACGCAAACGGCATTCGCCAACACAAAAATGAGCTCGAGCACTTCCTTACGGAAAAAAATATTGATATAATGTTGGTCTCTGAGACTCATTTGACTTCGAGAAGCCTTTTCAAAATCAATGTCTACAACTTATATGATACAAAAGACCCTAGAGGAAGAGCATGCGGTGGATCGGCAATTCTAATAAAGTCAAGACTCAAGCACTATATTCTTGACAACGTTTGTGAAGAAAATCTACAAGCTACAAATATTTGCGTCGAAAATTTTTGTACAAATTTCGTTATATCATCAATTTACTCCCCTCTCAGATTTTCAATCACTGAGGATCAATACGAGGATTTCTTCAAATCTCTTGGACCTTGTTTTGTAGCAGCTGGCGACTACAATGCAAAGCATACGTTCTGGGGTTCGCGTCTTATTACACCTAGAGGTAGAGCGTTGTTCACCACAATTTCAAAAATGGGTTTGGACGTCATTTCGAGTGGGCAGCCCACTTACTGGCCTACTGACATACAAAAAATTCCGGATGTTATAGATTTTGGCGTCATGAAAAATATTTCTAGAGATTTAGTTCATGTTGAAGCTTCTCTAGATCTCTCCTCCGATCACTCTCCCTTTATCGTTACAATCTGTAATCCACTAAGAAGTGACTTACCTCATCCATATGTGAAGATTGTCAATCGTGTTAATTGGCTGAGATTAAAAAAATATCTTAGTAGTCATTGCACAGAAAACATAACACTAAGAACACCCGATGATATTGAATCTAATATTACCAACCTTAATGAAAATATTAAACAGGCTGCTGAACATGCCACTACCTCCCATCCGCAGACTGGGTTTAATAGAATTTATTCTACTGATATTGAACGTCTCGTGTGTGAAAAAAGAAGAGCTAGAAGGGAATGGCAACAGCACAGATCACCTCAACATAAAACTAGGTTTAAAGAGTGCACTAAACGACTCCAAGAGTTGCTTGCATTTGAAAAAACTGCATCTCTTAAAAATTATCTGGAAGGTCTTGATGTCACACCAGCATCTAATTACTCTTTGTGGCGCGCTGCTAGAAAGCTTAAAACACCCGTCGAGTTTAAACCACCTCTGCGCACATCTACCGGAGATTGGGCAAGAAGCGACTGTGAAAAAGGTAAATTATTTGCTGAGCATTTAAAATCCGTATTTACCCCAAACTCATGTACTGGTGCTGTTGATTTGCCGAGTGTAGTTGCGCTACCCCCTCGACCCATAAAATTTAAGACGCGTGATGTACAAAAACTAATTGCTGAACTCAACCCGAAAAAAGCTCCGGGTATTGATGAAATTAGTAACCAGATGCTGATGAAGTTGCCTCGTATTGCAATTAGAATCCTGTTATTCATTTTTAATGCCATTTTACGTCTGGAATATTATCCAAACAGCTGGAAGCTTGCCAAGGTTAAAATGATTCCAAAGCCGGGCAAAGATCTTACCAAGGCCGAGTCATATAGGCCAATAAGTTTACTGTCAACAATCTCAAAGCTCTTTGAAAAGTTACTCATGATAAAATTGTCCCCAATTCTAACTGATAATGAGTGCATACCGGACCATCAATTTGGTTTTAGAAGTCAGCATAGCACCATTGAACAAACTCATAGATTGGTTCAATTTATACGAAAAACTTTTGAAGAAAAAAAGTATTGCTCTGCGCTGTTTATTGACGTTTCTCAGGCATTTGATAAAGTGTGGCATGAAGGCCTAATTTTAAAATTAAAGACTTACTTACCGATAAACATTCTAAATCTTTTGGAAAGTTACATTATTGCAAGGAAATTCACTGTTGTAGAAGGAGACTTTATGAGTATGCCTGAAACAATCTCATCCGGTGTGCCACAGGGGAGTATACTGGGGCCAGTTTTGTATTTGATTTATACTTGTGATATGCCTTTGAGCAGTAATATTCACACATCTACATTTGCCGATGATACAGCCTGCCTTAGTATGCACGAAAACCCTCACGAGGCTTCCCGATATCTTCAGCAACATATTACCCAGCTAGAACTATGGTTAAACAGGTGGAGAATAAAGGTAAACGAACAGAAGTGTGCTCAGGTAACATTTACCCTACGAAAAGAAACTTGTTCCCCCATTACAATCAATAATCAAATTGTTCCTCAAAATTTACAAGTGAAATACCTTGGTATACACCTTGATCGAAGGCTTACATGGAAACACCACATTGACTCTAAGCTAACGCAAATGAAACTTAAACTAACTCAGATACATTGGCTGATTGGTAGAAATTCAACCCTCAGTCTAGATTGTAAACTTTTGATATACAAGTCGCTTTTAAAACCTATATGGTGCTACGGAATTCAGCTATGGGGTACTGCTTCAGCTTCAAATATAGAAAAAATTCAACGAAGGCAAAACAAAATTTTACGGATAATAACATCGGCTCCATGGTACATAAGAAATTCAAATTTACATCGTGATTTGAATATGCCACAAGTAACTGAAGAAATTGCAAAATACGCAGGCAAATATCTTACAAAACTCGAGTCTCATCCTAATCCGCTTGCTCGTAATATCTTGAATTTTACTGGTCACATCCGCTTAAAAAAGAGGGACACAAGGGCTCTAATACTCAACACTCCAGAAGAAACTGCTTGAAAATACTTTTGTTTTTGCTTATCACTACTTATGTATTATTAATAAGTATCACTAAGTTTATGTCCGACACTGGTCGGGCCTAATTAATTATATTTAGATTTAAGATTTGAATAATTATTGTTAGTTCATATTTGAAGATACAATAAATAAATATATGTACTAAAAAAAAAAAAAAAAAAAAAAAAAAAAAAAAAAAAAAAAAAAAAAAAAGGTTTAAAGAGTGCACTAAACGACTCCAAGAGTTGCTTGCATCTGAAAAAACGGCATCTCTTAAAAATTATCTGGAAGGTCTTGATGTTACACCAGCATCTAATTATTCTTTGTGGCGCGCTGCGAGGAAGCTTAAAACACCCGTTGAGTTTAAACCACCCCTGCGCACTTCTACCGGAGGTTGGGCAAGAAACGATACTGAAAAAGGTAACATATGTGCTGAGCATTTAAAAACCGTATTTACCCCAAACACATGTATGGGTGTTGCTGATTTGCCATGTGTAGTTGCTCTACCCCCTCGTCCCTTAAAGTTTAAGATGCGTGATGTACAAAAACTAATTGCTGAACTCAACCCAAAAAAAGCTCCGGGTATTGATGAAATTAGTAATAAGATGCTGATGAAGTTGCCTCGTATTGCAATTAGAATTCTGCTATTCATTTTTAATGCCATTTTAAGACTGGAGTATTATCCACACAGCTGGAAGCTTGCCAAGGTCAAAATGATTCCAAAGCCGGGCAAAGATCTTACCAAGGCTGAGTCATACAGGCCAATAAGTTTACTGCCAACAATGTCAAAGCTCTTCGAAAAGTTACTCATGATCAAATTGTCCCCAATTCTAACTGATAATGCGTGCATACCGGATCATCAATTTGGTTTTAGAAGTCAGCATAGCACCATTGAACAAACGCATAGATTGGTTCAATTTATAAGAAGAACACTCGAAGAAAAGAAGTATTGTTCTGCCCTCTTTATTGATGTTTCTCAAGCATTTGATAAAGTGTGGCATAGAGGCCTAATTTTAAAATTGAAAACATATCTACCAATAAACATTGTTAATCTTCTGCAAAGTTATATTCTTGCTCGAAAGTTCACTGTTGTGGAAGGAGACTTCATGAGTGCGTCCGAATCAATCTCATCCGGTGTGCCACAGGGGAGCATACTGGGCCCAGTCTTGTATTTGATTTATACTTGTGATATGCCTTTGAGCAGCAATATCCATACATCTACATTTGCTGATGATACAGCCTGCCTTAGTATGCACGAAAACCCTCACGAGGCTTCCCGATACCTACAAGAACATATTACACAGCTGGAATTATGGTTAAACTTATGGAGAATTAAGGTAAACGAACAAAATTGTGTTCAGGTAACATTTACTCTGCGAAAAGATACCTGTTCACCCATTCGAATCAATAATCAAGTTGTTCCTCAACATTCACATGTAAAATACCTTGGTATACACCTTGACCGACGGATAACATGGAAACACCATATTGACTCTAAGCTAACACAAATGAAACTAAAATTAACTCAGTTACATTGGCTGATTGGTAGAAATTCAACCCTGAGTCTAGATTGCAAACTTTTGATATACAAGTCGCTTTTGAAACCTATATGGTGCTACGGAATTCAGCTATGGGGCACTGCTTCAGCTTCAAATGTAGAGAAAATCCAACGAAGACAAAACAAAATTTTACGGTTAATAACATCGGCTCCATGGTACATAAGAAACTCAAATTTACATCGTGATCTAAATATGCCACAAGTGACTGAAGAAATTGCAAAATACTCAGGCAAATATTTAACTAAACTCGAGTCACACCCTAATCCGCTTGCTCGAAATATCTTGAACTTTACCGGACACATCCGCTTAAAAAAGAGGGACACAAGGGCTCTAATACTTACCACACCAGATGAAACTGTTTGAAATAATTTTTTTATTTTTTGATTTGCACAACTCTTATGTATTATGAATTACTATCACTAAGTTTATGTCCGACACTGGTCGGGCCTAATAATTATATTTAGATTTAAGATTTGAATACTTATTGTTAGTTCATTTTTGAAGATACAATAAATAAATATATGTATGCATAAAAAAAAAAAAAAAAAAAAAAAAAATTGAAGATACAAATACAGGCAAAGGGAACTTATGTACCCTTTTTTTTAAATGGAAGTAGCGTTTTATAACATACATATCTACAGCGTAATAATAGGATTGAGTGCATTGATATTTAGAAAAATTGCTTTTTTATTCTTCTCTTTCAGATATTTTTTTTATGATTATATAAGATGATTGAGTTGGAAGATTTGCCACGACTGGAATCCCTCTCCCCCATCAGAGACATTGGATACAACTATCAACGAAATTCAACCACTCCGGCAACGACCACCATATCCTCCACAGGTATTAACGACATTAGCTGTAAAAGTAATGACAATTTCATGAATAACATGAACAAGAAAATAACTGATAATAGCTTCACAGATCCCAGGTTTAACGGGAGTGGATTGCGTTATATATCTCAGGTAAGAAAGATATTTATGCATAAATAAGTATATTCTATGTACGTACTTATTATTATTATGAAAGAAAGCGAATTGTAATTTGTTATTAAGGTTTTAAGTTAAAATTAATAATATATTTATAATAGATAACTACATATCGTCAGTTTGTTATTGGTTTGCTGCAGTCATAATGTATTTTGAATACACTGTGCCGCAAACCAATAACCAACCGACGATATGTTGTCAAAAAAGATGACCAATCCACATTAGAGCGCATTTGCATATTTATGTCGAAAGTGCCATATTATATATTACATTTAAAAAAGTTTAAGCGACATATATTTTGAATTTGTTTTTTTTAGGGAAATCGATTATTTAAGATCCCAGATAATCGATTTTGATAAAAAATGAAGTTCGAAGTTTATGTCGCTTAAGCTTTTTTAGCGGTTACGGCACGATATTATGCAAACTTGCTATGCATTTTCCGTAAAATTAAAAAAAAATTTATTGCAGCAGTAATAATATATTGACTTATCAAACACACTTGTGCTAATTATTAGCGTGATTTATTAGTGTCTTTGTTTTCTATGCTAATAAAATCATTTTATTTATTTTTAATTTTTTTCATTAGAGATTTGCATTTTCAGTGACGATATCCACTTCATGGTCTTAATTATTAATTTTATACTCCCGCCCCTGATATAAAATAAATTTATAATCATTGTGCTTAGATACATGTTTATTATCTTTTGAAGCAACATTAAGGTTTACATAAATATGAAAGACAGCAACAGAAAAGCTTTCATTACAGCACACTGTGCTGAGGGAGACATGTATAGCAGCATGTTGCTTACATTTGTTTTGTTTTGTTTATTCTCTCTGCTCGATGCGTCAGAGTGGTGAAATTGTTTTTAGGCAAAAGAAGACAATTGAAAATACGGACAAGTTCGTGAAATCAGTCGACCGATATTTTTTGGAAACAACACAAATGTGTGCTTTATGATAAAGAAACTTTTGGATTATAAAAATATAAATGGAAAAAAAACAAAACGTAAATGAAACGCGTTTTGTACTAAATACAGTGAATTAAAATCAACAACTTAATAAGATTTTTTTAATAATTCGTTTCTTATGCTAAACAAATAGAGTTTAAAGTTCAAAGTAAAGCTAGAAAATTTAGTGAAGTATGTATGTAAATTGCTTTAGTGAATTTGATTTAAAGAATAATAAAAAAATAGAAGAAAAGGAAACATAAACGTGCAAAGTACACTAGAATAAAGACGAGCCAAGAAAGCTTGAGTAAAGAAAAATTTTAAAAATAAAATTAAACTGTGTGGAATATAAAAGTAAAACACGTTTACCTAAAAAATAAGCGCTGGAAATTTTTGACTTGATAAAAAAAGAGCTTAGTGAATTACAAATAAAAATATATCAAATTTGAATATTAAATTTCTATATACATATGTACATATGTAAGAACAATAAAGAGCAACAAAATAAAAAATAATTTATTAAGTACATACGAAAAATAGTCAGTCCATCGTGCTTTGTGACATAAAATAATAAAAATGTGTGTGTAATCTCAACTTTTAATTTCAATTTGCATAAAAAGTTGTCAAGGTGCTGCTTGTTATTTTACATGAGTTTTTGTTGTGCGTGTTTGTAAGATTTTTTTCGTATTACGATTAGTTCTTCCTGAAGTTTCTGATAATATACCTACATATGTATGTATTTGCTCTTCAATGAATTGAATTCAAATCAATTATTGGCTTTTGTTGTTATTGCAAATGCATGCATAATTATATGACATGTTTTACATACGCTAATGTACGTAAATACATAAATGCAATTCAAAATGCAAAACATTCAAAGAAATATTCTGTTTTATTCATATACATATTTATATATATGTACATACGTACATACATGCATACCTGCATATACATATGTGCACATATGAATTTGTTGGTGAAGTTCTATATGTGTTGCCAGAGAGCATTAATGCATCGACCAAATACAAAAAATACTTTCCTTTGATGTTTTTAGTTTAAAGAAAAAGAATTATGATTGCCAGTGAATTCAATAACAAAAAAAAAATATTGAGATATTAAAAATAACTGAAACTAGAGAACTGTAAGTGAGAAGCCAACAAAGAATGTGCAAAGTACGGTGTCCAATGTGGAAGGATATTTAAAAACACTTATATATCCTACTTCTCAAATCGAAATGCCAGGCCCCAACTCAATTGTAAATATACAGGAGGAGGAAAAACCATAACGGTTTTAAAGCTTGTAAAATCGTTATTTTTTAAACTATTGCAATAAATTTTTGTGGCAAGGTGTATATGTGTGAAATGTATTGGAATCACTGAAAAACTCAATTTCGTAAAAAATACGAGTTAGGCCATCGATATGTAGGTATGTACATACATATCAATTAAAATCTTTTGAAAAGAGTATGAAAGGTTTCCGTCCCTCCCAAAAGATATCCCAACAAATTGTAGTTTTAGGTGTCACTTTAATATCCTAAATCTCCCTTTTGTGCCACTTTTCGAAATTTCTCAAAAAAATATATAGCAAACATTTTAAGGCCGTGATACACTATCATACAAAGTCGTGCGACCTACGAAAAAATACAACCCTGGTATAATCGAGTTTATGAAAATTTTCAAAAGACAATAACAATTCATCACACCAGGGTTGTACTTTTTCGTAGATCGCACGACTTTGTATGATAGTGAGTCATGGCCTTATGTACCTGCTTGGATATTATAAATCAAATAATTAAATTAATAGCGCGATCGGAAAGGTATCCTCACTTTTGCAATATTATTGTGCAATAATTTACATTGTACAGTAAAATTACCTCTATGTGTATATTGTATTGGTGTATGGTACAATATGTATATTGGATAAAATCAAAAATCTTTGATTTATATTGCGCAACAAGAAATATTTTGTAATGTGTTGTCAACATTGTACAATAGTTATTTCCATGCGCATGTAACTTTTTATATGCCATTTACACAAGCAATAACGCCGGCAGAATGATGACGTCAAATTACTTGTTTTCAACGATGTATCTAGAGGTGGCGAACACGTACATCCAAATATATTTGTTTTTTATGCTTATACTTACCAAAATTAGCAATAATTAGAGATTTGGCTAATTATAAATTAAACTTTTATTTATTTTATGTTGTTTAAACTTTTATTTTTTGTCTTTTTCATTGAAAAAAAATTAATATTATTTGAATTTGACAGCATGTATTAAGATATTATTGCTAAGCAATGCATTTTAACATTTGTTGCTGAATACATATTTGAACACATATTCATACGGTCTACGCGAATTTGACAGTTGCCTTGGCAATAATTGCCAAGATTATTGCTCGTGTGGACGGCTAGTTACTGCAGGCTTAACAAACTTATTGCAACAGTTGACTTTTGAAATATTAAAGTACACAGCCAATATTTGAATGTCCATGCAGCTCCTAAAATATCTACATACGATATGGAAGCATTTAGCATTTTTATTAATATTGAACGTAATATTAGTGTCTGGCGGAAGTTTTAGTGGCGGCGCATCCGCCTTGAAACTTTGCCAGCGCTGGAGTTTATTTGTTTTGATTTTCTAAACAAAACAAAAACAGTTGCTTAAATGTTGCAAACATAGGGACCAGATTTAAAAACACAAAGGTACTTAACTTGAAAACATAAAGGGACCTAATAACCCAAAGTGCCAATGATATTCTTAGAAAATCTTTGGGTCCCACCGAAAACAGGTTATGCAGACTATCTTTATAAATAGAGAACAGAACATTTGCGATCGGCCGATGTTTATGCGGCAATTATTTAGTAATTATAAAACTGTTATTTATTTAACCTTCTTCGTTATTTATTACTAATTATGAAAACTGAAACAAAAACTGATAAGATGCTCTCCCTGAATCTACTTATATCAAAATATTTTGGTACCTAATTGCAGATTGCATTGACGCCTGTTGCATAGTGTGTATAGCTGTTTATTGTTTGCTGTGAATAGGTATGGTTTCTTCAACCGTAAGTTTTATTAATAAATAATTGCTGCTATTTCACTTATTTCAGCGCTAATTTTTTCAGCTGTGTTTCTTCCGCGATATTCAATACGAATACAAAATAAGTACATAACTGATGTTGCGTTTATGGCTTAATTGTAGATTGCACTGTGTGTGTCAAAATATGTATAATCACATTCGTACCTTCCGAAAAGCGATGTTTCTTTGTACCTATTCAACAAAAGTAAATTTTTTTCTTATTGTATACCTACTAGAGAGATCGATTATTCGACTTTTTCCAGAAACCGGTTTTCGAATAGTTCGAATATTTGAAATTACGAAAAAACCGGTTCGGTTTTTACAATTCGGGAAAAATCGGTCAACCGGTTCTTTTAAGAAAGAAAATTATTATAAAAAAGTTTTGATTTAAAATTCCTTTATTTAAAAAAAAGAGTTAACAACAGTTCATGTAAATACTATTAAACAATACAAAAATTAAAGTTAAAACATAAAAATTAACTTCATATACTTATGTATAGTACACGTGTATAATATATACGTGTATAATATGTACTCATCAGATAGGATTCAGAAAAGGCAAATCTGTTGGCGATGCACACCTCTTTCTAGATCACTTTATAACTAAGTCTTTATCCCAAAAAAGCCACTGTTCAATAATTTCATTAGATTTCTCTAAAGCCTTCGACAAAATTGGTATTCACACAATTTTGCACCAGCTAGTAGAATGGGGATTAGGTCCGAATATTATAAATTACATAAAAAACTTCCTAACAAACAGGTATATTAGAGTAAAGGTTCACAACACTTATTCCAAAACATATCCCCTCCACAATGGCATACCGCAAAGGTCCCCCCTTTCTGTTATACTGTTTTTAATCTCATACAACAAGCTTAGTAATCATCTACTCTCCCTTCGTGAGTTCAAATTCTGTGCTTATGCTGACGACTTTATCATATTAAAAAATTTAACAAACGAAAAGAACCAATCAATAGACATAGAAACCCTTGTAAACTACATTGAGAACTGGTGCAAATACTCTGGCGCCGAACTATCCCTGTCCAAATGTAGACACCTGCACATCTGCAGGAAAAAAACATGTCAAACTTCTATATCCACAGGTACTTTTAACATTACCAATACCGAAACACTTAAGATATTAGGCATAATATTCAATAAAAAATACAACTGGAACGACCATATTAAGCATGTTACCAGTAACTTGTCTCAAAGACTTAACATTATAAAATGCATATCTAATAATAAATTTAACTGTAACATATATTCGATCATATTAGCAATCAAAGCATTACTACTATCTAAACTTCAATATGGTCTTTACCTATATGGATGGGCCTCTACATCATCCTTCAAAAAAATCCAAACAACAATTAATTCGGCTCTCAGAATATCTCTCGGAGCCTTCCGCACCACTCCTATATTTAATATGCTCCACGAAGCGAATATTGAATCTCGAAACCACAAGAAATATCATCACTTTTAAACTCATTCGTCAGATTATTAACAACAGAGATTCGCCTATCAATAAAATCTGCCATAACTATTCTACTAGAACAAACGGAAGCCACACCCCCTCAGTCCTTAACCGAATACTGAAATTTGCTAAAGAAAACAATATCCCAACAATACCTTACACTGACTATTCTATCTCTCCATGTCCTCCGTGGCATTTACAAAATGATACGTTAAATACCTCTCTTAGCCTATATCCAAAGGATAACACCTCCCCCGAAATTTATAAAAATTATTCCTAGAAACATCCTCCCTTTATAAAAACTATACTTTCATATACACTGACGGATCCAAAGATGACACGAACGTGTCATATAGCATCACAACTGAAAACACTATAATAAAAAGGTCCTTACTACCAGAATACACAACCATCTTCTCCGCAGAACTAATTGCCATATTCGAAGCTATAAAACATATAGGGCATAAACCCATAAAAACCGTGATTTGCACTGACTCCCTTTCATCCATCTATGCAATAAAAAACTTACACAACGATAATTATTACGCCAATTACATTAGAAATTACCTAATTAACAATTACCCTCGAACTATAATACTTTGGACTCCAGGGCACTTATCGGCAATGAATTCGCCGATAAATCCGCTAAAGAAGCCCAAAAATTCCCACTTGTACTTACCGATAATATCAATTCAAACGATATACTCACATACGTTTGCAAGAAATTTACCCTCCTAAATAACACATGGACTAAAACCTCACAATGGTACAAAGAAATCAATAAAAATAAAATCAACATAAACCATTACCTAAATTCAAATATAAATCTATTCTCTAACAGCACAGACTGTAAAAAGTACATAAGACTCAGACTTGGTCATACATTTATATCAAAAAAAATTTTAATAGACCCAAACACTTCAAATATATGCCCCTACTGCGAGATAAATACAATATCTATTAAACATATTCTAATACATTGCACAAAACTCAGCACAAACCGAAATCGTTTTCTTCTGATGAATCCTACCACATACCTCACTAATCCTTCCATCCACAACATTCAGACTATCATAGCATTTCTTAAAGCCAGCAATATATACAAAGACATCTAAAACCACGCACACTCATAAAAACTTATTTGCACATCCTTTTTTATTTTACCATTTTCCTCTTTTCTCATCAAAAAGCTGAATGCCTTAGTAGCCATTGCTTTCAAATATAAGTTATATTAACTAGTTCCTTACTATAGCTTATAATGTAAATAAATAAATAAATAATATATATATACATATGAATGTATGGACAAGGTGGATATCTACCTCTATTTAAAATATGAAGCAAAATGTCAACAAAACTAAAAAATACTTTGCAAATGGATTTTCACATCCATTGAACACCATAAGGCCAATTTAATTCGCTTCTGCTACCATCTCATAAAATAATCTCGCGTTAATTACATGTTTCAGTAAGTGTTTCCGTGGTCAAAAAACGCTTAGAAATTTTACACTGAAAAAGAAATACTTAGGAAAATCAACAGAACACGTTGGTCTAAGTTTTAAAATAGTAAAAACTAATTTTATTGCAAAATATACAAATCGAAAGTATTCGACTCAGCCGGTTTTTAAATTGTATTCGACATTTGAAAAATCAACATTTTGAAAAAACTGACAACCATATTGTGAAAAAATCGGGCTTTAAAACCGGCTGAAAATCCAAGTCGATCACCCTAATACCCACATTGACGTATTCACATCATGTCGAAACAATGCATACTCTTAAGTTTCTGTACGAAAGATAACCAAAAGGTAACTAAACAAAACAAAAAATGCATGACGTTCTGCTGTTCATTCAATAACTTATTTGTTACAATTAATAGTATTTTGTAGTGTTAAAAAGAACTAAAAAGAATTTTATTTTAATTCACGCATTTATACATATCTGCAGTGTAAAAACTGAAAATTTAAAAAAAAAAGTTTAAAAAAAACTTTGGAAGACATTGTAACTAAAAAGTGAGAGACGTATTTCCCAAAGATGCTAAGCGGATTGGTATTGGTTTCTGTCGCTGAACAAGAAAACACTACATTCGAATAAAATCTTATAGCTTGTATCTGATATTCCAAAGAATAATCCAAACTTTCTATTCAGAAACGGAATACGCACAATCTTCTTTACGGACTACTTTAGATGCAGTTAAACACGATCGAAGGATCGGTATGCATACATACATACTTACACTCCTGTAGAAATTGATAAGACCCACATACATTTTTTTAATCAGCAGGCCATAACTTTGGAAATTGTATTAGTACCTACAGGAAAAAAATTTTTATTAGCGAATATTGCATTTAATTGAGCACAAAAGCATATCGATGGCTTATCTAATATTAGAAAGGCGTAACTCCAATGTTCGTAATTTAATAGGAGAAGGAAAAAACTGGATGAAAACTAAAGCATTTACACGCAAAAATAATTTTTAACTGTAACGTACTAAGATCTTCAAGGAGGATGCCATTGTACGTACGTTGGCTACCAGAAAACGTTAAAACCGCAATTTTGAAAAAAAACTCGAGATACGCCACTTTTATATTAAGCCATCGATATGTATCAATAATAATTATTTATGTATGTACATATTTTATACATATTTTTTACGTAATTTTGTTTTTCTAAAAATAAAAACAAAGTATTATTTGTTCATTCGGTTATACATATTCCCACTTTGCATTTTAAAGCAAATTGTAAGACTTGATTTGAACATTGAACTATGCGCTGATACAAAATTTTTCAGTTTTCATGGATAACATTAAAAGTCTTATTAAAAAAGAAAACTATTTTGTATATTTATGATTTGATCAGGCTAAAAGTTCGTATCGCTTTGTAAGCCAAATTACATGTGATAATTATTAATGAACAAATAACACCAAAGTTAATTGTAAGTATTCCGACAAATACGTAGTAGAACGAACGGAACACCTGCCGTTTTTCGAAGGCCACTACACCTTCATCATCAGCGTTCTTTGTGTTTGGTCCACTGTGTGTGGTATCAGTTGATGTAGATTTCTGCTATTTTATATACGCAACTTTTATTGCAAATGGAACATGTGAATTATTTTGATTCATCGTATTACAATTTGCTGAAAGCTTTTTTTTTGTATTGAAAGCTCAATTTTACCATCTCTAAATTTACAACAGACTTGCCATTGTCGTTTGTTCTTTACTGATTATGCACATGTTAGTTAATTTGCTTATTTTTTATTCTACTTAGACAAATATTTTGGATTTATAAGATTTATGCAGTAAAACTACAAGTGAAGCGAAAATATGAAAAATCAATTAGAAAGGCACTAACTCGTATTTTCACGAAATTGAGTTTTTCAGTGATTTCAATACATTTCACACAAATACATCTCGCCACAAAAATTTAATGCAACAGTGTAAAAAATAACGCTTTTACAAAAATTTTTACAAAGCAGTTGTACAGACACTTGTACTGTTTATTATTATGTTTTTTAATCTTCTGTAAAGTTACAGTTATTTGAGTTAGGGCCTTTCTACTTGTGACCAACGATATATCGGTAAATTGGTTGATACCACAAACAAATGTAACGTCAAAAGTACAAAGAAAGAGTTTTAACAGCTTTAACTCCTGCAAAAACGAGAATTGTTGAATGAGACACGCTAACAAAATCGATTGCAATTTGCCAAGGAAGAATATAACTTGGAGTGTAGAAGAAAGGAGTCACTTTAATGAACTGAAAATTGAAGTTCTTACTGATGAGAATAAACTCAACTTGTATGGACCAAATGAATACAACCACTGTTATTATGATTTGAGAAAATAAGAGTTGTTTCAGAACCGCCACCACAGCAAAGTGGGGTGAGTTTTATTGTGTTTGGTGCTTCTACGAAACGTACCATGGAACAAGAGAATCACAATTTCTTGTTGCATAGATAAAATTACAAAAATGTGCTAATTGCGGCTTTTCCAGCAATAAATGGTATATTATGGACCGATTGCATGGATTTTACAACAGAATAACGCCAGAGCTGCAAAAGAATTTTTTTCAAGCCAAACATATTGGCAAATATTTGGAGTTGGCTTACCCGGAAGCTATATGAAGGACGAATAAAAGAACGTTGAAAATAAATATGATTTAACTTTTTAAAGCTTCTTCAACACTCCCTAAAAGATCGTATATTTGAAGATATTGTAAATTACGGGGGACACACCCACTATTAAAATGTTTAAAATATTATAAATAAATAAACATATTGACGGCCTGTCCAACGATGTCGATAGAAAACGTTCAATCGAAAATTTGTATTGAAAAGAACAATAAAATAAGAAAATTTGTTTTTGTTTTCAATATAAGAAATTGATCGAAAGTTTTCTGTCGACATCGTGGGAGAGGCAGTCATTATTTTTTTATTTTTATCAAATAATGACTAAATAAATTTTTAAGTAAAATAAATTTAATGGCTGTAAACAAATAAACTAACAAAAATTATACTTAATTATTTACTATACTTTAATTTATCAAAAAAATTGGGCTAAAAATATCCCTGTATTTTACTTTGAAAATATGTTTGATATGCCTTTGAGATCAATTAAATACGCTGTCCTCTAATAGTAAAATTTTTTACTACCCACAATATATCGAAATATATGGTCTGCTAATATTATGTGAGTCTAATCAATTGAACAGGTATGTACATATATATGTACGAGTATATCCAGACATATCGTTAGCTGAAATGCAAAATGACGTAACTATACTTTTTAATTTTTATAGGAGAGAGAAAGAACTCAACAAAATTATTCAAGTGACTGAAATAAAGAACATACATACATTTATTTTAATTTTTAATTCGTCTGATTGTTCGACAAATTTTTGAAATTTGAATTTTTTGCGACGCAAAGTGAATTATGATTTTCTATAGCAAACCATGTAAAGATCGAAGATAGGTTCCAGGTTACGAAAATACTACTTTTTAAAAATTAAATTGAACAAAGTAAACATTTAACAAGTAAACAAAAATAATATAAAATTTTATAACATACATACAAAAAACAAAAAAGAAAAACAAATTCAATTAAAACAAAGTAAAATATTCAATTAATTTATAAAAAAAAAAATTAATCACTGTCTGATTAGTCCATAGTGGCTGTTGTCGTAAGTCGGCTTTCTTTCACAAAAAATAAATTTCCAAACCCAAAACAATGCAACTTCGAAAATCTAACGACGCACAGTGAAAATTAGTACTAATTCAGCAGTGACATAACTTCGAATTGCAAAACGAAAGCGAGGTATTGGTGTATAATATGTACTCAATAACACAGCACAACAAAATAGGTGTTTTTTTTGCGTTGTTTAAATAAAAATAGCTGATCCTTGTGTATTTTTATGTCTTGATTACGATGGCGCCATTAGTTTTTCCCCATCAGCTCTAGTTTTAAGGATATAGTGACATTTAGCATTTACACCACTCTTGTATTATTCCCTTAATATTATGGATCATTAAAAATCTCGTTCATTTGGATAGAGTCTGAGGATATACCTAAGTTTTGTCTATAAAATATGTATTTCAATGTCTTCCGATTTGACAATTTCTTTGGGAAGGATTTTTTTTGTAATTTTTACAGGTTGATATATTTTATTTTTTTCAAATTAAGATACGAACTTTGTTAAAGGCCATGACTCACTATCATACAAAGTCGTGCGATCTACGAAAAAGTACAACCCTGGTGTGATGAATTGTTATTGTCTTTTGAAAATTTTCTTAAACTCCATCATACCAGGGTTGTATTTTTTCGTAGATCGCACGACTTTGTATGATAGTGTATCACGGCCTTAAGCAATATTAGTATGAAAGAAAAGGAAAAAATCTATAGAATTTCAGAACAATTTTTCTTTTTGAACTTTCGATTATTTGAATTTTTTCTCTAATCTCTTAAATTTTCAATTATCGGGAGTTGACTGTATATACCAATATTTCTTTGTTTTGATTCCGTAGTTGACAGTAAATTTAAGTGTTTGCAATTTATACCTTTTTTCAGTGAATGATTCATAAACTGCTAATCACACACAACAAAAGCAATATTGTGAAATATGTAGTATGTAGCTTGAAATGATAATAAATACGTATAAATAAGTATGTACATACTACATGTATGTATGTATGTATGTATGTATGTACAAACAAATTGTTTATTAATTCGTTATAAAAATAAAATCTAAATTTAGTGTTTAATAAAATAAAAAAGCAGCAAAACAATCTAAAACATTAAAAGAAATAAATTAAAAGCAAAGAAAAAATCTTAAAAAATGTCCTTGTGAACAAATTGGAAAACGTAAAAATCGCCAGCCACACTCTTTTTTGTCACGTTCAAAATGCAAATCAAATAAAATTTTAATCAAACAAAAACAAATACGCAAATAAAAATAAAAATTGTTTAAATTTTTTAAGTTTCTAACAAAAATTATTACTTAGATATTTGGGCATAAAAATCAAAAAGCAATAAAAAATTTGCAAAAACAACATTTTTAGCCAACCTCTTCACTCTTTTCTTTTTATCATATTATTATCAATCAAGGACAAACTTGAAAGAACAAAAAAAATACTAAGTTAAAAAATGAATTTTAAAATAACAGCCAACAAAAACAAATACAAAACAAAAACAAAAATAATAATAAATGTTTATAGGGTAAGTGTACCAGTAGTCGGCAGTTTAAGACATTTGTTTTTTTTTAAACTACCGCCCTTGAGTGTGTGAATTTGCTACTATATTGCTGGCTATTTATTACAATTCATTAATTTGTATTGTTTTCGATTCATTAAGTACAATTTAAATACTTTTTCATTAAAAATGGAAAAATTACAGATTTTTTGGAAAAGAGCACTTTTGCCTATAGTCGGCACCAATTTTCCAGTTTTCGGCATATTATGATCCTATGGTCGGCATATTATATTTGAGTGAAGAAAATAAAAAATCGAGAAAGAATTCAAAATGTTTTATATGTCTAATGAGATAATGTAACTATAAAATATTATTTAATATGTAATAAAAAGTAAAATAACAAACGGTCTTCCAATAAGAGGTTTTCTTTTGATATGTAAAAACCGAGTACTAGTATTTTTAAGCGAAATCATCGGATATTTATTTAATTGGAAAGAAGAGGGTATGTCTTTAATGAAAAACGATATTAGTAAAATGGCCGCCACACCTACACTTGTAGGTCCAAATTCTTTTCATGATATTTTCTATCAGAAAATCGCGAATTTGCGGCTGTATGTCCTCAGTAACTTCAAGAATTCTGTCGTTGAGGTCTTGAGGTCTATTGGCAGAGAAGTTGTTTTTCACGTAGCCCAAAGAAAAAGGTCTCAGAGTGTTAAATCTCGGTGGTCAATTGTGGTTGCCTTTTCGACAAATCACACGGTTAGGAAACTTTTCCCTTAAAAGAGCGATGGTATCGTTATATGTGTGGCATTTAACGCCGTATTGCTTAAAATAGTCGTTGTGCACCTCAACACAAAAGCAGTGGTTCTTGAGCAACACGCACGAAATCGATTCTTCACACCATTTACTTATTCCAACAGCTCAGATTTTTCCACCAGTTTCATAATTGCTGGCCGAGAAAGTGATTCACGGCAACCCAAAAATGCTTTAGTTTTGCGAACTTTGATCGCAAAGTTTTCACAATTTTTGTAATGAATTCTAATAATTAAATACGTCCTCGAAATGTATATCGATCCATTTTTTATTAATGGCGTAGTTTTTGTCATCTGTCAAGTACTTACAGCTTGAGTCATGACAACTGTTAAAATGGCGGACAGAAAGTAGAATTTCCCGTGGAACATTGTGTGCACTACGCTAATTATAGATGCAATTTCTAACACACTCATAGAATGTTTAACTCACAATCCACCCACTCTCTGATTTTTGAAGAATTCATTTGTCAGGAAGGCTGTTAGGATATTGCAATCCTTTAATTACTCTAACAAACGGAAAAACAACCATTGGATCGACTGTCTTACCGTTTGCTGAAAAAGTAGTAATACCGTCAATGTTTTCTTTTCATTGTCTTGGTTGGCATATACATTGCTATATCCCCTAGGCGCTAACACTATTCCAGTTTTAGGACTTGCTTCAACACCAATAAAAATACGACCACGATCGTTCAATACATGGATTAACAAGTTATTCAATTCGACAAACCATTTTCTAATATTTTCTTCTGTAAGTATTGCTAACCCCTTACTTATCCCTTCAGCTCCTCTAAGGGATAAGGCAAAATGCCGCTTCAAAAAACTGTAGTCACTTTCTGCATAAACATCGTTCGCATATGGTGTGGTCTTGCTTTCTTGCTTGAACTATGTTCAGTACGTCATAAATTTTAAGTGGAAAACCACATTATGCCAAGTCGTGCACCACTTTTCCAAACAATGATCTTCGGCTTTTGTTTAAATTGCTGGTGGCCTCATTCTTTATGGACCTTCCAGGACACGAACATAGATCCTATCTTGTATGGTGGAACGTGGAACACCATATTTTACACTGGCACCTAGTATGAATATCCCCTCTTTAATTATTTTGCTTAGTGTGTATTTTGGTAGCGGTTCTGAGTATTTATGAAAGGATCTGTTTCTTGTGGTGGTCATGTTTTGAATGAAAAAATGCCTGGAACTTCGAAAATGTTGTTTATAGAAATCTTATCATGTTTTGGCAACTCTAGTTAAGCAAAAACTAGCAATAAATACCACTGCCGACTTTAGGGCAACAATAGTCCTATTCTCGGCAGGTCGTAAAGAACTCATTATAAGCTATGCCGACTACTGGGTAAAGTTGTTTTAAACTAATTTTTTATTGACTCAATGGCATTCAAAATAGTTAGTGAACAATTATCTCAAATTTGAGCTAAATTGGAAAGAAATGCTCATTTCCCAGTAGTCGGCATTGAGATGCCGACTACTAGAAAATATAAACTTTTTTCGTTCCTAATGCCGGCATCGATCAAAAAGGGAAAAATAAACATATATTTTTTATTTATTCACATTTATAGCATTATTAAGACAGTTTTCTAACTTTAGAAACCTTTCCCCATTAAGAAAATACTTAATTTACTGCAATTACTTAGTTAACAAAGTTGGCTTCGCCACTAATTTTCCACTAAGAAAAGCTATCAATGCCGAGCGTATGGAAAGGCAGTAAACCAATAGAGGCAAACATAGCCAAACTTACTCATTTAATTAAAATTTTTCTTTACATATAGAGAGTTGAGAGTATATATAAGGCTTATTTGGTCTTATTTTAATACATAGTTGCCGTTAGCCTTATTTATTTGATATTAAATAAAAAAACTGCCGACTACTGGTACATGCCGACTTTAGGAGCACTTACCCTACCTATGTATAATAACAATGAGTGTTAGAAATTGATATTCAAGTGCATTTTTTTATGCACCTTCTCGCAATTTTATTTTTCAACTCTTTTTAGTAGAAACAAGTTTTTTTTTTAAATTAATTATTACACATTTCTTTAATATTAATTAGTAAATATACTTTGGAAAGAAAGTGTACAAAAATAAATAAAAAACGCAATTGCTGCATATTCAATACACTTCATAATTAGAAGAAGAATTTAACAGAAACATTTTCCTTTGGATGCCAAGAAATTAATGAGTGCACTCTTCTTCAACCGCTATACCCATCAACAGCAACACCGTCGTCGTCATCATCATCGCCATCTGCAACGAACGAACGGCAATAACAGAAAAAAGGTAAATGAACTTTTTTATTCTAATTTTATCTTCATGACTTCATCCTAAAAAAAGAATTAAAATATAAATTTATGTACATACATATATACATATGTACATATGTATGTAATATGAAAAATACATTCAAAATTACATATCGTCGGCTTAGAGTGTAAACCTGCTAACTCACTTCAACAAAATTTTACAGGAGTGACAAAATACTGTTAACATTTTCTATAGATATGAACAATGTATGTATGCATCAGGGATGGCAAAGTTGGTACAATTAATAGTACACCAATGACTAATTTTGTACATTTAAGGATTGCATATGTCAATTTTCACTTTTGAACAATTACAGCCAAACCCACGATATCGAACGTTGTCGTTCGCAATCATTTTTAACGAAAAAAACAGCTGATTTTGGGACCCACTAAACTTATTCAGCACGACAAGTCGATCGACAATGAATGCGAACGATGACGTAACCATTTTCATACAAATTTGGTAACCACTATGGAAATTCAAACGATAACAAATGTCAAAATCAGTCACTTATGTTGTGCTTGTCGACAAAATCAAAAAGTTTGTGTGCACCAAATTTTTAACATAAATTTACATTTATGAAATTCAAAAATAAAAATTTTAAAATTTGTTTGTTTTTATTTTATTTATTTTGATCACAAACATATACATACATATGTACATATTTGTCACACAATTCTACTTTTCTTTGAATTTACATACATATCTGTGGCAATAAATAATAATGGCTTAAGTCGAAATTTCTTGTTTTGAGATATTAAGGGTTTTGTCTTTTTTTTGTGTTTAGTTTTTACATAAAACGTTTCCATGTACAGACCAAACGGCTGGCCGGATTTTGATTTAGTTTTTTCTGTTTGAAAGGTGACTTGATTGAGAGGGTTCTTAGCTATGTTTTAAGAAAATCGGTCCAACCGTTTAGAAGATTTCACATTTATTCTAGATATATCGGGGGTTTTCAAAATTTTAATTTATGTTATTAATAATAACATTTTATAATTGAAATTTAGCTGAGTGATAGATCTTGGAGAAGAGAATAAGAATAACTTAAGCCATTATTTAAGTTTAAAATTTGTTAACGCACTAGTAATCCCAAATTATTATTCTACTTATTAAGTAAAATATTTTTTAATAAAAATACATTGAAATTGATTATTGAGGGGTTTAGCTGGATCCTATGCACATTTCACTGTTGCTAATGCAGATCATCAGGAAACCTTTACCCAAAAATTTCTTAGAACAACTATACCATTATTATTTATTGCCACAGATGCATGCAATTTCTCTAACCAATTCTTCTAAATACTCTCAATTAGGCACATGGCTCTTTCCACATCAATAGATTGTTTGTCCCATTGGTGCTACTCCCTTCCATTCTTCATTACACTCCGCTTGCATTATTTTAGGAGTATCTACATGTTTCAACCAATATGTTTTTGTATATCGCGGAACATAATCATATTTATTTATATTTCATATACAAAATTTTGAAAATAACTTTTTATTTTTTTTTGCATAGTCTTATGTTTATTATTGTTTTTATTTTTATTATTTATTTGTAGAAACTTTAAGTAGCATAGAGTTGCATTTGTTATGGTACACTTTTCACAATTTAGCGCTTTTTATTTGTAAAGTAGCGTTTTATTTGTGAAATTTTTGATGTGGCAATATGTTAATTTGGCAATGAGTAAATGCATTACGTTAACAACGTAAAGCCTGACGGGCGACAAGTCGATGGTTAGTGGGTCGCTCAAACGAACTATAATGAGTGACTTGTCGTCAGTCGGTCGAGTTGTCGATCGACGTCGTGGGTTAGGCTGTTAATCTCATATTCTTCTCAGTTGAAAATTGTCTTGTGAAAGCAAAACGCAGCGAGAAAACAAAAAAATGTGTACTCGTTCATTTCCAAATAATTTTTCTTCTAAATTTGGATGCTAGAGTAGAGCACATGCTATTAATTTGTGTAACTTAAATTTCAACTTAAACAGGTGTAACAATATGTTTTAACATCCCAAATTACAACCAAATTTGTGTAAACGATTCAGTAGACAGAACAAAGTCGATTATTTTAATAAAAACAAATAAAAATATTTAATTTGAACTAAAAAAATCTTTAAGTACAATTAAGGTCAAAAAAGTACAATTTCAGAAAGTTGTTGGTACAATATTAAAATTCTCAATGCCGTCCCTGGTATATATGTACAAGTGTTTATAAACATTTCACGCGAGAGATTTATGTATAGCATTGCAACTCTTTAGGAGCGAAGATGACACAACACTAATACATAAATATAAGAACACAGTGAAATCTTACATAAGCGGATAGTCAACGACACTTTACTTTTGTGCAAGTTGGCCAAATTTAATACTGAAATAACACGATGAACCGTATTGAATCAAGGCTATTTCAAGTTGAAACAACATGAACTTAATTTACTGTAGTAATTTTATTTTATTAATCAATTTTAGGGGGGGAAATAAAAAATAAAAAAAATAAAATATTAAAAATTTTCTTAATAACGGCATCCGACTGTTAAAGTTAGCGACTAGCGCATTTGAATTTATTATTTGTTTTATGTACATACATACATATGTATCAATCATAAAATTACTTCAATGGTGTATACAGCTGTGTTGTTCATGAACGAACGAGTACAATTGAACGAATCAGTCAAATGAACGAAGTGAGCCGGTTACTTCACTGAGCTGTTTTGGCTCAGCAGTACTGATAAAAAGTACAATTGAACGAAATGAACGACCAAGCGCATTTGGCTCTTTGTTTTTTGTTTTGTTTGGCTTTTTCTTTGTTCATGTGAGATTTTTGTCATTCTCTCGTTTTATAGCCTTTTGCTTGCTTTTAGTAACAGTGTGACTATTATACCAATAATTAAATTGCCATTAATATTTCTTAAGGATTTAGAATACATTTAGAGCGTTATTTTCTAAAACGCAACGCAACGCCAAGCGTTGGCAAATTTTATACTCATATGTATTTTGTTTTTGTAATTTAAAATTTTTCCATATAAAAATTGTCAACGCTTAGCGTTACGTTTTACAAAATAAAGCTCAAATAGTTAAAAAAAATTGATTTTAATATATTGAACATATATTTTTTCTTTGTGTTTCTTATATTTTCTGTTTGTTTTGATTATTTTGCTAAACAGTTTATAGCAAACATAATGCATAATGCATTTGTCCCTTTTTATTGGCCGAATCAACAGTTTGTTTTTATTTCGTTCTATTCCTTGAAAAGAGCGAATGAACGAAATGAACGAACTCGTTCTATTTTAGAAAATGAACGAAAATAAGCGGTCACTTGAATGAACGATTTGGCACAGCTCTAATGGTGTAGTTATTCAACATTATTTAAGAGAATTCTAGGCTACTGGACTTGTTTTGTTCTTTTAGTTTTTTTTGCGCAGTCGGGTTTTTTGATTTTTTACTTTTTTTTATTTTTTCGTTTTTTTACTGTCGTACCCTGAATTATTTTTTTTAACAACAAATTACTCCACACCGTGGTCACTTGTTGGGTCAAAAACAAAAGGAAACCTACCGGGTATTTTGTTGAAAATTTCAGCTCCACAGCGCTCTTATATAGGGTGTTTTTTATTGAGGTATAGAACTTTAAGTTGGCATCACTTTTTTAACTGGCGGCCATTTTGTCAGCTGTCAAGTGATTAATATTTAGTTTGGTTTGCCATTTCATCATGAACAGGTTGACAAAAGAACAACGCTTGCAAATCGTGCAAATTTATTTCGAAAATAATGGTTCAGTTCGCGAAGTTTACCGCAAGCTCCGTCCATTTTATGGTCGACATAATCGTCCATCAGAGCAATTAATTCGGTTAACCTGTCAATTGGCCACCAAGATCGTGTGATTTGACACCATTGGATTATTTTCTTTGGGGATATGTGAAGTCGCTCGTCTACGCCAACAAACCAGAAACGTTAGGGGACTTGGAAGCCAACATTCGTGACGTTATTGCCAACATACGGCCCCATATGCTCGAAAAAGTGGTTGAAAATTGGACCTGTAGAATTGGCTTTATTCGAGCCAGCTGCGGCGGCCACATGCCCGAAATCATATTTAAACGTTAATGGCATAAAATTATCCTTCCAATAAAGCCAAATTGATGGACATTAAAACGATTTTCTTGTGTTTTATTTCAATTCGAAGTTCTATACCTCTAAAAAAAACACCCAATAGTTCCAGAGATCATGCGTTACGAACAAACACACAAAATATATTCGTGATGCTTTCACATAAAGAAGATAAATAAATTATAAAAAATAACTAAATTTAGTTTTTAATAGTTTTCCCCTAAAAGTAGAAAAATTAGTAAATCAGAACGTAGTTTCAATTTTCTTTCTACCTTAATTGGTAAAATATTACATAAAAATTAAAAATATTAAAAAAAAATTTATTTTATTTTATAATTTCCTATTTGAAAATGGAGTTTGAAAGTTAAATTTTGTTACACACAAAATACATTTTAAATTTTATTTGTAGAAGAATTAGTTAGGTTCTCTCAGTGTCCGACCTAAAAATCTTAATCCCAAGTCAGTGCAACTTGAAATATTTTATGAATATTAATTCTGGGGAACAAATAATTCAACAGTTGCAACAAATTTATCATTATCCTTGAAATATGTATTTTTAATTTGTTGTTAAATTGCTGCCACGACCTTCACCTTGTTTAAAGAATAATTCTTATTATTTTTTGTTTGTACATTTTCCTGTTAAAGTTTAGCAACCCCAGCAGAATCTCGGTATTAACTGATCATCATGTGCCTTTATAAATATTTATATTTAAAAAAATTTGCTTTGTTCACAAGTTTACTTTGCATTTATTTAGCAGTGCTTTGCAATAATTTAAAAACATTGCGTTAACAAAATACATATCGCTTCATTAACTCTAACAACGTCTTAAATCAAAAAATTGTATTTCGAGTTAATAATATTGCATATTGTGCAAAAATTTCATACAAATATTTTATATACGAGTACTCAACTCTTGAGAAAAAAAAATACAATTTTCTTTTTCCCTTAAGTTTGTGTAAATTAAAAACTTTAAACTCGTTTTCTGCCAAACTAGTTTTTTTATTAGTTATGCCGTTGTTTCAGTAAATGAGCGATATTTATTACGCTTAAATTAGCCAATTCCGCATTATAATAAAAATTACATTTTAATATTCAGGTTTTTGTTTGTTATCACCAAATTTTCATTGGAAAGAAGCTAAAAATCAATTTAAAATTTATTTACTTTTTATATCGAAAAAGTTTATTTCGTTCTATTTCTGTTTGATGATTATTTTTTTCAATACTTGTGTTGATTTTTTTTTGTATGACTAGAGTGCATTAACAAATGTCTGCATTCTTGATGTCCTTTGTATGTTTTTTAATGGAGTGATTTATTTCTAAATGTTTAGAGAATACACATATTTTCTTTTTGATTTATTTTTATTTATGTGATCAAGTTAATTGTCTAATTTTAATTTTTAGCTCTTTTTTAATTAAGAATTAGCGTGTTATTTTTTGGCTATTCCATTAAAGAATAAATATTAAAATTCAGCTCCAATATGTGGGAAAAAATCAATTTGCACCCCAATATTAGTGCAACGTTTTATTCACTCAAAACGTTTATTTTGTGTTCATAACCCAACTCGCTTTTGCGTCAACACATTTCAATTATTTCATGCAACGTTTCTTGCGCAGCATCACTGAACATCACTGAGTGTCAAAATCTGCTGACAGGTTGGTACGTCGTTTACAAAAGTATAAACGAAACCTAGTTTTCTCATTCTAAGTGCCCGGGAGACGGTCAAATAAACTCATCAATCACATAAAACGTGGTCCAACCAAAATGCACGATGTTAGTTGTAAATAGAACAAAACGTTTTCAGAGAATTATCGCAATTTCTTTTTAAATGATAGAAGGATCTATGACAATTATGTGTGAAACAAAATATCTGCCAAATGCTCGATGGCATACCTCTATCCGATGTTCCATATTTTCAATGACTGAGACATATATATATAATATATATATATATCAGATCCTTTAGTTCCTTAAGGAGTATAGAGCCTCGTGAGGTTTCGGTAATCAGATGGTTTAAGATGAGTATCTGATTGGGCTACCGCATCCGATCCTGGAACTGGGGCTGCCAGCATGGCCTCCAGGCGGCCTGACTTGTTTGTATAACGAGCCGCTTGTTACAAGATCCGACGCCCCATTCCAGGCTCCTCTAACATGAGGAACAGTCGCTGACAATAGGTGGCTATTGGTTTCATTGACGTTCCAAATATCGTATTCACTCTGAATTCGTTACGAGTCCGGCGCCACCTCGAAACCGCTGATTGTCCGCGACTGCTTCAGCAGCTACTACGGATATCTACGGAGCTTTCCACTATCCGCAACCTGTGGACGCGCCCGATAGCATTCAGCTGTGCTTCATTTTGGCCAAGACATAATGGAAGTTCAATGTCGTTAATGTTACGAATTATCTCATCCCTTAGCTTTTCAATTGTTCTTGGCTTCTTTTTTTTTTTTTAATATCCCCAAAGAAAGAAGTCCAAGTCCAAGAAGCCACTACATGAGGTGACACGGCCACTGTATTTCTCGCACAAAAGAGCCATTGTTTCGTTGCATGTGTGGCAAATGGCACTATCCTGTTAGAACTACATATCTTCCAGGTCCATATCCTCAATGTTTATTCAAAATTCGCATGAGTGATGCTCGTCAGATGTTCAATTGTTGGGCACGACGACGAGTCGAGGTTGACGGCTCTTCTGCCACACTATCGCGAACAACAGCAATGTTTGCCGGAGCACGAACTGGACAAATATGCACAGGCGTTTTCACATTTCCTACAGACCCGGTTTGCTGAAATTTCTTCACAATTCTCCCGCTTGTGGTTGGACAGATTTGGTCGATTGGCCAAAAAAATCGTAATAGGCTTCAACAATCTTAACGCGCTGCTAAATTGTGTACCTCCCCATGAAACGAAGAAATGTCAAATTAAGTTGACCAAAACACTTGACTTTAATTAATTAACACCGTCCATTATGGTTGAGCCAACCATGTTGTGTTGCGATGTCAAAATACAAATAGTTATTTACGTGTTTATTTGTACGTCTCCTTTTAAGCGGCAAGCGTACAACACACACATATGCACTGATTGACGGTTTATTGGATCTTGGACCAGGGCACTAAAGCAGCAAGGCATGAAATGAACATCAACTAAATAACTAGTAACGATGCATAGGCTGTATCCCATTAGACTTACTAGAAAGGAAGTTAGTAATACGCTTCGCCGTCAGACTGAATGTTACAGGCGCATAGAAACCAAGGAATTTGGGGACATGACAGCCTTATGGATGATACGAATTTCATGCCTGACTTAATTGATTCTATCTTCGAGAACAGAGTTTAGAAAAGCTCGCCTAATATCATCTGAGCACAAAAACTCACAATGAAAAAAGCGCCTTCTACTGTTACATTCGTCAATACACTCGCATAGAATGTGTGCCATTGTCTCATCATCTTTACAAGGTTGAATGCATCTGGTTACTTTTCCACAAAGAGTAGTTCAGTCCTAAAGTGACCAGAACAAAACAAGTAACAAGCCGTAAATTGTTCCTGTCGAAGTTCAGGATGCCACTGTATAAAAATGTATGATGCAAAGCTTTGTGCTGGCTTAAACCCAGAAGAAGAAACCTAAGCTTCCTTTGCGATCGAAAAGTCATTTCGTATTTATTCGATTTGTGACTGATAGAAAAGCTGAGATTAAATCCCTGATGAGTAATTGAAATGGTGGGGAAAACTAATAAAATTATTATTTTTGTATGGAAGCTGCTCTCCAAAGGAAGGGAGATAGGAGGTTCTTGTGTTTAGAGAAAATGTAGCGGAGAAAAAATGAATGTGGGTCGTTCATACATTTCGGCCCTCTAGGGGTCACCTGGGCCTTGTTAGGACTATGGGAACATTTTAGAAAAATATTTTTGTATTGGGACCCCCTTAACGAGGGGAGATAGTGGGCTAGTATATTCTGAAAAAATGTTTCGAGAAAGAATTAGTGGGGGTCGGTCTTACATATTACCCTTCTGGGAACCGGTCAGGGGCAGTTATGAAACTTCGATCATTCCAATATCACCATACTTAGGGTGCGAAGCCATATGAGCATTTAGAATTCAGCAGCAGCTTTAGGATGGAAACACTGACAATTTCTACGGGCAAGTTTCTGAGTTCTGTACTTTCGGCAACGTCCCAAAACACGCGGCAAAATGAACCGACGTGTTCCATAGCAATAATACTATGACCTTGCATAGACATATAAAAAAGGTCACCACTACTTAGTTTCCCGCGAACGCAGATACGGGACATAGTGGCAGTTATCAAGGAGCACTGCCCATACTAAAAGGCTAGAATTCCTGGATGTCTAGATGAGGAAGAGGAGGAGACAATAACTCATCTCCTATGCATCTGACCTGTACTAGAAAACCCACAACTTCGCACTTTAGGAAGGAAGGTTTTCGTTGGCCTTCTATTACAAACAATTCTGGCACGCCCGCAAACAGGGCCGCATTAGAGACACAAGATACGATATCTGTGGTAAATCCCGCATTTTTAGGTTATACAACCAATATTTGCGAAAATACAGTATGCAAAGTTCGTATTCGTACACCCTCAACCAAAAAACCCACTGAATTGTAATAAATTAAATTAAATTACTTATTTCTTGCGACATTTTGTTTATAAATGTTGTATTTAATAAATCATTTAAATAAAAATATATTTTATTAAGTTTTTTATGAAAAGCAGAATTTACTAATTATAAAAAAAAACAAAATTAATATTAGTAGACATGCAAATTTTTAAAAAATCGGATTAAAAATTGATGCATTTACAAAAGAAAAATGAAGTCTTTTTTATGCTAAAACTATTGTGTAAAGTCGAACGTTGTCGACATCGTGGGACACGCCTCTAGTTATATGTATATTTAATTACAATAGTTTTTCTTTCTTAAAAGTTGAGAGTGTATAAATATTAATTTAGTATACTGTACGTTTTCAATACCTTTTATAAAAAATAGTTTATCTAAAAAGTATCAATTCCACAAATTGCTTTGCCTAAAATGAATCTTCTTCAAACAGTACTTTTCTTTCTTTTTTAAAAGTACCTTGTTCAAAAAGTATTTGTCTACTCTGTAATTCGAAATGAAAATAAATGCTTTCGAATTTACATGCTGTAAGCATACAAATTCAAAAGTATTTGCTTTCGTTTCGAAATGCACAATAGACACCCCCTGTTTTAAATTTTTCTGTTTTTGAGTTTTTTCCTTTTAAAGTGATGTTCCCGTTTCGCATTTTTTACGTGTTGGCGATATTTTTAATCATTTGCTATTATTTTTTTCTTTATTTTTGCTATAATAGTTTTTTGTGTTCTGACGATACCTTTTCCGTATTAATTCATTCATTCATATTCATCAATACACCTAAACAACAAAATAAATATAAAATCATTAAAGCTTCTACTTACTTTTTATCTCATTTTAGATTCCACCATTAAATTTTTTTTTGCAAAACATTAGAATAACAAATTCTGGATAAATTGCAAAAAAAAAAAAAAAATCTCAAAGCCGTTTAATACAGACATAAACTCGAGGTCATTTATTGGCCAGCGAGGTCATCTTTGTGTATTAAAATAAAAGAAAAGTGAAATATTAACGAAATAAATTTCAACTTGGAGGAATAAAACAAAAGGAAATATAAATGCTTCTTTAGGAAGTAAAAGCAAACTGAGACAACTGAATTTATGCATAAACTGCGTTTCAAAAGCAACAGCAACAGCAACAACAACAACGACGAATAAAAAGCCAAAAACGCCACAGCAATTATAAATTTAATTGTTGAGAAAAGCCTAAAAATTTCATTGAACAAAAATCTGTAATTAAAACAAAAGCGAAAAGAGGACAACGTTATTGAAACGTTGCAGAGCGCTACGGAAAACATTCTGTCACACGTTATAAATATTAAGGGGAAGGGGGTCGGTCTGTTAAGATTTTCCAAAGAAATTTGCTTTGTTTCACGCCTACGCAGCATTAATTTTTGTGAACATCAGCAACAAAATTTCTGTTATTGTTGATTACAATTAACAAACTGCAACGGAGAGCAGAGCAAACGACCTCCTCACATTTTTCATCTCCGTGTGCTTTGTTGTGGCCACAAATAGAACGCATTGTATACAAAAATGATCTCGAATAAGAAATCGCACGCAATGAAAATGTTGCAACTGGCTTTGGCCTTAAGTTTGCTGCATGTAGATCCCGACCAGAGACTACGTAATTGGGACTCGCAACTTGAGTTACGAGATGGCGATGGCTGGGAATTGGAAATGTTGCGGGCAGTGCCCATGGTAGAATATCCGTATGCCAATCGCAAGACTATGATGCCCTTAATCGAGGATCTAATACGTTATGATCGACAAAATGATCATCATGAGAATCAGTACAATGTCACGGCGTATTTGCTAAATGTTTCCAATGAAAGTTCCAATCAAACGGCAGCCATGCAAGAAGTGCAATCATTATCTACAGCGAGTGCCAGCTCTGCCTCCTCGGGCGGTAGCGCGGCAACAACAACGACTACAACTTCACTAGATGCCGGTCCGGTTGCAGTAAGTTCCGTTGTAACTGGCCCGGGTGCAACGAATTCAACTTTTTTAACTAACATGCCCTCTTCCGAAATAGAATTGTTCTTGAACTCGGAAAATTTTCAAGATCAACGCTCGGTTTGGGAACAAAATCTGGCAGATCTGAATGATTTCAACGATTTACCCATTATGAATACTCACTATGGCAACTTGCCCCTCAAGGATGGCCAACAAGATAATAATCATCTCTTTGATCTACAGCTGGATGCCTTTCTACCCACTATTCGCAGTTCTGCCTCCTCTACATCGGAAGTAGAAGGCGCTGTAGCTCTCAATGATACGTTTCCCAATCCGGACGACGACGCCGGCATTAAGTTGGAACAATTAGATGATGAAGATGATAAAGCCTTGTTGATGGGTGTTATGGATACTAGAGCAGCTGTAGCAGTTCTCTCAACAGATGAGGCGGCGATTACGGAAGCTGCTATTAAAAAGGAGGAGCCCGAAAACACAACTGAAGAAAGTAGCAGCAATAATTATGTTAATGATAATGCCGTAGACTTAAGTCCCTTCATCAGTTCAGTGGAATTAACTAAAGAGGTAAATGTTTTTGTGTACTTATGTTTAATATATTTTAAAACAAAATGATTTGGTAAATACTCGACTGTAACTTGGGGAGAAATTTTCGCATCGAGAAAAAATTAAACAATTTTACTGAAACAGAGCCACAGCTTTGATAAAATTTATGTGATTAATGAAACCAATTAAACAGTATATTAATGTTTAATAGAAAAATTTTTTAGCACATGATGGTGTGCTTCGCTACGCCCCATCACAATTAATAGCATTTTCTTTACTGATAAAAATGTTCGATATATTCTGCCCTACATAAACTTTTTTTAGGTGTTTGGCGATTTTTCTAGTTTTGGCTTTTTTTTCTTATTCTTGGGATCTTTTTCGGTTTTTTGCGTTTTTTTAGTTTAAAGGTTTTTTAAATTTCGACGATTTTTTCGGTTTTTGGCGATTAATGGATCCGTCCGTAGGGTTCCTTTTCTTTCACCTTTGGTTTAAAAAAAAATGTTGAGTGTTGAGTTCTGGTTTCAACTTTGATATTTGTTGAACTTCTCATTTGTTTAAACGAAAGTTTAAAATAATAACTCTAGTTGTTCTAAGAAGTTTTCGGGTAAAGATTCCCTGACGATCTGCATTAGCAAAAGTGAAATGAGCTTAGGATCTAGCTAAACCCCTAAATAATCAATTTGAATGTATTTTTAATAAAAAAAAATTACTGAATAAGTAGAATAATAATTTGGTGTTATTAGCGCGTTAATTAATGTTAAACTTATTGCGTTTGTGTATGTAATTCTCAATAATATTTTGAGCGATTTTCTATAAACATACGGAGTTGTTTAGCTTTTCTCCAAATTTTATTTTGTTGAAGTTTACTGACGATTATTGCTCACCCACCCACGGCTCTGTCTGATAAATGCGATCAGTCTACATAACTATACGAACGGATCCAAGGCAGATATAGGTGTGTTTGGAGGCGTCTGTCAACAGAGAATGCGATTTAAGCTACAGTATCAATGCAGTGCAATACATTTTGAAATATCAGCCATAAAAAGAGAGCAGCTACCTACAGAGCTGTAATCAAGTCTCTATCGGGTGTCTACATAATATCCAACTTTATGTATTATTACGTTTAAGGTTTTTAAACGTACGAGTTCGTTTGATTGCACACAAATAAAAAAAAATAAATAACACAAGTATTTCTTTATTTATCTACTTCCGTTTATTCTTGACTAACGAACAATTACAACTGTCTTTACTTGATTACTTCTTATCCTTAATATGGACTAAACGTTGTCTTTACTTTCAACGATGTTCACTCCAAACTTATCTGATTCACATTGACTTGCTCTCATACGCGGCACCACTTTTTATACCACAGGAAATGCGTCTAGAATGTTCACACTGCATCATAGGTCTCGTAATTAAATGTGTGCAAACTTAGTAAAGCCAAATAGAAGAACTGCGTTACTGCGTAGAGATAATGCTGCTATGAACCCTTTAGCATCAGTGCTGTCATTCCCAATTGGTAACCAAGTGACCAAACAGTCTTCTTAAACAATATGGAAAATTCGCGTTACAGTTTCTATAAGTTTGTGGATAATGCTATTGAATTTCAGGGTTGCTATCTAATGACTTTTTAAGCTGGTAAAACTGTGTGCAGAGCTGTTTCTACCATGTTGTATACCATATTTATGTACATACATATACATATTGCCCATAAGCACTCATCCATAAATGAAATGTGAAATTTGCGATGCAAGTCGGAATGCGCATAAAAACCTCAAAAACAAAAATTATGCGCATTAACTCCAACAACCATCACACAACCATTTACAGTAAGCGGATCGCCGATTAATACTGTAGAATCATTCTGCCATCTCGGCAGTACCATAACAAATACAGGCGGTTCAGCTGAAGATATACGATCTCGTTTAAATAAAGGCCGTGCAGCTTTCAGTTCACTCGAAAATTTATGGAGATCGACCCAAATTTCGAGGGACCCAAAAATAATAATATTTAATGCGAGCATTAAGTCACTGGTACTATACGGCTGCGAAACATGGAACGCAGCGAGGAAAGAGCTGCTTACATTTCAAGCCTTCATAAATATGTATACATATATATTCATAACAGTATGAATGCCGGATGATGTCCCTAAACGAGATAGCAATGCATTCAAACCTGGAGCTACTCTGGTGCTGATGAACTACTCAGATCCGTAGCTCGAATGCACATTTGTGCATTCCCGTTAAAATGCTGTAAGATCCAAATTGAGCCAGATTTATTTGGGACCGCACAGACCAGCTGGGACAACTCGCGGGCAAATACGCACACTTGCTGCGGTAATTACAGATTTATATATTTATATATTTAAATATACCATATAACGATTTTTGTAGAAGTTGTCATAATGAGGAAGAGGAATAGGCGCCATGAAATAAGGCCCAACAAAACTAAATAATTACTAATTGGGCTTTATTTATTTTTTTTACTTTAGTTCATCTTCAGTTTGGTTTCATTGGACTTTTTTAATTGAGCTTTATTTCATTTTGGTCGTTGTTGGGTGTTTTTTGTCATAAATTTTCTCTTGGGCCTTATTACATTTTTTTTTGGTTTTATTTCATTGGGGCTTATTTCATTGCTTGTTTGGGAGTTATTTCCTTGGGACTTATTTGATTGCGCTAGAACAAGAGACTGTGGAACAACTTCTCTGCATGTATCGCACTTGTTCCTCAAAAGCGTAACAACTCAAAATTCATGAATTTTCAGTAGAGTCCAAAAACTGTTTCTGTTAGTAGTAGTTATTCTAAAAACACAAAGGGAGTCATAACGGTTTTTTTTTTCACGGAAAAGAAGACAAATCAAAGGTAGATTTTTACAGTGGGTAGATATGGCCTCTGTTGTTTGTGTTTTTTGCAAAAAGTGAAAATTTGAAAATTTTGAGTTGTTACGCTTTTGAGGAACAAGTGCGATATGAGAAAAGGGTGATTTCACTGCCCAGTGATATGTCCAAAAAAGTTGTTCAGCTTTACCGTAGCTACAACTTTGCCAAATATTGTTGGCAAAAAATTGGGAGTCCCTGGCAGTTATTATGAAAAAAGTAAAAAAAAAAATTCCATAATTTATGCAAAAATATTAACAATATTTTTTTTTTTGGTAGACTCTTAGCTACATTATTGCTACATACTCGTATATAGTATATAGTTTGGAGCTATCAACAAGTCTGAATTATGTAGCTCTTGACCAAAAAATTGATGACGAGGTCGCATTGATTTTCGAAATCTTTGGAGGCCCATAAAATTGGTCATCAAAATCGGCAAATTGAGTATAGAGTCTTACTACCCTCTGATAGTAAAATCGAAACTATACTGTTAAGTCCGTATGTTTTTCTTTTACCGTTCCACAGTTTAATTAATGTAAAACAATTGTTGGGTATTTTTTACTTCCATTTCTATTTGACTATAAACGAATTCGCATATATATATACATATTCATATATAAATTTATTTTTGTTACTTTTGCAATAAATTATTTTACAGACAGATGGTTCATTCTCTGTTACCATGGCAAGTACTTCTAAGTACTAATCAATAATTATACCAAAATAAACATGATTATATGTATGTAATTCACATTTTAAATTTTGATGTGTATGCCTGCACAAATTTATGTACATGAGATTGTAATTGTGTGTTTGTTTTATTGGGGTATACTCGTACATATTACATTAAATCCAGCATCTAAGCACTAAAGTTAATTTCGTTTTCGATATCGTCACCATTCTAGAAAAATGTACTTTCAATTGAAATCTATAAATGCAACTTCAATCAGTCAATTAGATTTTTTTAATAATCATATTTACTTGCCCTTTTTATGTTTTATAGGGACTTGGAAGAATTTTTTTGCAGCGTGTTGCATATAACTCCCAATTTTGAGGTTGCAAAATGATGCACTCACTGACATTTCTTTTAAAAATTCGAACTTATAATTGAAACGTTTCCTGCAAATAATTTTTACTTTTGTTTATAACTCATAAAAAAGCGAAATCTTCGCATATGAGAGGAATTAGGAATTATACTGATTTTGCAATATTCAGCTTTATTAACAAAAAATTCTTTATTCTAAGAAAAAACATCAAAGGTGAAGTCCAAATGACATTCGTGATGAGACTGATAATGTGTTTTTTTTTTTTTTTAATAACAGAAGTACATCAACCCGGAATTATAAAGTGTCCATTAGACGATCAAATAAAACCATCAATCACATAGTTGTATGCGTGGTGCAGTCGTGTTTATTTTACGCGTTGTCGTCAGTGGTTGATGAGAATAAAATAATTTGGATATACGAGTACATACATACATACATACATATGTATTTATTTGAAGGCTGGTTATTTGATAGTCTGCAACTTTGATTGACGAAAAAATTTCATTTGCTTTGTGATGGATGAAAAAATTTATTTTGCATTTTATGGAAAATTACCATTGATCTTTGTAAAACACCTAACGATCAAAAGTATATAAGCACTTTTATTATTATTTATGTATTATCAATGTCGCACAGCAGAAGGAAAATTAGCGTGTTTTTAATATAATTATTAAAATGGTCCTTTGTTATACTAAGATTTCATAAAAATTTGTTTGTTAACAAAAAATGCACTTGCCGCTAATAAGAAAAATCATCATCCAACGAAGACGAAATTAATATGCTGATTGACGATTTTATTTGAACGTCTCCGAAAAAGCGTCAATTAAACGATTTTATTTCCGATCGAACCGATTTACAAACAGAAGTTTTAGCTAATAGTGCTTAATCCGACTGCAGGTTGCCAAAGATACATATTTTGGGCGACGGCGAAACGAAAATCATCGGATCGTGATTTGAGGTTTGATGTGGCGTTACATCGTCGCTGTTTTCACTAACCGCCCTATAAAAGTAAAAATATTTCAGACGTATCCATTCAAAAAACCTGCTCTCCTGTAAAATTAAAAAAAATAGTTAGGCCATTTGGTTAAAACTGCGACGATGTGTTGTTGTTAGGCCTTTTTGACTTGTGAAAAAAATAATTTTTTGTTTTGAAAATATTTTAAGTAGGTATACCAGTAAACTTTTTTTTCAGTTTTTGGCCATTTCTTAGTTTAGAGCCTTTTCTTAATATTGGCCCTTTTTTAGTTTTGGCGTTTTTCTTGGTTTTTTTTTTAAATTTTTTCGGTTTTTAGCGATTTATTTTAGTTTTAGCGATTCCTTTTAATTTTGGCGCTTTGTTCGTTTAGACGATTTTTTGATATCTTTTTACTTATGGTGATTTCTTTGCATTTTAGCGATTACTCGTATTTAATTTTTGGAAATTTTTTTCATTTAAACGCTTTTTGCATTTTGGCGATTTTTTGTTTAGGCATTTTTTTAATTTTGGGGTTTTTTAGTTTTAGCGTTTTTGAAAAATTCAAGACTTTGCCTCTTACCATTTCCAAGATACGGCAAGTTGTCAAAGTTATATTAACTGATAAATTACCCTTTTTTATTGATTTTGTAAATTTCAGCGTTAATTGGTGTCTATATATCTTGCCATAACCGCCAAAAAGGCTTAAGCGACATAATTTTCGAACTTAATTTTTTGACCAAAATCGATTATTTCCGATTGTAAATTATCGATTTTCGTAAAAAAAAAAACGAGGTAAAAAAATGTGTCGGTTAAGTTTTTTTTGGCCGTTGTGGCTCGATATAATTGTGTGTATATTACATTAGGATTTCAACATGTTTCGTTGCTCGCTTTAGACACCCTGTGACAGACAGCCATTCAGACGGATATTGTAGCGAATACAGGGTTAATTTTCACCTTTGATGTACGCAACCCTAAAAATTGTATTGTATTTTAATTTAGATTTTTTTGTTAGTCTTTTTCATTTAATCTGACGATATGAATGTATGTAAATGTTAACTGATGTTATTAAATGATTTATTTCAAAACTGGATGTTCTTGAGCAAATTAAATCTTTAAAATCTTGTTTTTTTTTGTTGCTACTATTTTTTTTTCGTTGTTTTTTTTTCAAAAATCTATAACAACCATATTTTCGATGTAATAAATTAATTTATTTTTAAAATTTATTGCTAATGACCTCAATTGTCATTGTTTAAAAAGCAATCGAATTAAAACTGCTTAAAATTTTGTTTTCTATTTTAAATTGGTTGCACATTCTTGTTGTTTCTGTCATCTCACTTTTTTGTGTTGCGTTTGTCATAATAATTTTATGGAAAATAAAATGAAAAATAAACATTTTATTTTGATTATTTCTTTGGTTGCAAACAATTTTATTTTTGTTTACATTTTTCTTATCTTCTGCCATACGTTGGTTAAATTAATTGCTTTATATTATTTCTGCGGTATTTTTCTTTCTTCTTATTGTGTTAAACTTTAAGAAATTATTTCTGAAATTTTAAATTAACTGGGAATTATATTATCCATTCTCATTACAGATTCAATTTTAAAATTAATTACAAAACTCCCAGTGAGAAAATAACTGAGAGAGAAATCAATAAGATTCTGTGACCTGGAAGTAGTGCATTATTTTCTTTTATGCAGCCATATTCATTGAATCCAATCATGGGCATGGCCGTGATTTAAATTAAAATTAGTTTTTTTTATGTTTTTCGTAATCAAAGCAGAAAACAAAAAGAGCTGCGTGCTTACAATAATTCCACTAAAATTTTGTTGATAATACCAAAAGTGAATCATATAATGAAATCAGCCAACTTGCTGTCTGTCCCCAGCAAAGCAAGGACTCCTGTAGAAGTCAATAATATTTAAATGTAGCAATAAAGAAAAAGTTCTCAAGTCATATTTTACTGTTTTGCAGGAGAGCACTTCTAAACTTTCAAGTCGATTTCCAGAAATTTCTTTGAATTGGGAAATTCGGTGTTGACTTTTATTTCTTTTAGGAAAATATCGTTCTACACACTATAAATAATAGATTAATTTTTAAATATATCAAAGTTTAAGTTTAATTAAGCTATTCTTCCATAAAAGATTATAAGTCGAATAGAGATTAGCAGCAAGTTATTATGCTATAACTTCCTGAAACATCTCACAAAATAGTTGAAATTTCCGCAGGGGTACTTTTGAATATGAAAACGATGATAATGACACCTCTCATTAATTCAAAATCAGCTTATCTCGAAAAGTAGATATGACGGATCGAAATCGGACAAGGTTGGGGGAGTTTTTATCCCTCGTTTCAGGCAATATCAGTGCGTGTAATACAAGCTGAAATTTAAGCAATAAAAGGGCGGTTAATTGGATAGCTAGCTTAGGTTAGGTTGTCAGGTTGCTGTGAAGCGAAAGTAACTGGGTGTGATCAGTGTTCGAACTCGGGCTCTCGAATACCGTCATTGCTATGTAGTTGACGCACTAACTACTTCAGTCGTCAGCACCCTTTTTGGTTAATTGACTAAAAGAATATATTCACTGTATACAGTGAGTATATTCCAATATTTACAGTTACTAAAGCCGCGATCAAATCTCTTATCAGGAGTATACATATATGCATGTATGTATAACATCTATTCTGGCTTATAAATGCCGAATGTCTCTCAATGAGAAGAGGAAACATAACCTAGACTTAATCTGGGTACCGGGGCATGTCTGAATCAAACAGTTTTTCATTAGTAATTAGTGGTTACGTTTATTTTTACTCATGTGTGGCACATGTCACACCAATGGAAACCCGGCCTTAGGCCGAGTTTACATCTGGCACTGGTAACCACTAATTACTAATGAAAAACTGTTTGATTCAGACATCTATTTATTTATTGATTTAAACTGTTTCCAATCATGTTGGCTTCCATAAAATTATCTGTTAGTTATGTATGAAACTGTTTAACTTAATTAATAAACACGTGTCTGAATCTAACAGTTTTTCATTAGTAATTAGTGGTTACGCTTTTTTTACGCATGTGTGGCACATGGCACACAGATGTAAACCCGGCCTTACTTATTTATTGTATCGTCAGTACAACTCCCAGACATATTTACATATGTCGATATTTAACATTCATTGTCAAATACGAGTAAATCATAATTTCCCAAATTATTTGATAAGATTATTCAATTAAAATAAACGAAATTTAAAACAAAGGCCTCCACATTAGCTACAATAAATGGGCAAAGTCGCTTCAAATTAAAGAAAAATAGTGAGTTAAAAACAAAGACTAAAAAAATTAACATAAACATAACAAAATTAACAAAAGCTCTCAAATATCACACTTTATTTTTTTGTTTGATTTAATTAATTTAATTTATTTGTTTAAGAAAGAGAAAAAGAGCAATTTTTACTCACCTTTTCGAGGGTTAATATGTATGTATGTATGGATGTATTAAAAATGTGCCAGAGTACACAACAAAGTATTATTATTATTTGAGGCATATTATTATTATGATGCTATGTTTCCACTACGAGTTGAATCAAATGCTTCGCTTCCTCTATCATGTTTATGAATCATCCTGTTTACACGGCGCATTCGTGCTTCGTTTTTAATTTTTTATGTATATTCACACATACATACGTATCATAAGCACGTGCGTGTGGTTTGTTTTTATTTGTTTACACACACATACACATACTAGGTTTGTTCAAAACGTATCGCGAATTTTAAATTTTGGCGGGTTACGTATATTAGAATTTTAATTTTTTTGTGGCGTTATGTTGGTACTCATGTCTCTCATGTTCAGTTAATTGTTGACAGCTGCTTTGCTTGCACGTGTTTTGGCTCGTCTTCGATTTTTACCAAGTTAAAAAAGATGGAACAAAGAACCTGTATCAAATTTTGTGTGAAAAACGAAATAAAGTGCGCGGATGCATTCCGAATGTTGGCTGTGGCATACGGAGAAGCTACCTTGGACAGAAGTAACGTTTATCGGTGGTACAAAATGTTCTCAAAAGGCCGAGAAGATGTGAACGACGAAGAGCGTGCCGGACGCCCGACCACTTCAACAACAGACGAAAAAATTGATGAAGTGAAGAAAATGGTATTGGCCAATCGTCGAATCAGCATTAGAGAAGTTGCTGAGGACCTAGACATATCGATTGGCTCGTGCCATTAGATGTTTATCAATGATTTGGGCATGAGACGGGTCGCCGCGAAGTACGTACCAAAACTGCTCAATTTCGACCAAAAACAGCATCGCATGAACATTGCTAATGAGCTGTTGGACTCTGTCCACGACGACCCACATTTGCTCCAGAGGGTCATAACTGGTGACGAATCGTTTGTTTATGGGTATGACGTGGAAACCAAAGCTCAATCATCTCAATGGAAGCTGCCACACGAAAAATCGTAAAAATCGAAGACGAGCCAAAACACGTGCAAGCAAAGCAGCTGTCAACGATTAATTGAACATTCAAAATTGCCGAAATTGTCGGCATAAGTGAGAGACATGAGTAGCAACATAACTCCACAAAAAAATCTAAATTCGAATATACATAACCCGCCAAAATGAAAATTCGCGATACGTTTTGAACAAACCTCGTATACCTATTTTGTTTTGATGGCTAGTTCAGATAAACTGGAGATGAATTGCGATAAAATTTAGAGAAGATACCAATTTTACGTGCTTCGCAAGTAGATTCATATTGAATCTACTGGCTTCGCTCTCAGAATTTTGTATGGCGAAGCAAGTGCTTCGCTTATGATTGGGGTGTGCAGCATGAATAGAGAGCGAAGCACGTATAGTGGAAACATTATTAGAATAAATAAAAAATGATTTCATTATCAGCAAAATCGTAAAAAAATCCGCTCGAGTTTTTTCGCTTTTCTTATATGTATGTATTATGAATTTCCCCCCTTTTTTACCCAATGCAGGAATAAAAAAATCCCCCTGGAAGAAAGTAGATATTAGGAACGAAGTTGAACTTGTTTTTCACTAAAAATACAGGGTTCAAAAAACTATTCGGCATCACATGTATTTCATCTTATAATTAATAATTGGAAATAAAAAAAAATAAATTTTTTTGCTTACTTTCATACTTTAAATTTTAAAATATGCATTTAATGTGTTTAGTTTCCTTCGATATCTAATTTGTTTGTAATGAATTTACTTTAATAAAATGTTTTATATAGGGTGTTTTTTATTGAGGTATAGAACTTTAAGTTGGCATCACTTTTTTAACTGGCGGCCATTTTGTCAGCTGTCAAGTGATTAATATTTAGTTTGGTTTGCCATTTCATCATGAACAGGTTGACAAAAGAACAACGCTTGCAAATCGTGCAAATTTATTTCGAAAATAATGGTTCAGTTCGCGAAGTTTACCGCAAGCTCCGTCCATTTTATGGTCGACATAATCGTCCATCAGAGCAATTAATTCGGTTAACCATGGATTGGCCACTAAGATCGTGTGATTTGACACCATTGGATTATTTTCTTTGGGGATATGTGAAGTCGCTCGTCTACGCCAACAAACTAGAAACGTTAAGGGACTTGGAAGCCAACATTCGTGGCGTTATTGCCAACATACGGCCCCATATGCTCGAAAAAGTGGTTGAAAATTGGACCTGTAGAATTGGCTTTATTCGACGCCAGCCGCGGCGGCCACATGCCCGAAATCATATTTAAACGTTAATGGCATAAAATTATCCTTCCAATAAAGCCAAATTGATGGACATTAAAACGATTTTCTTGTGTTTTATTTCAATTCGAAGTTCTATACCTCTAAAAAAACACCCTATATAAATTTTCTGAAAATCTTCATTTCAAAATTTTTTATTCATAAATAAATAATACTAGATATGAAGGGCTTATTGTAAAAACACGATAAGCCACACGATTTCAGAAAGTGGTTTTATCAGTTCATTCAATTACTTTACAGCATCGGAACGTCCTCTTAAAATATTGTACCTATATTCCGTTTAATTTCCGCCTTAGCCGCAAGTGTCACTTTTTACATTTTGATTTTATTCAGAATTATTTGTCCCAAAAACTCGATAAGCCACAGCAATTACAAAGGCAGTATTACAAAACGATGGATTCTGATGAAGATAGCAGTGGAAGTGATTATTTTGTTGAAGATAGTGATGACAGCCTGAAAGACAAAGAGTTTTTGCCAACAGATGAAGTAATTTCAGAAACCAGCGAAGTATGATTTATTGAAACTGAATCACAGCTTATAGAAATTATTTGATGTAATAAATAGAAAAAATAATAAATTTTAAACTGCAAAAACACGATGTGCCACTTTATTTCAACCAAAATAACAAAAGTTTTGATATTAAAAAAAAAAAAAAAAATTTGAATAAATTTCATGCAATAACTGGATAAGCCACAACTTTTTGCGATTTTAGCGATTTCCGAAGATTTCTTGGTGTACAGCGACGGGTATGTGATAGTAGTCTTCCTTAAGCACTAAATAAAAGTATGTGTATCATGATTTCATCAAATCTCTATTTTATGCATTTATTTTAAACTTCAAAGGCGATTTTTGCAATAAGCCCTTCATATCTGCTTGCACATGACGAACAGTTTTTTAGGCCACTGTATGTACATCCATATGCACATACATATGCATGGATGTATTCATTTACATGTAATTTTCTATTTTTAAGCAATTACTTTGTACAAGATCAACCGCCTAATTATACGTATGTAAATAAAAAATTACGTGTTAACTAAGATCATTGTACGGTTTTGTTTTGAATTAAATACGGCATTGCTTTTTGAAGCACAAGATTTGGTAAATGTTAAACCAAGAAAAATCATACCAAAAAAGAGTTGTAAATGGATGTCCAATGTTATATAAGGGGTGTTTTTTTAGAGGTATAGAACTTCGAATTGAAATAAAGCACAAGAAAATCGTTTTAATGTCCATCAATTTGGCTTTATTGGAAGGATAATTTTATGCCATTAACGTTTAAATATGATTTCGGGCATGTGGTCGCCGCGGCTGGCTCGAATAAAGCCAATTCTACAGGTCCAATTTTCAACCACTTTTTCGAGCATATGGGGCCGTATGTTGGCAATAACGCCACGAATGTTGGCTTCCAAGTCCCCTAACGTTTCTGGTTTGTTGGCGTAGACGAGCGACTTCAGCGGATGCGTATTATCACATAGAGTAAACGTAGTGCGAAAACGATCCATGGTTAACCGAATTAATTGCTCTGTCGACCATAAAATGGACGGAGCTTGCGGTAAACTTCGCGAACTGAACCATTATTTTCGAAATAAATTTGCACGATTTGCAAGCGTTGTTCTTTTGTCAACCTGTTCATGATGAAATGGCAAACCAAACTAAATATTAATCACTTGACAGCTGACAAAATGGCCGCCAGTTAAAAAAGTGATGCCAACTTAAAGTTCTATACCTCAATAAAAAACACCCTTTACATGGTAGATATGTATGTATGCATGTAAATACATATGTACGTATGAAAGTGGTATGTAGATACATATATAGTATGTGTGTATAGTTTTTTTCTGTAGTGAAAGCCATATTTTTAACAAAACAAGTATGTATATACACACAAAGTAAATACACAAACATAAAATAATTTTTCAAAACTTTGCTTAATCTGTTAGAAAACATAATAAGGGAAGTATTCAATAGCGAGGTCATAATATTTGCCGAAATTTTTGAAGTTTTTATAAAAATTAATTTAATTTTTATAAGCTAAAAATTAAAAAATATTTTTTTTATTTAAAGTAAACTAACCAACTAAATATCTACAAATGTAATTTCAAATAGAAACTGAGTGTTCGAATATGACAATAACGAAAATATTCTTAATTTATTGACCATATCAGGGTTTTCAGCAGCGATGCCAACTTAGTGCTTTTGGCACTATTTTTGGTGTTTCTGGATGCCTAAAAAGGCAAAATATTTAGCTTTTAAAATATTACGTTAGTGCTTCTAACAAGTTTTGATGTAAAGTCTAGTAATTATTTTTGCAAGTATAGAATATACAATCTGTTTCGTCTACATTCTTTAATTTAGTACATTTTCTTTAATTTCTAGTTGTCAAACAACACGTATACATAAATCATTATAATTATATATACATACATATCTGTGGCAATAAATAATAATGGCTTAAGCTGACATATGTAAGTGCTTTTTATATTTTATTACATATTCTTATTCTCTTCTTCAAGATCTATCACTCAGCTAAATTTCAATTATAAAATGTTATCATTAATAACATAAATTAAAATATTGAAAACCCCCGATATATCTAGAAAAATGGACCGATTTTCTGAAAATATAGCTAAGAACCCTCTCGCTCAAGTCACCTTTCAAACAGGAAAAAACTAAATCAAAATCCGGCCAGCCGTTTGGTCTGGAAATGGAAACGTTTTATGTAAAAACTAAACACAAGAAAAAAACAAACCCCTTAATATCTCAAAACAAGAAATTTCGACTCAAGCCATTATCATTTATTGCCACAGATATATATGTACATAGATACATACATACATACATACATAGGTTAGGTTAGGTTAGCAGGCTGCTGGTAAGGAAAGGTGAAATTTAGAGTCCAGCTCACTTGGGTCCAATACAATGATCCCTTTGTGTTACCTGTTAGTTGAAGAGAAGATAGTCAGAGAGGGTGATAGGGAAGGGATAGTGATAGAGAAGACAAGTGGTGAGGAAGATGGAGGAAAGCTTCATTCTTTTACAACTCTGCTTTTTTTCACGCTTTTTTTTTTGATAATGCAGTGTTGCAGCGCCTTCTGGTGTTAAATGAGGCGTATGAAATTTTGAAGCTGTGTTTAGTAGCTATTTTATTAGTTATTTTACTTCGCCAATGATTCTGCTACACAACGAAGGAGGGCGCTCTGATGTTACATTAGGATTAGTATCTGATGATGCCGGTGTAGTTTTTAGTGACCAGTGCCTTATGCCTGCATCACTACAACTTTTCCCACAACAACTGATACAAAGGACACTAATGCACATCAGAAAAATGCGTGGTGTTATTATTTTTAATGACTGTCGGAGACCGGGCTCGAACCCAGGACCTTAGGTTTTGTAGTCAACGTGCTAACTACTTCAGCCAACGCCACCCACGTGTCTGAATCAAACAGTTTTTCATTAGTAATTAGTGGTTACGCTTTTTTACGCATGTGTGGCACATGGCACACAGATGTAAACCCGGCCTTACTTATTTATTGTATCGTCAGTACAACTCCCAGACATATTTATGTCGATATTTAACATTCATTGTCAAATACGAGTAAATCATAATTTCCCAAATTATTTGATAAGATTATTCAATTAAAATAAACGAAATTTAAAACAAAGGCCTCCACATTAGCCACAATAAATGGGCAAAGTCGCTTCAAATTAAAGAAAAATAGTGAGTTAAAAACAAAGACTGAAAAAATTTACATAAAGATAACAAAATTAACAAAAGCTCTCAAATATAACACTTTATTTTTTTGTTTGATTTAATTAATTTAATTTATTTGTTTAAGAAAGAGAAAAAGAGCAATTTTTACTCACCTTTTCGAGGGTTAATATGTATGTATGTATGGATGTATTAAAAATGTGCCAGAGTACACAACAAAGTATTATTATTATTTGAGGCATATTATTATTATGATGCTATGTTTCCACTACGAGTTGAATCAAATGCTTCGCTTCCTCTATCATGTTTATGAATCATCCTGTTTACACGGCGCATTCGTGCTTCGTTTTTAATTTTTTATGTATATTCACACATACATACGTATCATAAGCACGTGCGTGTGGTTTGTTTTTATTTGTTTACACACACATACACATACTAGGTTTGTTCAAAACGTATCGCGAATTTTAATTTTTGGCGGGTTACGTATATTAGAATTTTAATTTTTTTGTGGCGTTATGTTGGTACTCATGTCTCTCATGTTCAGTTAATTGTTGACAGCTGCTTTGCTTGCACGTGTTTTGGCTCGTCTTCGATTTTTACCAAGTTAAAAAAGATGGAACAAAGAACCTGTATCAAATTTTGTGTGAAAAACGAAATAAAGTGCGCGGATGCATTCCGAATGTTGGCTGTGGCATACGGAGAAGCTACCTTGGACAGAAGTAACGTTTATCGGTGGTACAAAATGTTCTCAAAAGGCCGAGAAGATGTGAACGACGAAGAGCGTGCCGGACGCCCGACCACTTCAACAACAGACGAAAAAATTGATGAAGTGAAGAAAATGGTATTGGCCAATCGTCGAATCAGCATTAGAGAAGTTGCTGAGGACCTAGACATATCGATTGGCTCGTGCCATTAGATGTTTATCAATGATTTGGGCATGAGACGGGTCGCCGCGAAGTACGTACCAAAACTGCTCAATTTCGACCAAAAACAGCATCGCATGAACATTGCTAATGAGCTGTTGGACTCTGTCCACGACGACCCACATTTGCTCCAGAGGGTCATAACTGGTGACGAATCGTTTGTTTATGGTTATGACGTGGAAACCAAAGCTCAATCATCTCAATGGAAGCTGCCACACGAAAAATCGTAAAAATCGAAGACGAGCCAAAACACGTGCAAGCAACGCAGCTGTCAACGATTAATTGAACATTCAAAATTGCCGAAATTGTCGGCATAAGTGAGAGACATGAGTAGCAACATAACTCCACAAAAAAATCTAAATTCGAATATACATAACCCGCCAAAATGAAAATTCGCGATACGTTTTGAACAAACCTCGTATACCTATTTTGTTTTGATGGCTAGTTCAGATAAACTGGAGATGAATTGCGATAAAATTTAGAGAAGATACCAATTTTACGTGCTTCGCAAGTAGATTCATATTGAATCTACTGGCTTCGCTCTCAGAATTTTGTATGGCGAAGCAAGTGCTTCGCTTATGATTGGGGTGTGCAGCATGAATAGAGAGCGAAGCACGTATAGTGGAAACATTATTAGAATAAATAAAAAATGATTTCATTATCAGCAAAATCGTAAAAAAATCCGCTCGAGTTTTTTCGCTTTTCTTATATGTATGTATTATGAATTTCCCCCCTTTTTTACCCAATGCAGGAATAAAAAAATCCCCCTGGAAGAAAGTAGATATTAGGAACGAAGTTGAACTTGTTTTTCACTAAAAATACAGGGTTCAAAAAACTATTCGGCATCACATGTATTTCATCTTATAATTAATAATTGGAAATAAAAAAAAATAAATTTTTTTGCTTACTTTCATACTTTAAATTTTAAAATATGCATTTAATGTGTTTAGTTTCCTTCGATATCTAATTTGTTTGTAATGAATTTACTTTAATAAAATGTTTTATATAGGGTGTTTTTTATTGAGGTATAGAACTTTAAGTTGGCATCACTTTTTTAACTGGCGGCCATTTTGTCAGCTGTCAAGTGATTAATATTTAGTTTGGTTTGCCATTTCATCATGAACAGGTTGACAAAAGAACAACGCTTGCAAATCGTGCAAATTTATTTCGAAAATAATGGTTCAGTTCGCGAAGTTTACCGCAAGCTCCGTCCATTTTATGGTCGACATAATCGTCCATCAGAGCAATTAATTCGGTTAACCATGGATTGGCCACTAAGATCGTGTGATTTGACACCATTGGATTATTTTCTTTGGGGATATGTGAAGTCGCTCGTCTACGCCAACAAACTAGAAACGTTAAGGGACTTGGAAGCCAACATTCGTGGCGTTATTGCCAACATACGGCCCCATATGCTCGAAAAAGTGGTTGAAAATTGGACCTGTAGAATTGGCTTTATTCGACGCCAGCCGCGGCGGCCACATGCCCGAAATCATATTTAAACGTTGTTTCTGTCATCTCACTTTTTTGTGTTGCGTTTGTCATAATAATTTTATGGAAAATAAAATGAAAAATAAACATTTTATTTTGATTATTTCTTTGGTTACAAACAATTTTATTTTTGTTTATATTTTTCTTATCTTCTGCCATACTTTGGTTAAATTAATTGCTTTATATTATTTCTGCGGTATTTTTCTTTCTTCTTATTGTGTTAAACTTTAAGAAATTATTTCTGAAATTTTAAATTAACTGGGAATTATATTATCCATTCTCATTACAGATTCAATTTTAAAATTAATTACAAAACTCCCAGTGAGAAAATAACTTAGAGAGAAATCAATGAGATTCTGTGACCTGGAAATAGTGCATTATTTTCTTTTATACAGCCATATTCATTGAATCCAATCATGGGCATGGCCATGATTTAAATTAAAATTAATTTTTTTTTTATGTTTTTCGTAATCAAAGCAGAAAACAAAAAGAGCTGCGTGGCTACAATAATTCCACTAAAATTTTGTTGATAATACCAAAAGTGAATCATATAATGAAATCAGCCAACTTGCTGTCTGTCCCCAGCAAAGCAAGGACTCCTGTAGAAGTCAATAATATTTAAATGTAGCAATAAAGAAAAAGTTCTCAAGTCATATTTTACTGTTTTGCAGGAGAGCACTTCTAAACTTTCAAGTCGAATTCCAGAAATTTCTTTGAATTGGGAAATTCGGTGTTGACTTTTATTTCTTTTAGGAAAATATCGTTCTATACACTATAAATAATAGATTAATTTTTAAATATATCAAAGTTTAAGTTTAATTAAGCTATTCTTCCATAAAAGATTATAAGTCGAATAGAGATTAGCAGCAAGTTATTATGCTATAACTTCCTGAAACATCTCACAAAATAGTTGAAATTTCCGCAGGGGTACTTTTGAATATGAAAACGATGATAATGACACCCCTCATTAATTCAAAATCAGCTTATCTCGAAAAGTAGATATGAGGGATCGAAATCGGACAAGGTTGGGGGAGTTTTTATCCCTCGTTTCAGGCAATATCAGTGCGTGTAATACAAGCTGAAATTTAAGCAATAAAAGGGCGGTTAATTGGATAGCTAGCTTAGGTTAGGTTGTCAGGTTGCTGTGAAGCGAAAGTAACTGGGTGTGATCAGTGTTCGAACTCGGGCTCTCGAATACCGTCATTGCTATGTAGTTGACACACTAACTACTTCAGTCGTCAGCACCCTTTTTGGTTAATTGACTAAAGGAATATATTCACTGTATACAGTGAGTATATTCCAATATTTACAGTTACTAAAGCCGCGATCAAATCTCTTATCAGGAGTATACATATATGCATGTATGTATAACATCTATTCTGGCTTATAAATGCCGAATGTCTCTCAATGAGAAGAGGAAACATAACCTAGACTTAATCTGGGTACCGGGGCATGTCTGAATCAAACAGTTTTTCATTAGTAATTAGTGGTTACGTTTATTTTTACTCATGTGTGGCACATGTCACACCAATGGAAACCCGACCTTAGGCTGAGTTTACATCTGGCACTGGTAACCACTAATTACTAATGAAAAACTGTTTCATTCAGACATCTATTTATTTATTGATTTAAACTGTTTCCAATCATGTTGGCTTCCATAAAATTATCTGTTAGGTTAGGTTAGGTTAGCAGGCTGCTGGTAAGGAAAGGTGAAATTTAGAGTCCAGCTCACTTGGGTCCAATACAATGATCCCTTTGTGTTACCTGTTAGTTGAAGAGAAGATAGTCAGAGAGGGTGATAGGGAAGTGATAGTGATAGAGAAGACAAGTGGTGAAGGAAGATGGAGGAAAGCTTCATTCTTTTACAACTCTGCTTTTTTTTTTGCACGCTTTTTTGATAATGCAGTGTTGCAGCGCCTTCTGGTGTTAAATGAGGCTTATTAAATTTTGAAGCTGTGTTTAGTAGCTATTTTATTAGTTATTTTACTTCGCCAATGATTCTGCTACACAACGAAGGAGGGCGCTCTGATGTTACATTAGGATTAGTATCTGATGATGCGCGGGTGTAGTTTTTAGTGACCAGTCCTTATGCCTGCATCACTACAACTTTTCCCACAACAACTGATACAAAGGACACTAATGCACATCAGAAAAATGCGTGGTGTTATTATTTTTAATGACTGTCGGAGACCGGGCTCGAACCCAGGATCTTAGGTTTTGTAGTCAACGTGCTAACTACTTCAGCCAACGCCACCCTCATACATACATATGTACATACTTGTGTGCTGTTTGACAGTTCAATAATGAATTTGTGTAAGTCCAAAATCAGAATCCGATTATCATTGAACTCTGTCAATTATATTCTCCATATTAAACACGGACTTCACCGCCACAATTCGTGCTGCAATATTTATGTATATACATATACATATACTAGTATTTTACCTTCTAGTGTATGCAGAAATATTTCGTTCTATGAAACACAAAAAATTAAAATACCACCTAACAACATGTTTATGGGCAGATATTTACATACATATGTATCTACGAGTATGTATGTACATATGTAACATACATATACATATCTACATATATTTATATACATACGTACATACATATGTAAATTTATTTTTTAAGCACCATGTGCTCCATATGTGCGTAAACATATTTACGTAAATGTAAATTTATAGTTCTCAAATAAAGTACTATTTATCTATTTGTACTTCCTTTTGTATTTTCGCTTAAATTAAGAAAAAAAGGCATGTTGCTTTTTTGTTAATTTTTTTCAAAAAAAATTACGCTTTTTGTGGTTCTTTGACTTGCATGCATCACTGGTTGTCGGATACGGCGATTTCTCGCCAAATATGGCAATTTCCCGCTAAATGTGGCGATTTTGAAAGTTGTATAGAATCCTAATTTTGGTACGCTAGACGTAGCGTTTTTTGCAGTCCTTTTTATTCCATACATTTTCGCGCAAAAAAGTTTGCAAAAAAAAGTGTATGTACTCCCCAGTCGTAATTACTTACAATTTGACTGAACAACCCATTATTTTTGTTTGAGAAGTATGCGGTACCCTACACTTTTCGCCTACAAATATAAAAATTTTAATAGATTACTGATTGCCTAAAAGTATTCAAAATTTAATGGGTTATTTTTTGTTTACAAATATGCAAAAAAAAATTTGATTACTTTTTGCCTAAAATTATTCAAAAGTTTGTTGGCTATTTTTTCTAATGAAAATAAATATTATTTTATAATAAAATTATAAAACCTTTTTTGGGATTGTTAAAAGTTATAATTTTACAAAAAAAGTATGTGGATATATATATTGAAGTATAAGCGAAAATAACTAAATTTTGTAATAAAAATTATAGTAACCCAAAGTTATTTTATTGTTTTCGAAGATCATTATTAACTGGAAAGTACTACAATAAGTACTTTCACGTGATGAAATAAATAATTTGTTATTTTATTAATTACAGGACAGTCATTATCATACGCATAAAATAATTAGATAAATAAGTACAGCTCATTACTTTGCAAGCCATTAAAAGAGTACTACCCATTACAAAATCTTGGACATTTTTTGCTGGGAATAACGTAATAATTTTCTTACAAATATGTTATTGTTATCCTCAGATGCAGAAAAAAATAAAGCAAAAAAAAGTTTATTATTTTAGAAATAATTAAAAATTATTATAATGGAAAACCAGTGGTAATTACATACATATATAAATAATATAATTATACTATAAAGGTATCTTTATTAACCACAAAAATAGTTGGTCAGCATACAAAAATCTCAAAGTTGAAGCAGCTGAAGGTTCGGGTACAACTTCTGAAAGCGAATCCGAAGATTTATCTCGGAATTGCCTGCGAGAAACCTGCTCCTCCTCTACATTCTCTAACAAAAATTTAGCTGCAGCGGACAGAAACATTTTGTTGCAATATTAAATCAAATAGTTTTTTTTTTCATACTACTTAAAGCACGGACGCAAACCAACACTGTGATATTTATGTATGTATGTCTATGAAAACAAAATAATATTTTAAAAAAGTTGTTTTTGTATTTCATACCTGTCATCATTTTCAGAATTTCTACAAAAAAAAATAAGTAAAACAAATTTTCAAAATGTTGTTTCTGTTTTCCTGTAAATATCACTATTGTGTGGTGATTAAGGCAACTATGTACGTATGTATGTAGGTAATAAAAATATATTTTTTTTAATATTTAAAATATTTTTAACTAAACTGAAGCGTTGTTCTTGTGTTTACTGCTTTGTTGTCATATGTGGCAAGCTAAATTATAACAGTGCTGCATTTTTATGGCTTGATTGAAATGTTTTACCGATTTTTATTAAAAAAAACTCGAAAATCCAAAATTATATTGTTTCTAATTCTGCTCAGATTAAAGGCAGGGGCACAATGATATCATTATCAGTCATATGTTAAACATCGTCTTTTTCATCCGATATTAACGCAACGACGGAGAAGGTTGGCACAATGACGGAAGCATTTGAATAGCTTCAATAGGTTGGTTCTCCATTTAATTCATTAAATTCAACTTTTTTCTGCTGCCGCAAAACACAAAAACCTAAATCTGAACATACAAAAATAACCAACCAATATCTGTCAAACTACTCAACGTACTCAAAAAGTTAAAAGTTGACCAATTTTTGTACTTTGCGTTGACGGACACGTACTGAATGTAACAGACCTCATAAGAAACCATGTGTTTCAACTTATCTGTCAGTTGAAAAAGGCGAAATTTAACGTATGACGGATTCATTGTGCCCCGGCCTTAATACATGCATACTTACCAGAGAGTTGCAACAAATATGATCGAGCCAAGCCATTTTACTCACTAGACACTTTTTTCACATTCTAGTATCATTGGTCAATCAAAAAACTTGGTAACAATTTCATACGAGTCGAGTTGGGAACTCCCCAAGAGAAATTGTGGTGAAATATTAAAAAAAAAACATATACATACATATGTATGACTCGAGTTGTTTGGAACACGTGTCCACAACAGCTTAATCAGATGAAACTAGAACGCCTTCTAATTAAGTTTTTGCCATCTGACTGTTGCTGAAGTAATGTTTCATAAGTTTCATATAAAAAAAAACATTTCGTTACCTTAATATAAAAAGACCCTAACTCATTACTGTTTTGAATTCAAGTTTTTTGTATATTTCGATAGAAGAACATCTAACGTATCGAAAAATGGGTATAACTTTTAGCATTTTTTTTTTGTTGCAAATATACCTCAAGGTGAAATCGTGTACACCAAACTATGCAAAATTAAACACTCGACTTTTGAGAAAATGAGAAAATTTTATGAACTCCATTAGATCAGGGAGGGTAACATTTTCCCAAAAGTCGAACGGCTATGTAGGATAGTAAGTACCAACTTAAAAAGCATTAAAATAACAATCGTTTTCATTTTATTAGCAAGTTGGGCGTTGTTCACTATTTAGAGAGTTCATACAAAAAAAAAACTTGTTCACATATTTACATTACCGCGAGTTCACTGCAACATTTTTGTTTTGCTATTTGCGTTGCCCGAGTTTCAGTGTGACTGGGTGTAGGTATTTCTTTTTGTATTTTTTGCTACTTGCTATTTAGTAAAATTTTGTTAATGTCGTTATTAAGCATTTTATTGCCTATTAAAAAGTTAGTCAATATACATCCTATACATATGTACTTACATACATAAATACAGTCAAACTTCCATAACTCGAACTTTTCTAACTCGAATTTTCTCCTTACTGAATGAGAACTTAGTGTACAAGTTTTTTTTTTTTGCTCTTTAAAATAGTCTTATTTTTTTTAGCATTAAAATAAATTTGTTAATAAAATGAAAGATTTTCATAGAAAGCTGATTCATTTGCCTTCAAATTGCTTTTGGTTTGATCTTAAAATCTTTCAAAGCAACAGAGATACTTTGATTAGAAGAGCAGAGCGTTTGCTGTACAAGTATTTTCTTTGCTTACTGTATACCTAGTATCTGTACTGAAAAAATAGAAAAAAGGTCACTAATTTCGGAGTATTTTATTTCGTTGTAGTTTGATTATTGCATATAGTGCCTGTTTTTTTTTATCTTGTAATTCGAAGTTTTTTTTTGGAATAATGGTGATTCGAGTTTAAGAAGTTCTACTGTATTTGCAAAAATAATTGTAACGCGGTATTAAAAATCGTTGATGCAATTTTACCAGTGCGTTGCCCGGCTTTTGATGTGAGCCACTGTATGTATGTACATGAAAACAAAATCACATTGAATTTGTGCTTTGTCATTGCTAAATGACTTAATACAAATCTGTAATAAATCCATTTACAAACATACATACATATTTACACATATGTATGTAAGTAAGTTCAAATGTTCATGTGTACATGCATATGAATGTACATATGTAAATACTTACACACACTTACATGTGAGCTTTTAACTTGAAAATCATCATTTTGGGTCAAAAATACACTCAATTACTAAGGCCACGTATCAAATGTAAACAAACAACTTGATAATCCACCATGGAATTAAAAAAATAGTCCTAAATTCACCACAGATATTAAAACATGTTTTTTACCGGCCGCCTATTATTATGACAGCCCAAAACAAAACTTGACGTTTTTCTTTTGCATTATTTTGACACTTGCAACAGTGAAGAAATAAGTGTAATGAAAGAGTAGTAAGAAAAAGGTAAAAGAAAATAATTGAGCTTTTAACCACTTTTAGCAGAAATATGTTGAAATAATTGTTTTCTCTTAGAGGCTTTCAAAATGTTGCGAAACACAAGCTTCACATCTTAAATGCTTACAAGATGTATCTATCCAGCAAATACACAAACCTTTGGTAAATAGTTTGAATTGCTTGACGTTAGATGTCGCTTTGATATTTTTGTTGCTTTAAAATTTTGTTATCTGCAAAGCACATTCATAATAGTTATTTATTTTTTGAAAATTATGTTTTCGGTAAATAAATTTTGTTTTCAATCTGACAGTGCGTATATTCCAGATTAAAATATTTATTTCAGCTTTAATCTAATCACTGCACAGAGAAAACAGATTCGTTGAGATAACCGAATTTGTAGATTTGATCGCTTCCAACAACTAACTCGCAATTCCGTTGTGCTTTTGTAAGAGCCATTTTTTTTTAACAGAACAACAGAAATTAGAAATTTTTAATTGTGAGTATAGAAATAATTAATTGATACAAGCAAAATTCAAACATAATTAGTATTCATAAAGTAATCATTGGTAAGCACATCTCATACATAAAAACAATTTATGCAGAATAAAAAAGGGTCAGTACATTATTACATAGTGTGCATGAATGGAACTATTTTTGAATACATACATATGTATAATATTTAATAAGTGTGTATGTGTTTCCTAATTTTGCGACACATGTGTCATTCCTTAAAAAAAATTTGTTGCCATTTTCAAATGTTTGCAATACCGTTCACATTGGCGGTATTCGGTGTCTGATGCAAATGGTCCTGCGCACGGTGGTTCAGAATCAATTTTCATTGGCCAAAACCAAAATTTTTTTCTTGTAATAGATTCTTCAAGTTTTTATACCATCTTTCTGATCAAAATATTTGCAGTAGTGGCCGTGGCATGCTGCTAAAAACAATTAATTTATGTTAATTGAAAAAAAATTGTCAAATTTGATCTGAAATAAATTGCGATTCCTCGAAAACTATCGATAACCGGCTGTCGGGTGAACTGTTGTTTTTAATAAATAGTATGTACAGTCTGTAGTTATGAAATAAATTTTAAACCCCCCATATTTTCGTAAAATTTAAAGTTTAGTAGTGTACAACTTTTGAAGATCATCCAGACAAAGATGAAATTGTCTTATTTAAGCCCATTAAGCACCCGCCACGACTCGCCTGTAGATAACTTTTTTTATTTTAATGAAAATACTCAAAACGTATAAAATTTTTATTTTTTTTGTATTTTATATTTGTACACGCATAACTGCGTCATTTGTAAACCGATTTTAAAAATATTTTTTTTTTGTCTGAAAGGGTTAGTCTGCGTTTTGAGGTTTTAATTTTTTTTTCGAAATTCGGAGGGGGAAAGTTTCTCCCCTTATGCATAACTCTGTGATTTGTAAACCGATTTTCAAAATTCTTTTTTTGTTTTTTTTTTTGAAAGTTTGTCCGCATTTGGGTCCCATAATTTTTTTTGCGAAATTTGGACGGGGGAAATTTGCTCCCCTAATGCATAACTGTCAGGCATAACTGTAAGGCGATTTGCAAAATGTATTTTTTGTTCGAATGTTTGTCCGCATTTGAGTCCCATATTTTTTTTCGGAAATCGGACCGGGGATACTTTCTCCCCCAAGGCATAATTAATACATTTGTCAACCGATTTTTTTTTTTTTTGAAGAAAATTAGGGCAATTATAAATAAAATTCCGCGAGAAATTTTTCCCAGGGAACAATTCCAACTAATCAAAAAGAGAGAAATTTCTCGCGGAATTTTATTCATAATTGCCCTGAATATGTGAGCATTTCCGAATATTTTTTTGAAGGGTTTACTTGCAGTTTGGTCCCAGAAATTTGTTTGCAATATGTTTTATAAGATCTAGAAACTATTTATGACTGAAAAAGTATTGAATTTTCACAAACCCACTTTGTTGTTTTTATAAAGATGATTTAATTTTCATTGTGAGGCCTTTAAAAATAAAAAATAAAATGTAATGTAAGTTTAACTTTAACCTTAAATTTCTCAAGAACCATTATACAGATTCTAATAAAACCTAATTTGCATAAAAGCTTAAGATGTTATCTATGCATTATTATCATTAGTTCAAAAGTTATAGAGTTTTGGCCGATGAAAAGCGATTCTGAACTACTTTGCTGCATAAGTGTAATTGCAAAATATCGTAACTTTGCTTTGCATTGTGTGTGTGTTTCGTTGTTAAGAACATTTGGTTCTTCTTTTAGCAACACTTTTTCTAATTTTGTGAATACAATGTTCTCATATTGACAACAATCGTTCTTATTTTTTATTTTTGTTGTTGTTTATTTGACAACGGATCTGTTTTGCGTTTCTTTATTTGCCAAATTTCTCTCTCGATTCGAGAACATTGGCGTTTTTTATCTTTTTCGTTCTCAAATTGACAAAATTGTAAAATTTGTTTTTGTTTTGAATGTAAGTCCTAGTTTACACTATGCTATGATGGAGAGAGAGACGAGGGGAACTGAAACGTTTATTTTCCCCTCGTCTCTCTCTCCTAACAAACTAATCAGCTTAGCAATAAGACTTGCATAGTGTAAACTAGGTCTAAGTGTGCGACAAGACGAAATTAGTCGACATTGACAAACTGGCCCTAAATATTTCTTAAAAGCTAAAAACATTTAAATGGCAATATTTATTTTCGCTAACAACAAACAACTATAAAACCATCTTACAAGATTTGTTTTACTACAAGAAGAAAAAAAGAAAATCATATTTGTGAAATATTTATGTAATTAAGCTTTAATTTCTTAAGTGAATTTTTAATACAAGCAAATAATATTAAAAAAAAACGCCTCTTCAAACATTAAGATGACTTGTGACTACCAAATTTTTTTTTCTTTTTAAAAGAAATAAATTCCTATAATTTGTGCGCAATTCAGTAGCCATGCAGGCAGGCTGTCATCATACCGCCATTATTTTGAAGTTACAATATAGACACCTATTCCCCGATTTACACGCAAGTGCGTTCCACAGAAAATGTAAATCTCGTTAGCTGCAGTTTAAAGTTGTTATTGGACTTAAAATTAAAATTTCCGTGTGTTAACCGGGACTTGCTACGCTTTTTTAGAGAGCGGCTCTCTAATGGGAACTCCTATTTTAATAATAATGTCTACGGTTTTGTGTCGCTTCAACTCCAGCACTCGGTGCTTGTCTTTCTATTGAAAAAAAATCGTTCTTTTGTAAATTTATTATGTACGAGTATTTGTAATTGCGAAATAGAAGTGGTTTTTTTAGTTCTCCACCACAAAACCAAAGCAAAGCCTTTTTTGTGGTCATCTCTTAGAAAATGCAATTTAAGTTTCATATTTTATTTTTGCTTTAATTTTGCAATAAAATTTAAATTGTACTCTCAGGTGTTTTTATGTGTTCTTGTGTTTGCAATGTCATTGCATTAATATCTACTTACACGCAACATTTTTATTAAACATATTCAAGACTACTTATTGTATGTACCTCGACGACAACGTCAGCAGTTGCATTTAATGGCCAAATAGCGATGCCACCTGTTTATACATATTTTAATCCACTATTTATTGCAAGCAAACTTAACCGGAAGTTGTTCCCAACACTTTAGTATAATTTAATCAATTTTCAAAACAATTTACAATTATAGAGGCAGAATTGACAATTGATGAGTGCATAAAAGAAAGCAAAACACTATAATTATTTTACAAATGTGAGCAAATTGCAACATTTGTTGTTTTTTTGTTTTTATTTGTTTTGAAGTTGGGAAACAACACACAACTTCTTTAAGTTTAAACTTTAAGGGAGAAATACATAAAAACTTATGTATGTATGTATTTATATCGCTAATACTGTAATATTGAGAGTTTTTGTGAATAATATTTACGAGGACGGGCAAATAAGTTCGTGACTTTTTGAATGAAGTACAGGGATGTGAATAAAAACTCGTTTTATTTCTTAATAAAGTCCCTTTTGAGCTCTATACACTTTTTTCAATGTTTCTCCAAAAAATAAGATTTTTCGAGCTCATCAAAATATGCATTTGTTTGTGAAATGATTTCCTCGTTGGAACAACAAATAGTCTGTCGGTGCCCATGTGCGTACGCACCGCACCGCACACCTTTGCCGTGATCTGGCGGAAAATGAATTTTTTTTCTAATCCTTATTTAATCGACCCAATAAGTTTGCATCATATTCAATATTTATTGTTGTACCCTTTGAAGGCATCTGAAGTGGATTATAGAGCGTGCATCTAAAAAAGAAAAAAGAAAAGAAGTCATGGCGACCGGACTTTATTGGCTGACAAACCAACCTGGGTGTTCTTTGGCGCCGATTTTTACTAGTGTTTGGTATCTTGTATTTTGTGGTGGATCCATGTTCCGTCCAAAAACTCGTCCATATTGCGGTTGAATAACGCCAAACACTCCTGCGAATTTGTGTCACGATTACATCGTGAGATGACAATGGCTTCCAACAGACTCTCACATTCAATTTACGATCGGCCAACACCATATAATGAATTTTTTCAATTGTTTCGTGTGTAAAGACTAGATATGGGCGCCTGGCGTGTTTTTTTTGTGACACGAACACGCACGACTCAGGACGAAGTGTTCGTGACAGAAAATGTGATTTCGTGCGTGTTCGTGTCGTATCGTGTTGAGCAAAATTGACACGATAAACACGAAACGATTTTTGGTATTAAAATATGTACATATGCATGAATTTCCAGTAAAGAAAAAATTTAATATTTTGTGTCGTCAAACATGCAAAACCATCAAATTTGTTGATAGTGTAGGGGTCTCTTAAGCCTAAAGTTCTGAAATTAAACAAAAATATATATTTATTTGAATATAAAAAAATGATTTTTTGCTATTCAATTTGATTTTGTATGTGTTGTGCAGTTTCGTGTTTTGAAAAAATTTCGCTTGCGTGTTTCGTACGTGTTGGACATCTTCGAATTCGCGTTCGTGTCGTGTCGTGTTGGAAACATTCAACAGGCGCCCATCTCTACCAGAAACCCTACACAAATTCCGTTTTGTTTGGTGTTTGACATTTCCCACAAGAGACATAATCGGGTATGTTCTGTATTCCACGTGAAATTAAATCGTTCGGAATTGCCATAGCATTGTTGTTATAAATTCTCATTTCCAACAACAATTCTATGGCAATATGGAATACAGAACATCAAATTTCCATACAAAATTGATTTTATAAACCCTTTGATAAAACAAAATTTGTTTTTTTATGAATAAAGCAGATGAGACACTCTGACAATGTTATCCTACATTGACAAGGGTCAAGAGTTTATGCCAAAAAAGTTCATATGGTTTTTGGTGTTGTAATATTTGTTGTAGAGCAACGGGTACGTTATTGATGTGCCTTGAAAAATGGGTGTACCTGATTGGTCTGCTTTGGTATTTTACAATTGTTTTTATCATGAAACACAGTTGTATAAGTTAAAAACGGGTAAAAGCAAGTGATGCCAAATGTTATATACATAGAAAACTTGGTAGTACTTAAATTTTGTTGACAAAATTTTATGTACATAAAAAACTTGGTAGAACTTAAATTTTGTTGACAACATTACGCTTAAACGTCAAAGTTCAATGCAAACGTGCTTAACCAAATGTTTAGTTTTAAATTTAAAATATTTTTTATAGTAATATTTTATTTTTATTTAATCCGTGTACAAATTAATACGAATTTAAAAAAAGTTTGTTTGGCGTTTGTTAAGCACGTCTAGATTAACTTTACTTCACTTTTCACATTTTTAGTACTAATAGGACATACATACATGAGTATATACTCGTATAAAAATAACATAACCTGATATTGAATCACCCTTTACTAAATTCTCTATTGTCTAAGGCAATACAATTCAATGTTGGTGGCATTAATATGATCAAATGAAACTTTAAAACCATTTGACTTTAATTAACCGCATGATTAATGCTTAATTTTGTTTTTATTACAAAATGACCAATATAAGCAAAGTCCCCTGATCCGTAAACGACTCCTGTTGCGTAAATGCAAATGCAGACAATAAAAATGCAACAACAACAACAACAGCGACAAACAGTTGTTGGTGTCAACATTAATGTTTGATGAATCGTTACAGATCAGATCAGATCTTTTAAAATATTTTATTAATGATCTTTAAACGAACAAAATCAACAGTGTTAAAACATTGAGATCGCAAAAGAGACAAAATGGGGAAGAGTTTTTTACAATACATACTTCTTTCTTCTTTTTAATTGTTTAGGTTGTTCCTTTTTTGTTTTTTTTTTTTTTTTTGTAAACAGTTTGATGCACTTGTGTAATACAACTCATTATTGTCATGATTTGGCTATTTTTATTTTTTTTTCAATTGCAAAAGGAATTTGTTGTGGTTTTATTATTCTTGGCTGGCGGCACAACAACAAACTGCCACACAAAAATTTGTTACTTAAACAATTTGTCAAACAAGAGTTAAAATTTAAATCCATTATCTGTGCCAAGTTTTTTCAGGTTAAAACTTTTTCATTTATCAGAAGAAAAAAAATCGATAATCAAACCCGAAAAAGGATCACTGTTAGAATTTATTTAAAATGATCAAAAAACAATTTATCTTTTACTTGTTTAAAAGCGCGGCTTCTTTTGATATATATATATTTTTTTTTTTGGATTGGAATTGGTCTTCATGATAAAAATCTATCGTGGGGTATTTTTGTTTTTAGTTTATGACTTTGAATCTATTAAATGGTCATTATAGAAAAGGAAGGCATCAGGTTGGATATTGATGTTTTTGATTTTACTAAAAAATTTTTTTTTTTGCTAAACAAAAAACACTTGCTTAATGTTTTATTGGTGAAGGCAGTTTTACATCAATATTTATTGTTGTTTAGAGCTTCTTCCAGTCAAAATGTTATGGGCTTCTTCTTACTAATTTGAATTAATGATTTATTTATTTAAATTGATCTCATTATGTCACGATATTTGTATCTCGTAAAACTCAAATTTGCCGAACTCTGGCAATAAATTCAAAATAATATTCTTCAAAAGCAATTACTGCTGGTGGCGAAACGTTGCAGAGCATTTCTCATTTCTTTGGACACACTAGGGCCTGTTTCTCAAAACTTGCAAGTGTTGTAATATAAGTAAAATAGTTGTGAAAATTTATTATTTATCTGAAATTGAGTTGAGTTAAGATTGTGATTGAGCCACAAGCGGTACTTGAAATTTCCACAACATTAAGTTATTTATTTTAACTGGCAATAATAAATAGTAACAACTAAAATCAAAAATATCAACTTTAGCGTAATTAAATCAAACAATAATTGTTATTAAAAGCTAACTAAAATAAAATTAATTAGATTAATTAACAAAAATAGTTTCTGCAACGGAACCGCAACAGCAATATTAAATTAATTAATAAAGCGTGTTTTTTTCAGAGTGTCACAACTTTTAGTTTCTTTGAGTAAATCAATTGTAGCGCCCACTGTGTGGCATGTGGCTCCGTCCTGATTAATGCCACGTGATTGAGGTACGAAAAAATTTCGAATCATGTTCCTATACCGTTCACCATTGACAGTAACATTCCTGATCCTCATCGTTTTTGAAGACATATGGGCCAATGACTCCGCCAGCCCATAAAGCGCACCAAATAGTAATATTCTGTGGATATAATGGTGTTTCGACTTGCTTGCTTGTAGATTCTCCTCACTCCAAATGCGACAATTCTGCTTATTTGCGTACCCATTTAAACTGAATTATGTATGCCATAAAATGGAAGAAGTGCACGATGAGTTTGACGAATATAACCATTATTTTGATTAAAAATTTATACAATTTGCGCGTTGCTCTGGTGTAAGTCGATTCATATGGCGGTATTCGATGTTTGATGCAAATATTAATGCGTAAGTGCATTTTATATTTGCATTGTTTATGCGGCATATCTGTAAATTTCAAAATTCCGTGTATTTTTTTTTTGAAGTCCGAAAATTTCTTTAAGAAATTTACCAACCTTTATGGGAACATAAATTTCCGTAAGAACTTCTTACCAGCTTTTATGCTAAGTACACATTATGGCACTTAGTGACATGTAAATATTGTGTACTAGTGACAACGTTTGTAATTTCCGATATTTTTCCTTGTGTGGCATTGTGTTACCAATAAAAAAGAATAATGTGAACGGCATTAAACACATTTTGAAAATGCCAAATAACATTAGTTTATTCCATTCTTATTTCAAACCATCCCTAATGGAAAACCTTTTATATACCTACAGTTGAAACTCGCAATTATGTACATACATACATACCTATGTATGTATAAATATGTATCCAAAGTATGTAAAAAATATCCACCCTTAAACAATATCAAACATGCGCAATGCTTCGAGTCTAATCAAACATAATCTCAATATCTATTGTTGCCGTACATTTCCAAAAAAAAAAATGGGGTGATGATTTATTTTCAAAAAAAAAAAAAATTAAAGAAATGCTGTGCCATAATGTCCGTTGTTTTCCTCTTTTGGTCCTTGTCTTACCAATAGTGTGGATGTCTAAATAAGATGAGGGATATTGCATAAGCGTTGATATCCAAAAGAAAACAATCAATCGAACGTAAGAGCAACGGCGCGGCATCAGCAGCAGCAGCAGCAGCAACCACAGCAGCGGCAACAGCTTCAAACTGCAGTCAGTCATAATGTACATACATACATACGTACATACATCCATATGTGCACAGATATAACACCAATGATGCCGCCGAGTGGCCTCTTTGTACCACATCCTCAACTACCAACAATACAATATTTAGCCATATTTTATTTTATGCTGACTAATCACCGGGTAGCATAGGCGTGGTTCCATTGCGAATGATTGATTACTTGATTTTATTGTATTTATTTTTTGTTTTTTTTGTGTTCAATTTTCTTTTTGATGTACGTACGATTTTTCCTTATTATTATTTTTTTTCTTACTTACTTTCAAAAGCCTCCTGCCTGCCTGCCTGCTTTTTTGTGTGTTAAATGTAAAAGAATTCATGAGTTTTCTCTACGCACGCACAAAAAATTTCATACTCGTATATATATGGTTGGGATTAATATGGGATGGGCTGGATGGAAGTACGTGCTGGTATTTGCTTACTACTGGTCTTAGTATACTTTACATTAAAAAATTATAATAATAAGCAAAGTTTGTCTCTCTAGTAGGCCGTAACAATTGCGTATCTTACCAGAGAAAATAGTTTTAATATGTATTAATTTTTGAAATACTAATTAGCAGTTAGTGAATATGTAGTAGGTATTAAAACTTAATATACAAATCAACTAGATTTTGCTCGAAATTTCGTATAAAGTAGGGATGCCAATCCCGATTCCGAATCCTGGGATTTAAATTTTTTAATCCCGGAATTTTCGGGATTCCAGCAATCCCGAAATTGTTTGCTAAGTTTTGTTTGTTTTTTAAAAATAAGTTCATCATGACCTTTCCCCTTGTGAAGATAGTAACCGTGGCAACATAATATTGGTCTTTTATAATTTAAATTCATTTGCCGGTGGTTAAGCATTTCATTGATGCTTTGCCAAATCATTAGTAGACTTATCTTACCAGAGAAAATAGTTTTAATATTAAGTTTTTAAATACTAATTAGGAATTAACGAAGAGTAGTTATTAAAACTTAATATAAAAACAAACTAGATTTTGCTCGAAAGCTCGTATAAAGCCTCCTAGTACTCTGTTCGAAGTTGTGAAAAAGTTGACACGTAACAAGTGATGCCCATATATACTTTTTCGGAAAAAATTTTGTATTTTTTTTTTGTTTTTTTGGCAAGAAGTAAGCAACATTGATCGACTTTTGTAAACAAAAACATGAGCTGTCAATATTTCGCACCAAATAAGTGACAGTCACATTCACCCCTACAGTGAATATTTTTTCCCTGGAAATTTTTCCCCTTTTCACAAAATTGCAATCGTGAATAATTTTTCCCTAGAAGTGTTTTCCCTTTTTTTATTCTCCTTATCATGAACAATATTTTTCACATGAATTTTTTCAGTTTTCCCTTGGTTTTGTTCACTTTATTGTTGCAGGCAAACTGATTTATTGCATCGAATAATTTCAACATTTTCCTTCGAATTATATATTAAAAGTTATAAATATTTATTTTTAGGATAAGATTAGTAAGTAAAGTTCATTAATCTTAACAATAATTCCCTGCAACACCATTTTTCATGGAGTATGATGAATCGCTTTGGTTCACACACAGTAAATTTCATGGTGATGCACCGCTGTGGTATAATAAAGAATTTTTTTGCACTGCACTTAGAATATTTAAAAACACAACTTTAAGCTAAAAAAAAATCATTTGGAACCAAAAATTTGTGTATTTCTTATTATTTAACTTAAATTTGTCTGATTTTCAATTAATTTTTAAGCTATACAAATCTTCTTCCCTTTCTTGCATTCACTGGGACTGATAGTGGGGAAAAATTTTCACGGGATATTCACGATAGCATTTTTTCCTTCGAGGGGAATGAAAATTTCACGTGAACAAAAATTCTACTCGGGGTGATTATTTCACAGATGGCACGAAAATGTTCCCAGAAACGTTTCATAAATTTTCACTAGTTGAAAAGAATACAACGTTTGCAACATTCTTTCATGAATATTTCATGTAATTTTTTTTACCGTTTTTAGTCTTTCTACAGTTCTGCAGACTTCTAATTAAAATCACACTTTTAGATATTTTCGTCATTTTCGCGAATTTTTCCGAGTTTTTGGCATTGCTTACAATTTTTCGCGATTTATAAGCTGTAAGCTAATTTTCGAGTTATTGATCTTTTTTGCGGTCTTTATAATCAGCTTTAGGAAATTTTTTCATTTGTTTTAATCCCTTTTTTGTATGTCCCTGCATACAAAAAAGTAATGTGAGTAATTTTGTACTATCAATTAAAATATTTGGAATATCAATTAAAAAATTAATTAAATTTTCACCTATAAACAATTTGATATTATCAAATACGTTTTTCCACTGAAATTAATTAATACAATTAAAAATTTAATTGAATCGATTAAATTCTTAATTGAAAACTTTAATTGGTGAACACTTTTTTCTCTGTGAATCGCTCCTAGAGGCGTAAAATATAACACTGAGTGGCCCTAGAGAAGTCAGATATATTAACGACCGCCAATATTTTTGTTACCCCAACATTTGTTCAGAACATATCGGGTGGTTACTAGTTTGCCGCATCAATATCTGTGCGACAAAACATACAAAAATTTTTAATTTCTAAAATTTTCTTTTTTCTTTTTTCTTTTTATATATTGTGCGTTATTCTAACCTTTTTTAAATGCAAGAAGTCGAAGTCCTTATCACTGGTTATAATTTTTAAATTAAAAAGCAAGAAACATTAACGAGCTGACATAAAGTCATTGCAACTCACTATTTCATAAAATTTAAAACGTGTGTATGATATAAAATATCTGGACTAATTACAGTTCCATAATGTTTATAGACTCACAATGCAAAGCGTGAGCACTGCAGTAAAGTTTTCTAAACTAATTAATTCTGAAAAAACTTTCAAGACATGATTTTCTATGTCTTCTTACATTACATCCTTAGGTTTGTAAATGTGGAATAGAAAGTAACTCGTATTAATGGTTGCTTCTTGCTTTGAATTTAATATATTCTTTAAAGGTTTTTTATTTTTTTAATTAAAACTGTCATTCATTTGACAGTTTGAGAAAAGAAAAAAAAAAGAAACAAAATGGTTGCTTGTAAGGAAAATTAAACATGGGTATGTAGCATGTACATACACATGCATACATACCTATGCACATACATACATACGATGTAAATACGCACATACGCACAGGGTGGGCCAAAAGTTACCATGGGGCTTAAAAGTTTAATAACTTTTTCGTTTATTAATGTTTTTTTATTTTTTTCTCAGATTATATAATATGGAAATTTTTTTTACACTAAGTATGAAAAATAATGTCTCTTAAATGACCACCGTTTTCAGCTTCGCACTGATGGGTGATTATGATTATGAGTGATGAAGCTCATTTTCATTTGAATGGCTTTGTTAATAAGCAGAACTGTAGGTTCTGGGGTTCTGAAAATCCAAGAGCCATTCATAAACGCCAATTGCACCCCATTAGGTGTACAATATGGTGTGGGATCACATCTGAAAATATCATTGGGCCTTACTTCTTCGAGAATGAAAATGGAAGTGCTGTAACCGTAAATGGAGAGCGGTATCGGTTTATGATAGAAAATTTTTTACGTCTTGCTCTTGAAAACAGACCTGGTATGTGGTTTCAGCAGGACGGAGCCACTGCCCGCACTGTCCGAGACACAATGGCACTTTTAAGTAAAATTTTTGGAGAGCGAATAATTTCCAGAAATTCGGAAATAATTTGGCCCAGCGCGATCGCCAGTTTTGACAGCTCCCGACTATTTTCTTTGGGGTTATTTGATGTAGCGAGTGTATGTGAACAAGCCAGAGACAATCCTTGAACTCAAGGCAAACATTGTTGCAGAAATTCGAACGCTACAGCCACAAATTTTGAAAGATGTTATGGAAAATGTTCTAAAACGAGCCCATCAGTGCCCAGCTGAAAACGATGGTCATTTAAGAGACATTATTTTTCATACTTAGTGTAAAAAAATTTCCATTTTGTATATTATATAATCTGAGAAAAAAAATAAAAAAAAATTAATAAACTAAAAAGTTATTAAACTTTTAAGCCCCATGGTAACTTTTGGCCCACCCTGTACAATAGAAAGGGGCAAAAGTAAAAGGTCCAATCATCGCGGTTGCATGTAACAAAAAAGGCTCTACAATTGGCTTCTTTGAAAATAAAAAGCTTATTGTGTTCCGTAAAGCAAATTTAAACGATTTTTTTCTTATTTTCTTTAAAATTTCAGTTAGTTTTACAATGTTTTACGATGATGATGGCTGGGCTTCAAAACATTTTAATTAAGTCATTTGTGTGCACAGCCACAACAGCATTGAATAAAATAAAAGAGACAACAAAAAATAAATAGATACAAAAAAAACTGACTGCCAACTGTCATTGTGACATTTGTATTTTGTTGTTTAAATTTTGTGTAATGTCATGCTAAAGCTGTCAGCTATTTAATGTTTTCTCTTTTTTTTATATTATTACTTTGTATTGGGCCTTTTTTGTAATTTTCTTTCAATAGTTTCTTTTTTCTTCAGTATTTATTTCAATATAAATATGTATGTATAATTATGCTACTTGTTTTGACTTTGCAGTTATAAATATTTAAGAAATTCTTAATCGATCTATTTGAACTTTTAATAAAATTATCTTATACCGGGTTTATACTCGTATAATGCAAGCGCAGAAAAAATGCTTTTGACATTTGAATACGAAAATCAACGAACGATTCAATTAAAAAATTATAATTAAATTATTAAATTTACTTTTTTTTTAATTTTGGATTATTTATTTTGCTGTAGTTAGGAAAACCAAGTAGAATTAGATAAAGGTAATGTGTTGTAAGTAGCAAAATTATGAAATTCTTGTGGCTTTTAAATTTATTTCTATTCAAAACTAAAGCTATTTGTTAAAAATTTAAAAAAATTGAACTCTTAACATTAATATTAAAAAAGTTATATGTATGTATGCATATAAATTGTGTGTATGTTAGTTCTAATGTATTTCGCCAAATCATGCTACCAGAAAAATTATTAAATTAAGGCATAAATTATGCATTATTAACGCTGTTGCAGGCATAAAAAAGAACATATCGAAAAAGACTCGAAAAGATCAAACCTCATTTTATAACTAAACAATTGATTTCAAAAACCGTTCTCAGTTGTTGAACAAAAATTAAAAAAAAAGAAAAACAGAGTAACAACATTTTAATCCTTTGACAAGTCAACAACTTAACAAAAGATCACAAAACAACTGAAATTCTTGTGAAACAAAAAAATTAAACGAACACACCGAAATTAAGGAAGAAGACGAATCAAAATATCAGATTGTGGCAAGATTAAAGGCGATAGAACGAACAATGATGCTTGGTAAGAGATAAACAAAATATGTACCTGCAAACAGGTACAAGGAAAGGATTTGAATACCAAATCGAAATTTGTGGGATTTTTGCAGTATTAAAGACTAAAAGACAGATAATCACGGCCATTAGTGGGATGAGCCACAAAAATGATTAAAAGCAAATAAATAAGTATGTATGTTTGTTATAAAGGAAACAATATTTGAATCAGTTGCAAGTATTTTTGGGAAATTCCAAAACAACTTCAAAGCTACATGTCTTATGTGGTGTATCAGTTCATATACGAACGCTCTTGTGTGGATAACTTTGTAATTGCTAATGCAATCTGACGATTATTGTACTGTGGCAAAAATTTTTCGATTAGGGTTTTGCTTGAGTTTTGTGAAGAAAGAGGCTGGGAGAGTACTTCGCCCACTTTATATGAACTATTTTCTTCTTGAGAGAAAAACTATAGAACGTTCTGCAAAGGGTTTCCTGCAACTCGCATTTCTTCAGTGCTTATAGTATGTTTCCACCTACTTTAAATCAGGTAGGTTTAAGTAAATCACTTCAAAGTGTTTCCACTGAGCTTGTGAGTGATTTGTTGTTCGAATTTTCGTTTTCAATTTATGCACGTGCTTTAAAAGGTGGGCGCAGCAGCTGTAATGTGAATTTTATTCACATGTAGTTGGCATTTAAAATTGATTAAATATTCCTTAATGTCATTTTTTCGAAATTTTCAATCACTAAATATATACATACATATAGTATAGTAAATCATGTATAAATTAACATGATTTGCAATAATCATCATGATTTATCTAAACATACTATTAGAAGCGATTGGTTATCTTTAGATATAATACACACATACATTACACTGTGATACAAAATCGAACTTTCCGAATGGGAATGGAATGAGACCAATTGCAAATGAAAGTTGACATTATCCATAACAAAACCTTGAAGGGTTTTTGTTAGTTCAGTGCGAGATTTTTTTTACACGCATTTAAAGTTGTTAATTTTAGAACGCTGTCTAACAAGGAAATATCATTGAAAATTTGATAAAGTAATGCTTATATATTGGAAGGTTGTGGTATTTTACTGTATAAAAGTGACGCTAGATGGCGCTGTAATACAAATTTACAAGAAAATTTAAAAGAAATAGCACCATTTATATGACAGCGCCATCTAGCGTCAGTTTTGAAGTAAACATAAATATCGAAAATTAATTTCTCGACCCCAAAACCAGTAAGATACCACAACTTTCCAGGATAATAAAAATAAATAAGCATTATTTTATCAAATTTTCAAAGACAGCGTTCCAAAATCAACAACTTCAAATTATTAATGAAACCTTTTATTTTGTCGGCAGATGAATGTCGTCTATTTTCTTCTCCGAGGAGTTTTTTGATTGTTGTTGCGGCTGCAGGAATTTTGAACTTTAAAATATTTCAATCGGAAAACAATATTCAGGGGGTATCACGTCAACTCTTGCAACCGTTTTATTTAGTTTTATTTTAAGGTTTTTTGATTATTAAAAGCTTTTGTTCCCTGGCTAGTTCTACACTTAATTTAATAATAATCTCGCATCTGCCATTCTACAATATTTCTATAAAAATCAATTTGTTGTAACACATTTGAGCCACAGATCTCTGGACGTGACAATTGCTTCACAATTTCTAAATATTTTGACAAGAAGTCAAGAATTTGTTTAATGTTTTCAAGTTTTTAATCAATTAATTTTTCAAAATTCAACTTCATCAAGCAATTGTAATTTCTTTCTATTTCAAACAAAAAAAAAAAAAGTACTTTTGTTTACATTTTTTGAACAATTTCGTTTTTTATATTTTTTCTATTTTTCAAGTAGACTATTTCTGGTAAGTTTGCTTAATTTTTGAGATAAAAATAAAACTAATTTATTTCATATTTTTTCTCAACGTTTCGTCAACTTCTTTTCGACGTCTTCAGGAGAATTTTTAACATTAAATTCTTAAAAAAAAAATAATAAATATTTATTAATTTTAGTTATGTATTTATAATATTAATTTTAATGTAGTCACAACTTTAAGTTTACATTACTAAATAAATTATAAAAAACTGGCCAGCGCGGACAAGTTTTCTTGAGTTCCTAATATTGTGAGTTGGAGAAATTATATTTCTCAATATTTTACCCGCCTATTGCGATAAGTAACAACACGATACTTTCCAAGCAAATGCTGATGATCTAAATTATGCAAAATCGATTGATATTTTATGGAAAACTTAAATCTTTCGATTATGAGTATTGTTCTAGTGTTTGATGTGTAGTATAACGCAAAAGCTTTCATGCACTCTCTTAGTTTTTTCTTTCTTGATGAGATTTTAAATTTAAAGAAACTCGTACAATATGGATCATTAAAAAAAACCAGCCAGTTTAAAACGTAAAAACACTTTTACAAAAAACTGAGAGCCTTATCTACATTTCAAATAACGAAAAATTAAAAAAAAATAATAAAAATCAGTGTCTTATCAGTTCTACAAGAAATAAATGTACATACACATGTATGTATGTAATTATGTACGATTGAGTACGTAAGTCACGGTTCACACTATGAAATATTCGTTTGAGAAATTTTCTTTAATTCTGTTTCATTGGTGTCTGCATATCGATTTTTTTTTAATAAAATTCAATTTTTGTACATGTTTACTTCAACATTATTTTTCTTTTTTCTGATACTTCCAAAACAAAACTAATGGTCTGCCCCACGATGTCGACAGAAAACGTTCGATCGACAACTTGTATTGGAAACAACAACAAAGTATTAAAATTTGCTTTTGTTTTCAATATATGTAAGTAAATTTAACGAAAAAAAAATTAAAGTTTAATAAGAACTTAAAACTATCACAAAAGTTTGCAAACTATGTACCTATTAGAAAGGAAAAGAAAATTTCTCACCCCTAAACTCACTTATTCTGCAAGAAAAATTTCACAGTGTAAACCCTGATTAAAGTAATAAAAATAAAAGCTTTAAACAAATTTTAAAAACAAATAATAAAACAAGCAATAACCAAACCCACGTTAAAACAAACATATAATTCTCTTAAAGTTTTCCATTCGTTATTTTTCAGTTGATTTTCGCAACGAACGCGTGTTTCTAAAACCATTAGAGAGTTTTGAAAAAGAAAAGAAAGTTTCATGAAACAATTCAAATTGTTTGAAAAAAAAACAACAGAAACGCAGTCAAAATTATCACAAAAAAAAGTGTAGAAAAAGTTGTGAAATATATCCCCTATACATATACATGAATACATACATACATACTTTGTATATGTATGTATGTATGTACATAAAAAAGTTCAATTAAAACGAATAGAAAATATTACAAATAATATGTGCAAATGAAAGAATTGAAAGAATTATTCTAAAATTAAAAGAAAGTCACATAAATAAATAAAAGTATTAAAATATTTTGAAAAAAAAAGTATTAACATGACAAATACTTAATTCACACCATCTCCTATTAAAATTAAAATCAATAACAACAGACTGTGCGTGAAATGATGGAATTAAACGATTTTAAATAATTCAGACATAATTTGCTGATATTGTGTAACTTAAAACTACTGAAATAAATGTTAAATTTCTTATTTGTTTTAGCAAAGCAATAAAATCTTACCAAACAAATAATAATAAGGGTTTTCATGAGAACTCTTAAAATTGCCATTTGTGCAATTAATTGGGCAAACTTGCGAGACTTGTTTCATAAAGCCCCTTTTTTAAACTTTTGCGCAAACAGTTTATGCAAATTTACAACGAAAGTTAGAAAGTTCACTTAATGAAAATAAAATAAGAAAATTTCAAGCAATTTTTAGCTTAAAAACATATTTATATATTTCTATAAAAATAAAAAAGTGTGTGTCTAAAAATGCCTAAAGAAATCCAAAAAGCCAAGAAATCGTTGTTTACAAAATGCACAATTGCACAGCTTAAGTTTACGAGTCAAAATTATTGGGCAAACTCAACAGGTTTGAGTAAATAAATTTCTATACAATTCCTAAGGCTCAGTTAGCCGACTGTAATGTAATGTAACTGCAACAGTAGGAAACAGCTGATCGATATTGTTATGTGAAAAGTAATGAAAATGGTTATAGAGATGTAATGTAACGTAACCTACTTTTCATACAAAAATATCGATCAGCTGTTTCCTACATTACAGTTACTTTGCATTACAGTCGGCTAACTGAGCCTTTACATTTTATTTACGAGTGTGTAAAAATGCACAATGGTACAGTTTGCGAGACTTTTGAACATTCTCATGAAAACCCTTAATATAATACTGTAAAGTTTTCATATGAAATTAAAAAAAATTTAAGCCTATACTCGTATATGTATTTGAGCAGCTCATGATATTCAATACCTTGTTAATGATTAAATATGATATCGGCAAAGCGGTGATGAAGGGCAGAATAGAAAGCCGACTAAAAATTTTTGGCAGCGGCTGAAGAGAAAATATTTGCGGTACGCTTAACGCCGACTTTTTTTAAGCATTTAAAAAACTGTTTGCGTGTAAAACCAAATCATATTTAGAATTATAAAATTAAATTGCAATTTTACCAGCTTGTCAAATGATTAATGAGACGACAAAATCGAGTTTTTCAAATGCTCACATTGAGCTCAAGAACAAAAGTAATTGCCGCTTGGATGGCAACTGTTTTCATCAAAACCCACCAAATGTGACTCAAGCCCGTAATTTACTAACGGACTCAGTCCTTAGATCGGTCAAAGAACTCATGTGTGCTTAAAGTAGTATGGACTTATAGTGAATATGTGTAACAGATATTTTGACAAATCTGTCCGATTTACAAGTTTTTTTTTTGGAAAATTTTAGTAACTTATATATTCCTTGCTATCAGAGTTGCATTTTTTGGGGGTAGTTGCTAAAAAAAACAACAGTGAATGATTTACTTATTAATAAGGCAGTATATTCCTGCAAATTCCTTTCAGGAAATGGAACTGACACGAAATTATTCACGTGACCGGTCCCCAAATGATAGGGACCAGTCCGAGTTCTATCACCTCCTATGAAGCAGACAAGTCTCTCTTACATGGAAACGGCCTAGGGTGCTGTTATAATTGATACTTTGTCACTGAACTATTTTTTGTAAGGATACAAACGGTGTAGAATAATATACATATATAAATTATGTTATTCCGCCATTTAACTGTAAAAATTAAAATTGAAAACTTATGAAATTACACATTATTTTTAAGCAGAGCCTTTTTTGGAATTCGAACTGACAACCTCCGGCATGACACGCTGGCACACTACCCACTCGACTACAGGGGCACTTATGGTTCAAAAGTACTAGATAAGCTAAATTTATATATAAATATAGTTACGGGACTGGTTCGAAAAAGACTTAACATTATTTGATAGGCTAGTATAACATCGTGGGAAGGCACGACTGACAACAATTCAAGCCTATTAGTATGAAAAATGTTATTAAAAATGCGCTTATATTGTCGCTAAAGAGGTTTCAAAATCACCAGATTTAACTATAAAATAGCTATAAATATTACCATCACTGACCAAACGTGCAGTAGTAGAGTAGACTTAAACCAGTACCTGGATTCGATAACTTTTATTACAATAATCGTATAGCTATAACATATATAACGAAAACTTAGCGACTTTCTTATCCAGTAACATATTTTAACGACATTCGCTGTTGGTTGAAGTCAAATTGTTCAAATGTGTTAGTTAAAAAATGTGGCTTGTGTTAGTTTCGGTTCAATCATTTCTTGTAGCGATGTGACCATCGTAAAATGCAGGACTACAACAAAATTACAACACCAAAAAACACACGCATTTTGTTGGTAGAAACAAACGGATAATTGTCAGAAAAAGATCTCTTTTGTTTTTAAAAACAGCAATCACAGGGTAACTAAAGTACAATTGTAGACGCGGCATTCATGCATGATTATAGTCATTCAGTGTTGCCAATATGTGTATAATACACAGTTTGTAATTTCTACTCTCATGTGTAGGCCATGTAATGAGATTCATGTATAATCTGTGTGTTATTTTTGTTTTAATTTTAACCTACACAAAAGATGTGTAGTGTAATTTTCTTCAATGTGTAATTGGAGACACATCCATGTGCAAATTCATTGGCAACACTGTAGTCATTTTATTCACACACATACACTAACATTTTTGCAGCTTGTAAACAAAGTTTGACAACTTTCTGCATTGTATACATTAAGAGGCTTGGCTTGTAATTTTACCATGGATGTGACCTTATCAATATCAGTGTTGCCAGATTTTCCTTTCAGCTATGTTAAAAGTTGGATAAACCTAAAATTTTTCTGAAAAAAAAGAGTCAACTTTGTCCAAATTATTATTTTAATAAGTAAAATAATAATTTGGCATAATTATTGCGTTAACAAATGTTAAACTTAAAAAAATTATTTGGAACACTAATGCAACTTTCTATTGGATCTTTATACTTAAATTTTTGGAGTTGCACACACTTTTTGAAGCTAAACAAACAAAAATCGAAAGACACTCCGTCACTAAATTAACAACTTAAAAAACGTAGCCACATTCGTAATTCAGAATATATGTACTCGTATATAATCTTAAAAAAATGAAACGAAATGGAATGGAAAATATCAAAGTTGCCAAGCAGAGAAAATGACATTTCGAATCGAAATGTTAGGGCCTGTCCCACGATATCAACAACGTTCGGCTTGTTGTCGCACACTTAGTCCTAGTTTACACTATGCATGTCTTATCGCTAAGCTGATTAGTTTGTTAGGAGAGAGAGAGACGAGGGGAAAAGAAACGTTTCTGTTCCCATCGTCTCTTTCTCCCTCAAAATAATCAGCTTAGCAATAAGACTTGCATAGTGTAAACTAGGATTTACACTTGAAGCAAAAGCTTAAAATTTGTTTTTGTTTTGAACGTGTGTAAGTGTGCGACATGCCCTTAATTTGGCTTAATTTATTCAATACAAGTTTCAGTTGATTCTGGGATAACATATAAATTATTAAGTTGTTTATTTTAATTAAACACTTTAATTGCAATCCTTATTATTAGTGTTATAAATATGAAAATGAGTTTGTTTGTTTGCTACGCTTTCGCGCCCAAACCGCTAAACCGATTTCTAAAATTCTTTCACCAATGAAATGCTATATTACCAGCCGCAAATATGAGATATTTTTTATCCGGTTCGGAAGCGGTTTTTTATATTTGGTACGGATGTTTTCGAAAAATACTTTTTTGAGCTGGTTAGGGTCATTTTCGTTTCGAGTTTGCTTTTTTAAGCTGTTTTAAAGCGGTATTTATGTATTTTTTAAACAGATCAACCGGAGCGGAAACGCAAGTAAAAGCTAGTCATACATATTTTTAATTATTTTTTATAAGAAATTATAATTCCATAAAAAAATTAAAAAAATCATTATTTTTGGTAAAATAGATGCAAAATTTAAAAGTTTTGTAATCGATTGAAGCAATTTGGTGATTAAAACTAATATTCAATATTTTCTGTGTAGTTTGTGTAACACAAAATTTAAATTACAAAATCTATCCTACAAAGTTAATTGATGTTCTGATTCTCAGAGAAAAAAAACCGAAAATTATTAAGTTTTTATTTTATTGTTGCCCTCTGTATTCATATAATATAAAAAATAGGTAAAAAAATAACATTCCATCGAAAATAAATGAAACTGCGAGTATCTACTGCTGATATCAAATAAATTTTGCCAACATGCGACATTACATTTATAAAGTATGTTTATTTTTAATAAAACACAAATTACAATTCTCTTTTAGCTAATATAATTTTTTGTCCCATTCACTGCCTATTGTATGAGTTGTATGTTGTATAAATGTCGCTGGTAATCTACTTAAAAATTTGTTTCCACAAAACAAATGTTTATTTAGGAATTAACAACAACTCATAAAATATGTTGCTAATTGGATATTTATGTATTTCTTGTATTATGTATATTTACAATTATTTAATTTACAATTTTTATATATACATTTTTTATTCAATAATTTGATAAATTTTCTATTTAATCATTTACAGCCTTATTTATGAAAATTATTAAGGCTTTATAAAGGTTTTTTAACACGAATTTTCATGCAAAATTTTTCTTATTCAGCTTTTATAAAGCCTTAATACACAGAAAAAAATGATGTTGATATTTGAATACGAAAATCGTTGATTTAATAAAAAAATCTATTGAATTTTCTGTGATGAGGATTTTTGCATTACTGATAAGTAAAATTGTATGCACGTTTATTGAAAATAAAGTCAATAAAGACATTTAATGAATCAAAGAAAAAAGTTGTTGACTACAATTTTATTTTCAGTGATAATTGTTATAGTGTGTGTGTGTGTGGATGAATGTCACATTTAAGGATGAGTTGAACCGGCAATCTCTTGACTAATAGACTAACGTACTGACCACTCAGCTAAAGAGCAAATTGTTATGGGATACGCAAATAATAAATAGAGGCAAAACATGATTTATATGTTTCTTCTACATGTGCGCTTTGCTTTGATATAATTTAAAAATAACTCATGGTAAAATTATACAAGGTACTTTCACGACTACAACAAAATTACAGCACCAAAAAACACACGCATTTTGTTGGTAGAAACAAACAAATAATTGTCAGAAACAGATGTCTTTTGTTTTTAAAAATTACAATCACAGGGTAACTAAAATACAATTGCAGACACCGCATTCATGCATGATTATAGTCATTCAGTGTTGCCAATATGTCTGTAATACACAGTGTGTAATTTCTACTCTCATGTGTAGGCCATGTAATGAGATTCATGTATAATCTGTGTGTTATTTTTGTTTTAATTTTAACCTACACAAAAGATGTGTAGTGTAATTTTCTTCAATGTGTAATTGGAGACACATCCATGTGCAAATTCATTGGCAACACTGTAGTCATTTTATTCACACACATACACTTACATTTTTTCAGCTTGTAAACAAAGTTTGACAACTTTTTGCATTGTATACACCCCGCGAAAATGCGAATAGTGAAATTGTAGTGATTTACTAGTGACTTTGTCACCAGTACTACTGACGAAATGTACCCCAGACAATGCTTTTTGCTATAGACATTTAGCATGTACGTGTCATTGAAAAGCAACTACTGACGTTGGTACTACTGAGTATTTATTTCTTTTGGGACCGTATCGAGACATTGGAAACATATAGTCACTAGTACATTTTAGTAATTCTAATGATAATAAAACTGAATATTTTATTAACAATTTTTGTTTTAATAAAAAAAATACATAAAAAAGGGAACATTCGTTCAGCAAATAAGGATTTAGTTTGCTCTTGAAATGAAAAATTAAAGGTTTCGTCGAATTATTAAAATCTAACACTTACGTATGAATCTGGATTTACTGGACTGGACTTTTCAACTGATCCCACAAAATCTACAGGCTCATAAAAATTTCTACAATTATTTCATTTTAAAATATTTTTATTTTTATAACTACAAAATGGATTGCTTCTTATTTGTCTTTTGCAATTTCTTTTTATTTGATTCTTTGAATTATTTTTTAATATATTTTTTTATTTGCCTTTTATATTGATTTCGTAAACTAATTTTCATAAAAACTTGAATTTTGCTTGAAGCTCCTTGTATTTTCATCAAACCAATATAACATTAAGAAGAAGCATAGTTGTGTGTATCTGACAAAATATTTTCTACGCATCAAAAACAATGTTAATATGTAGACGCTCGTTTGACAATGTCACCAATATAGTCGACAAAAGTGGTGACTTGGGGACATTTAACCCCATGTTTTCTGCAGGGCATTAACAGGCTGGGCTTGTGCATGTACCTTTTATAATTTTACCATGAAATAACTTTGTTAAGTAAAAATAGCAAGCCACGACGTTTTTCGGCTTCTTGTCGGCATTCACACGCATACAACACGAGCAATCAAAATAAACAACAACAATAGCACCAATAAACACCAACACAAACAAATTAAATTAAATGATATTTTAAAATGCACGGTATTGATAAAATATCGCATTGAGTTAATGACAAATATTATTGAAATTAAAATTTGTTTTCAATGCGCTGATTTACACGGGCATAATTGTGCTGGCATAACATGCCAGTATGTAGGTGAGAGAGACAAAGAGAGTGGTTTTGCGGTTGGCATAACTTTTCAACCAGCTACAACCCCGCATTAGCAGCATAAAGCCAATACACACACAACTTAAAAAACAGCAAATGTTAAATGAATACGAAGAACAAAAATTGTGCGGCTTAAAAATTGTTCTCATGTAAACTACCTCAATGACATGGTTTTGTTGAAAATAATTCTTGTCTATTTTTTTCTGTGTAATTTTTAAACAAAAGGCTTTTAATTTAATTAATTTAATATTTTAATTAATTTAATAATAATTATTTTAAGAATAATTAATTTAATAATTTAAAAAACAAAACAAACATACAATTTTTAGGAAAGTGAAATTGTTGAAGTCTTGTGGAAACAAGATGTCGATTTGGGCTATAGCCTGACAGCGGCTCAACTGGCTAATGCTGGTAGTTCAGCAAAAGCTTTGCAATCTTCTGCGGCCAACGATGACGATATTGAAAAGTTAAAAGCCTTAGAAGCTCTCAAATTAGATAACGTAAGTGTTAAATACTATAGAAAATAATTAAAAACAAAACAATTAATTCGTAAGTACGCAAAAATGTTTGTATATAGATTCGTATGTACACAGAAAAAAAAGATTTGTAAATACAATTAATTTATTTGTGAATACAATTAAAATATTATTTAAAAAGGCACCTACAACGATTTTTGTAAATACAAACACACATTTGTAACATCAGAAAACAAAATCAACTCAATTATTTCCAATTAAAATGATTGTGTTATTGACAATTGAGTTGTTAACGAAAAACAAAAATTTTTAATGAATTTGTTTTTCAAATTCTAATGTGTGTTTTTGTTAGTTTTTTTTTAATTTTTATTTAGAATTTGGTTTCTTGTTAAATTTTAAAGTTATTTATTTTTCCACACAACCTTCGAAACTAAATGTGTTTGGGATGAGTCGAACCGGCAATCTCTTGACTAATAGACTAACGTGCTTACCACTCAGCTAAAGAGCAAATCGTTTTGATTATGCAAATAATGAATACAGGCAAACATGATTTCTATGTTTCTTTTACATATGGGCTGATATAATTTAAAAATAACTTTGTTGAGTGAAAAAAAAACAATCCACGACGTTTTCCGGCTTCTTGTCGGAATTCACACGTATACAATACGAACAATCAAAAAATATATACAACAACAATAGCACATGACCGCGTTGGGTCAATCAACAAGCAAGATAAACACCAACACAAAGAAATTAAATTAAATGATATTTTAAAATGCGCGGTATTGTTAAATATTGTATTAAATTAATGACAAATATTGTTGAAATTAAAATTTTTTTTCAATAACATGGTTTTGTTGAACATAATTCTTGTCTATTTTTTCTGTGTATATTAAACCAAATTTATTTTAACAAAATTTCATCAGCTGAGAGAATTATTACACTCACATTCATTATCTTGTTTTATAGATAGAACTCAGATTCGATGCTACCAGACTTTTTTCGTCTTTAAGCCCAAAAATGCCTAAAAAAATCTGTCTGCATTATTCCCAAAAATCCCCAGATGATGCTGTTTCGTTTTAAAAATATTTAACTTTTATATTGTAAATACTTTAGCTTTTGTACTGTTTACTTATGTATTACTTGTGATATACAGTGGATTTCGGTTATAACGAACTCCAAATTATCTGGAAACTTTGCTAGTTATAATTGGAGTAAACAATTTCTTCAATTTTTCTTTTCTTGAAAATTTTCAAAATCTTTTTAAGCACTTTTTCCTTTTTTGCCACACAGATATATGTAAATACATACATACCAGTACATATATTATGCACTTTCATTTGAATCATATCGTTCCTTTATTGCAGAAAGTTTTGCAGAAAAAAGTTTTTAAATTTTAAATTTATATAGAAATCAATGAAGATATAAAAATATTTTCTGTTTGTGTGTGCAAAACTTTTATATGAAATTTTTACACGAAATCAAATATGATTTTTTTTATTTTTATTTTTTTATTATTAACTAGAAAAACGAATTTCTTTTAGATCTGTCTATATTAAAATAATTAAGGAACGATATATGTATAGTATAAGTACCTATAGTGACTGACAATTCCTTTATTTCCTAATCATCATATAATTGTTAGAACTCGAATCATAAACCCCGCTCGCCAATTGTATTTACCATCATTTTGATTTAAAACTGCGTGTGTATTTTATTTAGTAAAAAATGTTTATGTTCTAATTTTTAATTTTATTTCAATAGTCGAAATATGATCCGAAAGACATCGATAAGAATAATGCTGATGACCTGGCAGATGAATGGGCTGGCATACCCTTCACCATTGATAATGAAACCGGTAAGTTTTAAAAAGTTTTATTAAAATTTATTATAACCTTGGGTAGTATGAATAAAAAAAAGTATCAAGCACAGAAAAAAATTTGTCCTATTAACAACTTCAATTCAAAAAAATAAAATACAAATAATCAATTAAAAATTTAATTGAGTCAATAACTTTTAATTAAAAATTTTATTTATGTTCATAGTTGGGGTATTCAAAATGTCTTAAATGTCATAGTGTCGTAAGGTTTTAATTACTTTAATTTAATTGTTTGTGGTTTTGTTTTTTTTTTTTCAAATTTATTTTACTTAATAAGTAAAATAATAATTTGGGATTACTAGTGCGTTAAAAAATTTTAAACTTAAATTGTAACAATTCCCACAAAAAACACTAATCAAAAACTTTAAGTTTGGTTTAAAAATTTAAGTAATTAAAATGTTCGTTAACACAATTAAACTTTGAATTAATATACATGTATTTTTTTCGGGTAAATTTGTTAATAATAGAAAATTTTCCTATGAAAACTTAGTTAAAAATTGTTTAAAAAATATAATAACAGGAAGAATAAATACATACATACTCGTAATGCGTCCATAGTTATGAAAATCGTCTAAGTCATATATTCTTTGTTTCGAGATATTCGTCTATGTTCTGGCTTCCACATCGTTTTCACATGTTTTCCTGTTTAAGTTAAAATTTAGGAAATACAAAAATTTTGTCCGGACAAACATTTTGTTCGGAAACAATGGGTGAATCCAGCTTTAATGTAGGCTTCTGTTTTATATGGAAATAACTTTAGCAGGGCTACGGTAAACTTTTATAAAACGAAATGAAATTTGCGTTTGACAATTTATTAAAAACAAATAAGCAGTAAAATATGAAAATTGGAATTTAGAACGCAAATTCTGCATTGTTTTATAAAAAAAATATGGTTAGTTGTAAACGTGCAAATCTAAACTGCAAACTAAACCCGGATTGGATGGTTAAATCGATACAGTAATGAAGAATATTATTTATTTTGTGTAACAAATTGGATACGTACATAGTTAGGTAAACATACCAAAAAAACTGTGGCCATATATTTCCAATCGTTTTCAAATTCTTTATAGTTCGTGACACGAATTACACACGAACTTCTCGTGTATCACAACTTTTTACGTTTTTCAATCAATTATGATTTTTATCTGTTTTAATAAGTCAAATTTTATATGGAAGCGGAATTATTGGGAATTTTGGTTCAATGGAAAACGAAGTAGTACTCCTATACTAACTGCATCAGTAGTATTTGAATAGTCTGTTTAGGTAAACAAGTTAAATCTAAAGAACAAAAAATAAGTCCATTTGCACTAACAAGTACGGAGTGAAATTGAAATCGAACGGAAGTCGTGACATCATCTCATCATCTTTCTTTTAAACTATTGAAAAGCTAACTTTAAACTTCATAAAAATTTATTTGTTTAAAAATTATCAAGAAGTTTAATTGAAATTCTAGGCAGTGTCCCAAAATTCTAGTTACGCAGTTGTCTATCTAATCTCTTTCAAACGGCACGATTGGAAGCATTTTAATTACATACAAAGAAAAACAAATCATATACCTACATTTGTTTGATAAAAAATGTTTCAGTTCTGATAACATGTTAATTACATATGTATGTATTTAAAGAACAACTGGACACAATGTTTGATTTACTATTGTAAACGAAATCGAAATAATTTTATTTGTCATGATTTTCATACGGCTTTGAGATGATGTTTCTTCTTTTTAGCCCGATAGAACTTGAAATTGTTAAAAATAATACACAAAAAAGGAAACTTTAATTTAAAAAATTTTATTCGAAAGATCAATACATGTCTTTAACATTTTAAAATTGTATGGAGCGTCTTTTTGGAATGTAAAAATCTGCAAAATGCAGATAAACCTGCATTTCTGGCAACAGTGGTTACGAGTGACCAAGGAAGAAGGAAACTTTAGCCCTAATAATCGAACATCTTACCTGGTGTAGACATATCAAAAAAAAAAAAAAATTAAGTACCCGGTAAACTCCAAGTTTTACATATTTTGTTAAAATTTTAGGCTCGTAGCTCTTGCGGTTCTCGAGAAAACAGCCTGTGAAGGGCAGACGGACAGCGTAGCAAAAACAATAAGGTTCCCTTTCTGGTGTGCGAAACAGAGAAACAAGCCGTTTTAAAAAGTCGGCGGCGGCGGCCTTGGAAAAAATAATCGGTGGCGGCTCATAAGCCGGCAGCCGCTTTTTATAAGTTTTTTAAACACATTTCTATAAAAAAAATCAAACACCTGATGTCTTCCATATAATTTGTAAGATGTAGTACAAATTTTCAACTACAAAAAACAACTACAAAACACAGGCGGCTGTTGAGCCGGCTGTGAGCCGATCGGCTTGTTTCTCTGGTGCGGAACCCTAAAAAAACAATAATAACAATAAAAATTTTATAGGTTAAGTTAGGAAGTGTGGTGCTATGACGCACCTCCACTCGGAGTGTCCATTGTGATAACAATTTTATAAGTTTAATAGAAAATTATCAATATTTTCCAACTATTCTAGAAAGTTAAAATATATTAATTATATATAAATTATACAGTCCATATTGTGAAAATATTTATTGAGGATCTTAAAACAGAATAGTATAGCCAAAAAATAACTTTCGGGCTTTCATATTCTACAACATTTACCATAATTCGTGCCATTCAAATCGAATCGAATTTTAGGTAAGCTACCAAACGTTTATGAATAATACACTCCCACTGTTCCAATAATATTTTGTCTTAACAAGTTTTTAAATAATGTCGTATATAAACACTACACTTGTTTTATTAAATCAACAATAATGTAATGTATATGGTGTTACAACGATAACGCTAACGATTAATCTGCTAGATAAATATAAAAACACGCGGTTCTATTTATTTATTTATTTTAATATTAGAGCGTTTATACTACAATGGATTTAATACTTGATTTCTCTATTCAAACAAGGCGAACTCAAAAGGAAGAGAACATAAATATAATATAAACTAATCACAGTTAGGCAAAATGTAATGTATACTAACACACACATATATACGTACATATGTTTGTATACACGTACATTTTACATACATAAATACATATATGTATGTTCTATATAAAAAACAGAATTTAGTTACTTCTTCCTGAGGCCACATTAGCTAACAAGCAACCACCATTGTTCCAATCCAAAATTTAACCACCACCACCATCGTTATCATCTTCTTCAACAATAAAAGCTCTGCAAACACGACTCGAAATTTGTTAATTTCCTATACGCCTGTAGGCAGGCAATAAGCCTGGCCATTTACTCAGTGTATGTAGTCATGTATACAAACAAGAACACATACACATACACACATACACACGCATACATATGCTTCGATTACATTGGAGTGAGCGCGTATGTGTTCATAGAGTATCATCGTACTTTTACATGCCATATGATTTAGATTTTGTTTTAGCAAATCATGCTCTGATCATTTCTCAAATAAAGAAAAAATATTAAGAAAATACAATAAAAAAAACGGAAACTTATTTGGTATGGTGGTAAAAGCGAAATACATATGTATGAATGTATGTACATATGTACATACTAAGGCCAGCGATAATAGCCAACCAAATGTGTAATACGTACACTACGCACGATTCGAATTAGATTACATCGTTCCAATTGAAAATATGTTGTAAATTTATTTAAATACCTAGTTATAATAGTTCATTTGTTCATATTGAGAAATTCCTTTACTTCCTATTATTAAATTTTAAATTCAGTAGGTAACGCCTATCGTAAAATGTAAAAATTATATTGTTTAAGAAAAATAACATATAAATACTGGCGTATAAAAAATACTTAAAAATAACTTATTCCAAAATATCAATCTAAACAAGATAAATTGAAATTAAACACCAAGATCAACATTAATAATTAAATCTTGTGATAAAACTGAAGTGGTAAGTACCAGCAGCATCGTCGTAATCATGCATTTTAGGCGAGAACTCGAGCAGGCTTTTGGAGCTTCATTATCAAAATGTTGGTTCCAGTTTATAAAAGGAAGTTTTCCCCACTGTGTTTCATAAGCACCAACTGAGATTTTGTGGTCTATAATTTTGTTTAAAACTTCTTCAATTTCAGAAAATTTTTTTGGAGATAAAGAGCTTATAATCTTATAATCATTTGCACGAAATATTTTATATTGAAGAAAAAATTCCTTATCTAACAAATTTCATGTTTTGAACATTATTCTATTTTATTGAAATCATAAAAATATAGCCAAAAATATCGCCAAGGATTTCAAATATCGCCAAGTAAATCGCCAGTCGCCATTTCAAAATTTTCATCGCCGAAAACAAATTTTTGTCGCCACGTTTGGCTAGATATCGCCATATCTGACAACAGTGCATATATGTATGTGAAGCCTTAAGGTATGCTTTGAAATTTTGTAAAAAAATTAATTGCCATATATTTATATTTTAACCGCCTTAAACCCGGTACGGAGTTCGTACGGAATTTCACGTTTGTAAATTTACATTTATGTATTTCTACACGGAAAAATAATTGTATAGCCTTTTGTGTAGAATTATGTTTGCATACACACAAATTGATTTACCCCCTGTTTGTGTAAGACGTTGACGTTAGAAATCTTGGCGTTTATGTAATATATTAAAGGAAACTTGTACAACTTTTCTTTAATCTATTACAGAAACGTCAAGATTACCATCGTCAACGTCTTACACAAACAGGCTGTTATTTATTTTTTATTTTTTAAATGTACTTTTTATTCAATATGTGAATATCTGTCTTCAACTTTTAATTACCACTCATTGTTCCCCTCTCAAATCTCGCACAGTGTGCCTGCCTGCCATTTATATCAACTCTATTTTGACTTTTACATGTAAAAAAATTTAACACACACAGTTGGCCTGCCGGGGTGTGTTACATTTAACAGCAACTGCTGCTGCTGCTGATGCCGCTTCCTTTGCTTCTGATAAAGTGGAAAACTTTCAGGGCAGCACGAACTTAACAAACAAATAAAAAAAGAAGAAAAAAACTAAAATTAAGAAAAATGAAGTCTGTATTATGCCATAAAAGTAAACTCACATGGGGGCAAAAGAGAAGGAACAAAAAAAGAAAGAAAAATAAATTGAACTTTTTCCGTTTTAGCAGTTTAACATTAATATGAATTATATTGATCCAGGGTATTAAGCACGTTTATGTACATAAGCCACAACGATATTCAGAATAAATGTAAATAAGAATTTAATGAATAGATGGTAGAGATTAAGAAACTTCGAGAAAAATAAACAACAAAATTGAACTGGGGCATAAATGTACATACGGGTATTAAGTAATTTCAAATGACTTCGTTTACACGTGTGAAGTTTTTTTCGTTCATACTAGAGATGGCATCGTGAATAACTTTTCTATCCACAACATATTGCTTTGCGGTAACTAAAAGGTCTCTCAGACTTACCGAGTTATATACCTAAATTGAAAATTTTGATTTCAAAATTGTTCGTCAGAAATAGCTGAAAAAAAGAAAACTATTATTTATTAATGATTTGTTGTACATATCTAATGCTATATAAACATAGAGATATGACAGTTTTCTGTTCACATAATATGCAAATAACTTCGATCAAAGAAAAAAATCGCACCAATCTTACAAAACAGTTTAACAGTTGGAATGCAACAACAAATTTTGGAAGTTAATAAAAAATCTTGTCTGAATTAAAAAGAATTTATTGATTCATCATAATGAAGTTTATTTTTTTTCTGTGTACGATTTAACAGACTTGAGATTGAGAACCTTATAACAGTTTAGTCTCAAACGGAAAATGAAGCCTTTATTTTGAATTTTATCACTGAACTTTTTTTACTCCTACTTATAAAGGTTTGCGTAACCATATTCTAAATTCATGTAACCCCCCCCCCCCCCCTTTTATTCGTCTGAAAAATGCCGCTCACGCAAACATCTTGGTTTTTTTTATAACAACTTTTATGTAAATTTTTATTTTATGTAACAAAAATTAACCTGTCAACTGAAAATGTCAAGTTTCTTAAGATCTTAAAAAATATAAAAGAAATGCACTAGTAAAATTATTAATCATGTCGTGAAAGGAAACACGAAATGCTAAAATTTTCTTGAAGAGCCATTAATCTATTAAAACATTTGTTTTCCTTTCTGGAATGGCGTTTATTGTTATATGAGTTTTCAACTCCATTTTGAATTTTTGTTAAACAAGAAAAGAAAACTACATACAAACAAAGAAGTAGTCAAACTCTTTCTTTCTGTCTTATTCATGAAAAATAAGAAATTTTGTATGGAAATCTGTTTTATAGACCTTTAATAAATCAAAAATATTTTACATGAATAAGGAAGGCCTTTTCACATTTTAATTTTATTGATTTCTTTTCACCGAATTACAGCTACTTTTTGAATATATCTAAAGATTTTCTTCAAGCTTCATATATATCGTCCTATAAATTCAAAAAACGTGTAAGTTACATTTAAAATATTTTACAGAAGAAGCAAAACACATTATAAGTTTGAGTGCATTTAGTTCTCAGTAGTCTTTTGAATTTCTTTAATAAATTCGATATTTTCGGATAGATGGGTTTTATATAATTACATCATATATAAATATATTCATATCGTTACCTTAATATAGAAATGCCCTAACTCATTATTTTTTGTATATTTCGATAGAAGAAGATCTAATGTATTGAAAAATGCAAAAATTTCGATTTCAATAAAATAATGAGTTAGGGTCTTTCTCTATTAAGGTAACGATATGTATGTAGTTTGTTTGTAAAATTATTAAGAACAATTTCCATTTGCGGCTTTTTATGAATTCCTACTATAAACTGATTATGAAACGCCAATTGGCGGCAAATCAGTCCTGCACGTTGGTTGAACTTTTAATTCGATTAATTAATTTCACTTCTAATACGCAATTCACACGATGAAATTCTTTCTCTCTCCGACTATTAAGTCACAAATGGCGGGTGCTGTAGAAAAGTTTCGTGGTATGGGATATTTTTTAAATTTCTTTTGTACTCGTATAAGCGTAGAAATAAATTATGATTAAAACCAACTGTTTCAGCTAGTGCGTCATATTGTTGAATTATCCGTCTTTGCTGCTTGTTTCTTCTTCTTACTTTTTCTGCAAAGAGATAAATTAGAATTTAACTAGCAGGGACAGAAACCAGAATTTCTTACATAGCCTGTTTTGCACATAAAGCACTGTTAGTTACTTAACAGTAAGATGTTGGGGGGAATAAGTTAGAATCTCTGTTATTTCATTTTGCAAATTCAACAGATGGTAAAAGAGAAGAAATGGAAATTTCTGGAATTTTCTAAATTGGAAATAAAGAGTTTTGACAGGAATTTGTACATTAGTGGAGGTTTGGTACGCAGTTACCAAACATATAAATCAAATAGACGAAATTTTTTTTGATGGCCTAATTACGAATGTCGTATTTCGACTACGACTATTTTTTTTTTAATATAAAGAGAAGTAACACTCAGGCAATGAATGCCTACTACTATTAATGGGTGTTACCTTCTTTAGGAAAGGAATAGTGATAGAGAAGACAGGTGGTGAAGAAATAGATAGAGGAAAGCTTCATTCTTTTACAACTCTGCTTTTTTGTACGTTTTTAATAATGTGTGTAATAATGTGATTAGTAGCCATTAGTAATGTGATTAGTAGCCATTTTATTGGTCGCCGATTTTTATGGTACGCCGATGATTCTGCTTCACAACGAAGGAGGGCGCTCTGATGTTTTTTTTATAAACAAACACAACCCGCAAAGCGATTAGCTTGTCTGCAGAAAACACCCAGGGTCTATGGCGGGAATCGAATCCACGACCTCTGGACTGAGAGGTTAGCATCGTTACCACTCAGCCACATCGGCACCCTGTGATTTTAAGACCATCCACTTTATAATGCAAATTGCTTATTTGCTAAATCAACGTCATAACTCAATAAAAATGCAAAGCGATATTTAATATAACCAATACAGCTAACATGCTCTTACTATAATATGTATATCTCACAAACGGCCAACTTGCTCGACACATGCTCGCTGTGTAATAATCACTTTAAAGTAGCTGTCACGATTGCATTTATTTATTTTAATAAGACCAAAAGGTTGCCCGAGTTGTTTATGAAAAGGTTGCCAATAACATGTGGACTTTCATGAATAAACAGAAAATGCCAGTTGCACACTTCTGTTAAAGATAGAACCAGATATGGACTCTTTCTTAGCCGCCGTGCGATGAGTTAACACAAGGCTTATCGATTTTCTTGATAACATCTCATGAATAAAAACAATCAAAATAGCATTTCACATATTAAAAATATTCGTAATGGTGAAACATACATACTCCCTCATATGTACGAAGTAAATTTTATAAAGACTCTGAAAAGAATACAAATCTATCCATATCCCTTGAAAAGTTTTTACTTTCATGAAAAATAATCGTATTAGAAATTCCATTAAAATGATGTCATTTAAAGAAGACATCAAAAGCATATTTCATTGTCATTTACGGAAATAAGTTGAAAAAAATCAATTTCTGTTAAAAACATGTCCTCGTCCTTAAATGACTTGTATTTTAATTATTGAAACAAACAAACAAAAAAATGGAGAATAAATTGAAAATCATTAAGTATCAATAACAATTTTTTTTTTCTTCTCTATATTTAGTTTTGATTCATAATGTTAATGCCATATGCTTTATAAAAAAAAAAAAAAAAACCTGAAACATTTTAATTTATTTTCTTATAATCATTTTGTTTTTTTGTCCTACAGTATGAAAAATTAATAGTTTTAGTTAAACGTCAGTAATGAAATTTGACAAATGTCCTTTAGAATTAGTTTGAAGCATAAATGAAGTCTTAAGGCATAGAAATGTTGCATTTAGTATTTCATTTTTATACTAAACGTGTCCCATAAAGATGCATAAAATTCTTTTTCACATTCTAAATATTATAAATTATCTTGACTACACGCTGTAATATTCTCATCCTGAGAAAAGTTATTCTTTTTCATTCTTACAAAAGTGACTTTCATATTTCATTATACATTTTTTGTTTAAAAAAGAAAAAAAAAATACAAAAATACAAAAATAAACAAATAGTGAAATAGTTTGTTTGTTAAATCGAAAATTTACTAAATCCGCCGGCTGAATTTAAATGCAACTCACTCTCTGGGGAATTGAACAAAAGCTGAAACGTATTTAAGGTTTAGTTAGGCAGGGTTTAATGAAACAAAACATTTTCGATTAGATCGTTATGTGAAATATTTACTTTTCACACTGTTCAATAATGTTTGAGTAATCAGGCTATTTTTCTGAAACAATTCTAATCTATTAAATGGAGGATTAGAAAATGCCCAAGTATTTAGTTGGCTTAAAAGCTGTGTGACTGCGAAATAGATATTTAATGATGATTTATAGCACTTTGCTTCTACTTTAATTCTATCGAAAGTTTGTTAACGATCGAATATGAACGAACATATTTTACTTTACACTGAGTAAGAATTAAGATGAACAAAGTTAGAAAGTCTTTTTGCATTTTAACTAACGAGTGTTGTTATCATTTATTCGAGTGCATGTGTATTTTTTATAATTGAAGATAAAAAATAAATTCTAAGAGCAACAATACAAATTATAGGTTTTATTCGGTCATTCTAGTGAATAAAAAAATTAAGTGAAATAGAAAATTATTCGAATAAATATCAAGTTACATTCCGATCATGGATAAATGGATAATCATTCCCTTTTCTTGTGCACCTATTTAAAAAAAAAACATTTCCAAACTTTGTGGTAAAATCCAACAACTTGGAGCAACATAACTGACTTCGAAAATTTGAACATACTATTTTTCTCGTCATCTGTTTAGAATTTTACTCGCGGAAAAATCAAATATTACCGGGGAATATTTTTAAATCGGCTAGACGATTATATTCCCCAACGAAATATAATTGGAAACCGTAAAAACTTTGCATTTTACCTAAAAGATGTGTTCATCATTTTTTATGTAAAATTTTACGAGGAACATTTTAACCCTCTAACTGTTCTCTGTATGGGTCTTTCTGTTTCTTTCGAAAGAAAGTTCAAAAAATGCCCTTAATGGGGATATTAACAGTTTAAAATGTTCTACAAAAATATTCGTCATAAACTTCTGTTATAAATACAGCAAAACTCGAAGTTCAACTTAAGCACGAGAAATAAATTAAAACTCGAAAAGTCCGATCAAATTTTATGGGTTTAGTTTGCGTGAAAAAAATATTTTGCCTACAGTTTCACTTTAGCTTTAGATATAACATATCTATTTTCATAAAAATATTAAACCAAACTTATACGCCCTTGTATAAGTTTTAGAGCAATCAAAGATTATTTAAAAAAGTATTTTTTTGCAAATAAAATGATTGGGATAAGTTTTATTCGAATAAGAAATTTTTCCAATAAGCATAGTTCAATAGTCTTAATTCAAGTAATTGAATTCGAATAATTTTACTCGAATTATTTTTGCAATAATAATAACATTAAAGGGATTAGTTTAATTTTAATAAAAATTGTTTTCCTGAAACTAGTGCAGTTCAATAATTTTTTATCCAAATAATTACATTATTTTTATTCGAATAATTTTTACTCGATTCAGGAGCTGTCGCGGAAACTGAATTTTCGCTACAATCGAACCCGAAAATATCATTAAAAAAAATATTTAATTATAAAGCTTAAAACTTTTTGGTTCATACATACATACATACGAGTATGTACATATATCAGTGATAAGTTGACATATTAATTAATTATAAAAAAGTTTGAGATTTTATATATAGATTTTTATTTATTTCTTAAAATAACGTCTGAATCTCGTACTTCATATAGAGCCGTTGTCAGTTTGTCATTTTCTAAAACCCATTGTATGCATGTGTTAATCGATCTTGCATCGCCTGCATAAAATTTAATGGCATATTGTCTACTTCGCTCAATTCGCTATTAAATTCCAACAAGGCATTCATTCATTTTATATTCAAATTTTTTAGTGTTATATTCAAATTTTTGTTTATAAAGCATATGTATGTACCTCTAAGGGCCATTATTACAAGTTAAAGAAAGCAGGATTTTATCGGGCGTATAAAAAGTTGTTCATTATTAAAAAATTAATTTAACTTATCAGGTAGGATAAACAAACCTGCCTTGACCTTATCGCACACTTTAGGTTAAAGTAAAATTGTACTAACGAAAAGCTTTTTATACGTCGAATAAAATCCTGCTTTTAACTACCTTTAAGTTGTAATAATGGCCCTAAGTAAATTAGCGAAACATTCTCCGATGTTCTTGGCTTGTGTTATATTTCCTTCAAACAAAAACTTAACGAAAAAGAAATGAATTTAATAATTGAAGTTTATTTATTTTACTCCACAGCCATTTGCAATATTTCAAATTAACACTCCATTTTTACCGACGCCATCTTATAATATTTTTCAGTTTTTGTTATTGTTGTTTGTATGTGTTTCAAATAAACACACTTGCTTTTATTATTTTTGTTATTACAGCAGCTGTTGTTTCAGTTTCGTAATAATTTAAACAATAACAACAACTTTTGATCAATACTAATTCTATATACAGTTCAGTATTTTTCCATGCACGAGTATGTTTTGTATGTACGTACGTGTGTGTGTGTACTCCACAGCGGGAAAAAGAAGGAATACGGATGCCTTCTAAAAGTCCTCTGTACTGCTTCTTTTGGATGTACAAGGCCTGCTCGCTCCATCCCATATTCATATTTTTTTTACACACGTTGTAGGCCTTCCGTTCTAGCTTCTTTCGCAGATATTCTAAAAGGCCTTCAAATTAATGGCTCTTAAAAGCCTTCCAGAGAATTGCTGCTAAAAGGACTTCAAATAAAGGTCATATTAAAAAGGGTTTAATAAAGGTTTTCAACTGCTGGGGCCAGTATCTCAAAACTTACAAGTGCTGTAAATACAAGTAAAATAGTTGTGAAAATATATTTTATGTGAATATAAAATATTTTCCCAACTGTTTTACTTGTATTACAGCACTTGTAAGTTTTGAGAAACACTCCCGAGGTATTCAATACACACATCCATGCATATAGTGTTTTGAGGTTTATTTTGTGATCAAAAGGGTCGAACATATTGAAAGTAAACTTCTGAAAATAACAAGAACCCACATAGTATTTATATACTCGTACATACATAATAATGATCGAACAATACAACTGTCTTTCTCAACATACAAAACTCAACTAAAATGATTTACGCTTTCTTTTCTTTAATCGTTCTGTATGTGGTATTTTTATATTGAATTTTGTTTTTTATAACGGCATCTGAATTCTTTGGCTTTTGCTCTGGCAAAAAAGCAAAACATAATACTTTACTCCTTCTGTTCTTCCTTATTATAGAAGGGAATTTGGAATGTGTATCCCGTCTTTTTTTTACTAAAGAGCCGAAGTCTTCTATGAGGCCTTCGTCAGAAGTTATACGAGTATAAGAATGTTAACTGAGTCAAAAACATGAATTCGTTTGCTTTTGTTTTGGCAAAATAGCAAAACAAAAAATGTTACTCAATCTCTTCTCCCTTCTCATAGAAGGGAATGTGGAATGTGTACCTTATCTTTTGTGCGGAAAAACCGAGGCCTTCTACAAGGCATTCTTTGGCAGTAATGGAATCGAAAAAATTCCTGAGCAGGCCTTTAATAATTTTTTGCATACACATAAGCTGTTATACTATACTCGCTTTTTCTTCTTCTGTGTCTGAATATATAATCTTGTAGTTTTTTTTTTAATTTTTTCGTCGGAAATTGCTTAATACTTATCATAAAAGAATAACTTGATTGCTGTTAATTCCAATTAGAAATGTTTAATCTGCAGAATTTTGTTCATAAATATTGTTTATTGTTTCATGGCAATTTCTCACTCAACCCACGTAAGTTCGCTAATGTTTTTTTTTTATTAAAGTCTTTTGTTGTTTTCTTATTCCTTACACTTTATTGATGATTGCTATTGTTAGTTTTATTATAAATTTATAAATCTGATTACACTGATACCTTTGATTTTTGTTATATCTCTGTTATTATAATTTTTTTTTCTTCTTCAAGAAAAGTTGCATTTGTGAATGTTTATTTGCTTTTAAGTTGAAAGGAAAAGAAGAACTGAATAAGGTCGATTGTTTATTTTGCTCTGTCATATATCTGAAGCGCACATAGGCCACATATTTTTTAAAATGTAGGTGGACGCGACAGGAACAATAAATAATATGCCCAAAAAAACTATCAAACCGATTTTATGAAATTAAAAACATGAATACATGTGCATCTAAAAGAGCACACGGGCTTCATATCTTTCACAAGTAGGAGCAAGAGGGGTCAGGGCAATTTCCGATTCTTCGAAAATATCCAAGCAATTTTAATGAAATTCAAAACATAAATATATCTGCGTCTAAAAGGATACCCACGCTTTATGTATGATTAATATTAAAACTCGAATCATGAGGAGGGAGAGCAGGGGGAAATTTTTGACTCTGCTAAACTATCCAACCGATTTTTTATTAAATTCAAAAATGATATATGTATAGTGCTCCATATTTTTTATCTTTAGTTATAAAAAGTTTCTTGTCCCAAACTTTATTAATAAATAATTATTCAAACCTTCAAAAAGTTATCGGCAGAAAGTCGCATGAAACTTCAATTAATTTCTGAAAATTCATTTTACCACAACTGCAATCGAAAAAATAAGAAAAGCCTTCTTCAACAGATTACATGAGAAAACTCCAATCTTATTGTAAAAAAAAAAAATTAAAAACTGCTTCTATTTTCTACACATTTAATAAGTGTACGAACAAACATCTAAACAATTCTCTCAGTAGCTTTTTTTGTAACATGCAGTGTCGGCAAACTACTGTAAATGATACCGAACACCAAACCAGCATTATGTTGCAACATTTCGTTATTTTTAAAATAAACTACATTTTTCGATAGTTTTGAAAGGAATACATACACACAAGCATACTTACATACATATATTTTTATTTTTTAATTATGAAAATAATTTTTGTTACATATTTTTTGAAAGTAATGATGACCAAGTAAAAAAATTTGTGAGCAAGGTTCTTTTATAGACAGACAATTTACCTGTCCCAACTTTAAATATCAAGTATGTGCATCTAAAGAGAAAGAAGCAGAATAAAAACGAATAAATGAAGCGTAAAGAAATGGGAGTATTTATTACGAAGAAGTGAAAAAAATTCATTGTAACAGGATGCACACTAGTTAATTTAAGATAAAATTTAATATTTCGAAACAAATGTTAAGTTTGAAATTTCGAAAAAAATTTATATTTTAAGTTTTCGTTAAGAAAGGCAGCGATTGTATGTTTGAAAGACTGACGTCTGTATATGATTTTGATTCATCATTACATTTACAAGTGCATAAAACACCTTGCCAAAACTTTAAAGAAAAACGAAGTTTTTATAACATCTATAGTGCAGCCTATAAAAGAGAAGTGTGATCCGACTCGAGGTCCACTGCGTAATTCGAAGAATTGTAATGTTAGTAAGATACAAATTCGAAAGCGTTTTCTTTCGTTTCGAAATACATAGTACACACCCTGGTTCCAAAATGCAGCTGGACAATTCCACGCAAGGAAAACAGTTTACTTATTTTTAATAAAAATCGTTCAACTGATGTCCACAATGGGACAATTATGGATAAATTATAAAAATAAGAAATTTGCTATGTTTGGTTTTGAATAGGCCAAATTGCATGTGATAATTTTTAACACCAAAGTTAATTGCAAATATTCTGATAACCACTAGCAGAATGGAACAACATGCTGTTTTCAGCCACACACTTTCATCATCAGCGTTGATGTAAATTTCAGCTTTATGTACTCATTTTGCAGTGTAAATAGAATATGGGAATTGTTTTGATTCATCGTATTACAATTTACTGAAGGTTTTTTTGTAATTTAATTGTAATTTTATCATCACTAATTTACAACAATCTTGCCATTGTAATTATGCACATGCCTGTTTATTTGCTTATTTTTGTTCTTAAGGCAAACTTTTTGGGCTTGTTGCTTTTAAGTTTATTTATTTAATTTTTGCCACAAGCCCATATTATTTATTTTAGTTATTTTAATTACTTTTTTTCGAACTTTATTATCACATGTAATTTGGCTTACAAAGCGATACGAACGAACTTTATCTTATTCAAAACGAAATATAGAAACAAATAAAGCTCGAACAAGAGTAATTAAACTAACTGAAAGTTTTTATATTTTTATCAATTTGGAACGCTTTGCTCTCCCTCTTTGTATGTTGGATACTTTATTTACTTTTTTCTTTATTAATGAGAATTTCGTGGGGATATTAAAATTTTCGGTCACACCCGTCACAGTAAAAATTTAAAACTTTAATAAAATTATTACTCTACCTAATAAATACTTAATACTTTCTAACAATAAAAAACTAAACGCAATTAATAATGTAACAAAATTTTGTGAAACTCCATTTTAATATTCGAGTAATTAGTTATAGAAAATTATTTGGTCCCACCCGTCACACCAATGATGAAGTGTTTTTTTCAATGGATGCGTTAAGGGTAGAAAACGAGAACAAAAACTAAAGAAAATTATAGACTGCATTTAGATTTAGAGTGAGAAAGGAAGAGAAAGAGAAAAGAAATGCTGAGAAAATTATGACTTGGAATGTTTTGCTACAGGCCATGGATGAGCAGGGATTAAAGCCCTAGAATTTATTATGAAAACTGCTCAGGACTTCTTCAAATATGCATCTAGCATAAAAACAAGAAATCGAGTAACATTCGCATTTTTAAATCATCTAAAGACGACGCATCGTCGTGGTAACGTAGTGTAGAGTGTATATTTTTTAACCAAAAGTTGGGAAGGCCAATAACAACAATAACCAACATTAAAAAAATACATAAGTTAAGAAGATCAGATCCATTCTCTGTGCATGTTTGATGTAAATATTTATCATAATTAAAAAAAAAACTTTAAAACATACTCGCCTGGAGTATTCTAATGATATTACTGATATTTAAATAATTATTTTGGTATCATTTTCCTATAAGTATACCTTTATACTGATTGTATGAATGAAGTCAATAAAAAGTTTTATACCTTCCCACCCGTCCCATTTTCAAAGAAAAAGCTTTTTAAGACTGAAAAATGTATTACACCAAAATTATTGTGTAAACTATATGGAAAATTTTACATGATATATACTTAACGTAATATTTCTGTAATAACCCGTCACAGCTTTCTAATGGCCATTCTAAGCTGAAAGCATGACCTTGAGTCTCTATAAATTATTAAATGTTTTTAAGATTAACATTCTTGGGTAGCGCACCCTCTTTTTGATTTTAGATTTTATATTAAGATGTAAGCATCGTGGTCGCACCCGTCACCCGTCACAGTGAAATTACCCAGCTGTAAAAATTAGTTAGTAATTGAAATCTCAAGAAGATATTTTTAAATAAACAATTGTTAACAATAAAAGTAAGTAGTTATAATTTATAATAGGAAGGAAAATATTGAAATTATGCAATTATGAAATTATTCAGTTCGCCTGCAAAAATAATAATAATATTTTTCCTGATAAGGAATCATGAAAATGGAAACATCTAGGAGAAAGAATTCTTCACGATTGCAATTTTGGGATAAGGGAAAAATAATTTAAGAAAATATGTTCACGGCAAAGATGAATATTATAAAATAAAACGTCATGTCGTTCTTTATATTGTGCAAAAATTTTAAACTTTTAATTCGTGTTCTGTAAAAATAAGTTTTTTTTGCGTTATTACGATCTTGCAGCAAAAGTAAACGTACGAAATACATACATACATATCGTTAACCTTAATACAGAAGGATCCTAACTCATTATTTTTGGCATCCAGTTTTTTGTATATTTCAATAGAAGAACATCTAATGTATCGAAATATACAAAAATCTCGTTTTCAAAAAAATAATGAGTTAGGGCCTTTCTATATTATTATGATATAAAAGTTATTTAAATATTAAACAAAGATGACAGACATTTCTGCTCTTGTCTATTATAATATTCGTAATTACCAGAAAATAACCGGCTACTGCTAAAAAATTATTTTGACAATATATGTATAAAATATTAACAATAACATGTGTTTTCAAGTCTCAAATTGCTGTGCGTTCATTCATTCACATAAATATTTGCTTTTAGTCAAAAAAATTCCAAGCTCATGTTTTTCTTGTTTGAAACTTTTCTAAAATAGACTGTAATAGTGGTCATCATAAACAAATCGACACTTAGCAAAAATAGTTTTGACTCCAAACGAAACTCATTTCTTTCGTCATCATCGTCATAGTCATCCAACGTCATCATAAAATGGTGAATTATTAAAAAATTCATCATCATTGCCACTATCACTCTTTAGGTCAAGAACATTTTTTTTTTTTACAGAAACAAAACATAAAATCAAAACAAAAACGCACAAAAATTTTGATGATTTGTGAAATAATTTTGAAGAAGCAGCAAAATATTGTTAAAAATTAAATCGATATTTTTAAATTACCATAAAATTTAATGCATAATAAATAGCAAGTGTTTTATTGCGTACTAGATATGGATAAGATTTTCACTACACACACACAAATATGAAAGAATATTCTTCCGAATTTGTATATTAATATCATGCTGATTCGAAGGGAGTGTCTTCAGCTTCGAATTACGGAGTAGACCCCCTATTCTTCGACCACCAAATTTAAAAAATGGGAAATGTTTAAATATAAAAAGTGTTTAATAATTTTTAAGAAAAATTGTGTCTTATTTTTGAAAAATTTAAGTAAATTCCATGCCAGGATACTAAGCACAAAATTACTTATATTTTCCGTAATTCATTGGTCAATATACCCGTATGTATAATTTCCTTGATAAGATCATTTGAAAATCTAACATTTCTCCATAAATTTAAAATTGTGTGGATATCATGCAATGTTCAAAAAAATGTGCCCAAATCTATAAGCCTCCAAAAATTTACTTTATTTAATTTTGAATGGAAGAAACTCTGTAGCCCCACTCTCCCTCATGCTAATCTATCAGTAAAATGGAAGGTGTGAACTTCTTCTTGCTATTAAAAAAAATAATTATTGTAGTCCTTGTTAAAAACGTCAAAAAATTTTTAATAATTTCTTTAGGGTGTACAGAATTGCAATAAAATTGCTTTTTTATGAGTTAACATTTCCATTTGATTGATAATAACACACAATTTTTAGACTTGGCAGATATAAATTTTCATATATTGAGATTTGTTCGATGTTACCACCAGCAATATACAAAACATGAAAAAGAAAAACTAAATATAACAATTTCTTTTAATTAAATATTATCACCAAAAATCGTCAGCGAAAAAAGTGCCTCCTCTTCCCCAAAAAAATCTCCTGGAGATTTTCATGAAATTTGTATCCCCAATCACAAAAAAAATCCCTTATTTGGAGGCAAATACCCAAAACTGAGAGTGCTGCTTTTCAAACAATTTTTGCACAAAACTATTGCATACTTTTAGGACAAGTATTTATTGAATGTTGAATACAACAAGAATTTATTAGCAATTGAGGCGAAGAAGTTTATAGAGACAACAATGGGTGCATTCATAAGACGTAGCTGTTAGCGCAACCCTTGATTGTTTGCCTTAGTAGTTCCGCTCCACTCAACAGTTGAGTAATTTTCTCTAATCAACATGTTGTGCTCAGCCTGAACAGCTGATCGAATCGAGCTATGCCTTTTATATGCTTTGTTAGGTGGCAGGAGCAAATTGTATCCTTCAAGTCGTTTCTAAAACGTAACTATTGGGGCCAGCAGTTGACAACAGTTTTACAACTGTTGAGCTCAACCACAGAGGAGACCAGAGGTGACACGAGCACAAAGTAAGACGGAAGATAATTGTGATTTTTAGAGGTCTCGCTCACACAGTCATCAAATCCTCTTTACTTTTTCTTTCGCGTGGTATTATTTTAAAGTAATTACATTTTATTCTTTGTGGTCTCATTCGCAGCCTAGTTTTTGTAAATAAATGGTAAAAATTAATATTTGCGAACGAAAATGCTTAAAACGAAGTCTCTAATCATTTGAAAACAAATTTTAATCACTTTATTAATACTAATAATCTTTTTCGCATTGTGTTTTTAATTCAATACCACAAATTCCTTCATTTAATTTTGTGCAAATGTTCATGTGCTCAAGTGTATTTTCAATTTATGCTTTGTGGTCTCGTTCGTTGTTTGCTTTTTGCAAGTTGAAGTTAAAAGTTAATATTTTTGAAGGAAAATGATTAAAATTGAGTTTGTAAGCATTTGGAAACTAATTTTAATCACTTTTATAATACTAATAATATTTTACACATTGTTTTATTTAGTTCAACACTGCACAATCTTTCATTTAATTTTGTAAAAATGTTCAATTGTTCATTTCACTAAGTATAAATTTCTCCTGTTTGTTTTGATTATTGCACTAAAAATATTCAATAACAAACACACTATATTTGTCCCTTTTTAACAGTGATCAAAGCAGCGGATTTTAGCTTTTTTCATAAGTCACTTTCTACAACTCTGGTCTACTTTGTGAGCTCAACAGCTACGTCTTTATGAATGCGCCCAATTAAAAACTAACCCATAGCCCAATTCACAACCTTGTGCATTAAGTATTGTAACTTTATGCAATTGTAAAAATTTACCATCAATTAAATTTTTGTAAATTATAAATTTTATATACATATTTGAATTATAACGAAAAAAAAGTTGATGATTACACCCATCACAATTGAATTATGATTACACCCATCACATGGCAGCTTATTATGGCTGGCTGTGGCATAAAATCAAAATTTATGTGATATGAATAGCTACGGTTGTGGCTGTGACGTAATGGCGTTATGTCACCTATAATCAAGTACTTGGTCATAAGTTGGGTTCAAACGGCTGTTTCATGCGATTATGTTAATGAAAATCTAACTGAAGCTTAAATTATTGTGTGCCCATTTTGCGTTATAAGTTCTCGTAATAGACAAAAAATTTCGAAAATTCCGCATACCTTTTGTTTGAAGTCACTACTGCGCAGAAAAAATTATGACAGGTTTTTTTAGACAAACATATTTTTGATATTGATTGTAAATTTTACTATTGCCTGTGTGTGATAATAGACGTAATAGAATGAAAAATTACATTCTAATACGTTTTTACGAATTTTGGTATTTAGTAGGTTAATTTCAGTAAAATTACAATTTGATTTTTTATATTTAGCAATTGAATACGAAATAAAATTTTTCGTTCGTTTTTTGCCTAAAATTCAGGCAGAGCTTAGTACCGGCCTTAAAACTATACAAATTAGGACTTTGGTAAATTACGGCAAAATTAATGTCAAACACCGATTAACAATATTTGATTGATTGGCATTTGTCATTAAGCAATATAATCACATTAATTTTTATGTAAAACAGTTCCAAGACTTAAATGAAATATGGCCCCAAATTTTAGGCAACTTTTACATTATGGCAAATTTGGCACAATAGAGCAAATTAATTTCAGTTTTTGTAGAAACTGTAATACTACACCAAGTTTTATTTAATGAATTTAAGCGCCAAATAATTTAATTTTCTACTATGTATTTATTTATGTACAAAAATTCATTCACTGACAACAATGACTATGAAAATGGTTATAATGACGGATCATCTTCTGCTAGTCTAGTTTTATAGTTTAAAATTATTTTGAATAGTCATTCAAACTCGAATGAATTGAATTTTACCACGCGAATATTGTTCTATGACGTATAAAACTAACCAACAGATATTTAAGGAAAAAAATAATAATAATAATAATACATAATAAGAACAATAATAAAAAACAAAAACAAGTTTGTTTTTCTACAAATAAAAAATGTAGGCCAAATTAGTTTATTTAAAAAAATTAAAAAAAAATATATACATATGAATAAAAAGTGCACAATACTTTTATAAAAATAAAGGAAAATGTAGAAAAAGCAAATCAGCCAACTTTAGAATTGTTTCAACTGCAATCAAAAATGAACGTCTGCTAACAATCAGTTTTCATCATGTACTCGTATACAATTTTAACATTTCATAATTGTTAAAATAAAAGCCAAGACACCGCCAAGTTACCGGAAATTATAATGTAACAACAAACGCCATGATCATCATCATCATCATAATCATCATCATCAACATTCTCATTGACGCGCCATTGTAATCATCTCTCTCCGTTGCAGACTGGCGGCCAGCCAAGGCCCTGTTAATAATCGCCACTATGTATAATAATTGAGTTATTAAGTCCAATATTTGTTAAAATAAAAAACAACTTTTATTAAAAAATGTCGGTGCTTTTTGTTTCATAATCGCTTTTTAAAAAAAGGGTAAAAAATTAAACACATTGCTGTCTGTGTCTTCGATTTTCTTTGCTACGATTTAAAATTTTAACTAATTTACTTAATTTCAACTAATTAAAAAAGTTTATTATGTTGCCATGATTCAACAAAAATTTGTTCAAAAATTTTATTTAATATTAAGTAGGTTAATTGAAGATTGTTGTTTGAAAAAGAGTTCAATGAAATTGAAATCGCTGGCAAGCTATATTGATTGTGGATGTAAGGGGATTCATTTGAATAGTTTTTATTAAGAAATCGAATTATGAATGAACGATGCAAAGGCAAATCCATATCAGATTCTCTTTGAAACATTTATACTTTTAATGCCACCTGTACCTGGATACAGTAATTTTTATTACGACAATCGTATCGGTATAATAAATATAACGAAAATGTATCGACTTTGCTATTCAGTGACATATTTTAGCGATATTCGGTGTCGGTTAAAGAAAACACACATAAAATCACAAGCTCAAATTCATTGAGTTTTTCTTTATTATTCTTTGTGATTTTCGCTTATTTTCACATTTTCTATACACAGATACCACACAATATTAAATTAAATGATGAGTAAGATAAAGCTGGAGACTATCGTAAAAAAGAAATTACAGAATCACATTATTCTTACCGCAAACGAATAATATGTATATCGATAAATATTACGATTTTCGGTTCGCAAAAAGTTACAGAATCCAGGTACTGATCGGTTGCGACCATAAAGTACGCATTCGCCTTGGAACAATGGCTCTTTGTGGCCGATTCGGTAATTTTTAAACCCTTTTGTTTAAAATTTATATTGAATAACATGATTAAATTGAAGAAACCAAATATTTTTCGTCGTGAAGGAAAGTTGGCACATTTTATTAAATAAATATGATATATTATGTATGTATGTGTGTAGAAATAGGTATTTACCATTTATTTTGTATAACAAGCAAATTGTAAAAACTTTCTTTCTGTTATTTTGTTTCGTTAAAATCCCGAAATAATATCTTTTAATATAAAACTAAACGTCAACTCGAATATGTAAAGACAAAGTTATCTAAGCTAAAGCTCTAACGCCTCATTCGTGTTTAAGAGCTTAAAAACGATGATTTTGAGTTGTTTTGTTAATTATCTCAAATAACAAGTTTTAGATTTAAACACTTCGTTAAACTAGTAAATGGAGTATGTTAGTGCGTTTTTTGATAACTCTGACAACTGTGTGTTATTGTTAAATGGCGGCACGCTTATTATTATTTATTATTAAATTATTTATAAAAACATGTATTGTTTGAAAATAATACAACAAATAAAAAACATAGTGTTCGGGATTTCTTGCAAACGCAATAGTTTACTGGCAAAACATCAACGTTAAACATCTCAAATAAATTGTGAGCGAAACATAACTTAAAAGAAAGAAAGTGTGAACATAGTGTACTCGTATATCTGATAAATTATTCTGTTAATAACGATTTGGCTTTTATCATGCTGAAAACTTGTCAGGTATAGATTCAGCGTAACACATGTTTTGCTAATTTTTGATAACGGTACATATCACAAAAAAGTCTGAATCAAATAGTTTTTCATTAGTAATTAGTGGTTACGCTTTTTTTGGCACATAACACACAGATGTAAACTCGGCCTAAGTTTTTCAATACTCGTATCTTCTCTGCCACCCAGTAATTGTTAATGTTTCTTGGCATAAGATTCCATCACATACGAGTACACACATACCGACATCGAAACGCATAATAAAACATAAAGAGCTCTCCCTGTGTCAAGAGAAGCTCTGCAAGGTTTTATCGTTGGCCAACTTTTAATTTCCAAATATATGTACATATCGAGCCTCATTTTCGATTTAATCGTAAGCGACAAAAATTAAATTTTTCAGGAGAAGGTTTTTTTAAAATATTCAAATATGGTTTTATACGCAAAATTGTCGCTTACGATACAATTTTACAGCCCGTATCTTAAAAGTTATCAACAATTTTGGCATCTTGATAATTCTAAATTATGGATAGGCCCATAAAATGTTAATTTCAGTAAAAAAAGTATATTTTCGATAACATGTCGCTTACGATAAAATCGAAAAAAAGGCTCCATATGTCAAAAATTTGAAAAAGTAAACCAGAACAAAAAACATTTTTTTTTTAATTTTGCTGGATTTGTTGCCATAATCTGATAAAGGGTAGTTCCATGCACCTATCCGCAAAAATCCAAGCTCAAAAATTATCAATAACCCTATTTTTAGTGGCCTTTTTCATTGCTTTGAAATAAGAAAAATATTGTTCATTTGTTGATCATTTACAAGAATTTCGAACGTTATTTTAAATATAATTTTTTGCAGTATTCTGAAACTATATTTTTCCCTTAAAGTGCAAACCAAAAATAGTACCGTTTCGTTTGTTATTTCAAAACTGCAAAATTATTATTTCAAGCTGTAAAAGATTAAAATAACCATGGCCAAAACTAAGGACAATGGAAAAGATGTAAGTTTTGTACTATCTACGCACATTTATTGTTTGCATACATTTCTTAAAAACTGTTTATTTTTTTTATTGAAATATAAAAATGAAGTCAAGAGCTCAGATAAAGGTTGTGTGGATGGTATTGGCGCGACTGCTAAAATGATGGTGCGAAGACAGGTCTTGTCAAGGAAATTCTCTGTGAACAGTGCAACCGATTTTGCAAATGCATTAAAATCAAAAGGTACAACAATACAAATTGAAGAAGTTACTGATGCGGAGGTGGAAAAAATCAACAAAGAACTAAATACGGCATTAGTTTTTGCAAATGCAAAAAATGTAAAAAATATTGCTTCTTCGCACCATTTGCAAGTATGTACAAAATGATACTATCATCTCATTTCTTACGTCAAAGTTAGGATAAAGCAGTGCAAAAATATTTTGATATTTATTTCGCCTCTTAACTTGTTCTTAAAACCAAGAAAAATAAATTTTGAAACAAATAAATGCTATTTTCTCTTTTAAAAATCGCGCAAATTTTGTAACAAATTTTTTTCTCACGTAGCAGATATACAATTTTTAGAGCATGGTAACCATAATTGTACACCAATTATTACGTTCTTGGACTCAAAATGTTCTCTGAACTATTGGCTATAAGTTTGTCGAAGAAACTTTCAATCTAATTTTAACAGATTCGCAGATTTTATTAGCTCTTTGAAACTTACTTAAAATCGGCTTCCAAATTTTCTCACGTAACAGATCATTGTTTGACTCCAATTATTTTCTTACTGTAATATTACATACAGGTGTTCTTTATATAAAAAAAAATTTTGTAGGGTAAGTGTACCAGTAGTCGGCAGTTTAAGACATTTGTTTTTTTTTTAAACTACCACCCTTGAGTGTGTGCATTTGCTATTATATTGCTGGCTACTTATTACAATTCATTAATTTGTATTGTTTTCGATTCATTAAGTAAAATTTAAATAATTTTTCAATAAAAATTAAAACATTACAGATTTTTTGGAAAAGAGCCCTTTTGCCTAAAGTCGGCACCAATTTTCCAGTTTTCGGCATGTTATGATCCTATGGTCGGCATATTATATTTGAGTGAAGAAAATAAAAAATCGAGAAAGAATTCAAAATGTTTTTATATGTATAATGAGATAATGTAACTATAAAATATTATTTAATATGTAATAAAAAGCAAAATAACAAACGGTCTTCCAATAAGAGGTTTTCTTTTGATATGTAAAAAACGAGTACTAGTATTTTTAAGCGAAATCATCGGATATTTATTTAATTGGAAAGAAGAAGGTATGTCTTTAATGAAAAACGATATTAGTAAAATGGCCGCCACACCTACACTTGTAGGTCCAAATTCTTTTCATGATACTTTCTATCAGAAAATCGCGAATTTGTGGCTGTATGTCCTCTATAACTTCAAGAATTCTGTCGTTGAGGTCTTGAATCGATTGTGGTCTATTGGCAGATACGTTGTTTTTCACGTAGCCCAAAAAAAAAGGTCTCAGAGTGTTAAATCTCGGTGGTCAATTGTGGTTGCCTCTTCGACAAATCACACGGTTAGGAAACTTTTCCCTTAAAAGAGCGATGTTATCGTTATATGTGTGGCATATAACGCCGTATTGCTTAAAATAGACATTGTGCACCTCAACACAACAGCAGTGGTTCTTGAGCAACACGCACGAAATCGATTCTTCACACCATTTACTTATTCCAACAGCTCAGATTTTTCCACCAGTTTCATAATTGCTGGCCGAGAAGGTGATTCACGGCGACCCAAAAATGTTTTAGTTTTGCGAACTTTGATCGCAAAGTTTTCACAATTTTTGTAATGAATTCTAATAATTAAATACGTTCTCGAAACGTATATCGATCCATTTTTTATTAATGGCGTAGTTTTTGTCATCTGTCAAGTACTTACAGCTTGAGTCATGACAACTGTTAAAATGGCGGACAGACAGTAGAATTTCCCATGGAACATTGTGTGCACTACACTAATTATAGATGGAATTTCTAACACACTTATATAATGTTTAACTCACAATCCACCCACTCTCTGATTTTTGAAGAATTCATTTGTCAGGAAGGCTGTTAGGATATTGCAATCCTTTAATTACTCTAACAAACGGAAAGACAACCATTGGATCGGCTGTCTTACCGTTTGCTGAAAAAGTAGTAATACCGTCAATGTTTTCTTTTCATTGCCTTGGTTGGCATACACGTTGCTATATCCCCTAGGCGCTAACACTATTCCAGTTTTAGGACTTGCTTCAACACCAATAAAAATACGCCCACGATCGTTCAATATATGGATTAACAAGTTATTCAATTCAACAAACCATTTTCTAATATTTTCTTCTGTAAGTATTGCTAACCCCTTACTTATTCCTTCAGCTTCTCTAAGGGATAAGGCAAAATGCCGCTTCAAAAACTGTAGTCACTTTCTGCATAAACATCGTTCGCATATGGTGTGGTCTTGCTTTCTTGCTTGAACTATGTTCAGTACGTCATAAATTTTAAGCGGAAACCCACATTATGCCAAGTCGTGCACCACTTTTCCAAACAATGATCTTCGGCTTTTGTTTAAATTGCTGGTGGCCTCATTCTTTATGGACCTTCCAGGACACGAACATAGATCCTATCTTGTATGGTGGAACGTGGAACACCATATTTTACACTGGCACCTAGTATGAATATCCCCTCTTTAATTATTTTGCTTAGTGTGTATTTTGGTAGCGGTTCTGAGTATTTATGAAAGGATCTGTTTCTTGTGGTGGTCATGTTTTGAGTGAAAAAATGCCTGGAACTTCGAAAATGTTGTTTATAGAAATCTTATCTTGTTTTGGCAACTCTAGTTAAGCAAAAACTAGCAATAAATACCACTGCCGACTTTAGGGCAACAATTGTCCTATTCTCGGCAGGTCGTAAAGAACTCATTATAAGCTATGCCGACTACTGGGTAAAGTTGTTTTAAACTAATTTTTTATTGACTCAATGGCATTCAAAGTAGTTAGTGAACAATTATCTCAAATTTGAGCTAAATTGGAAAGAAATGCTCATTTCCCAGTAGTCGGTATTGAGATGCCTTATTTATTTGATATTAAATAAAAAAACTGCCGACTACTGGTACATGCCGAACTTAGGAGAACTTGAATATATTATTGAAATATTATAAAATTTTGGCACAACGATGTACAATGTGCCGTATTTTTAGAGATAAAGACGTTTTTTATCGTTCGAATCTCACGTAACAGACCAAATTTTTTACCATATGTACTCCATAGTTCGATATACATGCACGTACCTACAAACATAGTGTCAATATCATATTTCTTATTTTTAATTAACATCACGGCCCAACATTTTCTACTAGATAAAATTAGTTCTGTAACGAGTTTGCTTATTTCTTCTTTTTTATAAATTACAATCCACCTGATCTTATTTTTGATACGAAACAAATGAAATTCGTTAAGGAAGAAAACTTTTTTCTTAACACAGTTTTAATAAAATTGGATTAAACGAGCAATAATAAGAATAGAAAGAAAGAAACCTGTTCGATGACAAAAGAAAAACTTCAACCATATTGAAAACTTCCTTAAGAAAAATAAGCAAAATATGTAGTTGAAACAATACATGCATACATACCTATTTACTCGTACGTAGTATATATGTAAGTACTCGTATGTATGTGCATGCCATATTGAATACCTATAGTATATTCATACCTACATAAAGACGTGCATACATATTAAATGCATAACATATTTAGAAATGTGTACGATACGTATGTACATGCGAGTATGTACATATGTATGTATGTACCTTGTACAAATCCCTACTTGCATGCCACCATTTCGAGTGGTGGCATGAAACCAGAAATCCTCAAGTAAATGGTGCGATGAACCCAACAAACAAAATAAGATTTAAACTACTTAATGCAATAAAAACAACAGTAAGCAGCCAGCAGACAAAAATAAAATACAATAAAAAATATTTTGCCCTCCGCTGCTACATGTGTTAAGCGCACTGTTGTACGTACACTCACACAAAATTTGGTAAAAAAAAAACAGGCACCAAGATTTTTTAGCTCCGCCTTTATTTCATGCCCTACACCAGAGATGGAAAACTTTGTATTTTTGATTTTCTTAGACAAAAAAGTGTGATACCACAATTCACTGATTTATATATAAGACTATTTCTTGGATGCATGTTTTTTTTTCTCCACACGCAAAACTAATTTATATAGATATGCTCCTGAGCAGACTTGATTGTCAGAACTTTTTTGTCATTTGAATTAAAAAGCTGAGGAAAGAGCATTCACTAAGTTGCGCTCTTAAGCTCGGTACTCTGGGCTTAAGTCTGCTCTGTATTGCGAAACGAAAGAAAATGTTTTCGAATTTGCTTTCGTTTCGAATTACCGAGTAGAGCCCCCTGTCCAAAATTTCACGCGAAATGTTCAAATAATCCATATAAAAAAATTTTCATGAAATATTCATGAAAAAATTTGAAAAAGTTATACTCTGTTCAACTCGTGAAATATTTATGAAATGTATGTGGCAATATTTTCTTGCCATCTGTGAAATAATATCATGCCGTAACCGCGAACAAAGCTTAACCGACACATTTTTTTAATATTTTTTTTTGTGATGAAAATCGATTATATACGATCGCTAATAATCGATTTTGGTAAAAAAAAATTAAGTTCGAAAACTATGTCGCTTAAGTTTTTTTTTGCGGTTATGGCACGATGTGACTGGCATTTATTTCCATCGAAATACTGACAGTTGATGTTTTTGTTTACAAAAGTCGACAAAAATTTTTTTTCCGAAAGGGTAAGATGGGCATCACTTGTTAAGTGTCAAAACTTTCATGTTGCCAAACATTTTGCACAACTTCTAACAGAGTACTAGGCTTTAAGCAAAAAAAAAATTCTAACATGTTCATTAATTCCGCATCTGAAATAAAATTTTGTACCAAGCGTATTAAGCGTTAAATTGTTATTATCGCACAACAACTTAAAAGGTTACGACATATTAGTAAAAATATCCATGATGAGTGTGACTAATGCTGGATGCAAATTTGTGAAATGTCATAGCAACATAAAAAGATAAAACGAAGTGGAAAAATATCATTCTTCCGACCATAAGTGTCTCTTGACACGTGATCCTAGTTCCACTAAAAGAGTAAAGAACCAAAAATTGTTTAAGTAAATTCGAGTTCGGATATTTTTACTAAATAATATGTTTTGAATTTTTGTCCAATGATAACAATTTAAAGCTTAATACGCTTTGCATAACATTTTTTACATCTGGTGTCCTGATGTTACATTATCACTTAGTATCCCCTGAAGCCGGTGTAGTTTAATGACCAGTGTCTATGCCTTCATCACTTGAACTTTCCTACAACAACTGATACAAAGGAACACTAATACACATCACAAAAATGCGTAATGACTCAGGACCTTCGGTGCTAACTACTTCAGCCAACGCAACCCTCCTTAAATTTAAGGAGTCGTAACTCAGTGAATTTTCATTCGTTCAACACATTACAAATATGGGCTGATAAAAGAAAAACATATCTTTTCAACGGCGTAAAATTTGCTTAATATCCCCAAAACACTTCTTAAGAAAAATAAATGAAGGCCATATTCGTGCTCATCAGCCCCAATTTAGTCTAAAAACATTTAATTTTTGAGGCCTTTGTAGTAAAATAAATGATATTTATTAATAAATAAAAGTTCCTTGGAATTGACAAAGCTGCATTTTCCATGTCTGCCTTGGTTGTAGAGGTTGAAGAGAATACAGTTGTGCGCCTGAGCACATGCTTCTAAAAAATAAATACACATGCACACACACACTCACACAAATGCATGCATATCAAGAATTTATGTATAAAAAAGTATATGCTTGTGTGTGTATATGTTTATATACAAAAACCAAATTAATTGTGGTTGGATTTAAATTTTTTTATGTTTGAAATAAACGGTTGGATACCACTGCCTGTTTGCTTTGGTCGTTGTGTGCGTTTCCATGCTTGTGTGCATTTTGTGTGTGTGTGTGCGTTTGTATGAAAGAGAGGGAATTATTATAAAAATTTTTATTTTAGTATTCGCTTCTTTGTTTAACATACGCCTTTAGCAGATTTGAAACGTCGGCCATTTATTTTAAATGGCCCAATAATTTGGAATCGAATTTGAATTTTTATACTTAAACACACATTGAACCATTATAGACGCGTTTTTCCCATACGAAAATAGTGTAAAGCAAATAACGGCGGATATTCAAAACTAAAGTGTTCGATTCTGAAAAATGTGAAATAAATTTTAGAATTTACAAAAAAAAATTTCAGAAATAGTAAATAAAGCATCTGTTAAGAGATATTGAAAAAAAATTACGCCACTACAGATCGGGTGAAATAAAATTTTGTAGCGCTTGGAAAAGAAAAGCGTCACTTAAATTTAAATTGTATGGAATTATGTTTACATATTTAACATAAAATTTTTAGAACAAAATATGTACCTACTAAATGAAAAATGTTAACATTTTATTAAACATAAAAATATTTAAACAGTTTTAAACACGGCAAGTGAGAGGTGCAATAAAAATTTTTTGGGAAATTATTCTCTTACCAATATCTTGAAAAATCGGAACTAAGCAAAGTGTAATATGTACAATATACAATAAAATAAACAAAAAGTTATAAGAACAAAATTTATCATATAATAATGTGTATTTAAGTACGCAAATACTCGAACACAACATTTAACTGTCAGCACAACAACACTTATTTAAATGGATTTATTTGATAAATAAGGTTTGTAATAAATTACTGTTTTTATTTAAAGCAAATTATTAATGTTGCTGTTGAGAAATTATGGACGTCCGGCTTAATGGACGTATCAGATCATTATTTATACTGACAGATTCCCAACAACGAATTTTATTAATTATTAAAATTGGCTCATTTGCATGTAATAAATATAAATGATAAATGCAGTACAAAGAAACCTAAGAAAACTTATATGTAAAGCTATGAAAATAAGATAAATTGTACCGTGAATACTTAACTTCCAAAAAAAATAGTATTCAGTAATTGCAAGTACATAATTGTGTGTTTAATCAAGAAATTCCATCGAAGTTTGCCAGCTAGCCTTTTTAATCGCAAAATAGTCTATAGCGAATTATATGCAGAGCATTTTTAAAGCAGACGAGCACATATTTTAATCGTGGAAGATACCTCGCACGGCAGAAACTCTTACATGTACATTTCATTATTTCTAGATTCAATATATTTGTTTTAAATATAAAGAGAAGTATATGATACTCAGCAATGAATGCCTACTAATATTACTAGATGTTACCTTACTTTAGGAAAGAGCTAGTGATAGAGAAGACAGCTGGTGAAGGAAGAGATAGAGGAAAGCTTCATTCTTTTACAACTCTGCTTTTTGCAGGTTTTTTTAATAATACAGTGTTGCTGCGCCTCTGGTGTCAATGAGGCGTATTAAAGTTTTCAAAGCTGTGCTTAGTAACCATTTTATTGGTTATTTTACTTCGTCAATGATTCTGCTACACAATACCGACGAAGAAGGCGCTCTTATGTTACATTAGGATTAGTATACGCTGAACTTGAACTTTCCTACAACAACTGATACAAATGGACACTAATGCACATCAGAAAAATGCGTAGTGTTGTTATATAATGACTGTCGGAGACCGGGCTCGAACACACAATTTTCGGTTTTGTAGTCAACGTGCTAACTACTTCAGGCAACGCCACCCTCAAACACTAAACACGAACAAAAGAACAAAAATATTTTAGCTAAAGGTATCGTGGATTAAGCAATGCAAGATTTATAAGAAATAATTAAACATAAAGCGCATATTGATAGTCAAAGCAAAGTAAACTTCTGAGTTTAAAACTAGTACTTTGTATGGTAATACTAGTTTTAAATTTCTAAAGTATACTTTATTTTGACTATGAATACTTGTATGCGCTAAAGTGTACAATATCACTCTCCAAATAATCATCAGGAGATTGGCTTAGAAGTTGTATATCAAACACCATCGCATATTGAACAGCTCTTGGCTGGCCGGCTTGTAATCTTCTTTAGCAATATGGCTGACGTGATATCCGAACATCATCAGAAATTAATTAAAAGTGGCATTTTACTTGTTATTACCGATAAAAACCAAAAATGACACTGCACTTCAATTCATTAGATTCACATAAAATTAGTTATCTTTCACATCATATCTACATAACCTTTTAAATTGTATGGCTCAATTAGTAAAATTTAATTGAGCTCAAACGCATATCAATAACATTTAGATTCTCAAATAGTTTTTGAAAGTGTGTGCATAAGATAAAAGGTTTGTGACTGTTCAAAATGTATGGTCGAAGTCTACTGATGATATGGCAAAGCACCAATGAAATGCATATAGACATACTTGACCACCAGCAAATAAATTTCAATTAAAATAACACTTAGAACGTAAAATGCAACGGGCCTTTTGTTTTAAATATATAAAAAATGTTTCATTCACCACAGCAAGCAAACTCATCGCTCATTTAATAAAACAACGTTATAACTCAAAAAAAGCAGTTTGCCTGAAAGCGAGCTTAAAGTTTTCAATTTACACACAAATTAATGGAAAAAGAAAATTTTATTTTTCTCTCAAGAGTAGAGTAAACAAAGTACGAGCACATATGTGTATGAAATTTTTACTAACTCAAAAATTCCACTTTTTTAAATGATCGACATATTAATATGATTTTGACGTCAGCAAGGCAACACGGCGGCAGATTGTTGTCCATGCTGATTTTGTCATTGTATTTCAATTAAACTCATTTATATAATAAGTTTTCATGCGAAATAATATTAGAGGTATTTGCTTCGCATGGTATTTACTCGACTTTGGGTGAACGAGTTCGACCCAAGTCTAGTATTTACAGCAAACATATGGGATGTTTTTACAAACGTAAAAAATTGTTGCATACTTTCAAGGGCTGTCTACCATTGCTTACAGTGTTTTCACACTGACATGATTTTAATAAAAGTTGGTTTTAACGTTAAAACCAACTGTTCAAACCTGGTTTTGCCATATAAAATGATTTTGTTAAAACCAACTTAAAACTATTTTTGAATTGGTTTAAGTTGGTTTTATGAAACGCAACCTTGTTTTCGCTATGCTAAATTCAGTGCTGCCAAGTTAAAATGCCCGGAAGCAGCTGATAATGTTTATGCCAGTGACTAAGAACAGATACCGATGGAGAGATTTTCAACTTAAAAATGCATGCAGTCGCAACAATAATTAAAAAATTACGGAAAAAAAGAATCTTTTGGACGGAAAAACAACGAAAATATTTTCATTTACCTCTGGAAAGTGAAAATAGACGATATGAATGAATGGCATCCATCTGCCTATAAAAAAATAATAACTTTATTTCCAAGCACCTCTTCACTTTGTATAATTAGTTCCATAATTTTAAAATGTTTATTTACAAAATATAAAATAATTTACCTTTTCGAGCGCATTGTGAAATTTCCGAGTTTTTCATATAAAAAGAAACAGTTGTTGTACAGTTTGTCATATAAGTGTTATAAAAAGCAGAAAAAGAATACAGCAACAAATACACGCATTTCTGCAGGAGATTTATTTTATTTTGAACAAAGTTATCAGACAGTCTGTGAGTTAAAACCTGAATTTATCAAACTTGCAGTGTGAACGTACTGAAATCCCATTCAGCTTATACGATTGACGTATCACTTAATTTGTTTTCGTACGATTCTCGATACGATCACGGATGTGACGATTTGAGCCCAGGTATTAACTTTGGGTGTGAAAACACTTTTTGTAACATTTTGTGTTTTTCATACAACTGACGAATAAAATAAAACGTCAAATGCATTCAAATTAAAACATGAGAGAATTGCAAAGCACATCTTCTCACCCCTCTCACCTATAAGCTCAAGAATTGCAAATCTAGACAGGGACTTACTTGCCAAATTTTCGTACGAAATAGTCAATGTTGCTAAACATTTTTCACAAATTTGAACAGAGTGATAGGTTTTATTTTTTGTCGTTTCTTTAACCAAAAAGTAAATGTATCATTTTTGAGTTAAAAACATATGTTTGCTCCCAAACGTATGTATAAAGATTTTACTATTTTATTCCTTTCCGAAATAGGCCTATTTTTTGAAAAAAATCGAAAAGCTGAGATCAAGAAATTAAAAATTGTTTTTTATTTTCTAATATGTTTTTAAACATTTTGCAAAGGGATTTCTTAGATATCAGTATATATTTTGTTTAATCACGATTTTTTGAGACCCACTCCATATTAATGAACGTACTCAACAGAAAAAATTCAATCCTTATAATTTACTAAACCCTATATAATTTTCATAAATTTGTGTATAATTTTCTTGGATGTTTTTCATGTAGTGAGTGACCCCTCAACAACTATTTAACCTCGACCACTTGCCATGTCCCCAAACTGAAACTGATGTCGTTTAATAATAGAAAAAAATGAACAAACAAAAAAACAAGAAGACTTGTCAACAACCCTAAATGTTTCATTTTTGAAATACAATTAGCAATTGAAATGTAAATCAATAGTGTTTCATTATTATTACCTTTCCAATTCTAAGTTGAACATGTAACTCGTTTTTCCTCCTTGGCAAAGCACAAACTTTGTTGAAAATTAAGCAAAAGAAAAAGTTGGTAACAGTCAATCAACATTTGAATTTTGTGAACATTAAAAGAAATACGCCCTTAATTGTGTAGAAAGAAACAAAGTAGCAAATGTTCAGTGAACACAATAGACAGTTCAGAGTAAATAAATAAATACAATAAAAATTATTTACCGAAACTACATACATACGAGTACATAAATTCACACATGCTTTCAATAAACAATAAAAGGTGAAATAAATATAAGTTTTTTTTTGTGTGGGGCAAAGTTGAAAAAAAGTTTGTTTTATTTTATACTGACCTTAAGGCTGAGGCCACACGGGCCTTTAAATATTGAAAATTAACTGAAGTGGCTGCTTAATGAAATTAAATAATTACACACAAAAAAACTTTCTTCTTCATTTAATTGAATAAAATACAAATAATTAGTAAAAAACTTAATTCAGTCAAAAAATTTAATCGATTTAAGGTTTCTCAAAAAAATGTAACTACGTCAATTAAACGTTTGTTTAAAAAATTTTCATTAATTAAAAAGTTCAATTGACACAATTAAATTTTTAATTACTTTTTGGTTTGTTTCTTTTTTAATTAACCCATTTGGACGCAAACACGAAACGAGAAGAAAATTTTTTTATTATTTATTTAATTATTTATTACAAGGTAATTAAGAATTTCACACAAAAAAAATATATAAAAAAATCTATTTATGGGGAAAAAGCTGTTGTCCTAAAATACGGACAGTGGGCTCGTGTGTGGTATTTTTCAAAACAATATTTTTCAGCACTGCGAGCCATAACTGCTAAAATAGATTAAGAGACATATATTTTGGACTTCGTTTCCTTGACGAAAATCGACTATTCACGATCGCTAGTAAACGATTTTGGTCAAAAAATTCATTTCAAAAATTATGTCGCTTAAGCTTTTTTGGCGGCTATGGCACGACAGAATGTTTTAACGTACTTTTTACATTTTCAACGACATTTCATTTGGCATACAAAGCATCGAAGTTGACTTGATGATATGTTCTGTGGGAAATGCCCAACATTATCCCCACTCAAACCTGGCACCACTTATGAAGGCTTACGACTACTCCCATCTGGTCTTTCTAATGCAACGCAGCTCAAGTAATATCGAGAGATACTTTGTGGAAATTGAAGTTGATCCATACTATCTTCCCCAATTAGCACATGGACACGCCAAGCATTAGAAACAGTCAAATCTAGCATATAAGTAAAAAGAACACACCATTATTTTTTTCCTCGTATGGCAGGTCTGTAAACAGCAACTTAGCTTTATCAACTCCGCTCATGCCTGTATTACAGTTTTGGAACAAACGCATTATTCACGTCTACTTTTTTGCCTTCAGCAGCGCTCCACCTTTTCACTTTCCCCTGAGGATGAACAAAGTCATGATTAGTAGTTCGGCTTTTATTTTTCATATTATACTATTCTCCCGCACAATGCCTGTAGCACGATAACCAGCTTCGCGAAGGTCTCTCATTAATGCGTGACTGGTGAACAAATTATCAAAATAAGTGATATGTTTATGTTCCAACAAACTATTCTATACTTTTGATCCCGAAGGTTTACTGCTTACTTTATCTTGTGATTTGCAATAATACACGTCAAAAGGATAGCAGTAGCCATCAGCACTTGCAGTCATCAAAACCGGAATGGCTTACTTACCTCTTACGAACTGCTTTGCTGGATGACGTCCGAAATACTTCACCATTGACACGTCTGTAGACAAGTTTTCGAGCAGTAAACCCCACTCAAGAAAGTTTTTTATAAATAAATTTGAAAAGCGTCTAAGTTTGAACATCTTATAGGAGTAGCCAGTGGCAGCAATGTAAAAATTTACGTTCTTCATCTTGACTCCAATACATTCTTTCATGTGGATGTGAGTGGTATCCGGTCAAAAGTATAATGCCAAAAAATGTTTTCAAGTCATCCACACTTAGTTACAAGTCATGGTTATTGTGTTGGGAAGCAACCACTTTTTATTTAGAACAGCTACGTTCATACTCTGTAAAAGTAAAAGCAAGGATCCTTGTCGCCGAGATATGATTGGCTGTTATGTTCTCGTCGGTGTGAAAACACAAAAGCTCTTTTGTAAAAGTTTGCACAATGTGCAAATGGCCTGGACTTCATCAGTGAAATTTTTTTTCAAATATGTTGACTTGTGTTTGGTCCATGAACTCGCTAAAAAACATTTTCCTTTCACTTCTTAATGTCACTCTCATTTGACGAAATGCACAGGGAATGAAAACCGTCACGTTTATGCAAACGTGATTCCTGTTAGACAGTTTTTCTATATTTTTGTAATGACTCATCATCACTGCTCTCCCACTCGTCGTGGTTTCTGTTGGCCACTAATGATGTCATCTTCGTCACCTTCTTCTTCGTCTGCGAGAATCGCCAATAAATAATAATTTATGTCAAGACCACTATCTTCATTATAGCCTTCTTCTTCTATCTTCATTCAATAGCCTCAATAGCTTCTTCAAGTCCACGATAATATGAATATGAATGTGAATATGAATGTGAATATGAGATAGTTTGCTAAATGCCACTGTGGGAATAGTGAGTAACCAGAATCCTATAGGGTAGTTCGAATCAAGGGACGTCAAAAGATATTCCAAGATTGAATAGGCCCACACTTAAGAGTCTTGTTAGCATAATAACCGTCCACAGTGAGATGAGGTCCCACGTAGGTCGCATGGGACTAAAAGAGCATTTCACATGCCGAGAATTCTAGAAGGAGGACGAAACATTGGAATGCCTACTGTCCCATTGTTCAAATTTTCCATAGGGACAACGTAGCGGACTGTGAATGTCTTGGGCTCTCAGATTAAGGAGATCTGAGAGAATATTTGGAACGGAATGGTTTGACCGGTCTATCGTTTACGTTTTTCTGAGTATATTATGAGTACCTTCATCATCGCACAACATGCCGAATTGGGAATAAGTGTAATCCTGTTTGGGATTGGGTCAACGTTGTTGCCCCTCATTTCAGCTTAACTTAAGTCGAGACTTACAAAAATGTTCCCGAATAGATGTAATTGTAGTGCACTTTTCTTTCCAGTCCTTAAGCAAGTTGGCAATGAAATACAAGCCACTAAAGAAATTATTTATGTATGTATGGATGTAAGTGCGTAGACGTATTCATGTGCTGTGAACTGTGTTACCAAGAATATGCATGGAAATAAAAGATACAACGATAAAAAAATAACAGTTAGTTTAAGCCTAAAAAAACATACAAAAGTACAACTGCCACCACCACCACCAGCAACACAAATATGAAATTATTCAAAACAAAAAGAAAAAATAAACAGCAATTTTGTTTTTGTAATGTGAACAAAAAAAAAGAAATAAATTTGTGTATTTAACATTTTTCCAAAAAATATTTGAAGCATAAAAATAACACAAACACAACAAAAAAAAATTAAAAAACCTAAAAAGAAGAAAAAGCCATGTTTTTCTATAACTTTTTTCTCCTCGTTATTTTGTTGTGCTCAGCTGACGTTTGGGTTACCCATAATTAGATAAACATTCAAGTGCCACCTTTCGTTGCAAGCCAACAATTATTTTATAGTTTAACTTTTTCCTGTTTATTTTGAATTCTTTTGTGGACGTTTTTCAAGTGGAGCGAGCGTTCTTGTTCTAGAGCAGTTTAAAACAAAAATGGCTCTAAATGTAAGAAACATTTGCTTGATTCTTTTTTTCATAGAAATTCATTTCTCTGGCCATTTAATTTTCTTTAAACTTTTTGTTATTATAAAGTTTTAAGCCTCTTAATTCAATATATGATTTCAAAATATTAGTTTTAATTAAAATTCTTAAGAACTCCTTGATATTAAAAAATATCCGTTTATTCTAAAAGTATTTGGCGACGTCACTCACATCAACGCCACAGAGAAAAATTGTCCAGCACATTTAACAGTCTTGTCATTTTTAGGCTTTAGATAATAATAAGAAGCTGGCAATAGTTAACAGTTGTTGTTAAGAACAAGTGGAGAAATGTCAGTTATTTTTTGCTTTTTTTTATGTTGACCTGCGACACGAAGAAATTTATCCTCAGGGAACTTGTTACTTGGACCTAAGTTAGCTGAAAAACTTAGTTTAGTTTAGTTCTATATCTAGTTTACTCTACTAACAACAATTAGTAAAGATGTATTTGGCCGCGAAAAAATTCATACCGCCATCACAAATTCCGGTGTTAACACCAAGTGGTAAAAAATAGATAATTAAAAAAATATAAAATTAAATTATATGAATTTTGATTTAATGTTGATTGATGAGTAATAGGAAATTGAAGATAATTAAAATGAGTTCAAATAGAAACATTTGTCTTTTCAATGAATTCAGCTAGGGAAAATAATTCGTCCAATGGTTCATTGGAAATAAATCATTAAGATTCGTGTATCTTAATATAGATGGAAAGGAAGATCTTTGCAATTACAATTGTCACATAGATTAGATTGACCAATACCAATCTTAAAGAGAGTAGCCTTACAAAACGAATGACCGGAAATAATTCTGTTGATGGTCCTTACGTGACAAGATTTACGTTTACCAACACATGGTGTAATTTTGTTAAACCATGGTTTATTCGAAACACTGAAAAACTTATTTTCTCTTCTCATCAAACGTTGTCACTAGTACACATTATTGCGATGTCATAATATAACAAACTAACAACGCTTGCAAAGCATTAAATTTTATTGTCGAAATTCGTGTGAGAAATGTTTGTCGTAAATTAGGTCCATTTCCCATTTCATGGTCATCATAATCGACCCACCGAACGGCCTATTCAAGTTGTTGTGACTAAATTTCGCAACAACTTTACTTTATTGGACATTAATCCACCAACCTGTATGCGAAGACTGCGTAGTGAAGAGAATATTGCTGCTGTATCGGCTAGTGTAGATGAAGATCGCGATATGTCGATTTGAATTGTGGTATTCGACCACCTGAAAGACTTACGTAAGGACCTTGGCCCAAAGTAGAAGAATTGGACTTTGTTTACATGCAGTTTCAATAGGACTATGCCACACGTTTTGCAGCGGTACATTGATCGCTAAGATCATGCGATTTGACCCCACTAGACATATTTTGTTAGGAGACCTGGGAAGGGCGCTTTAGGTAAATATGAAGTTTTGTTAGCAGATTATTGCAGCATTGAATATGCTGTGAATTCTGTCTTAAATGGATTTAGGCCAGTGAACCGCAAGCCATACCACAATTGTGGACAACAAAATCACACACATGCTTATGCTCTTTCATTTAGTCGTCACTGAGAAAGCGACGAATGAAGATGTACACGGATGTAGGAATTTTTTCCTGGTTTTTTGTTTAGTTTTTTTTTCAGAACACCGAACGAAATTAAAGTTCAAATATAATAAATTTGTACAACAAAAAATAATTATGGAAGCTAATAAATATTTCGTGACAAAAAATGCTTTTGGCAATATGCAATTCATTTTATGTTATGAAACATTTAAAAATAATAGAGAATATACTTTAAGAAGGCATTTTAATAGTTTTCACAGCGGTGTAAATAAATTTAATTTGGAATTTATTCACTGCATTGTTGAATGGATTATCAGATTTTTTAATTTTTACTTAATTGCTTATTCACAAAAAATATTCAAACAATTAATAACCACAGCATGTATTTTAAGTTACAAAACTTTTCTTCAAGTGCAACTTTATTTTACTCTCATTTTTCTCACCAATCCAACCATATTTTATTTTGCGGATCACTGATTTAGGCCATAGTCGTTGAAAGTAACACCAGAATGCCGAACTTCAATCGGGATCTTATACAAATGACTACACATATACACGTATACGATTCTCTCGGTAGCCAGCACTAATTTAGGCGGTTATTGATTTGTGAAACACCATTTTGAAATTTCTTAAGGGTGGAAATAATTATTTCTTGCTCCGATCAAAAATTTTCAATTTTTATTTATTTCGTAATTATATATTTCATAATTTTTACAGCTGCATTTCCTGCATTAAACTAGACTAGAGAAAAATTTTATGATTAATGATTTTTTTTTCTCCTACAGTTTATTAAACATACATACATATTTGTTTTAATTTTTATAATAAATTATCTCTAGCGTCAGACAATGGGAAAAATCATAGTGTGTACAATAGTTCTGTTTTTTCTTCAAACGTTATTTCAAATAAATATTTAATTGTCCAGAGATTTACTCAGGCAAGGTGTTCTTTCTCGAATTTATGATAAATAATACTTCTTATACATATTTTCTGCTGCCAATACCGCTGAAATTTACTCGTATTAGAAATACCCTGGGGTATTTAGCTAAACAGTCAGTAAAATAATTTTGTGAAATAAAATGAATATGAATTTATGCTTTAGATTAAAATAATAAATATTTTGTAAATATTGCAAAATTGATTATTCTCCTGGGTTATAAAGCTAAAGTTTTAAGATACATATTTTCGGAATGTTTTCTTTTCTTAATTCATAAAAAGGCTGTCAATCAAAATATCGTATTTATGCAGCTAAAATTTTTTTAGTTGCATTTTTATTTTTAAGTGTACACTCGTCATTTTAATTTGTTCTCTTTTGGGATTCATTTAACTCTTTGCGTCAATCTTTTGTTGTAACAAAAAGTCAAAATTATTTTCTTATTTTTTTTTCTCAGAATTTTTGTCGGTTTTGTTCAAAAAGGCATCCTTTTTGATTTGTTTTCTTTTCAAATGCATTTAAACGTCTTTTTTTGTAGATTTTTATCTAAAAGTATTTCTCTTGTGTTTTTCTAATTTTAGGTGAATATATTCGTTTGCCCTTGGACGAAATACTTAACGACGTTATACAATTTGCTGAATTGGCTGGTGAAGAAGAGGTATACTTATATGTGGCAATATGTAGTAAACGCTTAAGTTCACCCAAGAAAATTTGGCTTTATTATGCTGTATTATGTTCCAGTTGAAAGTTGCTGCAATAAGCAAAGAAATGCTCACATGAAAGTAGCAGTCTCTTAGCGTTATGGTCTAAACTTGCGCTTTTACTTAAGGCAACTTAGGCAATTGTTAGATATTGCCACAGATACATTTATTGAAAATTAGTTATCAAGATTATTTTATTGAACTAGGCTTGAAGAAAACCTTTTGAAAGAAAATTTGTGTAAAGCAGTCAAGTTTTCTCTAAAGAAAATTTGTCTCTGAAGCAGTCAAGTTTTCTCTAAAGGAAGGATGCCTGTGGAAAAAAAAGTTTGCATATAGAAAACGTTTGCGAGTGCAGCAGACAGACATGTCTTAAATTTTATGTTTTTTATTTTATTTTTAGGAGCGCGATAGTGCTGCCAGTACCTCTAAAGCCGCTGCAGGCAATAATAACAACTTCAAATCTGTCGACGAAGAAAGGGACGACGTTAAAGTTTCCACTTCAATAACAAGGGAAAAAACTAAATCTGAAACAGAATTTGTCAAGGACTATGATGGTGATGCTGATGGCGATTTCGTAGACGATCTAAATAGTGAAGATAACAATAAGAACAATAACAAAAGAAAGGTAAAAAAAAGTGGTGCTGAACGCGAAGACAAAAACGAAAAAGGTGAGGAAGACGACAAAGACGGCGACGGCGACGACGAAAGCGATCTGCCACAATCAGAGATCGAAGTCAGTTCTTTGCCATCACCATTGTTTGATTTAGATGACGAAGCAAAAGAGGAACTAGCTGATTTAAGTATGATGTTACATTCATCAGCTCCGTTTGCTCCTCATCATCACCATCATCCTCACCATCCGCATGCGCATGCGCGTGCGGGCGGTGCAGCTGGTGGCGTGGGGAGTGTGCAAAATTATGGAAGTGTGAATAGTGCTTTTCATCGTCAACCCAGTTCGGGCAGTTTTCATCACGGTCACCATCAGGTAAGAAATTTGTTTTTGTTTTTATTATTAATTAATCTCCTTCTTGATGTTTATACTCGTATCTGTACCGTCATTGACTTTTCACTTAAAGTTTTAATAATAATGAAACAAAAATAAAGGAAAAAATAGCTTGAATTAATTAATCTTAATCCTTTTGCAACAACGGTTCAAATTAAAATGATCTATTTTTGTATCGTTTAATATTGTTTACAGAAATTTACCACACCTCAAACAACAAAATTAAACTTATTACAAAATAACAAGGTTCTATCTAACTAACAACTAATTCTGGCCGAGGAGAGGAGATTTAAAATAAAACTTAAACAAAATCAAACCGACTTCGAAAATAAGCAGAAGACATACCTATAAAAATATTTTATTTAACTGAATCTAAATTATTTTTAACATTTTAGTGCTTGTTTTTGAAGTCGGTTTAATTTTTTAAGTTTTATTTAAACAATTTTAGCGCCATGTTTATATTTTTAGGGGTGTGGCCACGCCCAATTTGGCAAATATTAGTGACGTCCACTTTTCTAAATTCAACATCGCGTCACTTTCAGAGCTCAAGGTGTTTGCCCAGTTTCGTAAAAATGGGTCCGGTAGAAGAAGCACGCGAAATATAATATTAATATTTAAGAGGTGAAAATCCCTGCTAAGATTCGTGGGAATCAAATAAGTAGACGTACATATACATAATTTAATACTAACCTTTCATGAGCTTATCCCCGCCCACTTTTTGAAACACGAGATTAAGTATTTTTCAGACCTCAGAGTGTGTGCAAAGTTTCTTAAAAATCGCTTAACTAGAAGCAAGTGAAATATAATATTAAATTAATTGTAAAGCCCACTTTTTTGAATGCAAGATTGTGCCTTGTTTTGAGCTCAGGGTGTGTGCCAAGTTTTGTAAAAATCTGTGAAATAGAAGCATGTTAAATATAATATTGAGCTTTATTGGGCGTGGCTTCGCCCATTTTTCAACTTCAAAATTGTGTCATTACAAGAATGCAAGGTGTTTGCTAAGTTTAGTAGCAATCGGATCAGTTTAAATACATAAAATTAAATAAAAAATTAGTGGGCGCATTTCCGCCCACTGTTTTTGCAATGGGGCGAAATGTAAGCTATACCGTCTCAGACAAAAAAAAAAGAATTTTTGCAATCGTTCTAAAATGTACCGAGTTATGAAGTAACAGTGCCGAAAATAAATAAAAGAAATACAGACGAATTGATAACCTCCTCCTTTTGTTGAAGTCGGTTAAAAATACAATCGATACAGCATTACAAGAGGCTTGTGAATTGAACAAATGTTTTAACAAAATTTCTTCAAAACTCCCATAATTTATTTTCCAAGCAACATTTCATCGTTTTTGCGTCCATTATACGAATTTTAATAAAATATTTATTTTCTGTTGTCAATTAAGTTTAAAAAAATATATATTTGTATATGAAAATCATTAGTGTTGAAAAACACATTTACTGAGTTACTCTCATTAAGAGTTTTGCACCAGCAAAAAAAAAGTACACACACACACGGATACTAAGTTGAATGCCTACAAAAAAAGTATTAATTAATTTAAAACTAACAAAAAAGTTCCTTTCATTCACAAACGGCTGCAAAGAAAAAGTCCCCTTTAACTACACAAAACACAACAACAATAAATTGAAGAAAAAAATCAAATTAAATAAACGAACGAGCACATCATCTATGAGAAGGAATAAAAGCGTTAAATTGAATGAAATTAAAATCAACAACAAACAGCAGCTCACAAAAAAGTATGAAATAAACTTGGCTTAAAAGATTAGCGCAAAAGTTAAATGCTGTTGCTGTACATTTTTTTTGCGTTTTTAACGGATCTGTAAACAGACAAAAAAACGTCTAAATTGAGATTTAATTACAAGCAACGAAACTGCAACTACAACAACTACTGATAGAGAGGGAATACAGAGACGGACGGACATGTGCGACTTGCACAGACAAATGAATAATCAAGAGACATTATTATTATTATTGATGTTGTTGTAATATAAGTACGAGTATGTAATTTATTTTTACTGTTGCATTTTGTATTATTGAAAAGTCTTACGGTGAGGCAACAATAACAACAACATAAGGTTGGCAAATGCAATTAGTGCAAAATGCCACTGCGAAATATTGTTCCCAAAGCGTGTTTTTTTTTGTATATAAATGGAACTTAACTTTTGAAATAAGTATTAAATTTAATAAATATATTTTTATGTTTTATTAAAGAAATAAAAAAATTCATTTAGAAAAATCTTGTGCCAATTAGATTCCGAATAAATTTAAAAAAGTTTTTTAAATTAATTGCAAAGTAAATAAAAGTTCACTAATAACACTATGCAGTGTCACAGTGGTTGAGAATCGCTGGTCTAACTACTAAAAAACGAAAAATTTTAAGATACAAAGTGGTCTGAATGAGCAATTAGGGTTGCTAGACACGTTCAGATTGTATTGATATGTTCACGAAAGTTGTTCAGCTTTACCGTAGCTACAACTTTGCCAAACATTATTAGCAAAAAATAAGGATTCCCTGGAAGTTATTCTGAAAAAAGTGAAAAAAAAATATTTTCCTTAATTTTTGCAACGAAGAAATTATTTTTTTTTTGTTTGCATAAGGGGCCATCCACATATAACTTAACGCTTTTTCCCCGATTTTATTTCTATTTTTTGCTATCCGTATTTGAAAAACTAAGAAAATAATTGGCATTAGCCTCACGGTCGCTTTCACTAGTGTATACGAATATACTAAGTGAAGCCGTCGTGTATTTCAGAGAGCTTGAGGCCATGTTCAAATAAATCTAAAATGTGAAACTAAAAAAAAATTATATCTTAGATCAATAAAGGTTGCCATGGTGAAAAATATTTCATTTTCTAAAAGAGAACATTTTTTAACCAGTGCACTTAGGGAGATGGCTTTAAACAGGCTTTAAACCAGAGATAAGCAAAAGGCCGCCCGTGGGGACTTCGTTATACTCTTATTTACACGTACACACGTACGTAAGAAAACAACTCAATCTCTCATAAGCATTCGACGCAGCATACATTTTACTCTCTTTTATTTGATCACTAATACATAAATAATATAAAAATGTATGTGTGTGCCTGACTTTGCTTTAAAGTTTAAAGCAAAGTGAGGCAAACACATACATATATAATATTAAAGAGAGTAAAATGCATGCTTGAACGAATGTAGGTGAAAATAAGAGCATAACGAAGTGGCCACGGGCGGCCTTTTGCTTATCTCTGCTTTAAACGCATTGTTGGGGTGTTTTGGGAGATCAAATGACTCAAAATGATGACCATTACGAAAGATATGTAATTTTTCTTTTCTTAATTTTTGTCCCTTCTATAACATTACATTTTCAATATATAATATTTGCCCATTTAAAAATATTCCTTAAAAATTAGAGGGGCACACAATCTCATTCCTAGACGCATTTGACTATTGTTTTCTAAATATTGTTTCTTGTTCCGTTGTATAAAAAATTAAAATAATATCCTTATGAAAATACGTTAAAATACATTAAACAAGTTGACTAACAAAAATTTTAAAACTTAATAATTTGATTTCTCATGTTCATATATGGAAGAACATTTTTTTTGAAAGTACATACACTTTTTTTGTCCATGAGAATTGCAAGAAATGTTTTCCTAAACTTCTGCAAATACTATTTCCTTCTATGTATTTGGTGGATTTAATGTTCGTATACGAGTATGTTGCAATTTGATATTTAAAAATGTAAATGAATAAAGATGAGGAATTGAGAAGCATGTAATCAGTTGGACTACAATTTATTTAATTTATTATAAAAATTTTTTAACATTTTCAAATGTTATTTAACAACCATTTAATTTTTGGATAGTTTTCATAAACTTTAATGTACGCGGACAGGAGGAGTAAGAAGTTCTTTTCCATGCAAAATTTTTTTATGAATTTTGCAGAATAAAATAGACCTCCAATTAATGTCTATAAATTTCACATACAATAGATATTCTATTCGCGAATATCGTTTTAAATATTCGTAGTCGCGGATATCGTTTTAAATATTCAATTTCGAATTCGCGAATATCAAAAATTGACATTCGGCACATGTATGCATGTGCATACGTATTTTTGTACGAAATTAGTAATTTTTTCTGTTACGTGACATTTTCAAAGACCCCCTCTCCCAACCATAAAAAATCGGAACAAAACTCGAACTCCCCCCCCCCCCCTTCCCCCCTAGAGCGTTACGTAATATATGGACAACCCCTAGGATGCTAACAAGATTTGTTTGGTAGACTTTTAGCTACATTATTGCCATACTTACATATGAAGCTGTTGGCCAAAAACTGAAGACACCATTTTCTGAGGGCGCATTGATTTCCGAAATCTTTGTAGGCAAATAAAATTTTTTTGCCAAAATCGTCCAACTGAGTCTTACCACCCTTTGGTAGTACTATTGAACCTATACTCTCCAGTCCGTGTGTTTTTCCAAAAGTATTCATATATTGCAGACTGTAATTAATTGGAAAATAGCCGAAGGGTCCCCGAAAACTTTACTTTTTGCACGAGGGCCATGTAGTACGGAACGCATTAAAGACTTACGAAAAAATATGTGATCACACGATAAAGACTTTTAAGCATGACAAGAATAACGGTAGCCACACATTTGCTATAATATTGTGCAATAATTGATATTGTACAATAAAATTGCCTGTGTGTATATATATATATTATATGGGTGCATGGCACAATATATTAAATAAAATCAAAAGCCTTTTGATTTATGTACGAGTATATTGCGCAACAAAAAATATTTTGTTATGTGTTGATAATATTGTACAATATTATTTCCAGGAATATCACTAATTATTATTTTTCTATTTTTTAAATCACTTAATTCAAAATTATTTATTTATTTGCTTACGATTTTGTGTGTATCTGGTATGTACATATCACGAAAAATCAATTTAAAAATTTCTTAACTGCACATGTGTGTGTTTTATTGATTTTTCTAACGGTGAAGGCAGCACATATTTATTTGAGAGGATTGCCGCCTTACGCCTTACGCCATACACAAACAACAAATTTACAATAACAAAATTCTCGAAAAAGCAATCATTAAGAGAACATTTATTTTGCATTAAAAGAAAAGAATATTTTCTTTATAAGACATACACAGGTTTTGTAAAATTCCAATGAACAGTTTGTTTTCTTTGATCATTTTGCGAAATTTATGGAAAATCCATCCACAGCAAGTGAATATCAGTTGTATTTAATATTTAATCCCTTCATTGCATATACATACATACATACACACATACCACAGGGTCTTTCAAAACTGATTTTTAAATATAATAAACATATCGTTAGCTAAAATTCAAAAAGACGTAATTAACAAAAATATAATTTTACAGGAGAAGCAAAAAACTAAAAAAAAAAAACTAAACAAACTTATAGTGAAGTCCCCTTGTTTTTTATTAATAGAAGCGTAATTTTTGATCGCAGAAGTGTTAAATTTTGTCAAGACATGTAATTTAATGTTATTCATAATAATCAACCAAAAACTCGATTTTAAATTTTTTGTTAGTTACGATTTTTTTGCATTTTAGCTAACAATATGTAGGTTTAGATAGACATTTTCAAGACTTGGTTGTCATAAAAAAGACAACTCACCTGGTTTTTATAGATGTTTTTTTCTAGCTTTGCTGATCAACTCCACATCTCCTTTGCATTAAACCTGCAAGATTGGCACAAACGTATTGAGAAATGGAACTCCAGCTTTCTTGATTTTTCCCCACATCTCGTGCTTATTTTTAGGTTTGAAACCTCCAATCCAATTTTTAAGGATTCCCCAGAGGTCTTCTATTAAATTTAAATCTGGAGATTGCGACGGTCAATTCATTATGGGTTGAAACTGATAGAGGTGCTTAGGATCACTGTCCTGCACAAGCTCTCACCCAAGCGGCATTTCTTGCTCAACAAAACATTATTGCATTTTTTGCTGGCATATTATTGTTTGTCAAATTCTAGCCCAAGTTTTATGTTTCGTTTGTTAAGCAGAGGAACCTTTCTTCGAGTCCGACCCATAAGTCCGGCTTCTGGTAGTATATTCCTAATTGAACGACTGATTACGGAAGGACAGAATTCATTCTGTTATTTGATGATTCGAAGGGGTTCTTTATTTGAAAGCCTGATTTATAAAAACTACACCATTTTCCCTATGGCATTCTCCTCGGCTCTAGCCCTGCTATTAGCAAATAAATAACAAATCATGCGTGAACATCCTGTGAGTGAAGCAGTATACATGCAAAATTTTCAGATCCTGTATATGGTAACTTTTATTTCATGTTCCTGTTCCTTTTTTGTGTGGTAATTGCTTTGCTACTGTGACTTTATGACTGTGTTTTCTTTTATTTGCTTTTTGTTTTTGCTAAATTCCTTTCCTTCGAGCACACATTCTGCACTGCGCCGCATGCGTTTTTCGGGACATACCGCAACAAATCATTATGCGGCTTCATGACTCTGACAGGTACTTAATGACACCCATTTACAAGAAAATTTTTCACTTTGTTCATTGTGTGCGTTATTGTGTGCACTTAGCGTAATATGGACGGACGAACGGACGGACGGACGGATTGAGAAGAGGGATTATGTTGGGAAAGAAGAAAACAAACAGCAGAAAAAAAGACAATCAGCAGTAGCATTTAGTAACAATTAAATAGGAGATTTACTTGCATGTTATGGCCAACCATAGTCATTAAGGTTATTTTTTGCTGCGCGTCAATGGGACGACATTTTTGTGCGACGATCTTGGAATTTCATTCTGTATAATCCGTTTATATGTTTGTCATTTTTTTCTGCTATTTTGTCACATTAGCTGTTGTTGAAAGTCAAGAAATTATTTGCAAATATTATTGAAATTTTCAAAACTTGAATTTAAAGAATGGGCAATGGCTGTTGAAAGATTGGATTGTTGGCTGGATTATGGATGGCAACTGAACTTAAGTAGCCGTGTTAACTGGCAACGCAACTGAAATTAAAATTGGTATCATGTATGGCAACTTTCTGCAGTTGCCCAAAAGTTATCGAAAATACGATTATGACAGATTGGCAACCGAAAATAATGTAAACAAAACTTAAAAATATAAGACGTATAAGACATGCTGCGGAAGAAAATTGTTAAGTAAAAGTGCTTAAAATTTATTTATAATAAAGATGATTAGTACAGGAATTACTTTTCGATGAAGAGCAGGAAGTACACAATGTTTAATCTATTAGAGGGCGCTTAAGGCACAATTCAAATCCTTTAGAATTAACACTTCTACTGTGAGTACTCTTTTTTAAGCTTTAAAGCATATTTTCTTTAAAAATACAAAGATGAAATTAAAAAATTAAATTATAAAAAATGTGCTTAATTTTTAAATTTTCCAACTTTTTTGCATTAAAAACTATGCAGCAATTAAAAAATTGTGGTTGCCAATATGGCAACTTAAGCTACCAGCTAATAGTTGAAAGTTGCCATCCGTAATACCATTTTGGCAACTAGCAACGCAACTAAAGTTCGTTTGCTATCAATAATCCAGCCATTTACATATTTAATTACATAGTACTTATTTCAGTAACTTTTAATTAAGATTTGTTCAATATAGTCGGAATTTGTTCATAGATTACAAACTTAGGGCTAATAAATCAGTGCAAGTTAATATCTCTTTTTTTTTTGTTTTTTTTTTTTTTTGTTTTAAAATGTGCTTAAACCAGCAAACCTATAAATCAGTACAGTATTTAAACCATTTGTAAACGCATAAAATTGGGCGTTTATACTACCAAGGTAGGCCATATGGTTTTGTTACTTACAGACCACATGATTTGCTTTAAAAGAGCACTCGACTTTTTTCCAAGCCTCTACTTTTTCTTCAAATCTTGTTCGATCTGCTTTCTTACCACCCTATTATTCTTTTATACTATTCTACATCGCCAAGCATAAATATAATTTCTTTCTGAGTAAAATTTGGCGACCTCTAATTAAAATTTGTTACATATTTTGCCGTTTTGATTGTGCAAAGAATTGATAGTGTGCAGCAAAACAGCTGTTTTTTGACATTTATTTTAGTGCTGCCACAATGTTATTTTTTATACTACGGATAATGTGTGGTTCACTGATTTACTCCTGTTGAGTTTAAACTACGTACAAATTTGAATTTAGTTCAACTAACCTAGTGTGTAAACTTTCACTGATTTATTAGCCCGTAATGGTTTATATACAAATACATACATAAGCAATGTGCAAGTTTATTATTTTATTTGAATTCCATCTGACCGGCTTGTAGGTCTTCGTAGTTGCCCATGTGACGTTTGGGCGTAAGTTTTGAACCTAATCAATTGATTACTTTTTTTTCGCTATTTTATTGAACTGTTTATATTCAGCCCAATTATGAATTTCGCAGTGGGAAAATCTTCCTATTTTAAATAGCCGGGGAATAAGCAAATACGGGAGAGAGTACAATCTGGATCAGCTGTTTAATGTTTACATTTTATTCTGCACTAACGCAAGAGTTGAGCAACAGAAATTTAACAAACATTTTATGTTTTCATTGCCAATAAAATTGTTTGTTAACATAAATGTCTGTTTTTGCTTAAATAAAAAATAAAATAAACAGCGCAACCATTCACAAGCATGCGGAATAACTTTATGCTGAGAAAGTGGAGCTAAAACTTGCCAGGTACAGATACAAATGAATTAAAGTCATTAGGAAAATGACTGTTTCTACAAAGGAAATTTTAAATTTTTGCAAAGTTTTTCTTATCGTTCTTGATAATAAAAGAAACAAATATTTCATTTACCTATTATGTGAACCTAAAGGACACGTGCAAATTTTATTATTTTAATATATTTTCTGAAGACAGAAGTATTTCATGTTTTTGAAGTTGATGTGCGCAGGACTTGGATAAAAATGCCTAAAGGCTGGTACTCTGTTCAAAGTTGTGAAAAATTTTCAGCACCATTGATTATTTCGCGTGAAAAATTTGACATGTACTAAATGTAGCCCAACTCGAGGTTTTTTTTTTAAATTTCATGCTTTTATTGCTTGAAAGTATGCAACATTGTTAAAATTCCGTGCGAAAAAAGCACTGCTCATGTTGTTTCGCAGCTAAACTAAAATGATGCCAGACTAATTTTGCATGGAAAGACATGATTTTACGTGTTTTTCACAACAAGAACAGAGTACTACTTTTGCGAATTTATTTCGAAAATATTTCACACCAAATACTTTTATATGTAGTTTGACAGCATTTCGCACGAAATTGCGAACAGAGTACCAGGCTTAAGACAAAAAGAAAATATAACAACCTATTTAAACTTGTTGTTCTGTTTTACAACATTTATTAATTAGATTTTTAAATTTTTACATTAGTTCCCTTCAAAATGTTTGGGGAGAAAACTCTCGAGACATTCTCCCTCTCCCTCATATTTAGAATACCTATGTACTTTTTCCCCAGGAAGTTTTTTTGCCGGGGAAATTTTAATTCATAATCGGACGAATGGGTGAAAGCTGTTTTTTTACTGTTTAATTTCAGTATAAACCCAATGGCAATTCTATCATATATTACATACAGTTAGGTCCAATATTATAATTTGTATGTATGTATATGTACGAGTATGCATATTTTATTATTATTATTACAATTTAGCTTAGAACTGAAATTCATTGACCACCACATTCAGTTGCCACTCGATATCGAACGAAATTTAAAAATACATGTATGCCCTTAATTATGAAAGTGGTTTAAGTCATATATATATATTTCTTTCGTCGAGGTATTTAGTAGATTACATTTGATCAAATCAAAACATATTTTTATATTATGCAACATATGAGTTCAGAGTTTCGATTAATATAAATTTATTTTCATAAAAAAATAAAATGAGTTTGAAATCCATTTTAGGAAAATTTTTTATGAAAAATTTTAAATAAAATACATTTAAAATTCATTTGAAATTAATTCTTAATTAATCTTTATTAAATATTTATTGGAGTTTTTTTAAGATATATGTACTATATAATATTTCGAAGCATATATTTCTTTGGTCGACTTATTTAGTAGATTACATTTGAACAAATCAGAACATATTTTTATATTATGCAACATTTTAATTTAGAGTTGTAGTAGCGTCGATTAATATACATTTATTTACGGTCTAATTCATAAAAAATATTTTAGATTTATTACAGGTTTATTTGACAAATTTCCCATAGAAATATGTCAAATAAGCGCTTTATAAACTTGAAATATTTTTTATGAATAAGGAACTGCCTTATTTATATGATATATTTGTTGAAGCTTTTCTAAGATTTATTTAAAATTTCGAAGCAAAAATCCATATGAGTTAGACTACTTTCATAATTAAGGGCTCAATAACGAATGTCGTAAGTTTTTCCTGCAGTTGCATTTTAAAGTGATTTTTAAACATTTGAAGCTACTATATTTTCTGGTATATAACTTTATTTTTATAATAATAAATAATAATAATAAATTGATTAAAAAATAAAAGAAAATATAAATTAATATTTGTTATTAAGTTTCAGTATAGACCAAAAAGATTTCAGTGTGTTTTTGATTAATTAAGTTAGTTATTCGCAGTGCATGTACGAGTATGTACGTACATACATATTTGCCTGAAAATTCCAAGTTCAAGAATCTTGGAGTTGCAACCCCTTTATTACATGTTGTAAGTTCTCCAAAACTATAATTTCACTTCTTATTGCTGTTATTTATTGTTCGTTCAATAACAAAAAATGCACGCGAAAACATTGAAATTTCTAAGGCATAAAAAGTAAGCGAAATAAAATAAAACACAATTTTCTATGAATGTAAAAAATTTTCGTTTTGATGTTTTTAAAATATAGTAATTAAAAGAGACAATGCTTATTTAGTTAGCTGGTAGAGTGTGGGAGGAGTTGAATCGCAAAAAAAAACAAATTTAATCAGTAACAAAATTTTCATGTACTATTTATTTGTTTTGTAAAAATCGCTCATTTACTCAAACAACGTCATAACTCAAAAGAAACTAGTTTGCCAGAAAATTAGTTATATAAAAGTTTTCAGTTTATACAGAACTTAATAGAAAAAGAAAATTATATTTTGCTTTCAAGAAATGAGTAACAAGATATTTGCATGAAATTTTTACACAATATGAAGAACTATATGGGAATTTACTCTGCATCATTAATTCAAAAATTTCATTTAAGAACATGAGCGATATGTACATATGTATGTGTAATTAGTTTTTGAACTTAAAAAACACGAGACTTAATACAGTTGTACGTTTTTAATTTTTTTTTATATTTCGTAACTTCGTAATTTGTTAACCGGGTTGATCCTTTTTAACAAAAAGTAGCAAAATAAAATGACCCATACGGAGAAGAGTGTTAAATGTTTTAAAAAAAATTTTGCTCCAAGATCGTTATAGAAAACTTTTGAACACATGAATGATTGAATAAATTTGAATTGTCACGGTAAACAAGAAAAGATCTATTGTCTCCCACCTGGAAAATAATGACATTACCATTGGTTCTAGTATTGGCAATTCCCAATATTCCAAGAGGTACATACTTGCCAATTGGATGTATCAGTCCTTCAGAATATGATGTGGAGTTTCATCGTCATAATCACAGAATCTGCACCGGCTGCCAAGTAGGTTTTTTCTGAAACTGCAATGGGCTGTGAGAAAGCCGCTAAGCGTTCTTAGATTATTATTACCCAAAGACATTTTTTTAACAAACACAATTTGCAAAGTTACTTTGGCTTATCTGCAGCAAGACCCAGAGTGTCAGATAGGAATCGAAGCACCTTCGACCTTCCGACTACTAGACTAGTATGCTGCCTACTAGCCAAGATATACTACGTTTATATGCGCACTATTTGCAAATAAATTAACTCACTGTTTATACGGCATTGTAAATGTTTAAAAACTTGGTAGCACTTCTATAGAAATGTTACTTATGTTTACAAAAAAATTGTGTAAATGTATAAAATTATTTTCTTCTATCAATGTTTTTTGTGCAATATTTATCAATTTGTGGTTTTTTATTAGAAAACATTTGCAAGTGTGGTAACCTGAAGCATTTTATTTGCAAATAGTGCATTAATCGTGAATAGTTTTCTGAATTAGTAAGTCGTAATAAAAACAACAATATGGCAACAATTTACAGTTTTATTTGCAAATAAGCCAAGCGTATAAACGTAGTAATAGCTTTAAGACGATTTTGGTTATATATACGGACCCAATCATTAGCTTTGCATGCTTCCAATCCAGCGAGATTTAACCAGAGGTATTCCATGGTACTCTTGAATAGAAATATAAAATAATAGAAAATATAAAATATAAAATAGAATCACAATGGCCCCTATTGGGTCTCCGAATAAATGTGTGTTACAACACTACTCTTCCTAACCTAACCTAACCTTGTTATTATTACATATATATTTTTTTTTTACAGTGTAATGAATATATGAATGAGAATATCACAATAACGTGACAATCAAGTCATTGTAAAATCAAAAGATAACAACGATTTGTTAACAATTTGTTAAATTGTGGCAAAATTCGTGTGAATTTGTTTAACCGAAATTAAAACTAAAACCAGTAGCACAAAATTTGTATTTCATAGATGGGTAAATTTGAAAATTATAGAAAATAAAAACACAAATAGTCACAAGTTGTTTTAAATACGAGTATTCTTAGGTTTTACATACCCATACACTTCAATAGATCTTTTTTTATTTATTTACTTCAATGAGTTCTTGTAAATTTTTACCTGTATGCACATACATACGAGTACATGCCAAAAGGACACAGACAGCCACAGATCATCAATAAAAAGACGTACGAGTTGTATCTGAAATCTTTACCTGTCGTCTACGAACTGTTTATTTACTTTAGAATACCAATACCAATACAATACGAATAAGCTCAAGATGTGGTCGAATATGCAACAAATATCAATCAAGGTATGAAAAACAATAATAATAAAAAAACATACAAAACAACTGAGTGAGTGAATTGTTTAAAGCCTGATATATGTACATACGAGTATGCATGTGCATAAGTAAATATGTGGTGAACAGCATACACATCCAGTCAAGACATCTTGACCAAAATCTTGTGAAGCAAAAAAAAAAAACACTTAACAACTACAAACAAATGCACATATCTTTCAAATCTTACATGCGAGTGTGAACAACCCAGTTGGCCATGTCTTACAGACACCTTGCATGACGGATGCAGGAAAATGTTGAAGCGTGTAAGAGCTGTTGGCAACAGCTCAAACCTGGATTCAGTAAATTTTTACGAACCGAAAATCGTAACATTTATCGATATATTTATTCGTTTGCGGTAACGATAATGTGATTCTGCAATTTCTTTTTTATGATAGTGCACACCTAGCCATTTAATTCGATGTCGTGTGGCATCTCTGCTTACAAAATATCAAAATTTTTATTATTAAAGAAAAACTAAATAAATTTCAGCTTTTGATTTTAACTTTTTTTTTAACTTTAACCGACAGGGAATATCGTTAAAATATCTTACTGGATAGCAAAGTCGGTAAATTTTCGTTATCGTAAGAAAAATTACTGAATCCAGGTACAGATCATTGAGGAGATTTTTGGACAAATGGCCGTTAAGTTCAACAAAAACGACACTTTCGCTCATATTTTCCTTGTCCCTGTAGAACTGCCAATTTTTATAGGAGTAACATTTTCATTAATGAAAATATACACAATTTTGCGAACGAATTTCCCACAACTAGTTTGATGCATGACCAGTTGAATAGATTTTCTTTTACCGAGTACATACATACTTGAGTACGGTTTCAGTTAGATTATCTTAAAACTCTCCTGCATGACGAAATGCCGAAATTTCCTTGAGCAGTCGGTGATGAAAGTGTCCTCTGCGACAAGTTGGCCAACTGGGAAGGCATTTGTGTATCTGTGTGAGTGAGTTTAGCATTTGCGTGTTTTAATCTTTTCATAAACACCAAAACATCCCATCAATCCATGTCGTCGTAGTTGCTTTAGTCCGTCATCTCCTCTCACAAACTCAAACTTATCACACAAATTGATGAACGACAGAAAACACAGTGCTTAACAATTTGTCAGTCGTCTCGTTACTGCGTGTTTTTTTTCGTTTGTTTTTTTTTTTGTTTCTATTATTTATTAATTTTTCTGTATGTGTCTTGATCAAACGTATGTTTTGATTTTATTATGATTTAATTTAATATTTCGAAGTTTGTTCTATAAGTTGATCTCGGAAATTTATGAAATTACATTCTAAAATGAAATTATTCAATTGGCCGTCGGAATTTGAAAATGTTCGCATGAAATCGGCAGCATTGAAGTGTAACTAAGGAGGGAAATATAGAATGCAATAATTACAAATTATTATTTTAATAAAACTAAAATCTAAACGGTAAAATAATTAAACAATAATAATAATAAGGTGGTAATAAACTTAATTATAAAAACTTAATGAATGTTAGCAATAAAATTAATAAACTGAAAAAAGAATAAAAAAAAATTAAAATAAAAAATTTTTCGATTTAGTCGTGTTTTTTAGAATTGGAAATAAAAACATTTTTACTCTCGTGAAATTAATTTTTTATTATGAATATTAAATCAGTTTTCAAACACTATTTGCTGTAAATTTTGTGTATTCAACAATAACACATTGAATTTTTGTCTCAAACTTGTGTATTTTTTTCTTATTTATTGGAATCGTTCTCCTGAAATCACATATCCGCAACTTTAATGGCACCTAGAGACAAATTTGTTCACAAAAATATAAAACGGTCTTATTGTACTAAAAATAACATAAAGATAATCATCCCTATCGTGAATAAAACCTGGTACTCTGTTCAAAATTTCATGCGAAACGCTGTCAAACTACATATAAAAGTATTTAATATGAAATATTTGCGAAATAAACTTAGAAAAGTAGTACTCTGTTCTTATTGCGAAAAACACGTCAAATATATCTGGCAGCATGTTTTTCCAAGCAAAATTATTCTGGCATCACTTTTTTTCAGCTGCGCAACAACATGCCAGTGCTTTTTTCGCATGGAATTTTAACAATGTTGCGTACTTTCAAGCAATAAAGCGAAAAATTTATTAAAAAAAAAAATTTTGCTGAAATTTTTTCGCAACTTCGAACAGAGTACTAAGTTTAAACTGTGAAATTTTTGTTCCTACGAAATTTCCATTCCCCATGAAGGGAAATTTGCTATAGCGAATATCATGGCAACGTTTGTTCTCGCTATCGGGAAGAATATTTGTAAAGCTTAAAAATTAATTGAAAATCAGAGAAATTTGAGTTTAATAGTAAGAAATATACAAATTTTGGGTCTCAAATAAAAATGTAAAGTTTTGTTTTTAAATAGCTTAGGTGTCGTGGAAAAAATTATTTAGTATACCATCGCTATAAAATTTACTGCATTTGACCCAAAGAGGTTAAGGTTCAATGAAAAAAGGTGTTGCAGGACACTATTATCATTAATCGTGGGCATTATTTGCTGATCTTGTCCTAAAACTAATTCTTTTTTAACTTTTAATGTACAATTCGAAGTATATTATTGAAATTTCGCGAAGTATTAATTCAGTTCGCCTGCAAAATTTTGTCTCATCGTGAAGCACTTTTTCGGCCAGCAATTGTGAAACTGGTGGAAAAATTTGAGCTATTGGAGCAAGCTAGCAACTCGCTCACGTCGCTCAAGAACAACTGAGAATATTGCTTTTGTAGCCCACAGTGTGAAAGAAAACCCAAATATGTCCATTTTTCGTCGATTTTTGAAATTACATCAACTGTGTGATTTCTCGCAGAGGCCATCAATCGATTCAAGACATCAAAAATGGAACTCGTACAGTAATTTTTTTTTTAAGAAACGACCTGGACTGAGAGGATAGCATCGCTACCACTCAGCCACAAATGTCTATTGGTGATAAAAAAATTCATGAAAAGAATATGGTCCCGCAAGCGTAGTTGTGGTGGCAATTATTAATGGCATATCCTGCTCTTACTCTCTTATAAACAAGCTATGATTTCGCTTTAAAATACTCGTTCTTTTACACATCAAAATTAAAGCTCTTATTGGAAGACCCTTTATATATATATATATATACCTATATACATACATATATGTATAATGTTCCCGTCGTTCCTATGAGGAGCATAGGACCTTAATATTTCTGGATTGCTTGGAGTTATTTTTGACTGCTGCCAATTTAATACGAACACTTGCTATAAGTAGATAGTGATCACTTGCGATGTCATCACCTCTTTTGCATCTTACATCCAGAAGAGACCCACACCATTTCCAACTGATTGTGATGTGATCAATCTAGTTCCCAGTTACGTGGTCTGGCGGCACCCATGTTACCTTATGGGCGGGTTTGTGGGGAAATAGGGATCCACCAATTAGGAAGTTGTTTGCCGCACACATGTTTTCTGTTCTTCTCCCCAATTCTGTTGTCATGTCCAATTTGAGTATTAAAAGCACACATTACTACTAGTATGAGTATATTGCCGATGTTTGAGCCCAATATTGCGTGATCAAGAAGGCTGTAGAATTCTTCTTTGACAGTATAGTCTGAGACATCTGTAGGTGCATAGCATTGTTCCAATTTATCATAGAATTGTGGGCTTCTTTTGACAACTCCAGATAATCTTGTTTCATTGGTTGGTTTACCGCAGTCGAGAAGACGGAATCCCTTGGACTTGAGCCAATCGCGAAAGTTTTAAAAGAGTTCTTATATTCTAGGTTCCAAATCGATTCCGTTTTTTCATGCTGATGGTCGTCATCATTAATTCAGATCGTTTTTGTTTTGCCTTCTGTAATCTTTATTATTTAGTATGTATTAGCTGATTTGACTTATCCACCCTATCCTGGTAATAGGGCTGCCAGTGTGCCTCCAGGCCGACGTTCGACACAGTCTCGTTAGCGTTAACAGGGGTCACCAAGTCCATTCTGGACAGCGGGGGAGGTTATCAATTGAAAAGGATTGGCTATGTGTAGTAGTACATATATGTGTTTCATTTGTATTCGCTCCACTTTCCCATTAGACTCTTTGGTATGTTCTAAATATAAATATCTTTCCAATCTCAATTAAAAATGCAAAAATTTTTTGTTTAAATATCGTTTTATTAAACATTTGCATTTCCCACCAACAAATCTTGTGTAGATGCAGACAATTATAACAACCTTAGTTGACCCTCTTTTATGCAAAATCAAACATTTACTTATTATTTTTTCAAAATTAAACTACCAAAAATAAGATAAATACTTGAAAAACCAACAAATACATAAAAAACATAACAATTGAAACGTTTTAACAACATTTCAAAAAAAGCTGTCGATCATAACGACACGATTTTTGGTTAAAATTAAATTTAAAGGCACATATGTATACATATATACATACATACATACATACTTACGTACTTATGTATTTATTTCTTCATAAGTACACTCTTAGACCGGCAACTTCAGTAAACCAAATACTGCATTTGCAGCAGCACCACAGAACTGGCTTAATATTTAAACAGTCAAGTCAGTTGGAGCCAGTTGGTTCAAAATAATAACAAAAAACAAAAACCAAAATTAAACTCCAAGCTGTGAGCACTTGTCAATATTTTATGAAGGAATGGAATTTATTTTAATTTAATTTCGATCGATCTTCTCGTTTGCTAACAGCAAAAATAAAACCTAAAGTTGAGTTGTTCTCCCATTTCGAATACATATGTATACATACATACATACATACATTCATATGAATGTATGTTTTTATGTAAAATGTAAAAAAATCTGATTAAAATCACGTTTGAAATCGCCAGATTGATGCATTGTTCACGTTTTCTTGTTGTTGTTTAATAAGTAATCGGTATTCAACTTGTCTGTTTTGGGCCATAATATCTTACAGTTTGTTCAATACCATGTGAATATCGCTGTTGCAAAGAATGTTAATATATCTACAGTAGTGTTCAAAATATACACAACCGGAAGTATGTACACGTATTTTTTAATTACAATAAGTGTTTGGATTTTTTGTATCACTAATTGAATCTTGTGGTTTATTTCTTTGTTATTGTTTTTTTTTTTTTTGCTCGGACAACTTTAGGTTGAATTGCTGAGTTCTAGCTTACTTGGTCCCACTGTGGTACTAGTAGTGAAATTCAATAACTTTTAACGATTATAGCCCATTCAGGCTGACGTCAAATTAAGTAATTTCGTGATTTCGGTCGAAATCAAGTAGAAATTCAATAATTTCCCATACATTTTGACATTTTCCGAATTAAGCTATTTGAGTTAATTTCGACGAACATGAAAATGAAATTTCTCCTTTTGAAATAACTTTATTTCTTGTTGATTTAACAATCTTAAACTGTTAAATCAAAATGAAGAATCATGTTGAATCAAAGTTATTTCAAGTTGAAACAACGTGAATTTGATACTGAAATGAATAGCATGATAGACCATGTTGAATTTTATTTTATTAATTATTTAACTTATTTGATTTTTGTTTATTGGTACAGGCATCAGGAAAATGTTTGTGTGTTGTGTGTATAAGTTGACTTTCCCTGCTAAGATTTGAATTCGAACTCATCGCATGGTAGTCAACGCGCTTACCGATGCAGTCAAAACAAGCTTAAATATTCTTTACATACAAACTAAATAAATAACATAATTAATTAAATTTTAATTTGATTTATTTGATCATTTGACATTAAATTTATTTCAAATTAAAGTTATAGTTAAAATAAAATATATAAATTGCGAAGCTATTTTGGCTTGTCTGCAGGATTCGAACCTGCAATTTTTCAATTACAAGACTATTGCACTACCTACTAGCCAGAAGCAGGAAGTTTTCCGTACTATTGCGAAGTATGTCGGCTATTTACGAACATCATAACAAAAAACAACAAGAACAAGTCACACAACTGAGCAGCAACGCACTTAAGCAATATATCGAGTCGTAACCGCCAAAAAAAAAGCTTAACCGACATATTTTCTCAACTTCGATTTTTTTACGAAAATTTATTATTTACGATTGCAAATAATCGATTTTCGGTTCCGGAATTGAAATTCTATTTTACATAGACGAACCTACAAAATTAACCAAAATGTTATAATCACACAAAACAAATTTTGTGTTTGATAATAATTAATGCTTTTTATATAAGAATATATGTACATATATGGAGTGATTTTTTTACTTTTTGTTTTTTCATTTTGAATTTTTTCAGTACAAGAAAAAAGATTCGTAACTTGTGGCAATTCCAAAAATGCTCAGTACGGTTTGCCATTTCACCATGAATGCACTAACAAACGAACAACACTTTAAAATCATTGAATTTTATTATCAAAATTCGTGCTGTGTGAGAAATGTGTTTCGTAAATTATGTCCATTTTATGGTCCTCATAATCGATCGACCTTTTCAAGCTGTTGTGACTAAATTTCGCACCAGTTTCACTTTTTTGAACATTACTCCACCAATACGTATGCAAAGAGTGCGCACTGAGGAGAATATTGCTGTTATATCGACCAGTGTCAATAAAGATAGCGTTATGCCAACAACGAAACTTTTTCTTTTCCGTAATGGCGGCGCTATATAAGAGAGTGATTTATAAAAAAAATAACGTGACATGAATCTCTGAAGCATTTTCAGCAACTTTTTTTATCTGATTTGTTTCTCCGGCCTCCTGTTAGCAAATGAAAAAAATTTTCATGACACTAATTTTATGAAAAATTGCTCAATGTAAATTATGTATTACTGTATGCGATATATGACAATTTTTAATTCCAATACATATTTCATTTTCAACATAGTTTTGGTTGGTTCAAAATGGTCCGCTGAGTATTGTCCTATACCTTCATATGCAAAAGATATTGACACGATATTACCAAACAACAACTTATTCTTCATGTAAGTTTTTGTTAATTTTAATTTGCTGGAAAATTTTTCTACTGAACAGTTCGAAAATAAAAGAAGAAGATAATCTCCAAGACAAGTATAGCCTACCAAACACATAAAAAAGATTAACGGAATTCACTGTTCGTATTAAATTTAAAACCCTTTTAAATATACTACGATTTTAAACGAGCAAGCGTGAGCGACCTTGTAAAAAAAAATTATTGTTCAATTCAAACAGAGACTGTGAGAGTATTTGTATCTTGTTCTTCTTTTGTACAAACTCTGGCAGGCGAATTTACATCAGGTGATCTTAGGGCCTGGTTCACGCTATCGACAGCGTTCGACTTGTCGCACACTTACATTCAAAACAAAAACAAATTCAAAAATGTTGTTGTTGTTTCCAATGTAAGTGTGTGACAACGTTCTACTTGTCGATATCGTAAACCAGGCCCTTAATTCACCAGCTGACATAACTTCTCTGTTGTCAAATCAATGCAAAACGTTATGAAATATTCTGACAGCAGGAAATTTTACACTAACAAATATACAAGAGAATATACAGAGTTGCAAATCCAGACCAACTGGCATTAATTCGCCTTGAACTCTGGTAAATAAATTCAGCTACAACATCTACTACAGTTTTTAGTATAGTAGATGGTATAGACATAAGTAGTTAATTAAAAATGTAAGCATTTTGTTGTTGCCATGTTTTACACTTACCACGATTTAACAAAGCTACAATATGTAAAAGATCTACACTAGCCAATCGTGAATACCGCTATTGTAAAAATGTTTATTAGTAAATTTACGGAGTAAAATTCTTTTTAAATGAAATGAAGATCCTTAGTTAAATAATTTACTTGTGTATAATGTTGGGGCGAAATTACACAAAAATTACACCAAAAATTTTGTGATCCCAAAATAGTCCAAGAAAAATTGTTTTGTCCCATTTTTGGATAATTACACAGAAATTGGCAACGCTGGGTCTTACCCCCCAAAAATGGTTCACTGAATCTATACTGCCATCGAACGTTCAATGATCGTGCGGTGGCCTTGCCTGTTCAAACACTTTTCTCGCTGTATATAACTGCATTCTCTTCACACTAATCATGCGGATATTCGTTGCGGAAACGGCATCGGCCACTAAAGCATAGTGGAATCCGAAGTTGGGAAAGTATGATTAGCCAAACCTTCCCTGCTCTACTTCATGAATGTTTCTTTGGGACCGAGAAGTGTGGAAGAATGGTACTCCAGCTAGAAGAAGTGGTGTTGTAGGTGTGGGTTACAGAGTTTAGCCAGGGTCGTTAAGTCTTCTTGCTGCAAAGCAAATTCCGGATCACTGCAGTGTTTACCAGGCAGAGATCCTAGCTGTCAAGGAAGTTGCGGATTTTTTGAGCGTGAATGTCACTTCAACAAACGTAATTAACATATACACTCATAGTCGAGCCGCTATCATGGTCCTAGAATCCCTACAGCTAAGAAGGCAGAAAGCCCGCGGTCGCCGATCATCTCTAAACACGATGGCAGAGCAGTTTAATATTATAATCACCTGGAAACTCTAGTACAAGAGTTGGGACAATCTCGAAGTTTCCCTTACTCTCGTGAAACCTCGTACTCAGGCGCATGACCACCACTATATCAGTCGCAAATGTTGTGATCACCACTGTAAATGAGCAAACGAAAGTTACGCATACGTATGTTTCAAATTATTTCATAAGTTTTTTGATGTGTTTTCTTTTGTCGAAAAAAAGAATTGTTTTCAATTTTATTATTGTTTTGTTGGAAATAACAAACAAACTTATGAAGAATATGATTGATTACATATTCATTGATTTCAAAACTAAGTATTTTTATTTTTTCATAAGTATGTAAACTTAATCACCCACACGTTGTATAAACATCAACAGTTTATTTTATTATAAGATTAAAAAAATGTAAAAACAATAATACAAACTGAGTTAATAGCAATAATTTTTGATTTCTTCAAATTATAGGGTCGAATGCCCACTCTAAGTCGTGCCGTCTCCATGGAACATCGTTTTCAGGATATCGCCAGCCTGTTTAATCCTATGGGTGTTGTAGGTGGCGTTTCCGATATGTCACCCTATCCGCACTATCCTACCCACCCCTATTCTTATCAAAGTGGTCCACAGCATGCTCAGTATCCACCACCACCGCCGCCACCCCATCCGCACCACCACCATCATCATGCTGCCATGTTACATCCCAATGCTTCATTGGGTGATTTATGTTCGACTCAACCGCACTATGGGCATAATTTGGGATCAGCTGTTACGTCTAGCATGCATTTGACCAATTCTTCACATGACTCTGATGTTTCCTGTGTGGGACCCGGTGCTGTTGGTGGAACTTACAAAATGGAACATGATATGATGTACTATTCTGTAAGATTAAAATTATTAAAATATGTATGTTTATTTTTATAACAATTCTTTTATTTTTATTTTAGAATGCATCCTCGGATATGAATCATACAACAGACGGTTTTATCAATTCAATTTTAAATGATGAAGACTTACATTTGATGGACATGAATGTTAATGACAGTAAGTACAAAACAAAAATTTTTAATCAATCAATATGTTACTTTTTTTAAATCAATCAATATGTTACTTTTGCCCGGACAAATTGTTTTATAAAAATTAACATGATAACTAAGTATACTTTTCTCTTTGGGCCTTTCAATTCTAATTTTTCAGCGATATAATGAATCATCACTCTTTTAAAATATGTATATGAGCGTTTCCATGATGTCGAATGTGACCTTCGTACACATTTAAAGTGAAAAACTCAAACAAAATACCGATTTTTATTATCCTAACTTAAAGTAACTTAAAGCTCTAAATTAGCCTTGTAGTTTGGCACAAGTTTTGATTTAAAAAAATTTTTCGTTTTCAAGAGCAAAAAGCTAAGGCATTCGCATGTGAAAAACAGAAATTGATTTTGCGGCCAACGATTAAAACAAATCAGCGCAATATTTTAATCTAACTAATATTATAATGTTGTGCCTGATGTCTCCTTAAAATGGTTTTGATTTTACCCATAAATTTTTTTTTTTTTTTTATGCATACATATATTTATTTATTGTATCTTCAAAAATGAACTAACAATAAGTATTCAAATCTTAAATCTAAATATAATTATTAGGCCCGACCAGTGTCGGACATAAACTTAGTGATAGTAATTCATAATACATAAGAGTTGTGCAAAGCAAAAAATAAAAAGAAAAAAATGATTTCAAACAGTTTCATCTGGTGTGGTAAGTATTAGAGCCCTTGTGTCCCTCTTTTTTAAGCGGATGTGTCCGGTAAAGTTCAAGATATTTCGAGCAAGCGGATTAGGGTGTGACTCGAGTTTAGTTAAATATTTGCCTGAGTATTTTGCAATTTCTTCAGTCACTTGTGGCATATTTAGATCACGATGTAAATTTGAGTTTCTTATGTACCATGGAGCCGATGTTATTAACCGTAAAATTTTGTTTTGTCTTCGTTGGATTTTCTCTACATTTGAAGCTGAAGCAGTGCCCCATAGCTGAATTCCGTAGCACCATATAGGTTTCAAAAGCGACTTGTATATCAAAAGTTTGCAATCTAGACTCAGGGTTGAATTTCTACCAATCAGCCAATGTAACTGAGTTAATTTTAGTTTAATTTGTGTTAGCTTAGAGTCAATATGGTGTTTCCATGTTATCCGTCGGTCAAGGTGTATACCAAGGTATTTTACATGTGAATGTTGAGGAACAACTTGATTATTGATTCGAATGGGTGAACAGGTATCTTTTCGCAGAGTAAATGTTACCTGAACACACTTTTGTTCGTTTACCTTAATTCTCCATAAGTTTAACCATAATTCCAGCTGTGTAATATGTTCTTGTAGGTATCGGGAAGCCTCGTGAGGGTTTTCGTGCATACTAAGGCAGGCTGTATCATCAGCAAATGTAGATGTATGGATATTGCTGCTCAAAGGCATATCACAAGTATAAATCAAATACAAGACTGGGCCCAGTATGCTCCCCTGTGGCACACAGATGGAGATTGATTCGGACGCACTCATGAAGTCTCATACATTTATATTTTTTTTTCAATTCAATTTTAATCACAAACTCGCACGTGACATGTTTTGCCATCATGATATTGATTCTCTTGCTCTTTTAAAGAAATTATATGTAAACTATGAGTTTCTGCTGGGCTCTTATGTATGCAGTCATTTTGCCTTTTGGCGAACTATTTTTACGTTTTCATAGTATTCTGCATTCTGTTCTTATTTTTAATTTATGGTTTTATAAGAATATTTCATGTTCATTAAATTTTTCTCTCCGCCGTTTGCAACTCTCTTTATTTTTTTCGCTGTGTTTGCTCATCTAAATTTAAATAAATTAAATGTCTGTAAAATTTTTTTATGTATTTTTTTTTTTTTTGTTTACACTCACGATGTCATAAATCTTCATATTTTTGAGTAAGGTTTTGTTTTATTTTAATTGCATTAAATATCTCTGTTTGTAGTAAATATTTTATGAAATTTTGTTTTTCAATGTTGCACGTGACATTGAAATATGCGATTTGGCAAAGAAAAAATGTTAACAAGTAGGGAGAATATAAATTGAAATTATGATTCCGAAAGCAAATAATAAAATAAAATGCAGAATTAAGATTAAAAATCATGTAATCTTTCAATAGTGATCCGTTTGACGATTACGGTTACCGTACCCGTCCAGACTTGTAATTTTTTTTGCAGCAACTCTTGAGTTTATTGGTGATAAAAATGAGAAGTTTGCGGAGGAGTACACAGTAAAAGGATGGAAAAGTTGGTACAATTGTACTTTTTGAAGGTCAAAAGTACCATATTTTCCTATTACATTTCTTGCCACAAATGGCACAAAAAAGAAATATTGAATACATAAGTAATCAGTTTCCAGCGTTGGTTGAAATAGTAGAAATGAAAAATTAAGTAAATGAACCGATGTTTTCCGATATTTCTCAGTTTTGCACCGGGCAACAATTTTGGAAAACCAATTATTTTGTCCAATAACCTTTAGATTTTCTAATAAGTTAAAGCAGTTTGGCATTGGCTGGCATAATTTGGCTACATATTCCGGCGATATGTTTCGCCACTCCTCTTGTACTCGGTCCCATAGCTCATTGATTCTATTTGGAGCATTAGCATAATTTGCCAACTGTGTTTTTTTTTTGGGAAATCCCAACAATTTTCAATCGGACTCAAATCCGGGCTCTGTGCCCGGCTATTGATCTATTCTCTCACGATTTTCACCGTAGGTTTATAATCATCATATTGAAGTTTGACGAAAATCGCAAATTTCCTCAATTGCACTTTCAGTATTATTCCATCTACATCCCCGAACATTAAAGAACCACCTCCATGCTTCACTGAAGCTTGCACAAAGGATTGGTTTGTAGTATCACTTTTCTTTGACCAATTCCAAGCATGCCCGTCAGAGCTGAACTTGTGTTTATTTTTGTCTTATCGGACCGAATCAACTATAAAACAAAATAGTAATACAAATAATACAGTTTTTAACTTAACAGATTTCCAACCGCAAGTAGTCAATGATTCGTACATTTTCAAAAAATATTTTATATATATCTTATATTTTTTTGTAAAAAGATTGGGGGTTTATATAGATATGCTATTTATTTCACGACACAAACAAATTGTTTCATTTTGTTTTGTTTCGTTCTTTGAAGTGAGTGAAACAAAAACAATGGGAAGGATTGCTCAATTTGTTTTTGTATTGTTTTTGCGCATGAGCACAAGCCAGAAAACATACCCGATCAGCTGTAAGCCGGCGAACAGCCGCCGCCGGCCACAAACACTACATTAATCTAATCGTACGTCGCAAGAAAAGAAAATAATGGGAAATAAATGGAAACGTTTTGAAATATTTGCGGCGAATTTGACATCATCATATAATATAATTTTATTGCGTTGTTATTTAACACACTAAGTTTGATTTATATAGCTAAGCATCATATCTATAACCGGGTGTTCTGAGACACCTCTCTTCTTTTTCTTGACAAACGGTTTCAGTCCAATATCTTATAATGTTGTTTGAACTGTCCATCGACTAACGCCAACGCGTGCTTTTTATTCTATCTAAGACGAATAGGCTACCAATACGTCAGGCTCTACTTGGCGTTATCTTTTTTGGCCTTCCTCTTTTTGGAAGCAATGTTTACTTACTTTCATTAGAATTTAAGCTACTAATAATTCTAATGACAAATTTGCAATTTCTTTGCCAGATTGACCTTCCTTAGCATGCGAAATAACTTAATTATTTTTAATTCCAAGAAACCAAAAAAAAGGGGAATATAATGGTTTTACTGAAAAGCAACTGTACATGCATAGTTTAAAATAATCATGTGAATATGTATAAGGGTTTAAAAATTTGTAGGTATATACATATGTACATATGTATGTATGTTTTGATGAACATAATACCGAATAATTAATCGAAGCTATCAGCGAAGAAGTGGTGTAACAAACATTTGTTTTTTGGTTTCTGCTCTGGTGGTAAATACATGCATACATTCTTTACATTACCAACCACCTATAAAAAAAGTAGAATAAAATACACATTGGTATCCTAATGACAATTGAGCTAAAAAGTCGTTTTTGCACAGTTCATAACATATAGCAAAGTAATAAAGCAATTAAATAAATAAATAGAGCAACTGTTAATTAAATACCTAGTCGGTATGCGCTAATAGCCTCAATTAAAAATGCGATTTTGAAGTTTTTGTTATTTAAATGGTTTTGCATTTCAGCTAACGATATGTAGTTAGTACCCATTGTGCCGTTCTGTTCATTGTCAAAAATTTTATTCCTAGAAGAAATAAATAACGTGGGTTAAAAAAAGGGCATAACGGCAACTCTGGTTGGGAGCGCCTTGTTGTTAGGAATGAGTAAAAGCTTTTAACATTTTTTTTACTTTAAAAAACACTCATGAAGCGTTCTTAAGAAACACAACAAATGGAAAAAGCAAGTCTTGCATATACTTAATTACATACACAGATCGGAGATGGTTAACAAAAATATATATGTATATCGTATCAAGTAGCTTCTAAAATAGTACTTTTTTGACCGCAAAAATTTTTTTTTAAATCTTTAAATCTACTACAAAAACGACTTAAGTAGCTTTAAACGCCAACTCCTTACACAATCGGGTCCAATTATTTTGCCCCTTTTCAAACTGTTCAACGCATGTCAAAAATTTGCACATTTCACTTCAGAAAATAAGCAAAAAATTAAGAAAATTCGCGATAAATATAATAGTGTACTTACATACCTTTTTATTCTGCAGAAATGGTTTTTATGTATGTATGTATGTGTGTATGTTTGTATATGAGCCGTGTCTACCAATGATTCCTTTAGAAATACCATTTATATTGGTTGTATCAATTAATTATTTCTATAGTCACAATTAAAATTTCATTGGAAAAAGTCACATATCGCTACTGAAAAATTGGTGCTTACAAAAGCTATATTCGATCATCACAACAGAATTGTGTATTAGTTGTTGGAACCGACAAAATTCGATTGGCTACAAATTCGGTTATCACAACAAATCTGTTTTCTCTGTGTGTAAGAAGCCGATTGAAGTTCATCACTTTGGTCGACTATGCAATATAGTCATACATATACGGGAAGATAACTTCGGAAAAAGAATTTTTAATATCCTTATTAATATTATACCTATTAATGTATGTGCCAAAAATTAATAAATATTTCGCAAAAAATTAAAGTGAAAATAGCTATAGGGTGTTTGTTGAAAATCTTGCGATTTGAAAACGCTAGATTTCTAATAATAAATTCTTTGAAAGAGTTTCTTAATTGTTAAACTTTTCAAGTCTTTTGTATCTTTTATGCGTAAAATAATTTCTGCAAACTTATCTTCCAAGCAAAAAGTCATTCAATCAATGAGACAGTACTTTGGAATGCGAAAATGGCACATTTCCAAATCACAAGTTTTCCAACACACGCCCGTATAACTTAAAGAGATTTCTTTATGAATAGATGCAGAATTTCAATAACTACATCTGACAAAAATAACTACATCGGACCACTTTTTTCACATCAATTACTTTATATTGCCGAGTACACATCTGGCACACATGTGCCCAAAAAAGCTAATGAAAAACATACATACAAACATGTGTATGTACATAAGTATGTATGTAACTAATAGACAATTTTATAGAATCCAAAATAATTGGAAACTATTTAAATCAAAAATAAAATAATTTCTGCAAACTTATCTTCCAAGCAAAAAGTCATTCAATCAATGAGACAGTACTTTGGAATGCGAAAATGGCACATTTCCAAATCACAAGTTTTCCAACACACGCCCGTATAACTTAAAGAGATTTCTTTATGAATAGATGCAGAATTTCAATAACTACATCTGACAAAAATAACTACATCGGACCACTTTTTTCACATCAATTACTTTATATTGCCGAGTACACATCTGGCACACATGTGCCCAAAAAAGCTAATGAAAAACATACATACAAACATGTGTATGTACATAAGTATGTATGTAACTAATAGACAATTTTATAGAATCCAAAATAAATATATGTCTGAATCAAAAAGTTTTTCGTTAGTAATTAGTGTTACGCTTTTTTGGGCACATCTGTGCCAGATGTGTACTCGGCATATGAATAGTTGAAACTTTCAATTTAACGTTTAAGCCCCAGACGAAATTTTTTTCCGGACAAAACTTTGCTTGAAACAATTGCGTGAATTCGGTGTAACTGTAATTTTATTCGAAAGGAAACATCTTGTATTTTATTTACATTAATACTCTTAAAGCTTTTCTTTCGATTCGAATGATAGAATAAATAGTAACTAAGCTGTCTAGAGTACCATCACGCTTTGTATTTTAAATTGTACCAAATATGGTACAATTGTGGTGTCTTTATTATCCCTGATATACCTATGTACATATTAATGAAAAACCAAAAACTTTATGTATGCATATGAATGTGTTAAAAAGCTTTTGGTTCTAAAAGATATAGATATATGTATGTACATCACATGTATGTCGGCATGTATGCATGTAGCTGATATTTGACTACACTAAACCATCTTCACAAAGCATACAAAACACATTACACACCAACACAGTGCTCCCTACAAAATACACTCATTTAAAATTAAATTTATAAACAAGACGATGAAAAAATTAAAAAAAACTCACGATTTGTATATCGTCATCATTATCATAATTTTAGCTGAGTAGACTAGACTACGTGCTGTTGTGCAAAAAGATCGAAGCACCCACACCGAGGAATAGGAGCAAAAAAATATACAATTAAAAAACCGCAACATTTAAAAAATAATTTTTTAAATTTTTGTTGTTGTTTGGCTTAATTTGAAATAACAAAAATAAATCAAACAAGTGTTAATGTACTTGGACTGAGAAAAAAGCAAACTTAAATTTGTGTAAATTAATCGTTTTTAATAAGTGTGAGTGTGTTTCTACTAAATCAAATGATAAGAATTAAAAGAGAGTGTTGCAGTTAACAGGTACATATATACATACATACATACATGCATACACACATCTATTTACATGCGTACATATGTATGTATATATTGCTAAATATACTTGTTAGCACAGCTGATCATATTTTATAAATATGTATGTATGTATGTATGTAGGTACATATTATTTGCTTTACTGTCAAAATCATGTACATACATACATGTGTATGTAGGTAAATTTGACAATTAGAAAGCAGGCGAATATTTTTGTGTCTTGTTTGATAACTATGCCATAATTAAAATAATAAAATTTAGTGATCTTTTCCTACATACATATTTACATACTTATGTATTTATGTATGTATGTCTGTATTTAAATGAGAATTTGCCTTGAAATACAAATCTTAAAAAAATATGTACCTATTGTGCATACACAAATACAAAATAGAATAGAAAAATTAAAGAAAAAAATCAACAGGTGAGCTTTAATATTGAGTTGCCGTTTTGGCTTTTACTTTGTTTACAATGTGTGATAAGTACCATTATGTGGGTGCTGCAGTGCACTTGTTTTTGTTTATTTCTTTTTTTTAATTTTTGCCTAATAATTTAGCAAAATTATGTTTAATTTCATTTCCATTTATTAATCCATTTGTAGAGAGGAAATAGTATGAAAATATTCATTGAATATACATAAGTACTAAGGGCCTGTCCCACGATGTCGACAACGTTTGACTTGTCGCACATTATGTTATTCTTTAAATGATTTTTTTTTAATCTTTATTTTCACACATATACATATATTCATTCTTAATGTTAAGAACCCGCGAAGCCTATTGGCTTGTCTGCGAGTAAATAAATTATTAGGAATTTTTTCATACATAGTAATTACATTACAAATAGTGATTAATGACTCCATGAACACAGTCGACTTCCTGAATTAAACAATGCCCCGTTTCGGAAAACTTGTGTATCACTGTGGTAATATTGTGCTGTTACTTATGAAGTCATGCGCAGAGGGAGCAGTTTTTGCTTGTTTATTTGATTCATAAGGCTGCCTGGATGAGGTCTCCTTATGTTTTAAGTTACAGCATTTTACGATTGATGGTAACAAAGTTCTGACTGGGAATAAATAGGACGAATAGCTACGCGTAGCCACTGTGTGCATTTGCCGGAACTTGGTTCAAATTTCATTCCAAAATACCTATTTCATTTCAGTTAGTTCGGCCTTTACGAAAAAGTTTTTATATGCACATGTATGTATATACATATGTACATAGTTATGTACACTAAGAACTTTTATATATGCATGTCTGCTAAAAATTTATGTATGTATGTAAGTAGCTAAGTACGGATTTATATATACGTAAATATGCATAACAATAGTGACTTTTTTACAGCTTTAAGTACATATTTATATGCCCAGTTATCTGACCACCCTCGTAATTTAATTTTATTGAAATAATTAAGCAAGAATAAAATGATTTTATTATGTGTCATCATTAGCCATATTTGATAACAGAACTTTAATAGAACTAAAAAGAAGTACATACATACAGGGCTGCCAGATTCTTTTTTCGTCCTCACCAAATTTAAAAATGTATTTCCCCAAAAAATCCCTTGTCAAAAGAAAAAGTGCGGAAAAAGGTCCCCCCATGAAAAATTATTTTAAATAATTAAATTTATATGTTATTCATAGACTTTTATTATATGTATCAGTAGTTTAGTACACAATGATTTGCACTTTTATATAAATATAGTTTGTTGCAAGTAGAAAGGCCCTAACTCAAATAATTGGAACTTTAAAGGAGAAGGTAAAAATATATTAATAAACAGTTCAACTGCTTTGTACAACTGCTTGTAAAAGCGTTATTTTTACCCTATTTTTAAATTTTGAATTTTCGCGGGTTACTTATATTCGAATTTTGATTTTTTTGTGGCGTTATGTTGGTACTCATGTCTCTCACTTATGCCGACAATTTCGGCCATTTTGAATTTTCAGTTAATTGTTGACAGCTGCTTTGCTTGCACGTGTTTTGGCTCGTCTTCGATTTTTACCTATAAAAAAAGGGAACAAAGAACCTGTATCAAATTATGTGAAAAAACGAAATTAAGTGCGCGGATGCATTCCGAATGTTGACTGTGGCGTAAGGAGAAGCTACCTTGGAACGTTTATCGGTTGAGAAGATGTGAACGACGACGAACGACTTCAACAACAGACGTGTAATCGCCCATTTTGATTTCTGTTAACCATAAATATCAGCCCAATCATGAATATTCCCTCGGAATTCATTTCTCACGGAAAATTATTTTCTCGAGAAAACATTCCTCCAATCATAAATTTCTTGGGAAGAAAAAAGGGTAATACGTGGCATCACCGCATTATGAAGCTCGTTGTTTTGCTTGTTTGTTGACATTTTGTTTCTACTTTTTTTTTTTTTTTGAGTGAGGGGCAAAAAAAATTATTAAAATTCACCAACTTGAAAAAATATGTAAAAAAAGGTTAGAAATTATTTATTTGGGAATTATTTGTGTTTTTCCAAATAAAAGAACTATAAAATACAAGTTTATGTATATAAATTTTGTTTTAATGGAGTATTAGCCATGTTTTTATGCAAAATCCCTTCTGTTTTGCAAGAGAAATATTCTTAGTGAAAAAAGCAAGTTCAGCAGCGTTCATAATACCTGCTTTTTTCCCGGGGAGGTTTTTTATTCCCGCATTTGGTAAAAAAAAGGGGAAAAACAAAGTCATGATAGGAGAAAAGGGAAAAGTCAGAAAACTCGTGCGGAATTTTTGTTTATGATTGGGCTGTATATGTTTTCTTTGCCTTGTAATTTTAAGTTAAAATCATTAAGAAGAGAAGTGATGTCTGATAAGAATGCTAAATCTGAAATTAATTGATAGTCTTTAAGTGAATCAGATAAGCACTTATCTATATTCTCATTTTCTAGAAACTGAAGAACTTTTTCCCTTAATTAGTTAATTAGTTAAGACAATCACCTCTGCTTAACCACCGAACTTCGGTGAACATTTTAAGGTCATTGTGTAAAGCATTTTTGGTTTTTAAGAAGCGAGTGATATCCACCTCGTATTTTATTTATTATCTGCTCTGCAGCCTTCATTACAGGGAAATCGCTTATGAACTTTGATGCTAAAGCAGCCTGGTGGATAATAAAATGAAATACATTAACATCAAAACCATGCTTTTTTAACTGCGCGACAAATCTTGCAGAGATCATTTATATCAGTCGTTTCATCAATACAAAAGAAAAAATTCACAATTTTTCAGTTTTTCCGTAATTGCCAAATCTGCAGAAATTCCTAATTTAGTAATACAAACGCAACGATTCTAAGAAATTAATGTTATAATTAAGTTATAATAATTAAGTAATTATTAAGTAATAATTCTTTTATACGCTCGAAATATCTTTTACCAAGTTTCTATCTAATTTTCTTTCTATATTTTCTTCCTCTTATAACCATCCCTTAAATTTTTTAATATATACATATATATTTCAAAATTCAACAAATATATATTCGTTTACTTTTTCGTTTTACTATACCTCTAAATCTCTCACAATTTCTCTCTTTGGGCATCTTTGACCTAGACATATCGATTGGCTCGTGCCATTCGATTTTTATCAATGATTTGGGCATGAGACGGGTCGCCGCGAAATTTGTACCAAAATTGTAGAATTTCGACCAAAAAGCATCGCATGAACATTGCTAATGAGCTGTTGGACTCTGTCCACGACGACCTAAATTTGCTCCAGAGGGTCATAACGTCATAATGGTGACGAATCGTGGGTTTATAGTTATGACGTGGAAACCAAAGCGCAATCATCTCAATGGAAGCTGCCGCACGGACCAAGGTAAAAATCGAAGACGAGCCAAAACACGTGCAAGGAAAGCAGCTGTCAACAATTAACTGAACATTGCAAATGGCCGAAATTGTCGGGATAAGTGAGAGACATGAGTACCAACATAACGCCACAAAAAAATCAAAATTCGTATATACGTAACCCGCGAAAATTCTAAATTCGCAACTAATGAAGGTGATTTAACCAATGAAATTGATAAGAAATCGTTAGTTAAACAACGGCCGTTAGTTAACTATAGACTCCTATACTTACAAAAGTAATTTTTAAGATATGATACTCTCATTCCTTGGATTGTTGATATATATATTTATTAGGGATGCCAATCGGGACTGGATTTTACGACCCCGGGATTCGGGATTTAAAATAATCAAATCCCGGGATTTCGGGATTTTTCGGGATCCCGAAATTTTTTGAGATTCAGGAATTATTCGGGACTCTGGGTTTTTGAATATTAAAAGACACATGCTTTTTATAGCTATTTACTAAAAAAAATGTCTCTGAAAGAGGCTCACAAACAAAAGTTTTATAATTATTTCATAGTCAAAAACTATTTGAGAATTCACATATAATATTTTTGAAAATCACAAAAGAAAAATAAGCGTAGTAGGCTTAGAAACTTTAACAAAACCCAGCTTCATATCGAATATAAATGTTTTGCTGGGTTTTGTTAAAGTTTCTAAGCCTACTACGCTTATTTTTCTTTTGTGATTTTCAAAAATATTATTATTTGTGAATTCTCAAATAGTTTTTGAAAGTCTGTGTCCGGGTTATGATGAATGTATTTTTCAAAAACAAACAAATCTTAGTAAACAATTTAAGGATTGACTTAATCCCGCGATTAAAAAGTTTAAATCCCGAGATTTACGGAATCGGGATTTCGGGATTGGCATCCCTAGTATGTACACATGTACATACATATCGCTCCTTTGCTCAAAGAACGTCATAACTCAAAATTTTCGAGTTAATGATGCAGAATTAATCCTCATATCGTTCTGCATATTGTGTAAAAATTTCTCTTGAGAGAAAAATATAATTTCAATTTTCCACTAAGTTGTGTGTAAATTGAAAACTTCAAACTCATTTTCACGGAAACAATTTTTTTTTTGTTAGTTATGACGTTGTTTAAGTAAATGGGCGATATGTATAAATTAACTTAAAAAATTCAGGGTGCATTTGCGGTATACAAAAGCATACGATTTCTTGCTAAAACTATCATTTAATAAAAATTTATTTATCAGTTGTGTTTGAATACGGTCATTAAATAATTGTTTTGAAACAGTGCTTAATGCTTAGGTTTTTTATAAGTTTTATTGGATACCTCTGCAAACACTAGAAGGCAAAATATAATCATTGTAGAGCCATTAATGGGGGCGAATCCCAGGAGAATAAATTTAAGATAGTTGCAATTACAACTGCTTCACATTGTTATTGCAAACATTTTATAAAATATTCCAACTAGTTAAAAGGCACAAACGAAATACACAGTGCTTTTCTTATATTTGGCCATAGTGCCAAAAGCACCAAGTTGGCATCACTGATGTTATTGTGTACAAATTCTAGCAAAACAAATGCCCTCTAAATATTATGTACTTCTTAATATTCAGTAATAATTTTATATCAAACGAAATAGAAAAAAAATTAACATATAAAACTGAATTTTATAATAAACAAATATACTAAAAACCGTTCAACAACGTGCTGTGGCAATACAGTGATGTTAATAAAAATACTCGAATGTAATGACACGATCAAAAAAGGTATTGGTATTGTTAACAATAATTTATATTTATGGATGTGCATACACACATTCATACTCGTATATGTATACAAACATCACCGTGTTCGTTTATGACGCATCACCTAACTTTAATGGCTCACATTCATTAATTGTAAAAAAAATATGCCTCTATGAAAGGCATGAAAAGTATGAAAAATTACATGACTACTCGCAACCAGAATTTCTTTGTTATTAGAAAGCAACAACTAACATGATATTTGCTAGTTGTTGTCGTCGATGGCAAATTTTATTTTTTATCAACTGGCAACTCAACTGAACCTTTGTTGCTATCCATAATCGTGCCATTATTGAATAACTTTTTCTTATTAGAGAAACAGAAATATGTACATATTACATACATACATACATACTTATGAACATATCGCTCATTTACTGAAACCATGTCACAGCTCAAAAAAAACTAGTTTGCCAGAAAAAGAAAATTTTATTTTGAGTAAACAAGATATTTATGAAATATTTACACAATATGAAGAACGATTTGAGGATAAATTCTGCATCACATTTTTTGAGTGAATGAGCGATATGTGTGATGAAGATGTTAAATTTTTGGCGGCATTGTATCTTTTCCCGAGTCGTCGTTTTACTTTCTTCATATTGGCATATTCTACAGTATGAAAGGTTTTCGATTTTCACAATGTATCTAATTCTTAAATTACATACCTATAATTTCAAACCCAACTGTTATTACTCATACACACTTATGTACATATTATTTTTGCTTACTTTTCTTTTAATTCGTTTCGCGCTGTTTACTATTTTTAAATTGCTGAGTCATTTCTTTTGTTGTCTTAGCAAAAAGCAAAAAAAAATTTATGTTTGCTTCAATTTAATAAAATATTTCGTGGCGAATAAAAGTGAATTTAAAAAACAATTATAAAATATCTTAAATAATATAAACAAGTTGCTGTAGATACGAGTACTTACAGTCAAGGACTAAACTGTCCATACACCCATAATATTTGGGGTTTAACGAAACCGGGAAAGAATTTAAAAAAAAATTAATTGTGCCAATATTTAGGGTGCTAATAAACATGATAAATAAATAAAAAGGTAATTCATCATTATAATAATCCCCCTTTAGGCGGGACTATCCCGCTTTTCATTGGTCGATCTCGCTTCGAATTTCTATCCCGCTTTTTAGAGTTTTGAAATTTTTAATCTCTTATTGGATTTTTATTAAAATGTGACTGGTAAAAATATATTCCAAATATTTTTTTAAGATGAAAATAAATTTTTTTTATATTACAAGTACCACCAACGTTCACTATTTTGTAGAATACAATGCTCATTAATAACATAAATAGTCATGAAGAGTTTAAAAATTCTCACTGCAATAGTTTCCAAAATAATTTTTTGAGTAAACACTTTCTCTATTTGAGAGCAGCCACGCTCACTTGTCCAATCCCGATTATTTTCTATCATCAGCGGAATTTCAAGTTTGTGTTTGTAGCAGATACCAAGATATTGAAAAATTAAAATTAGTATTTAATTTAATTTTGCTCCATTTTGGCTCCTTTTTATAATACCTTTCTCGTTATGGGCGTTACTACTTACGAAAAAATTTCAAATCTTTTCTTGTTTTGCTTTCCAAGATATCTTGAAATAAATGTTGCTTCTATATGGGAAGCGCTATGCCAACTTCACGCATTAAAAATTAATAGCCCATTGCTTCTTGTATACCATCAGTAATACGCTTTGGGCAAATCAGCAAGAACCAGTACACTGGTATTATTTTTGAAGACAAAAAAATGTGCACTCTATGAGAGGCACCACGCCTAATTTTTCAATTCTGAAATTATTTCCAGAGACAATGCACATTATCAACAGAGTTATCCCTAAAAATAATAATATAGCGAGAACGTTATCTCGCTATATTAGTTTTCTAGATGTTTCAAAGTAAATATTTTCTCTTTATGGGAAGTGCCACGACCACTGTCCAACTCGAACTTTTTTCTAAGACAACGCGCATTATAAAAATCGGTTATTGCTGTATTAGATGCAAAGATATTCTAAAACAAACAAAATTGAAAGTGGGAGGTGTCACGCCCACTTACTTATTCCGATTTTTTAACAAATTATAAAGTCAATAGAGTAACTCGTACAAAATCCCAGGTAATTTACCGTTTTAGTGCCCAAGATAATTGAAAATAAATATTTGCTATATATGGGAGGTAGCACGCCCACTTGTCCACTGATAAATAATATTTATTTAAATTACTACGAATATTAAACAAAATTTGACAAAACGGTCCAGTTATTCTCCTATTTTAGATAAATTAAAAAAGTGGGCGTGGTAAATTTTTCTATCCGTAAGAACCTAAATTGCGTTATGACAAACATTCAAAAAAAATTTCAAAATCGGTGCAGCCGTTCTTAAGTGATGCGATTGATTACCAACGAACGACATTTTATTTTTATTTATACCTATAGACAAATATTTTTGTTTATTTAAAAGCGTTTTTTGGAGTTGAAAACTGTGTTTCCTAAGTACATACGAAACTGTGCATGTGCATAATAGACATTTGGCGGTATTTTCTTCAAAATCCCGCTTTTTGATGGATCATGTCCCGATTTTTGCAAAATCCATCTGGTCACGTTAAGTATACTCCTAAAATAGCATATTACTCATACGACGTCCCTCCCCAATATCTCGAATTACATACAGTGCCGGTAAAAATAATAGCACCGTTAGTACAAATACTTCCTTTTCATTTAAAATTTTTATTACCCAATCATTTTTATATTTGATTGCACTATGCTGTAATGTAATGCGTATCCTTTCTCAGAAAACATTTTTGAAAGAAATTTGGAGTGAAGCAAAAAAAATTACGGTAAAAAAATAGCACCAAACATTGCGTTTTGCATAATTTCTTTAGTTTGTCGCGAAACCTATAGAAGATAAAGTGTTTCTTGAAATACACAAAAAATTTAAGTAACAAATTGTTTTTGAAATCTTCAGTTGTGGGACGTGGAGAGCAATGCACAGAGGTAAAGAGACAGATTGTTACAAAAATTATTCCGGAAGGCAAAACGTATTGTGAAATACGAAAATTACTTAATTGCTCCAATAAAATGATACGCAATGCAATCACTCATGTAAAAAAAAATTTAAACGCGTGGTAGAAAGCCAGCAATGTCCAATTAGTTGGTTAAGCGACTGATTCTCCAAAGTAAAAAGGACCCTTTTAAGCCTGCCACAGAGCTCAAAATAGAGCTCCAGATAGAGGCATGCGTGGAAACAGTTTGCAATCGATTGTGGGAACACAATTTAAAAGCCTGTAGACCAAGAAAGGTTCCGTTATTGACCACCTGAACTGGCCAGCTAGTAAATGGAGAAACATTTTGTGAACGTACGAATGCAAAGTCGTAATGTATGGTGGAAAAGGCTCTCGCTCATTTGTAAGACGTCCTCTGAAAGCAACATATAATCCAAGATTTTACATGCAAGACAGTTAAGTATGGAGGTTCAAGCATATTGGGGAATGGGGCCAATACACTGGATAAAAACTACAATGGACTAACATCTTTACGCTGAAATATTAGAAAATGTAATGTTTCCTTACGCCGAAGAAGAAATGCCATTGGTTTGGGCCTTCCAGCAAGACCACAACCCAAAACATACCAAAAGAAAGGCTCGCAGTGGTTCATTGGCAACAATATTAAGGTCATGCAGTGGCCTGCGCGGTCGCCAGACTTAAACCCAATAGAGAATCTTTGGGCTGATGTCAAGAAAAGGGTATGCAAAGCAAAACCTACTAATAACGAGCAACTTTGGGCTGAAGTTAAAGAGTCGTGGGACAGAATACCCAAAAAAAGGTTAAAAGACTTGGTTAACTCCATGCCGAAACGCGGCATTGCCGTTATTGCCAGCAAAGGCCATGCAATCAAATATTGATTTATTAACTTCAGTTTGTATATAGTTTACTATTTTATATGTTTAAAAAATACAAAATTCATTATCATCATTTGAAAGTAAGTAAAATAAAAAATGTATTGCTTGGCTGGAACCAATAAAATTTATAACCTCTTAAATTGAACATAGTTTAAAAACTAAAAATGTAGTTCATTATAAACATCAATGACAAAAATTAAACAACTTAAATTACTAATATTATATAGGGTGTTTTTTATTGAGGTATAGAACTTTAAGTTGGCATCACTTTTTTAACTGGCGGCCATTTTGTCAGCTGTCAAGTGATTAATATTTAGTTTGGTTTGCCATTTCATCATGAACAGGTTGACAAAAGAACAACGCTTGCAAATCGTGCAAATTTATTTCGAAAATAATGGTTCAGTTCGCGAAGTTTACCGCAAGCTCCGTCCATTTTATGGTCGACATAATCGTCCATCAGAGCAATTTTTTCGGTTAACCATGGATTGGCCACCAAGATCGTGTGATTTGACACCATTGGATTATTTTCTTTGGGGATATGTGAAGTCGCTCGTCTACGCCAACAAACCAGAAACGTTAGGGGACTTGGAAGCCAACATTCGTGGCGTTATTGCCAACATACGGCCCCATATGCTCGAAAAAGTGGTTGAAAATTGGACCTGTAGAATTGGCTTTATTCGAGCCAGCCGCGGCGGCCACATGCCCGAAATCATATTTAAACGTTAATGGCATAAAATTATCCTTCCAATAAAGCCAAATTGATGGACATTAAAACGATTTTCTTGTGTTTTATTTCAATTCGAAGTTCTATACCTCTAAAAAAACACCCTATACAAGGTGGACCAAAAACGAGCAATCAATTGTAACGGCTCCCATTTGGCCGATATAATCTTCTCGACTTGACCAATAAAATTCTAAAGGTTCAAATAAACATAATCAAAAAAACAGAATCGAAGTTTTTCATTTACATAGAAAAAAAATGAGAGCCAACAACATCGTATGACTTCTTTTGGCCCACCTTGTACAAAGTTCAAAATTTATGAATAGGGAAAAAGAATATTATTGTAGGATGCTTCTGTATACTACATTAAATGTTCTTCCGTTTGGTGTAAATATATGCAAATTTCTAGCATTGGACACACGCGAACACACATGGATTTTCCAAATGTTCCCCCGCGACCTGCATTGTTTGACCTTGCGCTTTGTTAATTGTTACAGCAAAACTGTCTGATGTAGGGCAAATGTCCACCTCTGGCACATCGGCAGACGTCATAAAATTTTTAACCACATTTTGAAACAAAACTTCGCTTATCCAGTCAATGCATCGCCGAATTTCTGGTTTGTTCACGTAAACCCTGTCTTTCAAATTCACAAATTTCATAGTTAAAATTCTTTGTTCAAGAGTGTAGCGTTCCATGGTTAAAATTTCCCAACTTTTTACTAAGTAAATGTCAAAGGATGACAGCTCAATTCGGGACTTTACAGTCAATTTACTTCCTTACCTCAAATTTGCCCACCATTTACATGAATTGCAATAAATCTACATATTTCTGTAAAAAAAAGAAAAATTAACGAGTTTCACAAATTTATTTCATATAAATATGTAATATAATTTGCATATACTCGTACATATCTGACAATGTACCGGCCGGCACTCCTCAGAATTCGAATAATGTTCCTTACAAATGACTGTCACTCTAATGACGTGTAGGTACTAAAAGATTGTACTTGAGGTCAATGACTTTTAAAGCAAAAAAAAAATTTAACTCGAAACAAATTCAAAAAGACGACCTCAACGCTCGTCCAAAAAGTAAAACTGATCTCTACAATTATGGAACATCATGAAAACATCGATATACATACATATGTACATACATATCTTACTTTAAGATCCAACTGTAAATGACGAAGATAGAACGAAATTTTTAAAAAGGCAACTTCAACGTTCGGTGTTGAAAAAAAAACGAATGCTAATATTTTTCTGTGTATTCTCGCGAAAATTGTGCTAAAATGCCTGATTGGAGTTCTGGTTTCTATAACAAAAAAGTCTCGGAAAACTAAGAAAGTCATAAGGCTGCCTTAAAAGTGCTTAATGTTGTTTTATTGTTTGAAGAACAAAAATTTTATTCAATTTGAAATTGCAAAAAGTACTTAAATTTAGCTGGTTTTAAATTAAGACAAGTACATATTAATAACTGTAACTGCAGAAAGATAAGCATATGCTCTAAAATAAAAAATATTGCTGAGTAATTAACTGTAAAAAATTAACTGTAAAAATAATTTAGTCGTACGAAGAGAAAAAAAAATTGCAAACAAATGTCAACATTTTATTAGTTTATAACTTAAATTATGGCCATATTTGCTGTAAACTGTGAGTAATATAAAATGCATACGAGTAGTAAAGAGGAATAAATATTAAATAATAAACAAATTATTTTTTAACAAAAAATAAAAATTAAATGTCTATGTACATATACATATGCACATACACATATACATACATATGTATGTGCATAAATTAAAAAAGTGGAATTATTTATTTACTTATTTCATAAATACTTTACAAACTAAATTTGCAAAGTATTGTTGCACAGATATGGGCGGGGTAACTAGACCATATGCCTAAGGTGGTATTAACAGTATTTAAAAAAAGCTTTTGTGACTGACTATACACGACCTATGCCTTCACATAGGAAGTAGCAACGTGGTTGTTAAAGAAATTCCACAGAATAACCGCAAGAATATACGGTTATCCGTGTCAGATCAGTCAACTAGTGCGAGCGAGGCGCAAAACTTTCGAAGGCCAATAACATAGGATCTACTCCTAACACAATATGTAAGATAAGAGCGTCAAATTCAATCGCAGAGAGAATTATGTTACGTGTAGACTTCAAATTAGTGTTATCTCAATCTTATAAGATTTTTTATAAGAGCGTTGTTATAAGAAATCTTATAACAACAATCTTATGAGATGAACTGTCAAAAAACACACTTACATGAAAATAAATTAGTATGCATGTGTGAGTATTTATTAAAATAAATGAAAAACAATGTTTTGGACAAAATTTCTGGGATTTTATATGTTTAAATGTGCTTAATTTGATTTATAAATAAAAGTTTGTGTGAAAAAGTGAAAACAAAATAAATAGTTATACAAAAATAATACCATGACTCCATGAGAATTTGCATAAAATGAAATGTTATAAGAAAAGTAAAATTACGTGTTCCTGTTGTATGAGATGAAGAGAAATGTCGGCATTTTATTATTGTTATTATGCCGACGTTCTCTCACAAATTATGTCAGAGTTAATCGCAGTTGTAGACGCTATGTAAACAACATTGGCCTGGTTGCACCTAAGAGATAATTGCCAACGACGCTTGATGTTGACTCGCCCAGAGCTGCTTTACGACTGGAGGAATTATTTACAATTTCATAAACAGAGAAAAACCCCTTTGAAAAACATCGAATTTGTCACCATCCGTTGACAAAAACACGTTTATCCTAAATTTGGCAACGGATGGTGTTAGCATTTTAAGAACACCTTCTCCTTCTTCTTCTTTTTAAAACAAAGTTCCCATTTTCACAACACACCGTTAGTTATCATTTAAATTTTCTCGTTATTTATTTGACAATAGGACGCTATTGTTTTAATTTGACAAATTTCGTTCTCGATCCTAGAACCGCTAGTAATTTTTATCTTTTCGTTCTCTAATTGACAGCATAACGTTATTCATTTGGCAACGTATGGTATTTGTTTTTTAAATCTTACTTTCTTAATCTGACCACGGTTTGTTCTACATTTTATAACAAAAGTTGCCGAAAATTTCAAAATTTTGGTTATCAATTTTTTGCCATCCGCAGACAATATTAGAACGTCTTTTTTCTCTATATGTACTCACATACATGCATACATATGTATGTACGTGTACTTATGTGCAATAATTATGTGTATAAAACAAGGAATAATAAATTAAATTTTTCTTTTATATTTTAGGTTTCTGCCGCATGGTTGATGTTAACAACAGCACTAGCAATAATTCTTCGGTTTTGGGCATTTCAAGTGGCCATGCCAATTCTGGAACTGGATCAGCAACAGGTTCGGGGGGTGGTATTTCCATGAGTGCTTCTAACGTGGCAGCCGTTGGGGGAGCGGCCGGCATGACTAGTGATTTAATGAATACCGCAGCCACTCAGGGTACTGATCGGTTAGATGCCTCTAGCGATAGTGCTGTTAGTTCGATGGGCTCGGAACGTGTGCCCTCGTTGTCGGATGGCGAATGGGGAGAGGGCAGTGATTCAGCCCAGGACTATCACCAAAGCAAATATGGAGGGCCCTATGATTATAGCTACAATAATGCGGCTGGCAATAATCGTCTTAATGATGGGTCACGTCAGCCACCAGTTGCCCAGAAAAAACATCATATGTTTGGCAAACGGTTTCTTAATGAGCAACCTGGTCTAAACGCTGCAAATAGTGCCAATCCCACGAATGTAGCTAATGGTGTACTAAATGGTCCTGCTCATACTATAAAATATGAATATGAAGCATATCCCCCAGTAGCTGGTCTACATGAAAACATGGGCAATGGCTTAGAAGGTGGAGCCATGGGTGGTCCAATATTAAGCAAAGAACATCATGCCTATGGCGGCGCATACTCACTTGACTTTTCGGTGCGCACACCTCGTACTGCCCATGACATTGTGCAACATAATCATACGTATACTTTGCCTCAGGGAACGGGTTCTCTACCACGCCCTCAGCAACGTGACAAGAAATCCTCTACATCATCCTCATCTACCAAATCGTCCAAGTCTGCTCATAACAGCAGCGGTAGCGGCGGTGAGGAAGATAACTATATGACACGCGATGAAAAACGGGCACGTGCTATGAACATTCCCATACCGGTGACAGACATTATCAATCTGCCTATGGATGAGTTCAATGAACGCTTATCGAAATATGATCTGAGTGAAAATCAATTGTCTTTGATACGTGACATACGCCGTCGTGGCAAGAATAAAGTAGCAGCTCAAAACTGTCGCAAGCGAAAATTGGATCAAATACTATCGCTAGAAGATGAGGTGAAACAAGTGCGCCGCCGAAAGGAGGATTTGCAGGCTCAACATGACCGTTTATACACCGAACGCAAACGGGTGTCAAATAAATTTGGCGCTTTGCACAGACACATTTTCCAAGTAAGTTTTCTTTAGTATTCAATACAATTTCTTATTCTTGCCATATGAGCACAAGCGTGGAAGAGTTTAGGAGCTACTTGTGTTTGTGCCAATATGGCCAAGCATTTCGTTCAATCAGAAAGTTATTTAGCCATTATATTACCTTAGATTCACTAGTTATCGAAAAGAGTGAACATTTTAAGAAGAAAATTGCCATATCAGGGGGTCAACCTTGTAATTCGAAACGAAAGAAAATGCTTTTCCATTTGCGTGTTATTATTATACAAATTCGAAAGCATTTTTCTTTCGTTTCGAATTACAAAGTAGACCCGCAACAATTGAATAAGTACCCAATGATCATCATTATCATACATACATAAATGAGAACAATGAACAAGACGAAGAGGAATAGGATTAGGGAGATTATGACAGCGATAATGAAGATGTATGTATGGCCGAGTTTACATCTGGCATTTCATGTGTTGTCATGTTTTGGTGTCATTTTCATATGTGTGCAGTGCCGTTCCCATCGAATTTTTCGATGACACACAATTTTGTTGTGTGATTGTGACAGGAAATAGTCCCATCCCTAAAAAATGGCAATACGGTATCATTGTCTACATCAAGAACTAATTTTGACATAATGACATTTAGTGTCGTTTACTTTATCATTGTGAGACTTTGTTTTTCGTATTGTTTGCTAATTAATATTATTACAAATGGATAATCGCAAAATTATTCAATTTGCTAGTGCTACCGTGAGTTTATCAATAATAAGAAAAAAATTAAGAAAATCTAAAAAACAGCAAAGAAATTGGTGGAAAAGAGCGGGGCTTAACATGCGCGCTACCAAAAGATTTTATTGTACTCTGCATACCCGAATGAGCCGCGAACGCTGTTCCATTTGGCTACCTCTTCGGAACGTGACAGCTCCAGTTCTTTCGAAATTTTTGCCCATGCAGATTCCTTCGCATTTCTATCCTTATAAATGCTACATAGGAGATTCCACACAGCCTCACGAACTTCTACAAGCTGAATTAACTGTGTCGTCATTTCATTACGTTTTCCATTTTTTCTAATTTGTCCACCCGCACACATTTAAGTTCTTTCTGTATTTTGTCAATATCAAAATGTCAACACGCTGACATTTTCTTTTTGTGTTAGCAATGCAGCCAACTTATTCTCACAGCTGTTCACATCAGATGCGTAAATAGTTTGTGTGGTAATGCCACACAACGAAAAATATCGGAAATGACAAACGTTGCCACTAGTTTCCACTGCTATTTTTGTCATATTTGTCACAAAATGCCACAGTGTGTACTCGGCCTATGTATGTAAATAATAAAGGCCTTAATAATAAAAAAATATTTTAGATTCATAAGAGGTTTATAAAACTGTTTTTCATACATACTTGTTTTATAAATATTTTATAAAATAAAATATTTTTTTTAAAAACAGGGCAGTACGCATTTAATTGAGCTCAAAGTGTATAAAAAATACATACATACTTGTACATACATATTTAGCTAGGGTCATTATCATAACTTGGCGTTAGCTAAAAGTTTGAATTTTAAAGGACGGGTAAACACATTTTGATTATTACATACTTCACTTTAACCTAAAAGTGAGCGATAAGTTAAAGGCAAGTTCACGCTACCTGTAACTTTTATTATGTGATAGTCATTTGGAGTTGCTACATTTTCGTAAGTTGCCATTCTTTCTGTGGAGTTTTTTCTCTTCCTTATCATTTGTTCCCATGAATAATCCTCCCATTCTAAATAGCCGGGGAATAAGCCAATACGGGAGAGAGTAAAATCCGGATGAGCTGTTTAAGGTTTACATTTTATTCTGCTCTAACGCAAGAGTTGAGCAACAGAAATTTAAAAAAAATTTTTATGTGTTCATTGCCAATAAGATTGCGAGTTAATAGAAATTCTGTTTTGCTTAAATAAAAATAAAAGTTTAGTGTCTTAGTATATTTCTGAAGTCATGAACTCCTTCATGTTTTTTGAAGTTGATGTGCGCAGGTCTTGGATATAAATGTCTAAAATAAGTTATATTTCCATTCCAGTACTAATTTAAACTTTTTTCCATTACATTCCGAAATTATTTGCAATATATTTTAATTGACTTCCATATTAGACTTCCATATTACTTTTTCGAAAATAAATAAATAAATGTTTATTCCATTGGTTTACAAAATTTATTTAGTTTTTAAATTTTTGCATTAATTCCCTTCAAAATGTTTTGGGAGAAAACTCTACGAAAATTCTCACTCTCCCTCATATTTAGAATCAGTAGTGTCAGATATGGCGATATCTCGCCGAACGTGGCGACGAAAATTTGTTTTTGGCGATGAAAATTTTGAAATGGCGATTGGCGATATTGGAACTCCTTGGCGATATTTTTGGCTATATTTTTACGATTTCAATAAAATAGAATAATGTTAAATATATGAAATTGTTTTGTAAGGAATTTTTTCTATAACATAAAATAAATCAAAATCTCATTTGGTGTTTATAAAGCACAGTGGGGAAAACTTTCTTTTATTAATTAGAACCAATATTTTGATAATGAAGCACCAAAAAGCCTACACGAGTTCTCGCATAGAGTGTATGAATACGACGATGCTGCTGGTACTTACCACTTTAAGGATATGATATGTGTATTTAAATACACATTTAAGTAAATATTACTTCAGTTTTATCACAAGATTTAAATAATAATTTTTATCTTGGTGCTCAAGTTCAATTTATCCTATTTGGGTTGATCTTTAGGAATAAGTTATTTTAAAATACTTTTTGTACTCCAGTATTTATATGTTAATGTAAACACTTTTCTTAATTTTTCTTAAATAATATAATTTTTATGTTTTACGATAGACGTTATGTACTGAATTTAAAATTTAACAATATTTGTAATGCAATTACAAAATAAAAAAATATTTTTGTAGCTATAATTTAATGTTTTATTATATTGGCGATATTTGGCGATATTCGACAAGTCATTTGGCGAGAAGGCTCAAAATAAATCTGACAACACTGTTTAGAATACCTACTTTTTTGCCGGTGAGTTTTTTCCCGGGGAAATTTTAATTCATGATAGAAGGAATGGTAAGAGGGAAAAACTCCCGGGGTATTGTTATTCATAATTGGGCTGTATGTTTGTAATTGAATAAATAAACAAAGCAAATCGCTGCCACTAAGTATTTATAACAATCAAAAGTAATGTTGTCACAATACGAAAATTATCCGACAGTTGTAATAATGGAAAAACTTTAAAGGTCAGTTTATAGTTCATTTTTGCTAACCTTAGGATTAACTATCTGGAACTTTATTGGAAAGTTAAGCCTAAACTACACGGCATGTAAAATGCCACATGTGTATGTGGCGATGACGTCACGGGAATTTTCAGCATGTTGGTTGCATTTTTAAAAATTACTACTAGGGGCTACACGCCGTAAAATTTTGGTAATATTTTTGTTCCAAAATACAAATGTGGCACATGTAGCCGAATCGAACACATTTTCTGAGGCAGCACATCTGTAAGCATCTGAACATTTACATGTACATATGCAGCTTCGTGATGACGATGTGTACTTATTGCCGTTTCCAAATCAAAGTTTTTGCAAACTGTAACAATTTTAAATTTTGATTTGATATTTGTATTAAGATTTTATTTATAATGAAATACATAAATATGTTTTTGTTTTATTTATTTATTTATATAAATAAAAAAATAAAGGAATATGTTTTTACGTAAAAAAAATTCAGTGGCTGTATTTTGTCGAATTAAAAGATCGCACACTATTAAAATATCAAAAGTATTGTTTTTAAACGTTATTTCTTCTTTCAGTATTTGCGCGATGCCGACGGCAATCCTTGTTCACCATCCGAATACAGTTTACAACAAGCTGCTGACGGTTCAATTTTCCTGCTTCCACGGGATCCCACAAATAAAAATGATACCACAAATTGTGTTTTGCAACATAGCAGTACAGCGAATGGCAGCTCCCAGCCATCACATCATCAGCAAATGTCACAACCTCATGCAAACCCCCACATAGCCGGTCATCATCACCATCACCATCTGCAACAGCAGGCTACAACAGGTGCTAGCGTTGCTGCTGGTACATTATCTCATAATAGTCATGTACCATCACATCACCATGCACCGCAGGCACAACATTTACATCATCAAGCGGCACAAAGCAGTCATCCTAATCATACGCAAGCACAACATGGTGGCGGTTCGACGCATCAACAGAAAGATTGAAATTTGTTGTGGCAACAGTATGCTGCGCATTGGTTTCGTTATCATGAAAATTGCCACCAACAAACCTCTAGCACTCATCCCATAGTGCATCATCGTCATAATCACCCGCGCCATTCATCTCATCTCACTTCCCATCATTTTCACTCCTCAGCAATAACACAACGTTTATGTCATCATGGGCATTACGAGTCTACTTATTATTGAAAACTTTTTTATAATCAGGGGTTTAAATATCTGTATGTACTATATCCTTTTTAATTTCTTAATTATTTTTTTAATTATTAATAAATTAAGGCCGTTTAAAGCGGGTGGGTACTTGACGTCACGCAATTTTTAAGTAACATGCTTTGTTAAAGGACTTAGCATTTTAATTTTATCTTGATTTTGTTTCTGGTTTCAATTGTGATTTTTCTATATTTTAGGATTATGAGTAAAATTTTTTATTATTAAAAAAAATTCTTTCGCAAAAAATATATTTATGTGTATTTCTTGCTCGTATATCTGTGGCAATAGGGAATAATCTCTTAAGCCGACTTGAGCAAAGCCAGAGTTTTGCGGAAGTTTTCACGGTACCTCTAACAGATTAAACGGCTCTAGTGACTGATTCTATTTTCGTGTGATACTTTATTTGCATATGGCCATGCCCACAGAAAAGTCCACCTTTTGTCCCGTTACGTTATCAAGCAATTGTATCAAGCTTGTATTTTAGAGTTGTTCGATTTTTTTAATATTTTTTTTTACTAAATGTAGAGTTAATTACACTCTACACCAAAATGCGAAAAATTATATAAAAGACAAGTTTTTCTATGAAAAACAAGATAAGTCACAAAGTAAAGTAACGTGACAAAAGGTGGCCTTTTTATATGGAAATGCCCATATATGTACAGCATTGTGAATACTGCAACTTTCAACTGGGACATAAAAGAGCATAACAAATCTTTAAGTCAACTTAAGCGATTATTATTTTATATTGCCACATATATAAAAATTTACTATTTTTTTAAATATTTTACTATTTTCAATTTCAATCGAGAGAAACTTGTATTAATTTATTAATTTTTCGACCTGTTTTGTTATGTACATGACGAAATAACGAGCTCTGGAAGTAACTTTTTTATTTAAAATAACGTTATAACGACCTCGAGCTCGAAAATTTTATTATATTTTTCCACAACCACAGTGCCCAACAGTGAAAATGTCTCCAAATTAATGCTGTAAATATTGTTTTCTTAATAACGCACACATCAAGAAAATTTTTTTGTGGTTTCATTCACTGTGAGAGAGTAGTTGAGCACTAAATCGTAGTACGTTTGCTTATATCCGTATGATTCTTAAATAAACAAATCGCACTAATTCCTCTAAAGAGCGTCAACTCGTAAGTTTTGAAATTATCACATTTTGCAAGAAAACGAAATGCAGTGGTCATAAAGATCTACCCACTGTAGGAGTCCTACATCATTTCTCTCTACTCTTTCGCCAAAAAAATATAGTTTCATCTTTTAGTACAAGAGAATATGAAATATGAATGAATATTTGCCTCTACTGAAAATTTGTAAATTTTGAATTGACGCCATTTAGAGAAACTAGTGCCGTATGGATGTAAATCAAGACTGGCCACTGAGAGAACACCGAGAGAAATGTATTCACGTATGTGTTTTCATTTGTATAAGAAGCCGATTGATGTTCGGCACTCTGTTGCCAGTTTGGACAGCCTTGATGTAAATATATAAAACGTGGAATTAAATTTCTGTTTACTTGAATAAAACTTCGGCTCTTGCAATTTTTAATACAATGCAATAAAAATATAAAATACATATCGATGGTCTCAAGTAGAAAAGTCCTAACTCGTATTTTTTACGAAATTGAGTTTATCAGTGATTCCAATACATTTCAAACAAATACACCTCGTCACAGAAAATTTATTTAACGCTTTTACATGCAGTTGTGCAAAGCAGTTGTACAGTTTCTATTGTGTTTTTACCTTCTCCTGTAAAGTTACAATTATTTGAGTTAGGGCCGTTCTAATTGCGACCAACGATATGTACATATAATTTGTATTGAATACTATTTAATTTATTGAATAAAATTTATACACAATTTTATTTTCATTAAATTTCATATAAAGCTGAATTTATACAAACAAATTCACAACATGCTATTTAATGAATAATTCTTAGAAAATTCACAAAAAAATATTTGTAAAAATGTAAAATTTTAAAAAATCTGATTTTTTTATAAAATGCATTTTAATAATTAATAATTTTAATAATTAAAATTAACAAATGAATTTAATTCTATTGGTTTCAAAATATTTAAAATTTCTCTTAGTGTTAAATGTTAGATGCCAAAAATGTGTACTGCTGTTTTTATATTTGAAACTATTTGAAAAAAAATTACTTTGTATTTCAAGTGTGCTTTAGTTTAAATTTGTATAGAAATTTTGTTTCAACGTTCAAGTCCAAATTATTTTTTTTTTAGAATACGGCAGACTATTTTTTATATTTTATTGTTTTCAATATAAATTGTTTTCGTTTTTAGTTTTCTAGAAACTAGCAGCAAAAATTTAGCAGAAAAAATTATAAATTTTACTGCCTTATTCATAAAAAATAATTTTGGTTTAATTGTAATTTAACAGGAGTTAGCCCTTGCGCCCTTCTGATTAATTTTGAATGCATACAAAATTATAATTTTTTCGATTCGATATAATTTTAAAAGTGTTTAAAACTGTTTAATTTCCTTAAATTTTAATTGAAAACAGAAAACCAGACTTAGAAAATAAAAATTATTAATTTTCAAAAATACAAAAATAATTTATTTCAAACAAAACTTAATGAATTTGTGATATTTTTTATTCAACATTTGAATTTGCTAATAGTAATGTTTAAAAAATAAATTAAATAATTAATGAAACGTGGCGACGTTTTTATAATACATTAAAAAAACTTCAACAGTTTTTCTTTAATGTATGGCCAAATTGTCGTAGTCGAAGTTTAAATACGCTAATCATGATAAGGCCCAATATACATAAACATGTGTCGTTCTAAAAGTATAATTGCTTATTTGTCAAATCTTGGTAACATCTCATCGTATGTATCTCTTAATAACAACTACATACAAAAATATAACAATAGCAGAGATTTACTTACTAATACGCAGCCCAATAAAAGTGAAACATTTATTTTTGCCCATTAAACGCTATGGCCTCTTTTATAACTAAGAAATTTAATAATAAGAACTTACAAAATTAATATAATTTAAGCAGGTTTCCACTGAAGTTAAATAACTGTTAATACTTAAATATGACACAAATTTTTTTTCTTTATTTTAAAGAAACATAAAAATATTTATTTAAAAATTAAAGCACATAGTTTGTAAGTAAATGCCTGTTGCTTGGATATCTTCTTTTCTTTTGTTTGTTAATTTTTTTATTGCTTTTTACTATTTAGATTGTTTTATTAAGTTTCTTTTGTATACATTTACAATTAATTATTAATACTTGTACAATTCAATGCTTCATTTGGATAATATCAGAAAATTAACAGAAAAATACAATAATTTTTAAGCATTTACTTTTATAGAATTAAACGTAAAAAAATTAACAAAAAAATTGTTAATCATATGTATATGAATGTATGTATGTATTTCTCATACTAAAATAACACAAAATTAAAGCTATTTGTATTTAACACAATGATTTTTTTTAATTAATATACATACATAAATATATAAGAACAAATAAATTTTTAATTTAGTTTATATTGTGGAATATGTTATTTCTTTGTAAATATTAATTTTAATTCATATAATTATAAAACACACTTAAGAATGTAACTTAACCACTATTTGTTTTAGCATTTAAGGTGTGAAAACATACAATTATTATTACGTACTTTACATAAATGTATAATAGTCTAATAAAAAAAATACACAAAAAAAGCAAAAAGTAAACAAAAGTGTGCTTTATTTCTTGAGTTATTAATAATATTAATAAATTTATTAAAACTTAATTTTAATAAATTCTCCCCATGTTCCTAAAACTAATTGCTTTGATGTTATTTACAAATAAATTTTTATCGTTTTGAATCGAGGGAGTTCTCACAATTTTCCAGTTTTAGATTTTCGTTTTAACTCAACTAGTTACGCAGGAATTATGTGTTAATGTGTTTGGTTTCGAATGATAGTCCACTTTTTTGCCAGGCGCACAGACAGAAACAGGAGATTATTTAATAAACAAATTATTTTCTTGTTTTATTTACATTTAGATATCGCCACCTTAAATATAAAGTAGATTACTCTCGTAATTAGGATCAATAAATATGCTTTGGATCAATATAAGCACCATCGGCGTGAAAAACTAACTAACATTGGCGTAACTAACTAAGTAACACATCTGACACACATGTGCCCAAAAAAGCGTAACCACTAATTACTAATGAAAAAGTGTTTTATTCAAACACGCACCGATAATTTTTTCCGAGGACAGATATCCCAAAAAGAGAACGGTGTACGGGAAAAAGAGGACGGATTTCAACCCCATCTAATATGTTCTTAAAACAGTAAGAGTTGACATTAACTCCGAAAGAATACGAAACATTTACCACAACTAATATATGACAGTAATACCACAGAATACAGTAATACATAGTAGTAATAGATGTTAGTTGTAGAAAATTTCAGTTTAAACAGTTTAAAATTACAATTTACAATATTATTATGTAGAATTAATTGCCAAATTATCTCTAAAAATTATACCGAAAGTTAATTTTTTACTCTAAAGATGTTTCATATTCTTCGATTTATTATTCGTTCTGTTATATTAATGGTCTAATGTAGTAACATGCATAATTTTCTTTATTTTTATATTAATCAATAAAAATATGTATTTCACTTTGCACTAAAAAAAATCTAAAAATAGAAGCAAAAACTGTTGCTATCAGACCTGCCGTTATAGTTATGCATTTGATTTTATCTGGGTTTCTTGTTTATTTTAATATTGCCACCTAGTTTTGTTTTAAATAACGTTGCCCAACCGCAATAATAAATGAAGGAAATAATAGAAGGAAGAGCAGCAAAGAAAAACAAGAAAAAAACAACAATTAATAAATTTTGGCATTCAATATTTTGAGGGATTCTTAAATTGAAAAAAGTATTAGAATTGCCTAAAATCATTTCAATTCTAACAATAAAATGGAACGCATGGATGTAGATTTAGATGCTAAGGCTGGTACGTCTAGCCAAAGTGAAAATGGAGCAAAAACAAAGACAAATCCAGCTGGCGGATTAAGCACTCCAAATGTTATGGCTGATGCGAGCACTGTCCCATCGGTAACCATTTCTTTGCATCCTTTGGTTATTATGAACATATCGGAGCATTGGACGCGTATTCGAGCTCAAGCCGGCGAAACTTGTCAAGTGTATGGCGCGTTGATAGGCAAGCAAAAAGGACGTAACATAGAAGTAATGAATTCATTCGAATTAAGAACCGATATAGTTGGAGATGATGTTTTTATAAATCGAGATTACTATATGACAAAAGAGCTTCAGTATAAACAGGTAAGATATATTTAACATCAAATACATATATCTCACATTAAATTATAAACCGTCACAAATGCAAAAATCCCAGATGTTCAGGAGTGGCGCATGTATGTATGTATAGCATAAAAACATTTGCATATAACGGTTTTTTTTATTGCTCAAGGAGACTGTGTTGTAAAAGAAATTTTTGCGGTCATTATAGATTTGTTCAGTTAACTGGTTTATGGAAAAACAAAACCATTTTGATAATTTTGAGTTGACTTTTATGATTTAGTGTGCGATATGTCTAGGCATGGATATGTATACATATATATGTGAAAACAGTCGTAAAGCAGCTCTGGGCGAGTCAACATCAAGCGCCGTTGGCAATTATCTGTTAAGTGCAACCATGCCACTGTTGTTTATTGGCCTTCGAGAGTTTTGCGTCTCGCTCGCACTAGTTGACTGATCTGACACGGATAACCGTATATTCTTGCGGTTCTTTTGTGGAATTTCTTTAACAACCACGTTGCTACTTCCTATGTGAAGGCATAGGTCGTGTACAGTCAGTCACAAAGCCTTTAAAAAAAATCTGTTAATAACATCTTGGGCATATGGTCTAGCTATCCCGCCCATATTTGTGCAACAATACTTTGCAAATTTACTTTGTAAAGTATTTAAATAAATAAATATATGTGAAATGGCCAATTTTTTTTTTTTCTTTTTATGCAGGTTTTTAGTGAATTAGATTTCATTGGTTGGTACACTACTGGGGAAACGCCTACCGAAAAAGATTTAGCTATACATAAGCAAATAGCTGAAATCAATGAGTGTCCTATTATGATGCAATTAAATCCTCTATCACGCAGCGTTGATCAACTTCCTTTGAAGCTTTTCGAATCTGTTATCGACATTGTACGTAGTGAAGCTACTATGCTTTTTGTACCACTTACATATACCCTGGCCACAGAGGAAGCTGAACGCATTGGTGTTGATCATGTAGCTCGCATGTCTACTAATGATACCGGCGAAAAGTCATACGTTGCAGAGCATTTAGTAGCTCAGGAAAGTGCTATTAAAATGTTAAATACTCGAATTAAAATTGTATTAAAATACATCAAAGATGTCGAAGCTGGAAAACTAGCCGCCAATCAAGAGATTTTACGTGAAATATATGCTTTAAGTCACCGATTGCCGGTGATGCAAGGCGGTGCATTTCAGGAGGAATTCTATACACAATGTAATGATGTCGGTCTGATTAGTTACTTGGGATCAATGACGAAGGGTTGCAATGATATGAATCATTTTGTTAATAAATTTAATGTACTTTATGATCGCCAAGGCTCTGGAAGGCGCATGAGGGGTTTATATTTCTAAAATATATTTTTAATCTATTTATAAAATCGCTTCTTTGTAACGGCATAATAAGGGTGCAAAGAAATGCAATAAAGGCAAAAATAGAGTAATAGTTTGAGAGGAAAATACAATAAAAACTAACTTTATCAAATTTTTTTTTAATTCATAGAAAATCTTGAACGACCGCAAATATTTTGTTCTCTAAAATGTCATTAAACCAGTTGTAATGCTAATGACACCGCTATTACAGCATAAAAAACAGCCTTACCTGGACATTTTGGGTTTTTTGAATTGTAACTGTTTTTGGTTTTGTGTGCGATAAATTGAGAGTTATAAAGTTTAAGTTAACATATCGCACACTAAATCATAAACAGTCACAACTTGAAAAATTTCAGATGCTGAGTAGTCGCAAATAACAGTTGATACTGTACAAATGACGCAAGTATGTAAGATAAAAACAAGCTTAACGGTATTTGATATTCTTCAAGAAAACTGTATGCAAAAGAAATTGTTGCGATCGTTAGAGAGATTCGTTCAATTAACTGGTTTATAAAAAAACAAAACCAATTTGATAATTTTGTGTGCGATATGTAAATAACTGGAATTTTTAGTTTTGGCACTTTTCATAGCATATTTTAAAAAGTTTGCTATTAGACGGTAAATTTACTTAATGAAGAAATCAGGGCAGTCATGTAAGCATAGCTTTTCATGCAACAGATTCGATCAGCTGACACATTTACAGTCGGGTAATTCTGCCTTAAGTATTCAAATTTTTTATTAATTCGAGTCTTAAAATGGTAAGTGGTTTTTGCTTAATTTATATCAAAAAGCATGGAATTGTGTTAGTGAATCAAGTAACATAGTAGTATCCGGTTAATTGAGTCAAAAAGCACGGATTTTTTAAAAATCAACTGAACGCAAATTACTGAATTGCATGGCTCCATTTGGAACACAAGTTCCGAAAAACAAAAGTAATGCCGAACTTACGATATGAATTTTTTCATGAAACTATTTCTATGAAAATTTATTTCAAAAGAAGCAAAACAATCAAATAAGTTGCCAAAAATGTTTCAGATTCGTGATATGTACGTAATTTTTTATATATTACTCTCTTCTAAATATAGCGCTGCTAATAGAAAAGGTTTCATGGACCAATTTTTAAGCAAAAGTGCATAATGTAAAAAAGGTATTAGTTTATAAAAATTATGGGAATAATCGAAAGTTCCACAAAAATCTAATAATTTTATTCTAAATTAAAAAATTTCGGTGGAGCAAAAATTAATAAAAAAAAAAATTATTCGAATAAGTTTTGTTTGGACTCTAACATAAATACCATTAACTAAAATGCAAACCAAACACCTTGAAAATAATTTTAAATCAGATTGTTATAAATTGCAGCATATTTTAGCAATATACACAGCCGCAATAAACTCAAACTTGCAGGAATACAAATTGCAAGTTAATTAGTAATATCTAACAGACTGATGTATGTGTAAAGAAAAACTGGCATGAGTTTTTATAAACCCCCCGCCCTTAGTGCCTTACCAAAATGTTGGTAAACTAATCTATAAAATCGATTAAATTGGAAAAATTAAAGTGACCTTAAAATGAACTAATGGAATTATGAATTAGAAATTTATATATGTATACTTAAAAAAATTATAACACATGTTAGACATAATAGTTCTCTAGAACAATCAATTATCTTCGAAATTTAATATATTTCATCTGCGAATTTTTTGCGAGTTTAAAAAAAATGAATTTTTTCAGGTGACTAATGCATGCCAAATTCAGAATTATTCAATATATGGAAATACAGAGAAACACAACGAAATTGACAAAAATCCGCTATTTACGCCCATTTCTTGTCATACATTTCTGAGCGTGATTGTTCCGAAAGCTTTAAACAGTATGTAAAAGAGCATTCACGATTATTTTGTTCAAATATGAATATAAAAAGGCGTAATAGTTCTAGAAATTTGAAAGTTTTTGAACCCATGTATATAACATTTAGTTGACGGTTTGGAACTCGAAAATCAAATTGTTGAATAAAATCCTTTTTAAACATGACTTTGTTTGTTACTTCATTAAATTGATAAATTAATTTCTACTGTTATATTCGAAAGATAAGTGTGCACTATTAAAAATTTTTAGAAAAAATCAGTTTAGAAAACCAGATTATCTATCAAAGATCTAAAAAAATCTATAACCCGTAACACCTTCTTAGAACTAATTATATGTTAATTTTTTAAGTTAAATTTACTTATGTTTTTTCTGAGTGTATGAAAAACTTTTTCATTTTTTTTGCGTTACAGTCGGCTAACTGAGCCTTGAATTTTTATATTTTTTGAATTTATTTTCCTTCTTCACGATACAACTCTGTTCGAATTCGAATGAAACTAGGTAATACTATGAATTTTATATTAAAAGTGTAATATTAACTGAAATTTTTCGAATTATAATGCTTAAAATATTTCTAGATGATTCGTAAATATGGTAATTACTAAACAAATATGGCTGATGCGTATCAAAAACAAAGTAGAAACGAAAAGATATTTGTTGGAATTTATGTGTTATGTATTAACATTACAATTCGAAAATATTTTCTATCGATTCGAATTACATAATATGCCATAAATTATGCACATTATATAGAAATTTCTATAAAAATCTATGTAAGTTTTAATCCTGAATAAATTGTTTATGTACATAGGTAAATCAGATATAATTTTATTCAATTTTTAATTGTTAGTGAATTTAGTCAGTTCATTTTAGAAGAAATTTCACATGTAACCGTAAAACTAAAAGAAAATAACTTCAGGTTCCTTTCAGGATCTCACATCAATTATTTTAATATATTTTTGTTTTTTATATTGAATCACATTTTGTTCTTTTTTATTTTATTTAAATCAAGTACACATAAATATGTAAAAATATATTTGATTTCTATCATTAAATCCATATAATTTTCAACTACATCCATAATTTTTAGTGCTATTTTTAACATTAAATGGAAAAAAGTTTTATGTTTATGTTAAAGAACATGTTTTCAATCACTTCAAATTTATGTGAAAAATACTGGTAATTTAATTTTGCTTTTTTCCATATACATAAATTTCATATGTTTAGAAGCGCGAAGTTTCAAAAACTTTAGCCTTCAATTTCAGCTACATAGATATATCTTAAAAATAAGCATCATCATTAAATTTACATTATAATTGTTTGGAAAAAAAAACCAACATCTAATGAAAATATATGTATGTATATGTAATTCGAACAATTTGTGAATAGTAAAAAAAGAAATTCTTGACAAAAAAAGTTACACACATATACCCAATATACAGCGATATCATCATAATTTTAAAGCCTGATTTTCATACTTTTTAAGGTTATTAGGTGTTGGAAAATATTTATTTAGAAAGGTTTCTGTAGAGGACAGAAAATCGCAACAAAATTTGTTAACGTATACAAATCTTGTCATTCAAATCCATTTAAAGTCTAATGATTGTAGTCCTCTAATTTCAAATTAGCAAATTGTTGTAGAAATTCAACTTCTAATGGATGCATTTCTTTGGCAGGAATAACAATCGAATGAAGCGGTCCACCCAAATCAGCAGAGGACATGTCACGTAACGTACTTACCAGGATGCGTTGATTATCATGTCCAACACGGGCTAGACCCACGCACAAAGATTGTTCATTCAAAATCGTGTTGCGTTCCAAAGCATCTTTTTTCTCAACTATTGCCAACAACTGCTGGGCTGCTTCAGCTACTGTCATAAAACGTGGTGGCATATATTCTTTTCTCCCTCGCATTAAAGATTCCAACGTGGGCTCTTTTAACTTTATATCAAGCAAACAGAGAGTGTGCATATTGTGCAGTCGATTGAGTTTGATTTTATCATAAAAACTATCGGGTTTCCACGTCTCATCCCAATATGGGATGGATACAGTTTCGCCAAATTTGTACAACTGAAGTCCACAACAACCGATAGCATTCATTATGGAGGCATTATGTATCACTTTATAGGGAATTTTTTTGTCTTTGGCTCTTAAAATAAAATCAGTATGTGTAGTGGCGCCGAATGGATCACCTACTACCAATAAAGCAACATCCTCTTCGCTCGAACCAGCTAAAATTTCATCAGCACCTTGTTCAACAAGGTCGCGATCCGCCAGCAATATAGGACGACCATAAAATGCTTCCTTTAAAACGAAAATTTGTTGTACTTTACGCATAATGCAAAAATTGGGAAAAACTTGTTACATATACTTACCAATTCTTCTTTTGGACAACCCAATATTGAGGTATACATTTCTAAATACACTCTTACACATTGTTTTACAATTTCAAGGCCTTTTACTGTAATGTCCTTGGGATCTCCTAGACCCAAACCAATTAAATAAAACATGACGATGAACGTATCTTTGTGTGCGCTCTTGTTTCTTTTTAAAACTTTAAACAACTGAAAAGATTTAAGCGTCTGAATGAAATTTTGTGCAAGCCTTTTGTTTATGGAAAAATTATGTACTACTTTTTCAATCCTGATTTCCTGCGACGATAAAGCTTTGGACAGACACGTGCTGATTGCTTGTTGCTTTTTTCCTATGTGGTTTGCTTCAAGTTGTTTTTCATTGTAAGAAATAATATGCAAAAAATGAAGGAAAAGCAAAAAAGGTAAGAGAAAGCAAAATGTCAAAAAATGTTTTCAAGGTCGATATGTATCAGGTTTCGGAATAAAAATTTAGAACGCTAATGGTAGAGGTCCATAGCTCGCTTTTTGCGCGTTATGCTTTAGACGCGTTTCATCCTCTTGTTTCGTTCTATACTTTGTTCGCGTTGAGTTACATGCACTGCTTTTCATGCGCCATTTTATTATTGTTTTGATCAGCTGTGTGCGTTTGTTTATAAATACTTATAAAGAAAAAATGGAGAGTGAAATCGAGTTTTTAAAAGAATTTGTGGAGTTAGATGAGTTTGTATATTTAATTTTATGTGCAAAAAATGCCTATGAACAATTTAAAAAAAAGAAAAGGTTTTGGGTACGGCCGTTGTATTTAGAACGGAATTTATTTAAGTGGGTTTTTTGAAACCACATTTAAAAAAATTAAAACGTCTGACGCTGAGCAATTTCGAACCGCGACAAGAATGTCTGCAGATGTCTGCTCTGCTCTCTTTATTTTATTTCTATATAGCAGAAAGCGTATTTTCTTAATTTATTGTTTTTCTTTCATTAAGCAACATAAATGCAATTTTATTGTGAAAAAATTTTATTTGTTTATCATATTTGATCAGAGATGGAAAATGGGGTTTTAGTATTTGTTAATAGAATAGAATTAAAAAATAATGAAAATGGATAAAAAATAGTAAATAATACATGAAGCTGTGTAAAGTACTTCATATTAAATGTCGATTTGTAAAAATTTCGTAATTTAAAATATTAGCAAATAAGATTATCCAAAATACATTAGAAAAAGTACAATTGTATCATGATTTCCATCCATGGTTCTGACATGAATAAAATTTTCCTGAAAGTTCTTACAAGTAAAGCGTTCATTTACTTTTTCGTATCTGGGAGAGTACTTTTGCAAATTTCTGCCTTGCTCTCTCGTTGCAAGTTTCTGCTAGGAAAGCAAATGAACACAACTATGGTAATACAAAGTATTACGACTTTGTAGAATCAAAATATTATGAAATTCTCTCCGTGTTTAAAAAAAAGATAACAAGATAATTAATTTTACTACAAAATATATTTTTTTTAAGTTTATTTATTGTTTGTTTGGTTTTGCTGTACCAGTTAAATAGCTGATGGTTGCAGTCGTAAAACATTTACAATAACAACATGAAAATTTAATGAGTTGATTTTGGTTGTTTTTGTAAAAGTGTCAACACCTTCAATATATACCATTACTGCTGCCAATGTTTACTTTGAAATACACCACTGGTGTGATGAGAATACTTAAGTTTCTAAAATGGTTTAGAAAATAAAAATTTACCGACCGCTTGTCAAATTTTCTATCCGTATTCTCTTCTACTCGATACATTTTGCTTTTACATGATAAGATTTTGTATAATCTACAGCGTTTTTTGACATGTCGTAATACATTGTATTACCATGTAAAGACACCTTAAACGCAATAAATATGCAAAGTTACATACCACGCTTTGAGGCTTTTTTAGCTGTAAAATTTCAAACCTTTGCCGGCTATTTTTTTGTCTTGCATTTACGTTTTATTTTTCTTTAAATATTTAATGCATATTTTTATCTATTGTTTAATAAAAAAAATTAATTTCTTATAATTTTTGTGTATGTTAGCATGTGAATCTGGCAGCACTAGCTGTCATTTTCATGTTCAACTTTTTTGACAGTAGTTTGTACCGCATTAGCGCATTGAACGTGTGTTATGTACTTCCACCTTTAACCTTGATAATGGCAAGAACGAAATAACTTTACGAAACAATGAATTTGTATTAAAATGGCATCGATTTGTTAGTGTATATTTTTGCATATTTAGCTGAATATGCATATTTCTGCATAAGTTGATCATAAATGCATATTTTTGTCTCATATTTTGGTATAAATGCATGGTTTTGTGTCATACTTTGTCAAAAATTCAAATTTCCAAAATTATTATTAGATGTGTTTTTTTACTTTTGCAGTAAAATGCAGTGAATGAGTAGTTACTGCAAAAATTTTAAAATTTACTTTTAAGAAGAGTTGTTTCCGAAAAAAGAACGCGAACGGAAAAATAGTAAAAATTAGTCAATTTAAGGAAACAGCTGACTCCAGCTCCACATAGTGTTGAAAATATATGCACTTTTGACTATTCAACTCTTTTTCTTATGGTACTCGATACAATAATTTTTATAACACGAGCAATCTAAGAATAAATTTTCTAATTTATTTTATGTAATATTTGTAATTAATTTCTTTTCGATTTCCTTGATTTGTTGTTGGTTAAATTAATAAAAATTTCATGACTATTTGTTAATGTTACTGATTACCTCAAAAGCAAGTGTAATACTGAGTAACCAGATACTTTACAGTTTTACAACTCTGAGTAATTCAAATAATTTGCAAAACAAAAGGATTAATAAAATAAATTACAAAATATGTGTATTAAAGGCTATTATTATTATAATGCTTTATAAATTAATTATGTTTTAATGAATTTTAAAATGTTTATATAACATTTTCTAAAATGTTTACACGCTTTCGTGTATAATTACACACAGATTATACATGAGAGTAGAAATTACTAGGGTTGTGTGTGTAGTTCATGAACGAACTAGTTCAGTTGAACGATTTAGTAAATTGAACGATTCTGACTTTAGGATTGTTGTCTTTTTAATAGTATATCGTTCATAGTTCTTTGCATAGGTCTATTAAACGTCAGAAACGATATTAAAATTTACACCAATGAATAAACCAATTTTAGTATGACGTCTGACATATAAAACTAGAAAAAAATGAATCGTGTTCAGTTCGTTATTTTCAGGGATGCACTTAAATATACATTGTTGATTTTATATATTTTTACCAATTTAATACGCAAGATTTATGTTTCTATGTCTTAGATTTAATTTCATTGATATTGGGAAGTATTTTAAAGTATGTTTTCTAGTTTTGTATTCCATATTCCATTCTAGTAATATATCAGTCATAATTCAAATATTAAACGTTTTAAATTAGCTGTTCAGTGGCAACATTTTAAATTAGCTATTCAGTGGCAACATTTTTTTCATGGCTTGCTTGAAAAAAACGACTTAAAATTTACTTTCGTTCCTCAAAATATTTTCCACAAATCTTCACGTAATTCGATTTTCATTTGCATTATTATTTACAAATAAACAAAATATCAAAGCAAAAGCGACAATATGAAAACAAATCTGATTTTTCGTTCAGAGTAAATAAAGCACAGAATTCATCTGTCAAAAAAGTAGAATCAATGTAATAGTATGTGACAAGTTACATTGCAAAAAGCGCAGAACGCGTAGGCGCCTTCAAAGCCTACTACTTTCTACGCGTTACAAGCACCATGAAAGAAAGTCAGCTGTTCTTGAATGCTAAAGATGTTAAATAATACTTTATTTCTTACGTTATCGATAAATATTATTTTGCCGTGGATAATTTTTTTCTTTTTTTTCAATAAAAAAAATTCTTAGTAAAAAAAACTTGTTTAATAAAATATGTGAACATTTTCATTAATGCGATGTATTTTAATTAACATTTCACCACACTTTTCTCAGTAACAAATTTTGCATATTAGTTATCGATTACTTTTACGACTAACTCCACAAATTCTTTTAAAAACTCGATTTCACTCTCCATTTTTTCTTTATAAGTATTTATAAACAAACGCAAATAGCTGATCAAAACAAAAACAAAATGGCGCATGAAAAGCAGTGCATGTAACTCAACGCGAACAAAGTATAGAATGAAACAAGAGGATGAAACGCGTGTAGAGCATAACGCGCAAAAAGCGAGCTATTGACCTCTACCTTAACATTGTTGCGGCTTGTAAACAAAGTTTGACAAGTTTCTGCATTGTATACATTAACAGGCTGGTCTTGTGCAAGTACCTTGTATAATTGTATCATGGATCGAATTATGCACAACTCTAGAAATTACACACTGTGTATTACCCACATATTGGCAGCACTGAATGACTATAATCATGGCCAAAGTAAATTTATATCAAATATATGGAACTACTCAGGTGATTAATTTTTTTCTTGTTTCGTGACAATGCCTGAATGTCAAAAGTTGTTTACAATGTTCGTACGCCATTTTGTTTTCTTTTGCTTTGTTATACACAATTGTGTATACTGAAAACGTATGTGAAAAAGTTTAAATAAATTTTTACTTAAAAAATGTGTTACAAAACATTTAAAAATAATTATATTTAATTATTTAATATTTTATTATACTTATTTCACATATTAAAGGTTTATCAATTAATAAATTTACTTTGGTTTTGTCTATCCATACATATCCTTTTTGTTGTATGCAGATCTGGGACTATTGCATTAAATAAGCAAACGCATTGACCATTTTACCATACTAAACCAAATCAATGCAAATACAAATTTATTACATGGCACTAACTTTGATAATATTAGTGCATTTTTTTTCATTAAACTAAAATCCCTTCAAAGTAATTTATGAATATTGCATTGTTACTTTTATTTCACTATTTTTTCACCACTTCACACATTATGAAAAGTATTATTGCATTATAGTGCAAAATACAACGTAAATGTGTACATATGTACATAAAAACATACGTACATACATAAATATGCAAATTTTTTCCTATGTACACCCAAGACGAAAAATCATATCACTACTTTTTTTATAATTTTTTTCGAGAGATGTAATTATTCCAAGCGGTAGTATTTTTCGTTTATAAAATCACCATTTTTTAAGATATAACTACAATAAATGAAAACCTAAATTCTGAACTTTTGTCAATTGCACGGTTTTCTATATAAGGTCGAGATGCAACGACCTTGAGGTATGAAACTTTTTATTTTTTTCAATTGGTTCTGAAATCTAGTTTGTATTTATATTGACAGTTTTCCTTTTCTTTAATTTGTACGTACATACTTATAAAGGTGCCCTCAATGAACTTTACTGTATTTTATTATTTGTGCTATCTGATAAAATAGGTTAAAGCGGCCCACCCACTTGCAATATAATTGCACAATTTTTCGTATTGTACAATAATATCGCCAATGTGTATGTCATATTCGATGATGGCACAATATATTGGCAAATATAAAAAGACTTTTGATTTTTATTGTACAATCAAGACAATTGTGTAATGTGGTGGCAACATTGTTCAATGTTTTTTAGTTTTTCACTGCCAGAAAAATTGGGCAATATTTTTTTTAAAACTATTGTGCCATTTATTGCATAGTATAGGTCAAAATGGCAATAATATGTACAACAGCATAGGCAATAATATTGTATAATGGATGGGCCGCTTAACGTTTTATTCAATATTACTGTGTACAATATTTGATAATGCAATAATATTGCATAATGATGATTAAGCACATCAATACATCAGTGCATTTTTCGCCATGCTAATGCAACATTAATCCATTACTTTTAAGAGATTTTATTGAAGTGAAAAAATAGTGCACTACAAGCATCAAATTTAAATTTGCACTAAAATTTTTGTTTTTCAATCAGTGCTTATGCAAAAGTGATGCAAGTTGCCCAGGTCTGGTTGTATTCATCTGTTTTTGACATTCATCCATTATTCTTACACAAACAAATCGCCTGTTGTTTTTGTACTTTCTTAGTTACTTTATATAAATATGCTTTGATCATGGCGAGTTGATACCAGGTGCTCTCGATTTGCAACTCTGCATATTCGCCTTGTTTATTTGTTGGTGTAAAATTTGCTGCTGTCAGAATATTTCCTAACATTTTGCATTGATTGACAGCAGAGAATAAATGTCAGCTGTAGAATTAAGATCACCTGATGTGTAATCACCTTGACTATAATCATGCATGAATGCCGCGTCTGAAATTGTACTTTACATAGTGTCCACACCTGATGAATTTATATCATGATCAATGTCAAATTGATATCACGATGAAAATTCATCACGTATAGACTCAATTTATTAATATTATATTATTATAATATAATAACCAGAGCTCACGGCCTGATAAATTCATCTTGATATCAAATGCCATTTTATATGTTACTGTGCATTTAACGTTTATTTATTAAACAATTTTCGTTTAAAAAAAGATGGCACCACAATTATTTATGACGAAAAAATTAAACAACACGTAAATTAAAAATTTTTCAAGTATTTTTCAAATATTTGTTTGATTCATCATGATATATATAAAATCATTAAGGTCTATCCCTTTGTGTTGTTATTAATGAAAAAATTACAGTTGCTCTGCCGGCGTCATATTACGAGTTATGATATAAAACCATCAGGTGTGAACACAATGTTAGTTACCCTGTGATTTTTATTTTTAAAAACAAAAGACATATGTTTCTGACAATTGTTAGTTTGTTTCTACCAATGAAATGCGTGTGTTTTTTCGTGTTGTAATTTTGTTGTAGTAGTGCAAGTACTTTGTATAATATTACCATGAATATTATTGCTGAATCCGCCGCGCTGCAAATAGGGCTGCCAAAAGTACGATTTTTCAGCATTTTGCCGATTTTTTCATTAAAAAACAATCATATGCCCATTTGCCGATTTTAGGTAAAAAAATGCTCAAAATTTAATCAAACCAAGTGAAAATTCGTCAAGTTCAACATGACTAACATCCCGGCAACAATGTAGTGGGATGTTAGTCATGTTTTAGACACCATGGCAGTTTTTCTTGAAGCAAATTTAAGTTTATGGAAGAGATAGGCCGGGTTTATATCTGTGTGCCATGTGCCACACATGCGTAAAAAAGCGTAACCACTAATTACTAATGAAAAACTTTTTTATTCAGATACGTATTTATTAAGTTAAACAGTTTCAGACATAAGTAATTTTATAGAATCCAGCATGATTGGAAACAGTTTAAATCACTAAATACATGTTTGAATCAAACAGTTTTTCATTAGTAATTAGTGGTTACGCTTTTTTGGGCACATGGCACACAAGAAATGCCAGATGTAAGCTCAGCCATAGGAAAGCAGAAAGAAGCGGGGTACAACATTCTTACTTGCACCGAAAAGTCGTTTGTTATTTCATTCGGTACTTAAAACCATGAGCAGTTTTAAAAAAGAATTGAAGAAGCTTGCTTCAAGTTAATTCAATTTATTTATTAATAAGGTTTTTTGAAAAAGTTTCTTAGTCAACTATGATTGAAATTTTGTAATTCTTAATAATGTATTGAGATTTTTTCTATAAATATTAGGGTTTTGTAAGCTTTTGGAAATTGTGGTTGAAATCTAATTATTTTTTTTAAATTTGTATTCATTTTTACACACATTAAATAATCAATCAAAACATATTATTAAATGACATAGGATTGTAATAAAAATTAATGAAAAACTCATGCCGATTTCCTTGACGATTTTCTAAATTAATATATCGAAAATGCCGATGATTATTCAAAAAAGTGAAATTTTTCAGCAAAATCTTCTGGCAGCCCGGACTGTACATACCATCGTTTCGTATTCGTACTTATTTGATATTGGCAGCCCTGTTGCCAGTATACAAAAGACAAATGCGTAATGGTAGATTTTAAGTAATTACGATACTTCTAAAGAATAAAAAGAGCCACATAAGACTAGACTGGGTAACACAAAAGAAATTATTTTCTATACGTTTTGCAGAGTTGATTTTTACTATTGGCACTTGTGGGTGAAGTATGTTGCTCCGATATTTTAATATCAGCGTGTGTATTAATATAAATTATATATTTTGTATGAATGTATGAATATCACGCATATCATTTTAAGTTATTATGGTCCAAAGCTTGTGCTCAACAAACGAGTGAATATTTAATTTTCAGTATTTAAAACTCGACCATAGTATGTTAAGGCATCAACATCTTTTGAAGAAGTATAATCAGTCATTATGCCCAAAATGTAGCAACCACCTCACAAAGCAACATCTTTTATTCTGTTTTGATGATACAAAATTAATTAAGAGCCTGTCAGAATCAATAAAAACTTTAGATTTTAAAATGTCAGAAAATATCTGCCAATTACCGTCATTAAAACTTTATAAGCACTACAATTTGATATATAAGGAATCATTTTAATGTGAAATTATAGCTTGGCAGTGCTGAAGGCCACTGCAGCTAGTTCCTATAAACGAACATTAACTTTTAAATTTATTTATTATTAATAAGAAAAAATATAATAAATACATAAATAAAACAAGACATATGGTCGGTTAGTTACTGGTTTGATGTATGGAACAAAAATGTGTTTTCAAGAAAATCGATGAAGAATGTTTAGTTCATTAGTTTTATAAAAATACACGATAGAATTTTTTGTTTAATAATAAAATAAATAGATACATATGTTTTTTAGTCAAATTTAAAGTTAATAAGCTTTTTACATCCAACATGAAAAGTTTTTAGGATTTAAAGAAAAAATTACAAAAATCTTTGTTAAGGCATGTCCCATTCATAACAACAATATTGCTCATTACTTGTTCAAGTAGGTTAAATTACTGTATGTATTTAAGTAGAAAATATTAATTTTATTCATGTAACATGACATTTAAAGGAAAAACAACGGAAGAAATAAAAGACAGTTTGAATATATTTAATAAAAAAAATTTTATTAATAAAAAATATATATCAATTTCATTTGATTAAAACATAACACAATAATAAAATGTTTGTATTTTGGTTTGAATCACGTTCGTTGAGTAGAATATGCAAGGATATACATCATAACAATTACGAATAACAATATTAATACTAGGGATGTAACGATACGCCATTTCGCCGATCCGATACCGATACTCAAATATAAATATCGCCGATACCGATTCCGATACCGATACGCATATTTAAATTGAGCTCAAGTAAAAATTAACAAAACTCAAGTAGAATAATTCTTCTATTATACAAAATAACAGTGTTTATTAATGAGCCATTCAAATCATCAAAATTTTCAGAACATTTCAGTTTCTAAAATTCAAATTTTCAAACTACAAAACGTCTGCAATATTTATGATTTTACAAAATAAACGTTGGCATTCAGTTTAGATTGGCTCAAGATTTAAAATTTATATTAATAAGACTTAAAAAAAAGAATTGAATTTCAATTCATGTTAACAAAAAATTAATAATTGTTTTTCACAAAATAACAGTGTAAGATTGAATGAGTCAATTCAAACTGAATGAGTCAATGAGTTAATTCTAACTGAATGTCATACTTAGTTAATTTTAATTATTATTGTTCGAACTTTCATTTTATTTATATATTTATGATTTAATCAGGCTAAAGTTCGTATCGCTTTGTAAGCCAAATTACATGTGATAATTATTAATGAACAAATAACATCAAAGTTAGTTGTAAATATTCTGACAACACATAGTTGAACGGAACAGCCAGCCGTTTTCGAAGGCCACTAAACCTTCATCATCAGCGTTCTTCTGTGTTTGGTCCACTGTGTGTGGTGTCAGTTGATGTAGATTTCTGCCTTATATACGAAACTTTTCTGCAAATGGAATATGTGAATTGGTTTGATTCATCGTATTCCAATTTGCTGAAATGTGTTTTTGTAATGAAGGCCCCAAGTTTACCATCACTATATTTACAACAGTCTTACCATTGTCGTTTTTTCATTACTACATAATTATGCACATGTTAGTTAATTTGCTTATTTTTGTTCTACTTAAGACAAACTTTTTTGGTTTGATACTATAGGGTGTTTTTTTAGAGGTATAGAACTTCGAATTGAAATAAAACACAAGAAAATCGTTTTAATGTCCATCAATTTGGCTTTATTGGAAGGATAATTTTATGCCATTGACGTTTAAATATGATTTCGGGCATGTGGCCGCCGCGGCTGGCTCGAATAAAGCCAATTCTACAGGTCCAATTTTCAACCACTTTTTCGAGCATATGGGGCCGTATGTTGGCAATAGCGCCACGAATGTTGGCTTCCAAGTCCCCTAACGTTTCTGGTTTGTTGGCGTAGACGAGCGACTTCAGCGGATGCGTATTATCACATAGAGTAAACGTAGTGCTCCCCTAATAAGTATATTTATATAATAAGTATATTATATAAGTATATTTTTTAATTAGTTTTTGCCACTGGCCCATGACTATCTATTTAGTTAATTTTAATTATTATTGTTCGAACTTTCATTTTATTTATATATTTATGATTTAATCAGGCTAAAGTTCGTATCGCTTTGTAAGCCAAATTACATGTGATAATTATTAATGAACAAATAACATCAAAGTTAGTTGTAAATATTCTGACAACACATAGTTGAACGGAACAGCCAGCCGTTTATTTTCTAAAATCATCAAAATTGTCAATACATTTCAGTTTCAGTTGTTCAAAAAACTCTAAAGAAAAATATAAGAAGTATCGGCGTATCGACAGTAAAATATCGCCGATATCGATATATCGGAAAACCAGCAGTATCGCCGATATATCGGTATCGGTTGTATCCCTAATTAATACTTTTACGTTGGAAATGTAAAAAAAATTGTCGATTGCTGTAAAACAATTTTTTAAATGTTCAACACTTTTGAAAATGGCGCAATATTGCAGCTCTATATATCCTGATATACTCAAGATATCGGAAAACTGATAACGAATTGGGAAAGAGGACCCATTATTCATATATAATCCATCAATAACTAAATTTTTTTAAAAATGCTCCATACATCAAACCAGTAACCAACCGACGATATGTAACTATCCATTCATTTATTGAGCATTAGTAGATTAATTAATAGAAATAATAAGAAACGGTTATACTGCCGCATTCATATCAATAATTTTGGTTCACAAAATGTTTACAAAACGTAGATTGTATGGCAATTTATTTGCTTAAAAAAAGCCAAAATTAGTTTTTATGAACAAGACCTATAGCCATGACTACAAGCAGTCAACAAAACAACTGTTTCCAAACTGTTTAATTTATTGAATACGAAGTCAATAACTCTAATATGTACTACATGTGTATAACGTGGAATATAACAGCCGAGGTACAAGGCAAATTAATATAAGGTATACTCAGCTTAATTCACTTTGAGAAATTTATACTTTAAATGCCAAAAAATGTACTGAAAAATGTCTGTTGACATCCAACGTATATTCAAATTACAAGCTGTGAAAATAGTCACCTGACCTCTTGCAACCACTTAGTACGGATTCGCCTTGCACATTCGTTTTTTTTTTCTTAACCAGAAACAAAATGCATATAGAAATGCATATGGCGATTTCTTCTCTGAGAAAAATATGTTAAATTATATACATTTATGTAACACTTTGACATTTAACCTAGAATCGCTCACACATGTTAGAAATCTTAGCGTTTTTGTGATAGAAGGAAAGGAAACGTTTACAAGTTTAGTTTAATTTATTACAGAAATGTCAAGATACCCATCGTCAACGTCGTCCACAAAGAGGTTGTGGCTCTGACGTAGTTTTGACGTCATCACGAAGCTATATTTGCTACATGCCGTGTAATAGTAACATATGTATATGTAGATATTCACATGCTTACAGGTATGCTGCCTCAGAAAACGTGTTCGATTCAGCTACATGTGTCACATGTGTATTTTGGATTAAATATACTATAACAATTTTACGAATACGCTAGAATGTTCGACTAGGGACCAGTGTGTATGATAACTTTAATATTAAGATATTTGTTTATTTTTAGTTGAATTTGCTTTTTTTATTTTTAGTTTTATTTTTTACAAAAGAGTACAACTTATTAATTTAACAGCTACATGCACAGAATTGTACTTTACCATAAAATTTCTTTCTTTTGGTTATTGGTTTGCTGCAGACTTAATGTATTTTGAATATCCTGTGCCGCAAACCAATAACCAACCGACGATTTATTACATAGAACTGTATGATCACAAATAAGGATATGTCAAGTGGATTTGGTCGAAAATAAGTGTCCCAAATTAGATGATCTTTTTCATGGCAAATCTAATTTTCAATCAGAGTGGTATAAGTACACTGTAAGTATGTGATCTAGTAGTTGCACTAACGATTATAACAATCAGAAGTGTATTTGGTCAAAAACACTTGCAACTCTAGGTTACACATTAGTGGTGACTGAAAAATTCGAAAAATTTTAAATTATCACGACAATGTTGTAAGAGAAATTATAAAACTGAAATTAATGAAAAATAAAATTTAAAAAACATATACATATATCTAATGCCGAGTACACACTGCGGCATTTTGTGACATTGCAATAGTGTGTACTAGTGACAATGTTTGCCATTTCCGATATAAATAATAAATAAATGCAGCGTAATACTACAAAAGAAAAAAATTAATCACCTGAGTACTTGCATATACTTTATATAAAATTACTTTGCTTTATTTTCAACATGCTCTTGATTAAATGTTTTCACCTTTACACCCTATGAATAATTTTACATCTTTGAGCCATCCTGCTTCTGAAAGGTTCAAACGTAATACGTGATAAAACGTGGTGTTTAACAACAGTATTTACGTAAGAGGCGATGGAGACGCCTAGCAGTAAGGTACATGCTTTGTCATTCGTGGCCTTGCCACTCATACATGTAAGAACTGTTGACGGATGGTAGCATCAATTGAAGAACGACGCGAAAAGTATAATTCAAACAAGAAGCAGCAAAAGAGTTATCAGAGCCGAATAAGGTTAACAGTCTATTTAGAAATAGAAATAATCATCGAGTGAAAAAACACGACTCGTGCTTAGTTAAACTATTATTGGTTATAATATATCATCAATTTATATTAAATTTAAAAATTAAGTTAGACCCCTTGGCGCTTAGTTTTACGTCTCATCGTACCCAATTGCTATGTTCAAGGTTTGAACGTTAGACGTTAAAATTTTTCATGTTTTTTAACGTTTTGAACGTGTATGGGCCAGAGACCGTGCTTGCGAAAACTGCGGCGAAAAAAAATTTATTTTTTTATGAAAACGAAAATCAGAAGTTATCAGAGCCGACTAAGGTTAACTAACGCCGACATCATTTTGGTAATGGAATGAACCGGCAATCAATATATGCATAAAATTTATAAATCAACTTTAATAAGGCTATTAATCTAATATTTATTACAAATACCACTATTGTTGGAAATCCGACGAATAATTGCTCAGTTTAATAAGGTGAATATAATCGTCGATAGAATTTGTCAGCGGCGTGGAAAATATATACCGCCGTCCTATTTTAACAACTATGCGTTTTATTTTTCTCAATTTACAAGAAGCTAATACATAAAAAACATTGAAATTAAAGTAAGTTTTAAACTTTTTATGTGAAAGTTTTTATGATATTAATTGCAAAATACACCTTTCATTTAAGATCAATTAAAAACGTGTAAAATAAGGTATTATACAAATACTTCCGCCTTAATAATTTTGCATAGCCAAAATAGAAAGATTGGTGGTTTTTTAACGCACACACACACACAGATGTATATATATATGTATGTGTGTATATAGATAAAAATTTTTGTTACAAAAAATTGCAAGAGGATAGCAGAAATATTAAGATGGGTATTAATACGGAGAGTTCCAATAACAATGATGCCAATGCGGTAAAAGATAGTGAAGTAACAGCACCAACAAATGCATCGCTTCACCAAGGACAAACTAAACAACCACCAAGCTCTGATCCAATTCCAGCGGATGAAGTAACAGAAATGCAACTTAGCACTAATACAGAAGATACCCTCGATGCCGATACCGTCATCTCAGATAAATGCCAGCAAAAGTTTCGTTGGAGAAGAGTTTTTAACACGACAGGTCCACAACCTCGACCACGGCATGGTCACAGAGCCATAAATATTAAAGAGTTAATGGTTGTTTTCGGTGGCGGCAATGAAGGTATCGTCGATGAATTGCATGTTTATAATACCATAACAAACCAATGGTTTGTGCCGGCCATGAAAGGGGATGTTCCACCCGGTTGTGCCGCTTATGGTTTTGTTTGTGAAGGTACTCGCATGTTTATATTTGGGGGCATGATCGAATATGGCAAGTACTCAAATGAGTTATACGAACTGCAAGCTACGAAATGGGAATGGCGTAAAATGCAGCCCGAAGCACCAGATAATGACCCACCTCCCTGTCCACGATTGGGACATAGCTTCACTTTAGTTGGAGATCGTATATTGCTGTTTGGCGGGCTAGCAAATGAATCTGATGATCCCAAAAACAATATTCCAAAATATTTAAATGATTTGTTTATTTTAGAAACTCGAGGAGCTCACAGTCACAATGGCAAATGGATAGTTCCAAAAACTTACGGTGAAAGTCCTCCGCCGAGAGAGTCCCATACAGGTGTCAGTTTTACTTGTAAATCGACAGGTAAATTGTATCTTTTAATATATGGTGGAATGAGCGGATGTCGTTTGGGAGATTTATGGTTGTTAGACATTGACTCAATGACATGGTCGAAACCCTGTACTAGAGGAAGAGCACCGCTGCCTCGTTCCTTGCACAGCGCCACAATGGTCAATAATAAAATGTATGTGTTTGGTGGATGGGTACCTTTGGTGGTCAACGATTCGAAGGCCACTACGGAAAGGGAGTGGAAATGTACTAATACTCTGGCTGTTTTAAATTTAGACACTATGACATGGGAAAATGTTACAATGGATACGGTAGAAGAGAATGTTCCACGTTCGAGAGCCGGTCATTGCGCAATTGGTATTCACAGTCGTTTATATGTTTGGTCTGGACGAGATGGTTACAGAAAAGCATGGAATAACCAAGTGTGCTGCAAAGACCTATGGTATCTGGAAGTTGATCGTCCTTTATATGCCGTAAAAGTGGCATTAGTAAGGGCTTCTACACATGCATTGGAAATTTGCTGGCCAGCGACGACCTTTGCATCAGCTTATGAATTGCAAATACAGAAAATTGAACCTCCTTCAGGAATAGTTAAAGTCAATCCATCACCAGGACCTGCAGCCACCTTTAGTGCTTCTTCGCAATTAGCTAACGGTAATCAAAATTTGTCGGCATTAAATTCTGGCGGCGCTGCTGGTTCGAAATTCCATCGCTTACAAACTTCTGGCTCGGGACCAGTAATACCGGCAGCAGCTGCAGCTGCAAATGTTACACCTATAGCCACTACGGCTGCAGTAGACCAAGCACCAGTAGCAACACCACAAATTCGCGCTGCAAATAACATTGCTACTAACCAAACAGCAATTGTAAACAAATTGCAGTCGCCGGTTATATCCCAGCAAACATCATTAAATGCTTCTAATCAACCTGTAAGTACAGGAATTTATATAGCACAGCCCCCCCAACAAACCATTTCATGTGCTGCAGCGGCGGCAGTAACAACTTCGCATGCGGTAACTTCTGTTGCTGGAGGCAACTTAAATCAAACGACAGCTCAGCCAACAATTGTAAACACCGGCTCTAATATAACTACAATATTACAAAAATTTCGGCCAACAACTGTGGTTTCAAGACCGGCGACCACAATTACCAGCACGGTCAGTTCTATGGTCTCGCCTATTACTTCCCAACAAATGGTTATATCGTCAGGCTCATCAGGAAGCGGTGCTCTGCGTGTAGTGAATACAGTTTCGCAGTCGGCTATGGCAGCCACAAGCTCTGCCAATAGCACCGTACGTTTGGTTTCGGCCACAGGATCACCGGCATTACGTTTGAGTACAGCTTCATCTGCAGGTAACACAACTGCGGTATTAAAAACTTCTGCTGGTACTCCTGGACAAGGAACAACTGTCAATCAGCTAACAGGAAATCAAACCCTACAGCAAACGTCTTCGAGCAGTGGGGGCGCGACATCGACGACCATCGGTGGAAAACAGTACATCATACAGAAACCTTTAACACTCGGCTCTAATGTACAATTTCAATTGGTCAAAACCAGTAGCGGAGGAGTGGCTGTACAAACATTTCCTAAAATTAATATAAATATGGCTAAAGGCGCAACTACTGCATCAAATACGGGGCAGGCTGCTGGAACTGCGGTACAAAATAAGCAGACTCAGTTCATAGTAAGCGGAAATGCTGCGGGCCAACAAAAACAAATCGTACCCGGTAACCTGGTTAAGCTGGTCTCTCCGCATACCTTAAGTGGCGGTAAGGTGATAATGAAGAACTCCAATATTCTGCAAGTAGGAAAAATGACTTCAAATGTCTCCGGCAAACCGGCATTTGTAATAACCAATAAACAGGGCCAACAGCTAACTAATCAACAAATAATTATAGTCACTACCGGCTCTGGTATACGCACTATACCATCGGGTGGCGTTGTAACCAATGCCTCAAATTCAAATATTGTATCCATAGTGGGTTCCACGTCTACCACGGTATCCAGCACCACGAGAAATGTTGTCAATACTCAAACTGGAATGAAAATGCTTCGGAATGTACCGACTAGTGCTGTAAGACCAATTACCATTACATCTACCGCAGGCAACAACAATGCGACCCAACAATTAACTACACACCAGACTCAACAATTTACTTCCAGTGGGGTGGGAATTCATCAGAAAACAATAACTCTAGGCGGAAAGGCAGTAACGGTGCAAATGTCCTCCAATCCCACTTCTCTATCATCTGTTCCGAAAACCGTTACCATTGTTGCCTCTAACAGCGGTCAATCACAGACACAAAATCAAATAATAACTACGGGTGTAACGAGTGGCGGTACTGCCGGCAAGTTGGTGATGGTTCCTACCAACTCTTCAACAGCGGCTGGAAAGAAAGGCTTTGTTAATATATTTAATACAAGCAATACAATGCAACGTACCATTACATTGTCATCCAAAGGTACAGTGGTGCAGCAGCCAGCGCAACAGCAAAGCATTACAACATCCGCTACAATTGGCGCTGGTGGTGGTTCCAATGAAAATATTAACGATTCTATTGCTATTGCTCTAGGCGAACAAGCGTGCAACGAAGGCGATACCATGGACGATATAATTGAACAGTTGGACGGCACTTCGGAGATTTTTTGCGAAGAATTTGAGGAAGATTTTGATGCAGCAATATTACAGCAACAGGACGACGAAAGCAAAACTAATTCGCATTGCATTGAGAATTTGGATTTAAGAAACAATTTAGCAGATATTTCAAAGAAAGAAATTGAATTAGTAGCAACAGCATCAACAACAGCGCAATCATCAACAATAGCAAATTATTTATGCACATCAATATAAGGATATTTTTTTAAATTATTGATATACTATATTTATTAAGATAGAATATACATACATATATTTTACAGAAAATCAATGTATTAAACTGTTGGTTAAATGAATTCGAATCATTTACTCTCGATAAAATATATAGACAAACCAATTTTTTTTTTTTTTTTTTTTTTTTATAATTACAATAGACGCATTCGCATTAAATCTTTCAATACTTACATACAAACAAAAACCCACGTTGTATGAAATCAATCATATATACTATACATAATGTTTAATTTAGTGTATGCTTTTTTCATTAATTATTCTTTCTACTATGCGCTTCTGCCTTTTCGTTTTACATTTTTGAATTAGATGTAATAAAACACATTTTTTCGATTTTCAAAATAAACGAGTGAAAATGCAAATGTACAGACAATATTTGTGGGTACTTCATTTATAATACAATTGGGCTGTAAGTTAGTAGATAAATTTTCTTAATTTTAAAGTTTGGATAACATTATATGCCTGATTTTAGAACTTAAATCATTTTAGGACAAATGACGTCCCAGTATACATATATTCTTACTAAGTCCATATTTACACTATGCAAGTCTTATTGCTAAGCTGATTAGTTTGATGGGGAGAGAGACGAGGGGAACAGTAACGTTTCTTTTCCCCTTGTCTCTCTTTCCTAACAAACAAAAGACTTGCATAGTGTAAACTAGGACTAAAATAAAGTGCGTTCGCGAAATCAAGTTTTAAAATTTTTTACTATTTTTTACTGGATTGCGTTCGCGTACACAAAATCTAGTAAATGAGAGGGCGAATTGAGAGAGAAAAATTACAGTTGATGTACTGAGTAAATGAAAATGAAATGACGAAACCATAGCCCAATTAACAACCTTGTGCAAAGGGTCTTGCATCGTAGCAAATGGTATAGTATATTGATCTTCACCACTGAACAATTCTTAAATGCAAAATCATTTGCACAAAACTGTGAATTGGGCTCATGTTTTTAAATATAAATATGTGATGCGCAAAATAGAAAGGGACCTAAGGGTAAAAACCGGTTTTGTTCAGGAGAGCCATTTTAAAGATTTAAATACGTGTATCTTTGTATATAATAATGATTTCATAAAACGCGCATATCTCTGGGAGGGAACACTTTTGGGGCATGGGATCGGTCTCATTCGATGCTCAGATGTTGTCCACATCAAAAAAAAAAGTGAAAATTTATTTTTTTACCCTTAGGTCCCTTTCTCTATGCGCTGTCACATATACAAAAGCAAAGTGGTATTTTATGAAACAAATTTATAAAAAAAAATGGAACTTATGCATAAAAAACAATAACAGGAATTATTTCATTCATTCGATCAGCATATTACCAATTACCAGCAAGTAGATATTTTGTTTGTCATTTCTATTAAATAATATGTAAATCAAAAATTGTATGTTTCGCTGAATTAGTAAAGTTAAACAAACACTTACATACATATGGATCTGAAAGTGTGACAAATTTGTAACTGATGGCACAAAATCTTCCACAGGGTCAAACAAAAATGTCCATAATTGGCACCTTTCACTTAAAATTGCTTAATTTTCACTTTTTCTATTTTTACACAATATGGATTGTTATTTTATTTGATTTTTGTAATTTATTTTTGTGTATGTTTTTAATTAATCAATACATTTATATTAACCTTTTAATGTGATTCCTTAAAGTTATTTTTATAAACACTTAAATTTTGCCGTCACTTTTATTTTCAACAAACCAATAAAGCAAGAAGAAGCATAGTTGTGTGTATTTAAAAAATGTTTTCTACGCATTAAAAACAATATTAATAGACACTCCGTGGACAATGTTACCAAAATAGTCGACAAAAGTGGTGACTTGAGGACTTTTAACCTATCGTTTCCTTCAGGGATTTTTTGCATTAGAATCGAGCTCACTTGGGTCCAATACAATAATCCCTTTGTACTACCTGTGAGTTGAAGAGAAGGTAGTAAGAGAGGGTGATAGGGAAGGAATAGTGATAGTGAAGACGGGTGGTGAAGGAAGAGATAGAGGAAAGCTTCATTATTTTACAACTGAGTTTTTGCACGTTTTTTTAATAATGTAGTGTTGCAGCGCCTCTGGTGTCAATGAGGCGTATTAAATTTTTGAAGCTGTGCTTAGTAGCCATTTTATTGTTTATTTTATACCCCTTTTAAATACAGAAAGTTTACTTTGCAAATTTTTAATTCAGCTGGGAGAAAGATAGAAAGAGATAGTATTCCTCAATCTGTCTTTCACACAGCTGAATTAAGACTTTGCAAAGTAAAGTTTGCGTGTCTAAAAGGGGTATTACTTCGCCGATGATCCAGCTACACAATACCGCCCTCCAATCTTGCATTAGGATTAGCATCTACTGATCCCGGTATAGTTGAGTGACCAGTGTCTAGTCTACGCCTTCATCACTAGAACTTTTCCTACAACAACTGATACAAAGGAATACTAATGCACATCAGAAAAATGCGTGGTGTTATTTAATGACTGTCGGAGAACGGAGTCGAACCCAGGACCATCGGTTTTGTAGTTAACGTGTTAACGTGCTACTTTAGCCAACGCCACCCTCAACTTCAGCCAACGCCACCCTCTTGGCGTTACTTAAAGGTAGGAGGTATAAAAAATTTTCATTATCAACAGAAATTTAATTTAACCAACCAGGTGGGATAAACTGCTTTTAAATTATTGTTCATTTTAGGTTTAAGTAAAAATATGACGAATTTTTCTGCATTATTAACTACTAAACCGCATTTTTTGAGATAAATATTATTTAAGAAATTTATTATTCGACATATTGTCATATTATGTACATATGTATATATTAGAGATGTGCAAATGTCGTGATCTTATCGTGTCACGCGTGATCGTGATCAAATTTATAATTAATCACGCGTGAGTGCGTGACCGTGACTTAAAAAAAAATTACTCGTGCGTGATCGTGCGTGAGCTCTTTTTAAGAATCACGCACGAACTCTCACGCTCTCACGAGATAACACTCCTGAGTGGGAATATAACTGTATTAAAAATTTTAAATTTTCTTATAATAAATACTACAATCTATATCTGAGCTGCACAAAGTAGCACCAGAGTGCCGAATATCAATCGGCTTCTTTTACAAATGAATACACATACGCGAATACATTACTCTCGTTATTCTCTCGGTGGCCAGCTCTGATCGATGTATATACATATGTATATATGTACATACATGAGCCTGCAAACATAATGCATACATAAATACATTTAAAACTTTTGATTTTGTTTATTTTATTTTATTTGAGCATCTCATTTCAATTGTTAAAAAGGAGAAGACATTTTTTCTCAAGAATAATGGGTAATAAGAAAAGACAGCGATGCCAACTATTTATAACCCAAACGCGCTGTTCCCCTTCGCAAAACGCGCTAGAACGCGCTAAGTTACAGCATTCTCAACTATTTATAGCCCAAACGCGCTATTTTCCTACGCGCTAAATTAAATTTTAATAAAATTCGATGTATGTACATGTGCATTAGTAAATACAATTAATTTTTTTAGTAGCTCTTTCTTTTAAATCATTCAACACAGAATCAGAATTGCTTCCAAATAATTCCAAATAATAATAATAATTTTATTTGCCAAATTTTGTAACAACTTATATAAATTGTCGAATAGTTTTGCGATTCAAATGCCTTTTGCACTTCAACTAGAATAGATGCTTCATAAGTAATATAAATTTTTTTGTCACGAGTACATGTTTTTAGTAGTGACATTTCAAAATGTTTGCCATTTACAGTATTAAAATGCGTTTTTAATTCTAATCACAGTCAAGGGAATTTTATTTGCGACAGCCGAATCATTAACCAATTTAGAAAATATTGAGTTTTGAATACTAGAAAATTGTTAAATTTATGCAAAAAAAGTAAAAAAATATATTGAACTGAAGTGATGATAACTTTGTTCAAAACGCGCTAATTTAGCGCTTTTTTTAGTAAACGCGCTAAGACGAAAAAAAACGCGTTTAGCATAGTTAAAACGCGCTAAATCTAGCGCGAAACGCGCCAAATTGGCATCGCTGGCTGCAAATGGCTATATATGTATATCCATACCTGTACAGATTGGCACAGGTTTTGCATAGCACGCCAGCAACACAAGTCTCTGTAGAAAAAGCATTTTCTGCGCTAAAATTAATATTGACAGATTTAAGATCGAATTTATCACCAGAGTCCATGCAAAAACTCTTATTTGTTTAATTAAATTAATTAATAAACACATTTTAAAAATGACTTTTATTTTCTGAGGAATAAATAAAAATCAAAAAATAACTGTTATTTTGTGAGGAATAAATAAAAGTCACAAAATAACTCTTATTTTGTGAGGAATAAATAAAAGTCACAAAATAACTGTTATTTTGTGAGAAATAAATAAAAATAAAAAATAACTCTTATTTTCTGAGGAATAAATAAAAATCACAAAATAACTGTTATTTTGTGAGGAATAAATAAGTCACAAAATAACTCTTATTTTGTGAGGAATAAATAAAAATTAAAAAAATAAAAATCATTGCATCTATAGGTAGTCCATGTAACATGGAGTATTGTGGTATATTCCTTGTGCCCGTAGCACTTCTCTATTATTGTGATTTTTTCAGTTTAAATTTGGAAAATAATCGTTATTTGCGATCCCTGTATAAAATAGGTAATAATTGGTGTTTTTGGAGATGTTACAATTACGTTTAAAAATGCATTATAATTCCAAAATATTATTTTGTTTATTAATTTTTTTTCAATTATAAATACATATATCGAGATTTATTATTGAGGGGTTATCTGGATCCCATGCGCATTTCACTGTTGCTAGTGCAGATCATCGGGAAACCTTTAGCCTGCAATACATATATATTTATGAGAAAAGTCCTCTATACAGAAGAATTTTTTTAACAAATTACAATTTTATGTTTTCAACAAATTCTGCCAGAAAGCATCTAGCAGAATTTTTTGAAAGTTGAATACTTTTCAACTAATGAAAATGCAGTGAAAATGCTAAAATGGCAACAATGGTACCAATGTATGTTTTTAGATACATTGTAGGAACGATCAATTGTGAAACACTGCTGATTCACTAGTGTCTTTGTCACGAGTACTACTGACGAATTGTACCGGAGTTAATGCTTTTTGCTATAGACACGTAACATGTGCAGGTAATTAAAAATCAACTATTGCAGTTGGTAATATCACGGTTGATTTTTCTCAAAAGTCGGTTGACAATATAGGATGGTGAGCACCAACCTTAAACTGTATTTAAATGTATATACCTAGCTACATGTTTAAATTAAATACCATTAAAAAAAGACACTCCAAAGAAGTCATGGAAATGTAGAGTTTGCGATCTGGCAGTAGTGCAATGATTTTAACATAGGGTTGTCATCAAAACAAAGTGGAAGTAATACAGTCGTATCTCATCAAGAAAACAGATCTGATTCGCTACTACAATCTAACAAATTCAAAGATTTTTTGGACAAGTACCACACCGAAGATGGATTCCATTTTGAAACTGATGTTGACGATGAATTAGCTAGCTATCATAAAAAAAAATCAATGCAGACTGCAATATATTAGAATTTTGGGAGACTGCAGATGACCTTCCTTGTTTGAAAGAATCAGCAAAATAAATTTTAAATATCCCTGCTAGCTCGGCAACAAGTAAACGTGTTTTTTCCACGTCCGGGCGTATTTTGGAGGAAAGACGCAGTCGACTCTCGAGTAGCAACATAGACAAAATATTATTTCTCCACAAAAATATTTGAAAACCCTGTTTTTATTGAAATATTACATTATAAAATATTTTGTCATTAAATAATACAATAATTGTATACATATGTAAAATAAATGTATATACATGCATACATACATATCGTTACCTTAATATAGAAAGGCCCCAAATCATTATTTTTTTAAACTCGAGTTTCTTGTGTATTTCGACAGAAGAACATCTAACATATAAAACATCTGCACGTATAACAAACTTTGATTTATTTTTACTTTCATACTTACATGCATACATACGTATGTATGTATGTACATATGTATGTGTAAGAACCTATTTTTCAACCAATAAACATAAAAAATTAATTATATATTTTTCGTAAGCGTGCGTGATCGTGATACGTTTATACGTGAGCGTGCGTGATCGTGAAAATTTTCAAAATCATTCGTGCGTGAAAGTGCGTGAGTAAAATAGTTTTGTGCGTGAGCGTGCGTGATCGTGAAAATTTTCAAAATCATTCGTGCGTGAAAGTGCGTGAGTAAAATATTTTTCTGCGTGAGCGTGCGTGTCGTGAGTCAAAAACCACTCACGTGCACATCTCTAGTATATATGTATGCCTACGTGGCAATAAAAAAAGAAGCGTATGCACAGCACAGTATGCAAAAAAAAACCCACTGCCTTGTAATAAATTAAATTATTTATTTCTTGCAATATTTTGTTTATAGAGGTGTATTTAATAAAACATTTCAATAAAAGTATATTTTATTAATAATTGTTTAAAGAAAAGCAGAATTTACTAATTTTTTATCTAATTTTTGTACTTTTTTTTACTAATTTAAAAAAACAAAATTCATATGCGCACACATAAATTTAAAAAAAAATTATATTAGAAGTTGATGCAATTACGAAAGAAAATTTAATCCTTTTTTATACTAAAACTAGTTTTTAAAATAAATGCTTAGAAACATTTAAACGTACGAAAGTAAACTTTGTTCCTTAAAGATATGTAGTGAATTCAGCTATTAACTATAAAATTATTTATCAAAATGTCATTTTGAATATTTGGTTTGTTAAATAGAGTCGCTTTTTATACATTCGTACAAGAAAAATAAAAATATTACAGTTATATATTTAATTAAAAGATTTTTTCTTTTTTAAAAGTTGAAGGTGTACGAATATGAACTTTGTATACTGTACATATCGCTCATTTAGTCAAACAACGTCATAACTCAACAAATTTAACTTTTGAGTTAATGATGCAGGATTAATCGTCATATCGTTCTACACATTGTGTGAAAATTTCATGCAAATATCTTCTTTACTCTTGAGAGAAGAATAAAAGTTTGGATGTGTTCGTAAATGCATCACTGCTCTGCATCATACGTGCAAACTTTTATTTAAAATGCAATACAAGTTCGCTTATAATTTGTTTTAGAAGTAATCATGTTTTTATACCATATTTGATATTTATTTGTGCGTTATCTACTTCAGTGAACCAGTTTAGAACATTTAAATTCCCATTTGAACACACCCTTTCTTTTCCCATTAAGTTGTAATGGTTTTTTTGAGTTATGACGTTGTTTGAGTAAATGAGCTAATATGTATTATTTAGTGCACTAAATTTTCATTTCACTATTTGGTGAAGTTTACTTTGCAAAGTCTTAATTCAGCTGTGTGAAAGACAGAGGGAGGAATACTGTCTCTTTCTGTCTTTCTCCCAGCTGAATTAAGACTTTGGAAAGTAAACTTTCTGTGTCTAAAAGGGGTAATCTACAGTATTTTTCGTAAGGGATTTGGTATGTTGGGATATATTCATAATTATGTATGGATGTGTGTAAGAATGTGTATTAAAAACAAGAAAAGATAGTTTCTTTTGAAGTTGTAGTTTTTCTTAATAAATAAAATCACTTTATGGGTTATTTCCGTGAATGTCTCCTCTTCAGTTTTTAATGGATGGCTCCAGTTAAACTTGTTAAAACTAAAGCAATTTTTGTGATTTTTATTATTTCTTCAAAATTGTGGAAATTTTTAATAGTATTGGAGTACATTCAACTACTTTCTTATACATACATATCGTCACTTAAAATCCAAAAGGCCGTAAGTACATTTTTTACCTTTTTTACAGGAGAAGCAAAAAACCTTATAAATTTAAGACTATTTATTTGTTAGGTGCCAAATTGAATAATGAATAGAATCGGTATTTTTTAACATTGTATGTGAGTAAAATTTTAACAAAAGATGTATTTTGGTTAATCACATCATAATCAATCAAAAAGTCTATTTTGGATTTTTTCGTTGTTTCGTTTCGGGTTTTAGGTGACGATATATACGTATACATATACATCTTTGTATATATTATTTTGCAATACTTCTTCCAGCTGTGGCAATGAAGTATAAACAACTGTTAATCACCTTCAAAATGAAGCAGACAGTGTCTGTGCCACTGCCATGGTTTTATTTTTCTTTTAAGTGTAGTTGTATTCAGACATTTAGTATGACTTCTTTTTCTTTCTTATTTTATTCAACGGTCTGCAAGCGGAGTACTAAAAGTGTTTTTTATACAGTGTGAAAAGATACATTTCTTACATTTCTTAGTATATACTAATTTTTTTTAGCATTTTCTCTTAAATCTAATACAAAATTGTCGTAGTCGACATCGAAATACGGCACTCGTAATTAGTACGATTACTCGACTTCAATTAGTTTTTTAGTCCGTACTTTGAACATAAAAAATATGGATCTGTCAGAAGCAAAAATCCTCTCTAAATCCAAAAAATAAAAAGTAGTGGTTTGGAAAATTATTTTTTTGGTATTTAACAGAAAAAAATTAGTGGAAAGGGGATTCCCGCGAAATTATATAAAATTTCAGAGTTGTTGATGCTGAATTAATCCTCATATCGTTCATAGTCCCGGTGCACACACTTTAACTTTTGTAGATCAACTCGCAATTCAGCTGTAACAAAAAATATATATTTGTATTTCCTTCTCCATCTTTCTTATAGCTGAATTACGAGTTGAGCAACAAAAGTTGAAGTGTGTGAACCGGGACATACGAACATCTTTTAAGTTGTGTGTTGCCAGAAAATGATGATGAGAGAATGCTAAATCGGTCAAAAAATTCTGCTAAAATGTTATACAAAAGAAAAGTATAATGCCAGATTTAAATGTAGAAGAAATTATTGAAAAAGCTTTGAATTTCATGTTTATGCAAGCTTATTAGGTGTTTTTATAGCACATACAAATATAAAATAGTTAATTCGTGTTTTTGGGAAATGTTACGTTTAAAACTTTTTTAACGCACTAATAATCCCAAATTATTATTTTACTTATTCAGTAAAATATATTTTTATTAAAAATACATTGAAACTGATTATTAGGGGTTAGTCGGATCCTATGCGCATATCAATGTTGCTAGTGCAGATCATCAGGAAACCTTTTCCCTGCAATACATTTACATTTATGAGAAAAATCCTCTACACAGAAGAAAAAATCCTCTATGCAGAAGAATTTTTTTTAACAAATTAAAATTTTTTATTTTAAACAAATTCTGCCAGAAAGCATTTAGCAGAATTTTTTCAAAGTTTAATTATTTTTAAGTAATAAAAATGCCAGATCTAGCAGTGAAAATGCTAAAATGGCAACAATGATTGAAAACTTCAAACTCGTTTTCTGGCAAACTGGTTTTTTGAGTTATTTTTTTTAAAGAGAAGTAACACTCAGGCAATGAAATCCTATTACTATTACTAGGTGTTACCTTCTTTAGGAAAGGGATAATGACAGAAAAGACAGGTGGTGAAGGAAGAGATAGAGGAAAGCTTTATGCTTTTACAACTCTGCTTTTTGCACGTTTTTAATAATGCAGTGTTGCAGAGCCCCTGGTGACACTGAGGCAAACTAAATTTTCAAAGCTGTACTTATTATTTTATTGGTTATTTATTTTACTTCGCCGATGATTCCGCTGCACTAGTGACTATGCCTTCATCACTTAAACTTTCCTACAATAACTGATACAAAGGGACACTAATGCACTTCAGAAAAATGTGGGGTTTTTATATTAATAACTGTCGGAGACCGGGCGCGAACCTAGGACCTTCGGTCAGCGTGCTAACTATTTCAGACAACGCCACGTTGTTTGAGTAAATGAGCGATATGAGTAAACCAATGCGTTTAATTAAAGTGGAGTTAATTGGAATACCTTCTGAAAAAATTCAATTAAAATTCAAAACATATACAGTGGGCATATAACTTAACTAATATAACTTTTTTTGATTAAAAATTTGACAGACGCTACGCTATGGTGAATATTGTACTGACTACAAAACCGATATCTTAGGCCAGTTTGAAACAAAAACCTTCCGCACCGAATCAATTTCTAAAACCTTCCAAAATTCTTTTAATAACAATAAAAATTCAATAAACCACGAGCGAAAAATTTTGAATGTTATTAAAATCACATACATTTAAATATCTCCCTAGATATTAAAGTAAACATTCACGTTATGAAAAATTATTTTAAATACTCCCATCAAAAAAATTCTAACTGCAAACTTCATCACATTTGATGCGGAACCTTTTTTAACGATTGCGTAAAATAAAAACGCAATTATTCTTATTTTTTGATTGAATAAAAATGCCAAAAGTTATAACCCTAATATGTATACAGATTTCTCATATTTTTGAAATAAAAAATAATTTTCAAAGAGTTCACAACTAATCAGATACGAGTATAACAAAATTGAGAAATTTTCGAAAAGTGGAGTTAGGTCTTTTAGCTTCTCACAAATCCATATTTTTCTGAAATTACCGAAAAAGAAAAATAACAAGATTAACACAATTAAAAAAAATTGCGTGTTTGTTACAAGATTTTTACAATTATTTATGTTTTACATTTCGAAGACAATAAAGTATTCATTAAATAATTTTACAAATATTTATTTATTTATTTCATAAATACTTTACAAAGTGAATTCGCAAAGTATTGTTGCACAAACATGGGCGGGGTAACTAGACCATATGCCCAAGATGGTATTAACAGTATTTTAAAAAAGTTTTTGTGTATGTCTATACACGATATATGCCTTCACATAGGAAATAGTAACGTGGTTGTTAAAGAAATTCCACAAAAGAACCGCAAGAATATAAGGTTATTTGTCGCAGATCACGATGACGCGAGAGCTGTTTTTCAACCCAGAGCTGCTTAACGATTGTTTACAAATATAATTACAAAATTGTACACGTTTTCGGGATTGGTTTTAATTTTTTTTGTCACATAAATAGCAACGTCCCCTTTTTAATTTTTTCGAAAATTTTCGAAAACGATATCTCGCGAACGAATCACCCGATTTTAGTAAAATCAATCAGCAGCAATCGACATGTCTTTGTAAGTTTAAAGTCTAATACGATTTTGAACTTGATCGACTTAGTAGTTAAAAACTTGTTATTTTCGAAAGTTTTCGAAATCCACTAGTGTAGTAGTCGGAGGGTCGCAAGTTCGATTCTTGTCCGAGACTCTGGATGTTTCTTTAGACAAGCCAAAGTAGCTTCGCAGTTTGAGCTCATTTACAAAGAAAAATAAAAAATAAAATCAAAATTTTAACTTAATGTTTTCAACAAAAAATTGTTATATCTTTTTTTTTGAAGATTCTAGATTTTCTTTTAGCTTTACAAGATTGTGGTTTACGTGGCTGCAGACAAGCAGAATCTATAGATTCCATTTTGGCATTTACAGCAGGTAATTTTAAAAGTTTTTATTTCAATGACAAAGCTAAACTCCATTTTTGTAGCAATAATTTATTTCCACATTGTATTAATTACACTTGCAGTCATGTTTAACGCCATCATGTGCACATTTTGCATCAACAAGTACAATTATTAATACGACAGCGAATGATGCAAATATTATTATTTTTATTCAGTTATTATTAAATATGTAATAGTTTAAAACCAGTGGCATAACAACCAAGTTTCTATGAATATTATTTAATTTAAACTAAACGGTCGGCTAGGCAAGACGTTAACAACAGTTAAAAAAATAAATCAATACAATCAACCAGCCAAAGAAATTCGGGGAAATGTTTTACTTAAATTTAAAAGGATGTTTATCCATCTACTTTATTTTATTCAAAAGTTTATTCGTTGAAAGTGAATTTTTATATAAACAAACAATAAAACCCAATACACCAACGATGATAGAAACGATAATGCAAGACATGCAACTGGCATTTTCCTCTATAACAAATGATACAGAAGTATTTAGACAAATGTATGATTTTGAAACATCAAATACAGACATTTCAACGTTACTTTTCAAATTGCCTAATAGTGAAGAGTCTCCCGAAACGGAAACGCTAATGCTAATGGATCGTCACGAATTTGTCGCTCCAACTTTCCCAAATCTTTCTCAATCATATATGACTTTAAGGAGGTTTAAAATTTCAAAGACACCCATCAACTCAAATATTACCGAACTATTGAAGTTGGAAATGCAGAAAATTTTACAGAGCTATGTAAATGATGCCTGGACGGAAATGGGTTTGGATGGTTGGAAGGGTGCTATAGCAGATCCGAAAGTTCCTGCGAATCATAAGTAAATAATTTTATTACATACATACATATGTATATCACTCTCGAATTTTATCACAATTTTGTAGTAGATTAAAGGAAAAATGTGCAAGTTATCTTTAATCTAGGATAAAATATAAGGACATCTAATCATTCGTAAAGCTGCTCTAGGCGAGTCAACATCAAGCAACGTTAGCAATTATCTCTTAAGTGCAACTAGGCCACTGTTGTTTATTGGCCTTCGAGAGTTTTACGTTTCACACAGCATGTGATTAGTGGTTAAATTAAACACATGCAAAAACAATTATAAAGAATAAATTTTGGAAATTGGCTGGAGAACCAAACAAAAACTCATTTTTTACATATAAGGAGAAGAATTTTGGGATTTCCGGCTTCGTATGCGACGGTATATGTCGTTTGGAATTTTCTGGGAGGAGGCTCCTAAATAAAGAAAGTATTGATGGTGTTATAACCCTTGTGTTTGGCCAAATAAAATCTCCCATCCCTTGTAATAACAACGGGGCACGGAGTAACTTCAAATCATTAAAAAAAAGACATCTAATATATAAAAATAAGTGCACGTTTTTGGTTTGCCTTATAACTAAATTCGGGTTATTGGTCCTAATTACAAATTTTACTAAACTAAATATTTCAAATTTTTTTTTTTAATTCCCAGCAAAAAATATGTACATGACAAATCATGTGAGTTTTTTATGGTCTCCAATAAATATAAATATTATTAAAAACGTTTGCAATTGATAATGGAAAATCACGCAAAATAACTGTAAACGATATATTCGTATTCGGAAATAAGAAGATCTAAGACAATCACCCTTATTCTGCGTTTCGATTAGATTCCCGCATTCAGTTACTCATGGATCGAAAAATGATATTCTGCCAAAAAAACTGAATCGAAAGAAAAAGAAGGCTTTGCTACGAAACGTGTGAAATAGGAAGAGAAAAAATAAAAAATTTTGCAAAACTTTTAGCAAAAAGTTAAATTCAGTACAAAAAACATTGTTTTAACAATTAAAACAAGCAAAAATTATTTATTGTGTAAATTTTTGTTAAACAAATTACAAGTTAAGTACTGAAAGCTCAGAAAAATCAAGGATAAAAGCAGTAGGTATTTGTGGCCAAAAAAAATTTTGGTGTGAAGAGTCCTGTCGCGCCGCAGGTGATATTTTCATTTTTTATACGTAATTGTAACACACAAATAAAGTTTCTTTGTTTTAATCCAATTTAATCCGCAGACATATCGTCCTTTGTTGCCATCAAATTTGCCAACTTTTTATACTGTTCGGTTGTTGTTTCTTTCTACTTGTAATAAATTAAATAAAAATCACATTTCAGTACAACAAAATAACAAAAATTGTATAGATCATTAATTAAACCTTCTTTTGCTTTTATTACTTACATTATTTTTTGAATTAATCACTTTTTGAAGCTAAACAAAGAAAAATCGAAAGACTCTCAGTCACTAAAATAACAACTTACAAAAACGTAGTTAAGATCGAAATGCAGAATACATAGAATCGAAAGAGAAATCGAAGACGGGACGCAGAATACCGAAGTTGCCAAACAGAGAAAATTTCGATTCGAATCGAAACGCAGAATAGGGGTGAATATTTGCGAATACGAATCGGATCAAATTCAAAATTTAGAGATGAAAACTGGGAAAAATTTCGATTTTTAGGTGCTTTTAATCAAGTTTTCAATCTTAATTATTTTTTAAACAAGAGCTAATCTAAAACAATGGTTAGCACCATTGGATTCAGCGTACTCGAATTAGGTTTACACACCGGGTCCGCGGCTTGTTACAAAAAAAGTTTCGAATTCGAGCACAGTGTAATTTATGACTGCGACATTAGGTGTGTTTCTTTACTCTTACCCGCGGTAATGTTCTTCTTCTTGCACGAAACAGCCCGTACTTTTTCTTCGTGATGGTTTGGGCACGTAGAAAATCAATCAGCTGTTTGAAAAATAAACAATAACAACGAAAAATTACATTTTTCTAAATACTAGAACACGACTGCTTTCTGCGGTTGCTTTTTTGTGCCAATTTGTATGGAAAATGTGTTTATGCCGGTATTCTGTTTAATCATTTAAGTAAATTTTTAGTGCATGGGCTGGAGAGGAAAATATGATGAATTCCCTTCTTTATTATTTTCTCTCTCTCTCTCTTCTATAAACTCAAAAGTTGTTCCACTAAAATGATCATGTATGAACCCGGCATTAGCGTTGTGTTTTAGAAAATAAGGCCATATGTTAACAACTTACATAAACTTAGATACCATCGTAAAGCAGAATACGTACGAAAGAAAAATAAATCTGAATGATACGGAACGGAAAGCAGAATACTAAAGTTCCTAAACGGAACAAGTTTCGATTCGAATCGCATCGCATAATAGGAGTGAATATTTTTCATATTTTTCAATTTTCCAATCAATTTAATCATGCACATTTTTTCAATAACAATACATTTTGAAAAAATGTGGTTTCAACTCAATATTTTTATTCAATATTTGTAGATATCCAATAACAATAGCAAATGATTACCCTCATGCTGATATAACAAAGGATTTAAACAAGGGACAAACAGAATATGTTCAAGAAATGATTACAAATTTTTTGTTGGAAAAGGCAGAAGACGAGGATATAAGCAAAGAAATAGATAAACTGGTTTTTATAGCCAGAGTAAATGATCCTTTCGGCTATTCGACAAAATGGCAAATTAGGTAATAATAATTTGTAATTTGTTTTAATAAAAATCAATAAAGTGAAATCTTTGGTTTTACATTTTTTTCCCACATTTTTAAAATACCATTTCCTCAAAGCTTCTAGTCTTTTCAATTGAAATTCTTTTGAATTTGTTTCCAGGAATACTTCAACAAATACCAAATACAAACGAGATGCATTGCGATTATATTCGATGATCAAATGTTCAACGGGATGTGAGCCGCTTGTTTATAAAGGATACGGTTGTTATTGTGGTTTCTTGGGCAATGGTATAGCCATAGATGGTATCGATCGTTGCTGCAAACTTCATGACAAGTGTTATGAGAATAGTAACTGCTTATCTTTCTTGGAGTATTTTGTACCATACGTATGGAAGTGTTACCACGGCAAACCTTTATGTGCAATAGACCATGGAGAATGGGGTGGACCTCAGTCGTGTGCAGCACGTTTATGTAACTGTGACTTGAAGCTGTCTAGATGTTTACGTCAATATGCTTGCCCCGGTCGGAGAGAGGTGTGTCGTTCGTCCGCATCGAGGAGACTACAGAATTTTTTATTAACAAATTAGTTTATGATTAAATTTATTGTTATTCATTGAAATTTTATTTAATTTATTGTTGTTATGATAGACGTAAACTTTTCCGCGAACCACTCCTTCCTTTTAATGGACCCCCACCTGTGGAGGAAGATGTTGAACTGTTCGATTTATTATCTCGTACTTCCCGTTCCAACTTGTGTCCTGGTTCGCAACCATTCGACATAAATTCTCTTACATTTTGACATTCTTGTTGAAATAGTAGAATAGTTTTGAAAGACGCCGATGAGCTTTTTGTAATCATGAGAGCATTTTGACACATCCATAAGATGTCTCTTTGAAGCTCATATACGGAGCGTATTAGACCTGATTCTATGTTTCTCTTGATCGATAAAAAATCTACAGGTCTTAGACATATTTCATCTAACCTGTGAGCCGATGACTCTTCGTTAAGTACCCTTTGAATGGTACTAGAATATTTACTCGAATACAGAACGTGGTAGATGCTCAAGAGAGATTTCTTAGAAATTCTCAAGTCACGCTCATCTCGATCGCTAGATGCGGGAGAATTTGGTATGCTATCAATGACAGGTGTTGATGAATAACGTCTTCTAGAGCGATGATTCGTTATGGAGTGATCACTGTGTGTTGTGGCGTCATCATCAATCATAGGACTCTCCGAACGGTCACGATCACGTAATTTACGAAAAACTGTTGGCCTTGGTGTAAGGTTGCCGGTGGCCAAGCTAACATACGGCGTGGCCATTTGATGTATTACAAGATTGGGTATTTCGTCATCAGGCTTAGCATCATGGGGACTTTTGCGTATACCTTTGCTAGCGTGCTTATCATCTTTGCGCGTTTGTAAACTCAAGTCTATGGATGAAGAATTTTCATCAATATCTGCGATTGATACAGATGGCGGCGGCTGTATTGTTGACATTTTAGATGTCTCAACTGTATCCTGCTGTGAATCCGAAACTACCGAATTGGGAATTTGTTGATCGTTACTTTCTGTTTCGGCACAACTATTAGAGTCTGGAAGAAAAAGACAAAAATAATAATAGGTATACAATATGTATGTTATTAATGGTCGGTTTTTACTTACCATTCATTTCATTTTCTTCTTTTACTTCTATTTTAATTTGTTGTTGTATTTCCTCATTGAGTTCTTTTTCCACTTTTAAAATATTTTCTTGCTTAATATCTTCAACAGAGGGTGCCACAAATATTTCAACTTCACTTTCACTGTTTTCTATCTTTTTAATTGCTTCATTATCAGCTTCTAAAGCCTCTTGCTTGAATTCTACAGTTTCGTCTAACAATTCCTGTTTCGTAGTCAAACTATTATCAGAACCTTCATTTGCGACTTCTAATTGCTCTAGTTCGTTTTTTAAATTTGCAGACTCCACCTGATCTTTTAAAAAAGGATCCTCGTTGGAGGATTCATTCATATTTAGGCGATCCTTAGATGATTCCAGAGATGCCACTGCTGCAAGTGGAATATTATCATTCGAGTCATCGCTTGATATTATTTCTATCTTATTGCTCCCACTTTCCAAATTATTAGCATCTACAGTTATTTCCCCTGATAACGGCTTTTCTACATTCCCGCAATTAACATTAGTTGATATAGTTTCATTAGATACAAGTTTCATATTGCCTGTTAAATCAGTAAAATTGACATCCAATTTTTGATCAATATCAATATTTTCCTCAAGAGGAGTCTCTTCGTCTACACCTTTAAGGAAATCAACCTCTTCGTCTATTACATCCGACACATCAATGTCCAGTTCTTCAATGTTGCCAATGTTTTTAAAAACCTCCAAAAGTTGCTGCTCTTCGTTGGGATCAGTTTCGTCCATGTCATCAGATTGTGGATCGACATTTGACTCGATTTTTGTTTCTATTAAATCTTCTTCAATATCCATGGGAACAGATTCATTGTTGGAATCATCAACAATGGAATTCTCAAGGGGTTTGTCATTGGCAGATACTAAATCCGTAGTCTTTCCTTCTGCTGCTTTATATATACATGTTTTATTTTTCTCCAGCAACATTGAAAGAGTAGGAGCAGACTGCGAAGGGCTTAATAAAGTTTGCCCTAACGTTGATGCACCTGTTGTTGTATCTAAAGGTGGTCCGCTTAAGGGTCTTGTCAAAAGTTGAACAGCTTCATCATGAGATGGAATCAATGCTGGTTGATTTTGATTTGGTATTGAACCACTGGTTAGTAGAGTAGTTATAGTAGGTGCGGTACTGCGTACAGAAGGAGACGATACTATTATATTTGTTGCTGCCGGGCCAGTGGTTGGTGATTTCAGAAGAGATGACAAAAGGGGTGAGGTACCGATCTGCACTTGACCCGTGTTATTATTGCTTCCTGGTATAATTGTTTTGCCTGTACCAATTATTTCTTCTACGTCCATATCGACAGCTGTAGTGTCTGTCGAAGATTTAATCGAATTTGCTGAAGATGAACTGTGCGTATTCCCGCTTGTACGCCAACTTCTTTGTAGTTCTTGATTTTTGAAGTCCCTTTCGCGCAGTTGATTTTCTAACTTCATTTCTTCTACTCTCTGCATTTCCTGTTCCTTTTCCAGTTCATTCCACATTTGCAGCAGCTGATCATCCGATATTGCTCCACTTTGAAGGGATTTAATTTCGCTGTATAATTTTGCATATTCCTTAAGTTTAAAAAAAGTGTATCATGAAGCCTCGTTATTTAGTTACTGATTTCTACATCTACATATATCACAAAATTAAAATTAATTTAATCTTAATATACGACTATTCTGCATAAAAAAATATATTATTCGTCATTTATTTATCACATAATATAAAATTAGGATCGTTGTTTTTCTTGCAGTAGAATTATGTGAATATTTTTTATGAAGATCACGGGTTCAGTAAAGCTTTGATAGTTAGTTAATCATTTCCAAAGCTTTTTCTATACCATTTGGCATGTGTTCTAGTTGAGTGATTTATTTTTACTCAAGAGAACACTGAAGATGAGGCATAACCGAAACCAGTACGGTTATCTATCAAATTTGACGTGGAATGATGGAAAATCGTTCCAAACATGTTCTAGGAGTTCTATCACATAAGAACTTGATACGCTTAATAACTACATACATATTCAAAGTGAAGACGAATTTAAAAAGTTTCGTTTTTGTTGTAGAAATAGCACGTTTAGATGATTTCGTTGCTGCTAAGCAAATCATCAGTAGACTTCAACTACCAATAAATTATTTGGAGTTACGAAACAGAAACTTAGTAGTGCAAGAAACTTAATTTTTTTTAATTAGCTCCGCAATTTTGACTTGTAATTTTAAAAATTACGTTATAATTTTTAATTGCCTTACCTCCTGCTCCTTTTTTAGATCAATCATAATTTCCTGTATACGCTCTTCCGTCAAACGTTTAAGAATGATTTCAGTTGGAACATCCGAAGTAGGCGGCGAAGATGAGACACTACCATCTGATGAACGGTTGTTGCGCTTTGGCGTTTCCACGTCCTCCAATAGCAGACCATATTGTGCTGCACAATTTCTTTGAGCAAACCAATCCTCTGGTCGCGGGTATAAGGAATTTTTACTATTTCCACAAATAATTTTCAAACTACGGCTTACGGACATCCAATTTTGATCACCACTGCAAGAAACGGCCGCAGCCAAACACAATTGCTCACGGATCGACCATTTATCCAATAGCGCTTGATTGATTTGCAAACGTTCTTCTATGCTTGTCATTGTCAGTTTTATTGCTTCTTAAATAATTTTTTCTGAAAAATAATTTATTGTAGTATTTTTTTTTTCTAGATGAAAGTAGCGTTATTCTGCTTAATATGCATATATATATATGTACGGAAAACTTTTAAGACAACTTTTTTGTAATGTTTACCATATATTTACAATTTTTTTTTTCAATAATAATAACCACAGATATAACATTGTCCGATAATAGTGAACGAAGTCGATCAGCTGGGAATCGGCTAACAGCCGCCGCTGTCAATTTGTGAATATTCATAGCCGCCGCCGACCTTTGCGGCTAATTTTCGACCTCGGTTTTTTTAACCGCTCTATTTTCAAACATGTAATTTTTTTAAACCAACGGAAAAGTTCTGCCCGCTTCTGATATTAATGGTAAAAAGCTTGCGGTCTCCACCTGACATAAAATGATTAACTTTAACATTGACTTCAAATTAATGTTAAGCGTGGGCTGCTCAAGCTAATGATTTTTTCAAGTTATAACATTATTGTTAGTGCATTTATTTTAACAACTCAGTGATAACTTCAAGTTACAACAAAATTTCATGTCAGGTGGGGACCAAGGCAAAATCAGTATCAGGTGACCTTTTCTGACCGGCTGATTATCAGCTGTTGATGCCAAATTGAGCAATTTGAAACCAAAGTGTCAACATTTTCTTAGAAATCTTCCGACATATTGGTTTTGTAGTATAGCAAACTATATGTTGTTTTTTGTGTAGTTGTATTGTTGTAGTGATAAGGTCACCTGATACTAAATCGCCTTGGTGGAGACGTAGACTAAAAGATTTTGTTGATAGATATGTTTAGTCAGCTGCCACCGCCGCCAGTAAATCAGAGTCGGCTTCGTTCTTTATCCGATAAGTAGGCTGCAGCCATGGTTTCAAGATGCCAGATTTTTGGTAAAAAAATTTTTTATTGTGAATGCTTATTATCATTGCCGACTTGGAACAATTTCATTGGTTAGAAACCAAAGTAGTATAAGTGCAATATATAATTTATGGGGAGAGCAGTTTTAAATCATTATGCAAGTCTGATTTTTTGCAGTGTTGACTGCTGGGCATAACTCGTTTTCATAGTTTTCACTGTTGTACCTAACAAATTGGTTCGCAGATACCCAATTGGTACAAGTTTATTAGAGAGTGTATATATCACTTGAAATGGTTTATATAAATAGTAGGCATATTTAGATTATGATCTTCAACAAATTAAATTAATAACTTGGGCAGGGTCATTCCTAAGAGCCTACTACTGATAAGTCACTTATTTTCGACTTGTATGTTGAACCTACATTGTAGGATAATAGCACACCCGTTTTAAAAGCTTTTTTAGATAAATTATATACAAATCCATGTGAATAAAATAATATGAATAAAATAAAATTAACGATCAGTTATTCAAATGTAAAATCTATTCAGCTTATATATGTATATTGTAAATTCTTTTATACAAGGCGCATTTAGCTAAGTCCTACATATTTTCAATAATAAAAATACTTACACTTATGTTAATCCATATTTTATATATTCTTAATAGTTTACAATTGCACTTTATCTAGAAGTCGTCGGTTGGTTACTAGTTTGATGTATGGAACAAAAATGTGTTTTCGAGAAAATCATTAGTTTTATAAAAATACACGATAGAATTTTTTGTTTAATAATAAAAGTAATAGATACGTATGTTTTTTATTCAAACTTAAACTTTTTACATCTAACATGAAAAGACTTAAGGAAAAATTAAAAAAATCTTTGTCAACGCATGTCCCAATCATAACAACAATAATAACATAAAAGGTGAAAATATCAATTTTATTCATATCACAATACTTTTAAAGGAAAAACAACGGAAGAAATAAGACAGTTTGAATATATTTAATAAAAGGAATTTTATATATAAAAAATAAATATCAATTCATTGGATTAAAACAACACAATAATTAAATTTTTGTACTTTGCTCTCATTCGCATTCTTTGAATAGAATATGCATCATAACAATTGCGAATAACAATATTAATACTTTTACGTTGGAAATGTGCCACATATCCCAAAAAACAATTTTTTAAATGTTCAACAATTGTGGAAATGAGGCAATACTGCAGTTCTATATCTCCTGCTATATTAAAGATATCGGAAAACTGATAACGAATTTGGAAAGAAGACACATTATTCATATATAATCAATCAATAACTCAATTTTTTTTAAATGTTCCATACATCAAACCAGTAACCAACCGACGAAGTACGTACATATACATATAAGTAATGACTTTTTTATATGTGCCCTTAATTATAAAAGTGGTCTAAGTCATATATTTCTTTGGCCGAGATATTTAGTATATTAAGTTTGAACAAATCAAGAATAATCTTCATATTATCCAAAATTTTAATTAAGAGTTGCACTAGTATCGATTAATTTAAATTTAGTTTTTTAAGATTTATCTAGAATTGCGAAGCAAAAATGCAGATGAATGTCAAATTCACTTTCATAATTAAGGGCACATATATGGAAGTATGAGTTTAAATATGTAAATTAAAGTTTTATACTATATTAAGTTTTACAATATCTATTATTATATAAATTGTGGTGCCTCATTAGAAACTTTGAATTTGTTTTATACGCAGTCACAAGGTATTGAATAAAATTGAAGTGTAGAATGTGCAAAATTTAATTCCAAGTCCGGCAACACTGCTAGCTGCGAATACACGGCACACATATTGTGTGTAGATATGTATGTATGGATCTATGTATTTATAATTAACTTTCCATTTTTATTTATTCAAACTAATAATAAATAATAATTTGTAGTATGCAATTATTTTAATGCTTCTCCAATTTTAGCCTTTTCCACTTCATGCGTCTATTTTGAAACCACACTTTTACCTATAAATTATAAAAAAAAGTTGATATTAGAAATAATTTAAATAAGTACTTTATCACCAGGTTGACAATGGGGATGTAGCTCAGATGGTAGAGCGCTCGCTTAGCATGTGAGAGGTACGGGGATCGATGCCCCGCATCTCCAGTTTTAGTTTAAATTTTTTTTTCATTATTGTATTTATTTTACCTGTCTTTCAGTTAAATCCAATGCTACAGCTATTTCGTATCTTCTTAATCTGGTTAAATAGTTTGCATGTACAAATTCATTTTCTAACGCCTTAATTTGATCTTTTGTAAATGCTGTACGCTCTTTACGAGTTGATGATACTGCAGACTGAGAATTTAACTGGTTGTTTGTACAGGATGATGTTTTAGCAAAATCTAAAAAGAAACGTTAATTAATAATTAATTTTTACATGTAATATGTATGTGTATGTACATATGCATGTATGAATGTGCTTACGAAATAGAAGAATATTTCGAAATACAAGTATTGCTTACATCATTAGCTATTGAAATTAAAAGCTGCTGAAGAGAAAATTTTTATGCACAGTTTTGGTTGGAAGCACAGAAATTTACACCCAGAGAAAAATTACACAATACGTGCTCAGACTACGGATGCCAATCCCGAATCCCGGGATTTGTTCAATCACGCAATTGCTTACAAAATTTTGTTTGTTTTTTAAAAATAAATTCATCATGACCTTCCCCCATGTGAAGAGAGTAACCGTGGCAACACAATATTGATCTTTTATAACTGAAATTTATATGCCGTTGGTTAAGCATTGCCTATATATGTATGTATTTCATTGATGCTTTGCCAAATCATTAATGTTAAAAATATGTGGTTGAAGTCGAACCACATATTTTGAACAGTCGCAAACTTCTTATCTTATGCACAGACTTTCAAAAACTATTTGAGAATTCACAAATAATAATATTTTTGAAAATCACAAAAGAAAAATAAGGTTAGTAAGCTTAGAAACTTTAACAAAACCCAACAAATAATTTATATTCGATATGAATCTGGGTTTTGTTAAAGTTTCTAAGCCTACTACACTTATTTTTCTGCTGAATTCTCAAATAGTTTTTGACTATGTTATATAAAATAATTATAAAACTTTCAAAGACGTGTTTTTTAGTAAATGCCTATAAAAAGCAACACATGCTTTTTAATGTTTAAAAAACCCAGAGTAAAGAATAATTCCTGAATCTCAAAAAATTTCGGGATCCCGAAATATCCCGAAATCACGGGATTTAATTTTTTGAAATCCTGAATCCCGGGATCGTAAAAACCAGTCCCGATTGCCATCCCTAGCTCAGACTGATCACATGCATTGTCAAAAGTGTATCAACACCGTTGACACCGTTGTATCAAAAAAGTTGTTAAAAAAATGATCACGTAGGGTCTTATATCATGGTCTTACATATATTGGCCACAGTCGTTGTTGATTTTGCGACGTCGGTTTTCCCTCAGTGTAGAAAACTTAGTATATAGCAAAGCATATTTATATAAAGTATATGCAGGTCTACAACAACTTAGAAAATACAAAAACAACAGGCGATTTGTTTGTGTAAAAATAATGGATGAATGTCAAAAACAGATGAATACAACCAGACCTGGGCAACTTGCATTACTTTTGCATAAGCACTGATTGAAAAACAAAAAATTTAGTTTGAATTTAAACTTGATGCTTGTAAAGGCCGTGATACACTACCATACAAAGTCGTGCGATCTACGAAAAATACACCCCTGGTATGATGGAGTTTATGAAAATTTTCAAAAGACAATAACAATTCATCACACCAGCGTTGTACTTTTTCGTAGATCGCACGACTTTGTATGATAGTGTATCACGGCCTTAAGGCACTATTTTTTGCACTTAAATAAAATCTTGTAAAATTAATGGATTAATATTGCATTAGCAGCTAATTTCATTGCGAAATATGCACTAATTTTGTATTGCCACTAAGCATATCATGAAGTAATGCAATATTATTGCATTATCACATATTGTACACAGTGAAATTGAATAATAATATATTAATATTGACAATGTTTCTTTTCTTTAATACAAACTACATTTCAGAACCAATTGAAACAATAAGTAAGCTTCATACTTCAAGCATATAAGTACTATAATTATCAAAGTTAGTGCTAATGTAAAAAATTTGCTATTGCATTGATTTGGTTTTTTGTGGGAAAGTAGTCAATGCATTTGCTTATTTAATGCAATAGTCCCAGATCTGCATACAACAAAAAGGAAATGTATGGATAGACAAAACCAAAGTAAATTTATTAATTGATAAACCTTTAATACATATGTGAAATAAGTATAATAAAAAATAAATATGTACTTTAATAATTAAATATAATTATTTTTAAATGTTTTGTAACACATTTTTTAAGTAAAAATTTACATATTTAAACTTTTTCACATACGTTTTCAGTATACACAATTGTGTACAACAAAGCAAAACAAAACTAAATGGCGTACGAAAATTGGAAACAACTTTTGATATTCAGGCATTAACACTACGCGAGAAAAAAAAATTAGTCACCTGCGTACTTGCATATACTTTATATAAATTTACTTTGGTATATAGTATTTAAATGAAAAAAGTGCACATGAAGTAATACCTAAAGTACCCTAGATATCACAAAATTTTAATTGATACCTCTTACAAAATTTAATTTTTGCAGTTAGTGTCTGTTTGAACTCATCTTTTAATTTCTTTGTTTGGTTTAATTAGGATAAATAAAGTTCGTATTTTGATGAATCCAAATTACATGTGATAACTTTAAATTTAATTTTCTTTAGTCAAGCCCACTTTAACTTTAGAAAATCTGACTTTAGCAACATAAATGAGCTCAAGTATTAACGCAATAATTTCTCTAGTATGTACATATTTATTGAAGGTTGTGATGGATTATGCGGGAGATATAGAATTCTAAATAATCAAAGTAACAAAATTATTATACGCAAAGAGTAGCTCTTCAGGTAAGGACCTGTTGATAGCTGTTAATTTAGGGAAAATATATTTTACTAATAAAAAGTAAGATGTTTAAATTCGAAAGTTAATATTGTAATTGCCGTATTCATAAAAACTAATTTTGGCTTAGAAAAGCTTTACACAGCGAATTTTGCACGGAAATTTGTTTATTACGGAAATGTGCCACATATCCCAAAAATTGTCGATTGCTGTAATACAATTTTTAAAATGTTCAACAATTATTGTGGAAATGGCGCAATATTGCAGCTCTATATATCCTGATATACTCAAGATATCGGAAAACTGATAACGAATTTGGAAAGAAGACACATTATTCATATATAATCAATCAATACATATACCTAATTTACATTAAGCATTTTTTCATGGAATTTCATAAATTTTGTTGCGCGAAACTTTTTCTGCTTGCTAATTGCAGCGCTATAACATAGTGTCCACACCTGATGAATTTATATCATGATGAATGTCAAATTGATATCATGATGAAAATTCATCACGTATAGACTCAATTTATTAATATTATGGCAGCGTTATGATCAGAGCTCACGGTCTGATAAATTCATCAAGATATTAAATGTCATTTTATATGTCACTGTGAATTTGATGTTTATTAACTACACAATTTTCGTTTAAAAAAGGCGACACAACAATTATTTCTGACCAAAAAATTAAACAACACGCAAATTAATTATTTTTGACAAACATTTCGCAAATATTTGTTTGATTCATCATTATGTAAAATCATCAACGTCTACCTCTTTGTGTTGATCAAAGCATATTTATATAAAGTATATGCAGGGTTACAACAACTAAGAAAGTACAAAAACAACACGCGATTTGTTTGTGTAAGAATAATGGATGAATGTCAAAAACAGATGGATACAACCAGACCTGGGCAACTTGCATTACTTTTGCATAAGCACTGATTGAAAAACAAACATTTTAGTGCAAATTTAAATTTGATGCTTGTAGTGCACTATTTTGTGCACTTAAATAAAATCTCTTAAAAGTAATGGATTAATATTGCATTAGCAGCTAATCGCATGACAAAAAATACACTAATTTGTGTTGCCACTAAGCACATCATGAAGTGATGCAATATTATTGCACTATCACATATTGTACACAGTAAAATTGAATAAAACGTGAAAATATTTTTAGGAGATAGCACAAATAAAAAATATAAAATACACTAAGTTCATTGAGGGCACTTTTATAAGTACGTACAGACAAATTAACGAAAAAAACTGTCAATATAAATACAAACTAGATTACAGAACCAATTTAAAAAAAATTAAAAAGTTTCATACTTCAAGTACGTTGCATCTCGAGCTTATTTGAAAAATCGTGCAATTGAAAAAAGATCAGAACTTAGGTTTTCGTTTATTGTAAAGTTATATCTTAAAAAATGGTGATTATATAAACGAAAAATACTACCGCTTGGAACAATTTCATCAAGTTTTGTCTTTTTCTCGAAAAATTATAAAAAAAGTAGTGATATGATTTTTCCTCTTAGATGACGATATGTACATAGGAAAAAATTTACATATTTATGTATGTACGTATGTTTTTATGTATGTACACATTTACGTTGTATTTTGCACTATATGTTTCACTGATAATGCAATAATACTATTCATAATGTGTTTAGTGGTGCAAAAAATAGTGCACTAAAAGTAACAATGCAATGTTGATGAATGTCTTTGAAGGGATTTTAGTAAAATGCAAAAAAAAATTGCACTAATATTATTAAAATTAGTGCTAATGTAATAAATTTGCATTTGCATTGATTTAGTTTATTGTGGGAAAATGGTCAATGCATTTGCTTATTGAATGCAATACTCCCAGATCTGCATACAACAAAAAGGAAATGTATGGATAGACAAAACCAAAGTAAATTTATTAATTGATAAACCTTTAATATGTGAAATAAGTATAATAAAATATTAAATAATTAAATATAATTTTTTTTTATTATATATTTTTCCTACTAAATTTTCGGGCTTTCAAGGTCCTTTTCTTCCTCCCCCGTCCAAATAAAAGACTATTAATTCATTTCCAAATCCTACGTTTCGTTGGTATTTCCCAACTTCTTCAGGGATTATTTATTAATATCTGGCAACTGCAAACATATAAAAGTAAAATAAATTACATATAAGTAATACAGCAACATTGTTTTTTCCCAATAATTTAAATTACATTTTGATAATCTTCTTATAAAAACAATTTTACATTTCGAAAAATATCACAGTTTTGTATGTGTAAAGGGTGCGAATCACAAACACAAAATTTAATAAATTAAAAAATTAAAAAATGTAAAATTACAAACTAAAATATCACAGCCGGTTTATTGTTCTTTAAATCGTCCTTATTAAACTAATATTATACTGTAGCTGGAACTAGCATTGTCTTTGTCTTCTTTGGTATTTATTGTATCCGATACTCTTTGTTGTATCCGTAAACTCTCTAACGTGTATCTCTTATTAACTTTTTTCTCTTTATCTAATATCTTCACTTTGTCAAAATTTGGTTTATGTCCATTATCAATACAATGTTGCGCGAGGGCAGTTGATTGTTTTCCTCTTCTTATGTCTGCTTTGTGTTCATCTATTCTTACTCCCAAATTTCTCTTAGTTGTACCAACGTATACTTTACCGCACCCCTCCTCATCATTTCCCATGCATTTAATTTCATAAACCACATCACATTGATCTCTTTTCTCAATTTTAGTTTTTGTTTGTGTAAAAATATGTTTTATTGTTTTATTGGGTTTGTGTGCAATTGTTATATTTTCGTCTTTAATTATGTCTTTAAGTTTGTTGTTTTCTGTTAGTTTTGGAATAAATGGCATACCGTAGTATTTGGTGTTACCAGATGAATTTTTTATTTGGTTATCCCGTGAGTTTATGTTGTTTGTTACTTTGTGGATTAAGTTGTTTGTGATGTATTTTGGAAAGTTGTTTTTAATTAAAATATCTTTTATAATATTTATATTTTTAGACTTAAATTTATTGTCACTGAGTTTTAGCACTCTATTTATTAAATTAGTAGCTGTATTTATTTTTTGTTTTATTGGATGTGTTGAATCATAGTTCATTAAACGCCCGGATGCTATTGATTTTGAATACCAATCAGTGATTAGTTTGCCTTTTTCTCTATAGATTTTCATGTCTAGATATGGAATAGCGTTGTGTTCTTCTCTTTCTATTGTAAATTTTAGTTTAGTGTGATAGCTGTTAAATGTTTTTTGTATAATTTCTTCATCTTTTTGTTTAATAATAGCAAACAAATCATCAACGTACTTTGTTACAAATTTAATCTGAATATTGGATTTATGTAGTTCGCTAATGCTTTGGTCCAGAAGAGTATCTAGAACTATATCTGCGATTGTTGGTGACAAAGGGTTGCCCATTGGCATTCCATACGTTTGGTTGAATATCTTATCCCCATACAAAAAATAATTATTTTCGTTAAGGCAAAATTTTAATATTTCCAGGAATTTAGTCTTGGGTATTTTTGTGTACATTTGTAGTATATTCCATTTTTTCATAATATTATTTATTGCTAAGTGAATAGGTATGTTTGTAAATAACGATACCACGTCCAGGGATATTAGAATTTCGTCTTCGTCCAAGGTAATATCTTCTAGCTTTTCTTTAAGTTCTATTGAGTTTTTAATATTGTATTCTTTTATTATAATATTTTTTAAAATGTTTCCGATATGTTTGGATAGGCTATAACACGGTACACCTATTGAAGATGAAATTGGCCTAAGTGGTACATTTGGCTTATGTATTTTAGGTAGGCCATATAGTCTAGGAGCCGTTGCAGAGGTGGAGATTAATTTTATTTTTTCATGTTTCTCTATATAGCCATTTTTGTATAAGTCTGTTATTATTCTATTATTTTTTCTCTGGAGTTTTTTTGTTGGGTCTGTTCGAATAGATTTATATGTGTTTCTGTCACCCAATAGTTTATTCATTTCTTTTTCATAATCCGTTTTATACATAACTACCGTTTTATTTCCTTTATCTGATTTTGTTATAATAATTTCATCTTTATATCTTTTTAAAAATTGTTTTGTATCTTCATAAATACTCAGTATAAGTTTCTCTTTTTGATTATTTTTAAACGTTCTTCTGTGTGTCATTATTCTGTTAGCGATTTTTGATCTTGTTCTTTCTTTTTCTTCTTCATCGCTCAAATTCTGTACCCACTGCTCTAAATCAGCTATTAGATTTATTGTTGAAACATTCTTATTATTTGTTGGTAAAGCGAATTTTGGTCCCAGAGAGAGCAGCCATTTTATGTCTTCCGGAAATTGTACATTTGTGTGGTTAACAAACCATTCTGCGTTAAATTTAAAATTATATTTTTCCGTTTGCCTTTGTCTCAAAATTTTAATCTTGGACGCATGTATACCCTTATCTTTAGTTATTATTTGCTTATATCTATAATCTTGTCTAACCATAAAGTTGGTGTAGTCTTCGTCATTAAGAGAACGTCTAAGCATGTATTTATTGTTGCTTATTTCGTTGCGTATGTGTTTTAAGTTATAATTGGTCTCTTTAATTTCTAAATTTAAGATTTTTAATTGAAAATTTTGTTCAATTTTTTGAAAGCCCGAAAATTTAGTAGGAAAAATATAAAAAAAAATTATTTTATACAAATAAAGAAGGTCGCTTTAGTAACAAACAAAAGAAAAAAAATAAATATAATTATTTTTAAATGTTTTGTAACACATTTTTTAAGTAAAAATTTATTTAAACTTTTTCACATACGTTGTCAGTATACCCAATTGTGTATAACAAAGCAAAACAAAACAAAATGGCGTACGCAAATTGTAAACAACTTTTGACATTCATGCATTGCCACGAAACGAGAAAAAAATTAATCACCTAAGTAGTTGCATATACTTGATATAAATTTACTTTGGTGTTGATATTAATGAAAAACTGACAGTTTCTCTGCTGGCGTTATATTACGAGTTATGATATAAAATCATCAGATGTGGACACTATGTAAAGAGAATTGTAAGTACAAAAGGACGTAGAATGAATCTTTGATGCATTTTTTGCAACTTTTTTGAGTTGTGCGTCCAGACCTCCTATTGATAAATGAAAAATTTTCATGCAACTAATTTCATGAAAAAAATGCTTAATGTAAATTAGGTAATAGTTATAATTATTTTTCATTGTCGAAAAATTCAGTAAAGTAAATAGATACTTTAAAGAATTCGTTTTCATTTAATTAATTTACAGAAAATATGTAGGTAGGCTAGGTTAGGAAGGGTGCTACACCGCACCTCCATTCGGAGACCCAATTGGGTCCATTGTGATTCCCTTCTGTTGTCCAAATAGTAATATTTAACCCCCTTTTATAGCCAGAAGTGACCCTATTACCCGTCCTTGAGCCACCGAATTCCCATGATGAAGCCCCTGATGTCCTCTAGTTTACAATTCCAGATATCAGTAATGCTTTCATGGAAACGTCTGCTCAGCCATCTAAGCCTATGACGTTGCAGCTTCGGGCAGTGACAGATAACATATTCAATGGTTTCTGGTTCTTCTTCATCCCCGCACGTCCTACAAAAATCTGGAGTGCCAGTTTCCCAAATGCTGGTTCTTGCTCTTACCGAGCAGTGACCTGTCAACGTGCTTATCACAACTCGAATCGCCTTCCTATTCATGTCCAGTAGCAGTTTGGATCTTCCTGAGTCAAGTTTTGGCCACAAGCCCCTTGAGAATCTATAATCCTCCCTACTTCGCCTTGAACTATTGGTCCTGCTTTCTATCCAGTTACTGAGTTTTCTATAGTAATGACCTATCGGTAATTTTACCGACCTTTCTATCATTCCTTCAGCTAATGCCGACCCTATTTTTGCCAGCTCATCGGCAATTTCATTTCCCTCAACACTGCTGTGGCCAGGAACCCAACATAGTCTGACACTATACATATTTATCCATAAGCAAGTTGAGGGCTCTCCTACAGTCACTTACAAGTTTAAATTTGACAATGTGTCCCTTCAAAGCTTTTAGTGCTGCTTGGCTGTCGACGTAGAAGGTTACCTTCTCACCTTCAGCTACATTCCTGGTCACCAGCTCCGTGTCCCTGAGAATCGCCAAGATCTCAGCCTGGAAAACGCTGCATTCATTCAGCAGTCTGAAAGAACTACGAATGTTCGTTCCCAAGATATAGACACCAGCCCCTGTGCCTTCCCTCATTTTTGATCCGTCTGTAAAGACTGCACTTCCCTCATATAGCTTATCGGATTTGACCCAATAGTCCCTATCCAGAATTACCATTGAGGGTGTTCTACTAAAGTCGATTTCAGCGACCTTTTATAGTCCGTAAACCCAAGTGTAACGGATCCCTGATCCCTAAAACTTATCTTATTTAAGATTGATGTGTGACCTGTTATTCCTATCCTCACCAAACCTGTTTCTACGAGTCTGAGGAGACTTCTAGTCCCCGTTCCCACCACAAAGTACTCTATAGGAAGTAGATGAAGAATAACGTCCAAGGCAGCATGAGGTGTGCTCCTCTGAGCACCTGTGATACCCATCGAGGCACATCTCTGAACCTTAGCTAGTAATTTCCTGTGACTTTCCTTCCTCAATGCCTCCCATCATACCACAATCTTCGGTTGCAGACCCCAGTTCCTTCCTATGGAGTTCCTGCATGCGTAGTAGGCATTGAGCCCTTTCTTTAGCCGTAAATATGTAAAAACTTATACAAAAAGTGATAAAAATATTGATTGTGTGAAATAATATTTTATTTTTAACCGATTTCAAAATGGGTGGGCCTACACCCATTAAATATTATTATACTTAACCGATTTTTACGAAGCTCACCACAACTTGAGCTCAAAAATAAACACAATTTTCCATTTTAAAAAATGGGTAAGTCACCCGCATTAAAATTTAATATATTTTTAAGTGGTTCTACTGTACCGATTTTTACAAAACTTAACACACACCTCGAGCTCTGAAAAATACAAAATTTTGCATTTAAAAAACTGGCGGAGGCACGCTCATTAAAATTTTATTTTATATCCCATAAAATTTTTTCGAAAATGATCTATCGGATCTTTGCATCGAAGTCGGTTGTTTTTTGGCAGAATTATTTCCCTTTCTATCGCTTTTGTTTGTTCGGCTCATAAAATACATACATATGTATGCAACTCCTGAAAAAAAACTCACTTGCTTCTTTATTTGAAACTTTGTTTTCAACATTCTCATAATCCTTCAAGTAACTACGAGTATCAAAAGGTCTTAAATATTTTGGTTTGCAGTTACCGATTGAACTTATGTATCTTCATAAGAGAAATCGAAAGCGCATTCATTTTCCCCCCGTGCCGAAGTAACACTTTCAGAAGGGCAGAAATTAGCGAAAGGTTTAAGAGTAGATAAAGTTGAATAAATATTTTTCATATCGTGATACATCGTATCTGTTGCTTTTCTTGATTTTATATAAAATATTGATGATTTTGTCTGATCGATTTTCCACTATTAGTTGTGTCCAATATTTTGCATTTTTAGTTAATTAATGTTTTATGTTGTTATTTATTGGCAGGTAACATTTTTACGTTATAACTCCACTCACGATTTGGTAAATTAAAATTGAATACTTGTATGTTAAAATTGTTTTCGCGTTCTTTTATTCTTGCTAATACACAAATGTATATTGTGCCTAGCGATAAAATAACGAAATACTCTTACATACTAAGAAAGAAAAAACGCTTGTCCGGACTACAGAGGTAAAATTTCTAAGTGTCCGAATTATAGAATAGAGTGTCCCAAAATATAGTTATAAATGTATGTATGTAAGTATATTGAAACCTTTTTTAATAACTTCTTCCAATTTTGCAGAGTTAATTGTATTTTCAAAAATATTTTTTTTATTTTTAATATTTTCGCACTCTGTTAAACTCCAATAATCGTATAGTGAACAGTTATTGTAATTCTCGTAGTTTTGATTATATGATGAAAAGTTGTGCTTGTCATCTGTATGTAATTGCTGTGTAGATGAACTAACGCACATACTATTTTTGTTGATATAACTTTGATTGAACTGATCCATATAAAAAGTTTGTATGTTTGGATATGAATTATTTAGCGTGCCATAATTAATATTAAGAGGATATGATTTATCCGAATTGTCACTAAAGAAAAACTCATCTAGATTAGCTTGCATCTTATCTGTATTATGAGCTGCTGGCGATTGTACTAACTTCCCTAAAAAAATTCAAACTGAACTAATTTATTCCAGCTTGTTTTCTTACTTAAAAATGTAACTAAATGATCTGTTGTCCATTCTTGTTTTTGATTGGCTGGAAACATATACATATATCTAAGTGTGTATGTGTTTATATAGACAAAAAGTTTTTATTGGCTAATTCTTTGTTTTTATTAAACATGTGGGAATGTTGAAATACAAACAAACATGGAAAGGAAAAACAACAAAGACTGAACTAATTATGTATGTAATAAATTATATGTCATAAGTAGTTGACAATTGTGAATGCAGTTATTTTAACAATTGTGTAGTCTCAGCCACTTGAATAAAAACAACAACGTAGGGGTACCACATTCAAATAATGCATAAGAATTTTATAGTCGGCAAAAAAAAAAGCTGCATTTGGGAAGGAAATGAAAATAACTACATACATACTAGGGATGCTAATTTCGTTCACGAAAAATCCCGAAACTGTTTACTAAGTTTTGTTTGTTTGTTTTTTAAAAATAAATTCATGATGACCTTCCCCCATGTGAAGAGAGTAACCGTGGCAACACAATATTGATCTTTTATAACTGAAATTTATATGCCGTTGGTTAAAGGTAGAGGTCCATAGCTCGCTTTTTGCGCGTTATGCTTTAGACGCGTTTCATCCTCTTGTTTCGTTCTATACTTTGTTCGCGTTGAGTTACATGCACTGCTTTTCATGCGCCATTTTATTTTTGTTTTGATCAGCTGTGTGCGTTTGTTTATAAATACTTATAAAGAAAAAATGGATAGTGAAATCGAGTTTTTAAAAGAATTTGTGGAGTTAGTCGAGTTTGTATATTTATTTTATGTGCAAAAAATGACTATGAACAATTTCAAAAAAAGAAAAGGTTTTGGGTACGGCCGTTGTATTTAGAACGGAATTTAAGTGGGTTTTTTGAAACCACATTTAAAAAAATTAAAACTTCTGACGCTGAGCAATTTCGAACCGCGACAAGAATGTCTGCAGATGTCTGCTCTGCTCTCTTTATTTTATTTCTATATAGCAGCAAGCTTTTGTTATATAAAAGCTCGTGCTTTTTTACAGCATTAATTAAATTTTCTTCCATTTTATTGTTTAAAAATATGTAATGAACACAAAGTAAATAATACAGATTTAGCGGAGATGACAATCAGTACGTAAAAGTAATCGATAACTAATATGCAAAATTTGTTACTGAGAAAAGTGTGGTGAAAAGTTAATTAAAATACATCGCATTAATGAAAATATTCACATATTTTATTAAACAAGTTTTTTTTACTAAGAAATTTTTTTTATTGAAAAAAAAAAGAAAAAAATTATCCACGGCAAAATAATATTTATCGATAACGTAAGAAATAAAGTATTATTTAACATCTTTAGCATTCAAGAACAGCTGACTTTCTTCCATGGTGCTTGTAACGCGTACAAAAGTAGAAAGTAGACCTACTTTGTGCTTTGAACGCGCCTACGCGTTCTGCGCTTTTTGCAATGTAACTTGTCACATACTATTACATTGATTCTACTTTTTTGACAGATGCATAGAAAGCGTAACGCGCAAAAAGCGAGCTATGGACCTCTACCTTAAGCATTGCCTATATATGTATGTATTTCATTGATGCTTTGCCAAATCATTAATGGTAAAAATATGTGGTTGCAGTCTAACCACATATTTTGAACAGTCACAAACTTCTTATCTTATGCACAGACTTTCAAAAACTATTTGAGAATTCACAAATAATAATATTTTTGAAAATCACAAAAGAAAAATAAGGTTAGTAAGCTTAGAAACTTTAACAAAACCCAACAAATAATTTATATTCGATATGAATCTGGGTTGTGTTAAAGTTTCTAAGCCTACTACGCTTATTTTTCTGCTCTGATTTTCAAAAATATTATTTGCGAATTCTCAAATAGTTTTTGACTATGTAATATGAAATAATTATAAAACTTTTGTTTTTGAACCTCTTTCAAAAACGTTTTTTTATTAGAGTCCCGAATAATTCCTGAATCTCAAAAAATTTCACGATCCTGAAAAATCCCGGATCGTAAAAATCAGTCCCGATTGGCATCCCTAATACATACTTAGATATCTCTGCTTTACTGAGGGTTGCACTCACACTTTTTCACTAATACGAGTACATTCATACTTTTAAAATTTGATGCAACTTTGATATCTAATTTTCTTTCTTATAAAATAAGCTAATTTCTTTTGTGATTTTCAAAAATATTATTATTTGTGAATTCTCAACAATACTACATCTTGTTTTTACTTTTATTAAAAAATCAATGCACCAAAATACCATTACCATTCTTCATTTTTATTGGATCACATCCGCATTGGGGTTTCTAATAAATTGTCTTAAATGTATAAAGTTTTTCCCTTCTCCTCTAAAAATGAGTGCAGTTACTGCTTTTTGGATTTTCGGTACATACATATGTATACGTGTTTTTAGATATACATTGTTTATTTATCCCAATCTTTTAGCCACATGTCATATCAATCTTATTTTAATCGCACTTAGATTCTTTTATCTTTAAATTTTGGCGTCCTTTAAATTATGCCCGGCCCGGGACTAGGGCGGCAATCGTTTAAAAACAATTGTGTAATGATATACATATTATCAACATAAAACCTTTCAAAATGCATAAATAAAATAAAAATTTGTTATTAAAGTACTATTTATTAAAAAATAATTTATATTACAAGAACCTGAATCCCAGGATTTCCAAAAAACAATCTCTATTGGAATCCCTAGTGAAGACCCAGTGTAAGTCTTATTTTATACTCGGCAGTTTTTCTTGAAGCAGTTCTCTTCAATTCTCTTTTAAAATTGCTCGTTTGTTTACACACAGACGGTTTCTTGTTCAATTTTGCTGTTGTTTTAATACAGCGAATGAAATAACAAAAGAGAGTTGAAGTAACTTTTCGGTACAAGCAATTCAGTACCCCTCTTCTTTCTTCTTTCCCTTCTCTCCAATAAACTCAGACTTGCTTCAAAAAAAAAACTGCTGAGTCTAAAACATGAGTAAGGTTTCATTGCTCTTCAATTAATTCTAGCATATTTGCTTAAGCGACTTTTTTCAGGATATCTGGCAACACCAGAGCTGGCTTGCGATCATAATTATGGTCCTGACCCACGATATCGACAACATTCGACTTGTGGCACACTTGCGTTTGTAACAACAACGAAATATTAAAATTTGTTTTTGTTTGAATGTATGTAAGTGTGCTGCGACAAGTCGAACGTTGTCGACATCCAGGGTTTGGCCCTATAAGTTTTGTTTATTTACTTTATGCATTTTTTTTATCACAATGTTCTCCTATATAACCACCCATGAGTTAATAATCTTTTATTCGTAATGCTTAGGAAGAGCATTAGAACTCCATGTGTTTTTTTTTTATTGCAGTATTAAATTACTTCCTATGTAAGACGCATTTATTTATTTTCACTGAATGTGTTCATTTGATTTAGACATTTGCCGATACTCAAATACACACATATACATACATATGTATGTACATACATACATACACATATTTTTAAAGGAAAAAGTTTACATGGGCTATTAGCTTAGCTTTTCAGTTGCAATTCCAACGATTAAATCATTTGCCGCTCTTTTATTATGTTAATAGCCAATTTGTTTCTTGTATTATTTGCTTAATAGCGAAAACAAAGAATTTTCTAACAGACAATATTTGTTTAGTAACATATGGATCTTTTTGATTTTGAAAATGTTTGCTTGCATACATACATACATACATACATATGTACGCACTTGCATACAGACCTACTATTGATCTGCATTTGGAAATGTTTTTCTATTGCCGAGTACACATCTGGCACACATGTGCTTAAAAAAAGCGCAATCACTAATTACTAATGAAAAACTGTTTGATTTATTAAGTTAAACAGTTTCAAACATAACTAATAAACAATTTTATAGCATCCAACATGATTGAAAACTGTTTAAATCAATAAATACATGTCCGAATCAAACAGTTGTTCATTAGTAATTATTGTTTACGCTTTTTTGGGCACACGTGTGCCAGATGTCTACTCGGCATATTAAGCTGAAGGTCCATACCATGATATAATTATACAAGGTACTTGCACGATTACAACAAAATTGCAACACCAAGAAACACACGCATTTTGTTGGTAGAAACAAACAGAATTTAGTCAAAAACAGATGTCTTTTGTTAAAAATAACAATTACAGGGTAACTAAAGTACAATTGCAGACGCGGCATTCATGAATGATTATAGTCATTCAGTGTTGCCAATATGTGTGTAATATACAGAGTGTGTAATTTCTACTCACATGTGTAGGCCTATAATTAGATTCATGTATAATCTGTGTGTAATTCTACTTTGAATTCTATTTTTGTTTAATTTTGTTTTAATTTTAACCTACACAAAGGATGTGTAGTGTAATTTTCTTCAATGTGTAATTGGAGATACAGCCACATGCAATTTCATTGGCAACACTGTAATCATTTTATTCACACACATACACTAACATTTTTGCGGCTTGTAAACAAAGTTTGACAAATTTCTGCATTGTATACATTAACAGGCTGGACTTGTGCATGGTATGGACCATGATACAATTATACAAGGTACTTGCACAAGCCCAGCCTGTTAATGTTTACAATGCATGTTTACAAGCTGTAAAAAGTATGTGTGTATGTGTGTGAATAAAATGATTACAGTGTTGCCAATGAATTTGCATATGGCTGTGTCTCCAATTACACATTGAAGAAAATTACACTACACATCTTTTGTGTAGGTTAAAATTAAAACAAAAATAAATAAAAATAGAACCCAAGGTATAATTACACACAGATTATACATGAATCTCATTACATGGCCCACACATGAGAGCAGAAATTACACACTGTGTATTACACACATGTTGGCAACACTGAATGACTATAATCATGCATGAATACCGCGTCTGCAATTGTACTTTAATTACCCTGTGATAGCTGTTTTTAAAATCAAAAGACATCTGTTTCTGACAATTATAGGTATGTTTCTACCAACAAAATACGTGTGTTTCTTGGTGTTGCAATTTTGTTGTAGTCGTGCAAGTACCTTGTATAATTGTATCATGGTATGGACCTTCAGCTTAAGTACGAAATTAGATAACATCTATACCAAGGCACATTTACTACAGGTACATGCATTAGAGAAAACAGTGTGTCAACTCTGTGCTTCTCACATAGTTTTACAAAGTATTTGTCAAAAAATTGTATGCATCAAACAAGGCACAAAAGTAATTGTCAAATGAATTTTTCGTTATAAACGTGTAAACAAAAAATCAGCGGATGAGCAATTTGCCCGATGCATGTACCTGTTTGATATGCCTTGATCTATACCGTGCATTACCAGATAGTTATTTATTTTGAAATTTAAGACAAGCTGGCAACATTGAATTATAACATAAACAGTTTAATTTCGCGGGATCAAATGTGTTACAAATCCAAATGAAATGTGTGAAATACCTATGTGAAATAGTGTTTGAAAAGTAAGTCAAGTAAGTGTTAAGTTCTACATGGGCAGTTTATACATTTATTATTTCATTTTATTGTAGAATATATCGTGGATAATAATCTGATTACAACAAATACGACTACATGGTGCATTCTAGTTAAAGTAGACAATTACAAAATGTTTGCTATATAATGCAGCCGTGTGCAATTTGATATCCATACATATGTACATGCGTAAGTGTTCAACAGTACACGACTGCAAAAAACGCGATAGACCATCCACCAATAAATTTTGTAAAAAAGAACGAGTTCGTTCATTTCGTTCATCCGCTCTTTTCAAGAAAAAGAACGAAATGAAAAAACAAACAGTTGATTCGGTCAATAAAAAGAGACAAATTCAATGTTTTTGTTATTTTTTGGCAAAATGATCAAAACAAACAAAATTACACAATGAAAAAATCAGCAAGTAATTTTTTTTGCAATATTAAAGTATTTTTTTGTGTGACATAAAATAAGGAATTTGGAAAATATTAATAGCATTAGAAGTGTTCAAGATGTGTTTTTATTTTGCCACAATTAAGTCCCTGCTGGTAAATAAATCTATGGTCAATGAATAAAAGTCAAAAAGCGGGAGCGAAAATAACTTAATTGCGTATGTGAGAAGGCAAATGAAAACGAGAAAATGACAAAAAAATCCCACATGAACGATGAAAAAGCAAAACAAAACAAAAAAAAGAGCCAATTGCGCTCGGTCATCGGTCGTTCATTTCGTTCAATTTATTTTTATGTGTCAGTACTACTGAACCAAAACAACTCAGTAAAATGACCGGCTCACTTCGTTCATTTGAGTGATTCGTTCAATTTTACTCGTTCGTTCATGAACGACACAGCCCTAATCCACCAATGTAATGGGACTTCTCCAAATAAATACATACATATGTATGTACATAGCATATATAGAGGTCCACCATTACATTAAATCGGTACCATTGTTTTACAAATGTACAATTGTCAATTTAAATTGAGCTCTTGCTGCAATAGAGTCGTAACTCAAGATATAAAAGTTTTTACATGCGTAGATGTATGTACCTACATACATACATGTACATTTGTATGTACATAAATAGAACTGATCGTTCTAGTCTACAATGTAGACATGAAATGTATGTAAGTATCCCTGCCGTATTATCTTCGATATAATTTTCTTACAAATTTGAGTCACTGGTCGATGAATAAACTGTTTTTATTTACATCGACTTGTGGGTTTGTCGTTCTGAGATAAAAGGAGCGCGATAAAAAATGCCATATACATACATATGTATGTAAACAAATATGTACGCATCTCTCATTTATTGCAATATAGTCATAACTCAAAAAGTCAGTTTTCTTCTCTCAAGACGTGAGGTACAAAGAAATTGTATGAATCTTGTACACAAGATAAAATACTATTATGAAAATATTATTCTGAATTATTTATTATTCTTCGTACATTTTAAAATAATTTAAAAATAAATTGCAACATACATTTTTTTTATTAAATTATTTATTTAATTCATAAATACTTCACAAAGTAAATTTGCAAAGTATTGTTGCACAAATATGGGCGGGTAAACTAGACCATATGCTCAAGATGGCATTAACATAAATTAATTAAGCGAGACGAAAAACTCTCGAATGCCCAACAACACACAAAAGCCTGACCGCACTTAAGAAATAATTACGATGACTCTATTGCTGTTCTTCAACCAAGAGGTGCTTAACGACTGATTTATTAAATTAATTGCTTGAAATTTTTTCAATTTTTGAAAATGCATGAAAAAGCGGATTACATTAAAAATCCATTAAGTTTCATAATAAACCATTTTTCTATACTACTCCTATAGAAAAAGCAATTTTCATGCAACAAATTTCATGAAATTTTCCCTGGCAAAAGTCCCATGCTCATCGGGACTGGTTCTTGAAAATTAGGGCAATCATGAATAAAATTTCGCGTGAAACTTCTCCCTTTTTCAATTAGAATTTTTTGTTTTCCCTATTACTTGCTATTAGTTGGAATTGTTCCCCGGGAAAAATTTCAAGCCGAATTTTATTCATGATTGCCCTGATTCAGGGCAATGTCAGAATTCGGAATTTATGGAGGGAGCTCCAAAATCCCAGACCGGGATACCGAGTATTCTAAATAGTGAAAAATATACAAGAAATAAATGTGTGCATTTTACCTAATTACTTTATCCAATACATTTTTAACATAGTATATAGATAGTACATAAGTATGTATCAAAAAGATATGTATGTGCATACATACATAGATATCGTTGCCCTAATATAGAAAATACATAACTCATTCCCTCGTATTCAGGGCAATCATGAATAAAATTCCGCGTGAAATTTTTCCCTGGGAACAATACCAACTCTTTGCGAGTAATAGGGAAAACAAAAAATTCTAATTTGAAAAGGGAGAAATTTCACTCGGAATTTTATTCATGATTGCACTGTGATTGGCGTCGTCGACGCCACATCAAGACGACAGTAAATATTGTCACTTGTCTGCTCTTCATTGGCAACAATTGACCCTTATTGACAATTTTTTACTTATCTCTAAGGATTTGTAAATTAATGCAGGATGTTAATAGTAGTCAATTGTTGTCGACAAAGAGTAGACAATTGACAATTTTTACTGCCGTCTTGATGTGACTTCGACGACGTCATTGACAATAAGGAGGATCATATTTTAGAATTTGAGTTTTTTCTATATTTTGACAGAATATCAAAAAATTCAAAAATTTCGATTTCAAAAAAATAATGATGCCTTTCTATATTAAGGTAACGATATGTACATACGCATAATGTTCATTGTGGTTTAGGTTTGTGGAGGGTGTGACAAGATGTGTCAGTTGATTCTCGGTCGAATTATGAGTAATGCAACAAATTTTTATGGGAATTGCAAGTGAATAACATAACGATATGTATGCGTAGGTACATATGCAAGTATTGGAGAGTATACGCAAGGATGAAAATTAATGGGTATTAATATGTAGATATGCATGTATGTACAAGTCCGAAAAATATTCGATATGCCCTGGATTATCAATTTCTTTTTGTATTCATTGTCTTTCTCTGGAACGTAAGTTTCAAAGTTTCTACCTAATACATCTGCGGCGGAAATAAAAATTATTTCACTTCTAAAAATTTATTGAAATAAAAGATCTTTAAATTTATTAATTTAAATAAAACAGTTATTCCTACATTCTAATTTTCTTATATCTCGTGTACACATATGCAAACTACCTATTTGACTTTGATTAAACTTTTTTTGGCCCTCAGTGGTTTGTTTAATTTAGTCTTAATATTAGATAATGGTTTCGCCATTTCTTTAGCAGCAGTTATTTGTAAAACTTTTTTACCTTTTACAGAAGGTTGCTTTAAAGGTTTTTTGTTCAATTTATTTACGCCACCGGTGCGAGGTTTGCGCTTAAGCATTTGATCAAAACGCTCAACGTTGGAAACTTTCACAGACTTTTTTAAATTTTCTTTGCGCCGTTTTTGCAAAACTGGTGACGCTTCCACATCACTTTCATTTAGCCTATCATCGTTTTCTTCATCTGCACCTTCGTTGTTTGAATCTATGTTGAAACCGTAGGTTTCCTCATCTGAAGATTCATCATCTTCTTCGCCATCACTCAAAGCTGTGTAATCGTCATCCTCAGAATCTTCTTGAAGAGTATTGCCCAACAAATCTTCCAGAGACACTTTGTTTTTAGATATCTTTGCATTTTGTTCTTTCGAAGGACTATTGTTTTTTACAGCTTTTTCTTTTACTGCCTTCGAACTAACTGCAACCTCTTCTTCCTTTGCATTTCGTTTAGATTTTTCTTGACGTGTTTTCTCTTTGTCTGTCAAGATTTTAGGCTGAACAACTATTTCATTTACGTCAATGCCAAGGTGTGAATATTTTTCTCCAATCTTCTTAAGCTTTCGCAATTGCTTTTGCGTACGTTTCTGAAAGTTTTCCTCCGACCAATTGTTGTGTTTCTGCATTTTTTTCTGTATGGCAGCAGTTTTTCTAGATACCCATAATAATTTTCCAGACTTGTTTCGAATCTGTTTCACTGAAGTGCGGAAGTAATTAAATTCTTGTTTTTCTGGTGGAATGTACGATGCCTTGATAATTTGCTTAAACATTAGATAATTATCCATAGTTTCAGCAGCAACTTCAGCCACTTCGGGATATTCGAACTCTACAAACGCATAGCCCTTACTATTGCCAGTTCGTCTGGAGCGAGCCAACCGCACACGGGTAACATTGCCAAATTGTTCAAAATATTTTCTTAGCTGCTCTTCGAAAAAGCCATGTGGTAAGTGCTTTATAAAAACAACACCTTTTGGATCCTTTGGTGCCCTTTTACGTTTCTTATTTATTTTCTTTTGCAACTGTAAAATATATACATATGGATGTAAAATAGTTTTTTACACGTTTTGATTACAAACAGTTATATATTATATTACGGTACCTGTCCAGAAACAACACTTTCATCAGCATTTTCTTTTTTATTTTCCTGATTGCGATCCACAGCAGATTTTTTATTCGGGTTAGGCTTTTTTACTTTAGCCATTTGGTATTATTATTACTAAAGAATTAATCAAGAAGTTCAAAATTTCCACACACGTGCATTAAACAAAATATAAAAAGAGTGTATAACACAAAATATGTACAAAACTGTTCTACAAGTATTTTATAAAGGTTAAGACAGTGTTGCCGGAATCAAAATTCAATTTTGCACAGACGAACCTTAAAAATTATCCAAAATGTTATAAGTTACACAAAATACTTTTTATATATAAGAATACGTACATATATATCGAGTGATTTTTTTACTATTTGTATTTCAATGTGAATTTTTCCAGTGCAAAAAAAAAAATTCGTAACTTGTGGCAATTTAAAAAATGCTCAGTAACGTTTGCCATTTCACCATGAATACACTAACAACACTTTCAAATCATTGAATTTTATCATCAAAATTCGTGCTGTGTGAGAAATGTGTTTCGTAAATTATTTCCATTTTATGATCGTCATAATCGATCGATGTTTTCAAGCTGTTGTGACTAAATATCGCACCAGCTTCACTTTTTTGAAAATTAATCCACCGTATGCGTATGCGCGCTGAGGAGAATATTGTTATATGGGCCAGTGTCAATAAAGATAGTGATATGCAAAAAACGAAACTTTCTTTTCGGTAATTACAACGCTATATAAGAGAGTGATTTACAAAAAAGACGTGACATGTATCTCTGAAGCACTTTCAGCAACTTTTTTTATCTGATTTGTTTTTCCGGCCTCCTGTGAACAAATTAAAAAATTTTCACGCAACTAATTTTGTGAAAAATATGCATAATGTAAATTAGGTATTACTTTATGCGGTGCAATTTTTCATTTTCAACATATTTTTGGTTGGTTCAAAATGGTCCCCTCAATTGTGTCTTTTACATTCATGTGCAAAAAATATTGACACGATGGTACCAGACCATAACTTATTCTTCATGTTTTTGTTTATTTTAATTTGCTGGAAAATTTTTCTTCTGAACAGTTCGAAAATAAAAGAAAAAGATCATCTCCAAGACTAGTACAACCAAACAAAAACATAAAAAGATTATAAAAATATTTATTAGTGAATTTACGAAGTAAAATTCTTTTTAATTGCAATGAAGATCTTTAATTAAATAATTTATAATGTCGGGGCGAAATTATACAAAAAATTTCATGGTCCCAAAATAGTTCAATCGGCAACGCTGGGTTAAGAACTTATAGAAGTAAGCTTTGGTATACATATCGTCATCTTAAAGACGTAATAACCTATCTGCAAAAATTTCAAAATTCATTTTTTTTTGGATTATTATTTCCTATATTATAACGCATGTGTGCAAAATTTTGAACATCTAATATTACAAATGACCAAGTTATTACCAAATAACCTATCAGCAAGTGTACAATTTTCTGAAACCAAATAACCTAAGTAACTATTTATTTAATTCACTTTTTTTTAAAACGAATTTAAAAACTTTGGTTCCACAGACTGCCATTACTTTAATGACAACATATGTACCTTTTGAGTAATTTTTTGTAGTATTTTTCATTTATTATTCAATGAATTTTTTTTTTTTAATTTAGTAAAACACTTTTTATAACTGTTTTTAAAAATCTTTACTCATAGAATTTAAATTTTGAAATTTTTTGTACCTAGAGGACCGTTACGCATTAAAAAAAGAGAAAAATAAATCATAAAAAATCACGATAAAAGTTTAATTTTGTTGCATAGTGTAATTTAAACAAGCATTAAGAACAGTAAAAGAAACTATCTGTTATTATTTAATTTATATAAAATTCATATGTATAAAAAAATTCTTATTAATTTCATACTAATTAGCACTGCTGGTATTTTATTTGGTTTCAGATTTTTACAATTCCAAATAACCTAAGCTGTTTAGAAAAACAAAATTTTCTCAACCGATATATATTTCTGGTTTAATTTTAATCAAAATATGTAATTTTCGTTTCAATATTGCAAATAGTTTCAATTTTATAACGTTTTTTCCCTCTCCTGTAAACTTTTGAAAACTGCAGATAGGTTTTTTCATCTTTTAGGTGACGATACATCAAGGCTTATTAAATACAAGCAGTGATGTATTTTGAGTTTTTTGGTAAGAATTTGCAACAAAAATTCAAAATTTTAAAGTATTTTTTGCTATTAAATACATATTAAGTTGCTTAAGTGTCTAGATATTTCGTTAACTACCAATCGTTACCACTATCTAACAGCCTAACTACTAGCAATGCACATAACTGACGATTTCAACATGGGGATGACATTGGCGGAAGTCAATTGCCACCATCTGCATAACCCTTCGTCAGTGATTTCGCTAGTCAATACAATCAATTTTTCTATTGATAAAACAATTCATTATTAATACATTTTTTAAATAATTGATCCTTTTTATGCGACGTTTTAATTTGGTCAAAACGCTCAACGTTGAAAACTTCCACAGACTTTTTAAAATTTTCTTTGCGTGTTTTCTCTTTGTCTGTCAAGATTTTAGGCTGAACAACTATTTCATTTCTGAAAGTTTTCCTCCGACCAATTGTTGTGCTTCTGCATTTTTTTCTGTATGGCAGCAGTTTTTGTAGATACCCATAATAATTTTCCAGACTTGTTTCGAATCTGTTTCACTGAAGTGCGGAAGTAATTAAATTCTTGTTTTTCTGGTGGAATGTACGATGCCTTGATAATTTGCTTAAATATTAGATAATTATCCATAGTTTCAGCAGCAACTTCGGGATATTCGAACTCTACAAACGCATAGCCCTTACTATTGCCAGTTCGTCTGGAGCGAGCCAACCGCACACGGGTAACATTGCCAAATTGTTCAAAATATTTTCTTAGCTGCTCTTCGAAAAAGCCGTGTGATAAGTGCTTTATAAAAACAACACCTTATGGATCCTTTTATTTTTCTTATGTATTTTCTTTTGCAACTGTAGAATATATACACATGGATGTAAAATAGTTTTTGCCATGTTTTGATTACAAACATTTCATCAGCATTTTCTTTATTTCCCTGGTTGAGATCCAAAGCAGAATTTTTATTCGGGTTTGGCTTTTTTAATTTAGCTATTTGGTTATTTGGTACATAGACTAATAATATTAATATTCTGTGATTTGGTATTGTTATTACTAAAGAAGTTCAAAATTTCCACACATGTGCATTAAATAAAATATAAAAAGAGTATAACACAAAACCCATGATACATTTATACAAAGTACTTGCACGACTACAATAAAATTGCAACACCAAGAAACACACGTATTTAGTTGGTAGAAACATACCTATAATTGTCAGAAGCAGATGTCTTTTGTTTTTAAAAATAATAATCACAGGGTAACTAAAGTACAATTGCAGAGGCGGCATTCATGCATGATTATAGTCATTCAGTGTTGCCAATATGTGTGTAATTTTTACTGTCATCTGTAGACCATGTAATGAGATTCATTATAATAAGTGTGTAATTCTACTTTGGGTTCTATTTTTATTCAATTTTGTTTTTATTTTTATCTACACAAAGCATGTGTAGTGTAATTTTCTTCAAAGTGCAAATTCATTGGCAGCACTGTAATCATTTTGTTCACACACATATACTAACATTTTTGCAGCTTGTAAACAAAGTTTGACAACTTTCTGCATTGTATACATTAACAGGCTGGGCTTGTGCAAGTACCTTGTTCTACAATTCTTATAAAGGTTAAGATTACTTATAGAAATAAGCTTTAGTATATATCAGGGCTCTTTAAATACAAGTACTCGCACCATGGCAGGTATACACTTTGCGACAAGGTTATGGAACTAGGTAGATTTCATTGTTGGTAGCTTAGTCTTGTTTATTGTTTCATTTCATATTGCATTCGAGGTTTCAAAACATTTTTTCCATTGTTTTTCCTCTTAAAGTCATGTTATATGAATAAAGTTGATCTTCTTACCTTTTATATCTAATTAAATATGTACATTAATTTGACGTACTTGTTGTTATGATTGGAACATGCGGCAACAGAGACTTTTGTCATATTTTCTTAAAATCCTAATAACTTTTCATGTTGGATTAAAAAAGTTTATCAACTTTAAATTTGAATAATAATAATATGTATCTATTACTTTTATTATTAAACAAAATATTGTATCGTGTATTTTTATAAAACTAATGAACCAAACATTCTTCAACAATTTTCTCGAAAACACATTTTTGTTCCATAGGGCAAACCAGTAACCAACCGACGAAATATCAAAATATTTTGATACTCTCAGATCACATAAATGAGGTCTGTGTGTCAAAATATGCAATAAAAATGTTAAGCATCAAGCAAGGCAAAGAAATAATTTTCGAATAAATATAACGGAAAATATAAAATATAACGCGAAATGTTAAAAAATTTCACATGGAATATTCATGAAAAAATGTTGCAAAACCTGTACTCTGTTCAACTCGTGAAAATTTTATGAAATGTATCTGGCAACATATAAATAAATATTGCATACTTCTAACCAATACAAGCGATTATTTTTTTTGGATAAAGTAATATGGGCATCAATTGTTACGTGTCAAATTTTTCACGCGAAATAATCAATGTTGCTGAAAAATTTTCACAACTTCGAACAGCGTACTGGGCTTAAATTGTAAGTTATATACGCGTAAACAAAAAATCAGGGGGTTATTATGTAATCCGAATCGAACGGAAATGTGTTCGAATAGTAATGTTAATAACATACAAATTCGAACAGTTTTCTTTTCGAATCGAATTACATAATAACCCCCCAGCTGATGAGTAATCCCTTAAATGCGTGTAGCTGTTTGGTATTCATTGGGATGTATTTATATTCATAGTGCGCATTTACATTTATGGTTTTGCCCCTGCTAAGGCGATTTCACACCAGGTGGTTTCGTTTCGGGAGATTATGATCGGCTGTTAATTTCTCTGTTATCAAATCACGCAAAGCGTTTTGAAATTTTTGACATCAGGTATTTTTACACTAAAAATATAAAATTTTTTTTTGCATCCACAATCACAAAAAAATCCGAACACAACGCTCGAGCTCAGATGTGCTATTCACATTAAATGCAACAATAACGTGGACTAAACCAGGTATTTTAGCAAAGTACTATCACAGCGGCACTGTGTTTTTTTGTCGAATTATATCAGTACATAAACAGTGACTTTCATATACTACCTGTGGTCAAGAACATGCATGCAAGTCTATGCAAGTCTTAAGCGACCCACCCACTTGCAATATAATTGCACAATTTTTCGTATTGTATAATAATATCGCCAATGTGTATATCATATGCGAAGGTGGCACAATATATTGGCAAATATCAAAAAACTTTTGATTTTTATTGCACAATCAAGACAATTGTGTAATGTGGTGGCAACATTGTTCAATGTTGTTTACTTTTTCACTACCAGGAAAATTGGGCAATACTTTCTTTAAAAATATTTTGTCATTTATTGCATAATATAGATCAAAATGACAATGATATGTACAACAACATATGCAATAATATTGTATAATGGATGGGCCCAAGGCGAATTCAGTATCAGGTGACCTTATCACTACAACAATACAACTACACAAAAAACAACATGTAGTTTGCTATGCTACAAAACCAATCTTTCAGAAGAATTCTAGGCAAATTTTGACATTTTGGTTCAAATTGTTCAATTTGGCATCAACAGGTGATAATCAGCCGGACGGATAAGGTCACCTGATACTGAATTCGCCTTGGATGGGCCGCTTTATTGAATATATTCTTACTTATTCTTCTTTGAACTGTGACGACATGTTTTTATGTATAGTTTTGTGTATGAATGTGTGGATGGACTTTTAAGACAAAATCGTACGAGGAGCTAGAGATAAGAAATAACTAAAATATTTCATTATGAAAAATTATTGTTAGCAATAACGCGCATCCAATTTGTGGGTTTTCCATGTTTATGTGCCCAATATTTTTCTTGAATGAAGGTTTGCGTGTAAAACCTGATCGACAGTCTGAACATTTAACACTAACTACTGTCACTCATGCTCGATAGTGTGTACCCCACCTTAAAAAAAATTAGTGCATTGAGTTCTTCGAACTTGCACTTGCAAGAGATCAGGTGACAGGTCAGCTACCATTATATATGAGCACAATTGTGCGGTTAAAAATTAGTCCAGTATGTGAAGGGCCTATAGGTGCATATTCTCGCAAGAGCATGTATTTCATATTTGCGTTTAAGCGTGTATTTCATAGACTTTTTGACGAATAGTTTAGTTTAGAAAAGTTGGGTTGGTTCAGTAAGCTCTGCATGCACCTTATTATTGTGCCTTGATATGACTGGTAGTGATGATGGATATCTCGATCATTGCGTAAAACAGGATGCACTAGTTTTGTGTAAATATGGGTGAACGTGTGAATTTGGTAACACACCATAGAAAAGAAATTTATTTTAATTCTTTATATTAAATACACTTCAATTACTTTTCATATTGTGCAAGCGGCTCGATAATTAAAAAGATTATGGCATCGGCTTATTTCTCTGGACAGCAATAAAAATAAATTTGAAGCATTCATTTGCGTCTCAACAACAAATTTCTCAATACACAGCAGTAAGTATACGTATGGAGCACAAAAAGGTACTTTTTAAAAATAAATTAAGAAAAATAATTTCAATAAAATAATATTAACTAACTTCATTCACAAAAATTTAAAAAAACTTCTGCCCAATATAGGGTAGTTTGGGCTCATTAAATAGTCCTACGCTGTTTTCACACCGGAAGATAAAACCTGGTTTTAACTTTAAAACCATAAACAGCTGATTTTGCGTTCCCACTGCAAGTTTGATAAATTCAGGTTTTAAACTACAGGCTGTCTTATAAATTTGTCCAAAATAAAATAAACGTACCGTAGAAATGCGTGTATTTGTTGCTGTATTTTTTCAGCTTTTTATAATATTTATCTGACACCCTGTACAACGGTTGTTCTTATTTGCATGAAAAACTCAGAAATTTTACAATGCATCCTAAAATATAAATATTTTATATTTTGTAAATGAACATTTTAAAATTATGTAACTACTTATACAACGTGAAGTGCTTGAAAATCATATTATTATATAAAAAAATGCACAAATATATTATAAATTTATTTTTAAGTTGAAGATGTATCAATTGGTATCTATTTTCTTTCACTGGCATAAACATTATCAGCTGCTTCCGGTCATTTTAACTCGGCAGCACTGAGTTTAGCATAGCGAAAACAAGGTTGCATTTCATAAAACCAACTTAAAATCAATTCAAAAATGGTTTTTAGTTGGTTTTAGCAAAAGTGATTTGTATGGTAAAACCAGGTTTTAACAGTTGGTTTTAACGTTAAAACCAACTTTTATTAAAACCATGTCACTAGATTTTTGTACCGACAAACATATGATAGTATTAAGTGTTAATTGCTGCAGTTAGTTAAATATTTTTGTTTTGGAAGTAGTATCCCTTTGGTTTTCCGCCCCTCATACACATAAATATTAGTATCTTAAGTTTCAGTTTTCTATATTAAAAAAATTAATTGACAACCATATGCTTTTGCCCTAAATTATCTGCGTTTGGCTTAAATCGCTTGTCAATGGCCAGTCACACACGAGAACAATTGTACTGGCATAAAATGCTAGTTTGTTTGTGAGAGGGGCAAAGAGAGTGGTTTTGTGTTCGGCATAATTTTTCAGCCAGCTACTACCAAGGCCGATTAATAAGGTCAAGTTGAAAACACAGCTGATGTACTTTTTTTCTGCCTAATTCAAGGCGAATTCATATAACTGTTGGCTCGTATGTCAAAAGTTGTTTATGTACAGAGACCTGAGACGGATGATTGTTTTGGCGGCGGCGGCTGAGAACAAATAACATGAAAATCAAATTTAAGATAAAAAAGAATTAAGAAATTAATTAAATAATTATTAGTTTATATTGTACATGGAGAATAGGTGGCGACAAAACGTCGGTTGGTTACTGGTTTGATGTATGTAACAAAAATGTGTTTTCAAAAAAATCGATGAAGAATGTTTAGTTCATTAGTTTTATAAAAATACACGATAGCATTTTTTGTATAATAATAAAAATAATAGATACATATGTTTTTTATTCAAACTTGAAGTTGATAAGCTTTTTACATCCAACATGAAAACTTATTAGGATTTAAAGAAAAATGACAAAACTATTTCTCAACGCATGTACCAACCATAACTTCATATTCTTCACTACTTGTTAAAGTAGTTTAAATTACTATCGGTTTAATTCATAAAAAATATTTTAGGTTTGTTACAAGTTTATTTGACAAATTTCCCATAGAAATATGTCAAATAAAGGCCGTGATACACTATCATACAAAGTCGTGCGATCTACGAAAAAATACAACCCTGGTATGATGGAGTTTATGAAAATTTTCAAAAGACAATAACAATTCATCACACCAGGGTTGTACTTTTTCGTAGATCGCACGACTTTGTATGATAGCGAGTTTTTGACATACGAGCCTCCCAAGGCAACAACAAAATACCATATTGTTCTTATTGTTTGTGATTTGTTGTAGTATTAACTTTACCTGTTATGAATTTGCCTTGGCTACTACCCCGCATCAGCAGCACAAAACCAATGCACACACAACTTAAAAAACAGCAAATGTAAAATGAATATAAAAAACACTAATACAAACAAAGATGTCTGCATGTATACATTTTTATGATAGATGCATTAGTCTCGTGTGTTCTATATAAAAAGAACAAAAATTGTGGGGCATAAAAATTATACTCGTGTGTGAAAGGCCAATGAAATACTAATGTGCATTTTTAGTTGTAAGCTTGCGGGTATTTTTCTTAATTCATTAAAACTTGCACAAAAGGAACGAGCAAAATAACTTTTTTCTAGTGAATGTGATTTCAGTTCAAAACGGAAAAGGCAACAATAAATACGAAAAGCACTGAATAAAATGAAATAAATTTCTTTGTTTCTACGGAATAAAATATGTGGAAAAAATAACAAATATCAAAATACACAGAAGATAAATTATGAAAATTAAACAAGTGACCAAGTTTGTTTTTATGTTAAAGAATATACATATTTCGTAAATAATTTGAAAAGGGTGTGTTAAAGAAATTATATGCCACATACATTAGTACACATACATAAGTTTATGCCAAATGCAATTACGAAGGCAGGGCAGATGTGAAAACTTTAAAATCTGGTTTTTGCAAAATTAAATGAGAAAAAATGCGGAAGTTTAAACCATAAGAGAATATACATATATACATGTACTGCAAATAAAAATATTGAAAATTTTTAATAAAATTCTATATTCGAGTGCATAAAATTAAAAACTATTAAACTAAAATAAAGTACATATAACAATACATAGACAAAAAAGTGCCTCAGAAAACTAAAGAATAAATTTAGAAATTCCAAACAAAGCAAAGGGAAAAAAGTAGAAAAGTGAAAAAATACAAAATGTCTACACAACGTATTAATGCAGCTGAAAAAGATTTGGAGAAATTTATAAAGTTTTTAGCACTTAAATCTACTCAAGTTGTGGTGCAGTCTCGTTTGGGAGAAAAAATTCAAACGAAGTGCAATCCATTAGCTGGAAACGACTGGTTCAACTTGGTTGTGGAAGATCACCCAGATGTTTACACTGAAACGAAGAAGGCCTTAGCTCTTGCTCCGGGGGAATCAATTTTAAAGCGTTTACCGTTGTGTGTGGAGATTTCGTTGAAGACAGCCGAAGGCGATCAAATGATACTAGAAGTGTGGTCATTAGAGTTGCAGGCCTGCGCATCTGGCAAATCTAAGGAAAGCAATGACAAAATACAAAATCAAAATAATTCAACAGCCACAGAGCAGCCCTGCTTAAAGACAGCTCATGCTATTTACAATCGCATGGGAATGCTATTGAAGTCGTTAATTTCTCTGACACGTGCCACGCCAGCGTATAAACTATCTAGACGCCAGTGTCCTGATTCCTACAGTATTTATTATCGCATCTATGTGGAACGTCCTCAGATACATGCATTGGGAGAAGGTCACAAAAATGTCCGTATTGGTCATTTGAATACTATTGTAGGTAATTTAGTTATGTCGGTAGCCTATCGCACGAAAATGACTATAACACCCACAACTACTGCTGGGCAGAAGCGAGCACGTGAGACAAATGACATAATGATAGATTCAAATCATTTTAACCACATAGAATCTGGCAATAAAAACAATGGTGCTGGTTTAAATGGAAAAAAATCTGCTGGTCAAGGTGGCGAAAAGAAAATGATCGACATTGAAAAGCCGCTACGTCCCGGAGCATTTACCGATATAGGTAAAATACGCCAGTACACGGAGGATGATTTTGTTTTGCCTGAAACGCCACCGTTTGAATGGTTGCTAAGAAAGCCAAGACATGAAAGTACTGGAAGTGGAGAAACAGGTTTTGGTGGTTCAATAGAATCTCTAAATCGCAAATGTGATTCGCCGCAAACATCTCCATTGGGCAATGCCCATCAGAATAACGTCAACATAAATAACGCCATAAATAACAATTCAGCTAATAGCAGCAATAATAATGCTTATACAACTACAAATAACAACTCCGCTGCGTTTAAAAGCTTAGAAAATGACGAAAACTTGCAACAGCAACAGTTGCTACAAGTACAACCGTTGCAACAGAAGTCACCCAGCAACTCTACCCATTCACAATCACCAATTAAGAGCCTATTTGTGCCGCAGCCATCCACCAACACAAGACTGCCGCAAGTTTCTACACCAAATTTACCAACCTCTCAGCTCAACCACTCGGCGGACGATGAAAATCTACTGAAAGAGCTTAATTTCCCTTTTGCTTCGTCGACTTCACATGTCAACGATTTGGCGAAATTTTATCGTGACTGCTATCACGCTCCGCCATTAAAAGGATTCTCCGAATTGCAAGCAGAAATCTGTAGGACAGCTTCATCAACAGATCTACCACAAACATCCAGCTGTTCCAATAATCAGATAAAGCCAACTCCGCAATCGTGTTCGGCTGCCTTAAATACAGGTGACTATTCCTATGTTGATGATCTCTCTAAACAGCTGGAACAGTTTGAGACTTCCTTGGAAGATTATGACAAACTTGTCTCGCAATTTGGCATTTTGCAAACTTCGTCATCGACCGGCAGTCGCAGTAGTGGCGGCCTGCAAATGAGTAATTAATTAAATTTGGAGAAGCAAACGAAATCATCTGTGCATAGTAGAAAAAAAGAGGTTAAATTCATATTTTATAGATAATACATATACTACATACATACATACGTATTTATCTACATATGTAGTACATATAATATATTATTACATGTAAATTGTGTAAAAAATGCTGAAAAGATTTCTAAACTAAAAAGGTACTGATATTATAAATTATAATATTTTTTTATATTATGTTTTTAATTTCGCTAAAATAGTTTTTAGTCTAAAACTTGTTTTTATATTACATATTAAAAAAAAACAAAAAAAAGGAACGAACGATGAACGTGGACAATGAAATTTATGTATAATTGCATACATTTATGTATATGTATGTATTACTTTAAGATATATTTAATTTTATTATTAAAAGAAACTAAAAAACAATTTTTGCTTTTCAATTTTCTTATTGTTTAGTTTGGGAAAGATGTATTTATTTTATATTGGTTTTATTTCGTTTTATTTTTGTATATACACAGGTATATAAATACATACATGCACATATGTAAAGCGTGCTTTTTTAGAGTGTCACAGTTTTGAGTTTCTTTGAGTAAATCAATTGTATCGCCCGCTGTGCGGTATGTGGCTCCTTCCTGTTGGAACCACGTATCAGCAAGATTGATGCCCCGTAATTTAGGTACGAAAAAATTTCGAATCATGTTCCTATACCGTTCACCATTGACAGTAACATTCTGATCATCATCGTTTTTGAAGACATATGGGCCAATGACTCCGCCAGCCGATAAAGCGCACCAAACAGTAATTTTCTGTGGATGTAATGGTGTTTCGACAAAAGCTTGTGAATTCTCCTCACTTCAAATGCGACAATTCTGCTTATTTACGTACCCATTCAAACAGAAATGGACTTTGTCGGAAAATATAAATTTTGAATGGAAATTCAAAATCAATATCAATTTGTGCTTCAGCCCATTCGCCGAACAATTCGCACGCGTCTCTCTGGTGTAAGTCGATTCATAATGAAATTTCAAAGCAAACTAAAGAAAAAGCAACTATCAGCTTTTAAAAGGGTGCTCAAATAAAGCAGTGATGCCAACTCAAAGTCGTGACACTCTAAAAAAACACCCTATGCAATATTTGTGCCCTTAACTATGAAAGTGGTGTAAGCCATATACTTACATATTTCCTTGGTCGTGATATTTAGTACTCGTAGATTACATTTGAACAAATTAAAAAATATTTTTATATTATGCAACATTTTAATTTAGATTTATAAAAATTTATTTAATATTTATTAAATATTTGTTGATTTAGTTAATATTTCGATGCAAAAATGCATACTACTTATATAGACCACTTTTTCATATTTAAGGGCACATTTATAATACTCTTATTCAGATTTGATCAGATATTGTTAAATATTCCCACATATCGCAAATAAAAGACACACAGTAGGTACCTATTTAAAAGCGATATTTTCTATTTTTGTATGAAAAAAAAACAATATCCTACGAGAAAAACTGTTTATCTTTTATTCGCGATAAGAGGGAAATCAAGTAATTAAGAAAAGTAAAGTGAAAAGGTTAGATTTAAAGAATAAAATAACAGGTACATTTGCACTATGTGTCCAATGCCCGAAATTATGGCAAGAGAACGAAGCGAAGTATGATCACAAAACTTACGCTCATATTTGTAAAAATTTAAAGTGTTTATAAAACCTTAATAATTTTTATAAATAAGCGGGGCAATTATGAATAAAATTCCGCGAGAAATTTCTCCCTTTTCCAATTAGAATTTTTTATTTTCCCTAATACTTGCTATAAGTTGGAAGAATTTCTCGCTGAATTTTATTCATAATTGCCCTCAAGGCCTTTAGTATTTAGACTACTGCTGCTAAACTAAGCATTTAAAATAATTGGTAATATGTATCCAAATTTTTGTAGTATTGTACTTAAACGATATAAGAAAATTATAAAATTTCACGAAAATTTTTCTTATAAGCGTATTTTTCTTTTATGCAATAATTCATTATAAGAAAGTTATTTCTTACAGAAGTTTATATTGATGGAAGAAATTTTTTCTTATAGCTGTAGAATATTTGATGATCTTATATCCGATGTGTATTGTAGTCACCTTATAAACCATTAATTTTTTTTTAATGATTCTAATGTAGTCCAAAAATATACATATTTAATATATAATTTACAGTATTATGAAAATGCTAAGCCACTATTTAAAGATCGAGCAACGTCTGACGTCCTCGGAAAATGTGTATGTACATCTGAATAAAAATTATGTTAAATAAAGATATCATAGATAGTACATATTTTTTTAATTTCCAGCTTCTAAGTTTCTAGAGTCGAGCAACGTTTGACGTCCTCGAAAAAAGTACATCTGAATAAAAATTATGTTAAATAAAGATATCATAGACTATTTTTATTTAATTTTCTGCTTAAAAATTTCTAAAATAATTAAGTTATTTGCTTTGTCGCAGTTGATCGATCGGAAAGGATATTACGAGTAGCATGGAATGAAACCCAAGTTTAGATATAACGAGTTGTTTGGAAAAAATAAATTTTCATTATGTAAATTGTCAGCACTGAACAATTTGAAAAGTTGACTGCCCTCATACCCATTTTATTTGCATACATGTATACATATGTATGTATGTATCCCGAATATTCGTAAATTTTTAGATATTCGTATTCGCCAAATATTCGTATTCGCTAATACGAATATTTTTTCCCCAAAATAAAATAAATAAATGCATAAATCCTAAACGAAATTTAGAAAATTTCATAAAAATACTTGTATATTAGTTTGTAATAACTAAAAAAAAATTTACTTCAATTCAAACAAAACAAACTTCTTGTACAATTAACATTAAAAAAGTTAAAGTACTTTTCTTCACCTAAAGAGAGGAATGTTTGACTTCAAAAATAAAAGTTAAGAAGCTTTTTCTCCATCAAGCCTATTACGATGAGGTGTGTAAATAAAATCAACACCAACACTGAACAAAAATTCTGCTTTTTATCCAACTTAGGCTGAGTTTACATCTGGCATTTCTTGTGTGCCATGTGCCCAAAAAACGTAACCACTAATTACTAATGAAAAACTGTTTGATTCAGACATGTATTTATTGATTTAAACTGTTTCCAATCATGTTGGATTCTATAAAATTGTCTATTAGTTATGTATGGATCTGTTTAACGTACGAGTAATAAATACGTGTCTGAATCAAACAGTTTTTCATTAGTAATTAGTGGTTGCGCTTTTTTTACGCATGTGTGTCACATGGCGTACAGATGTAAACCCGGCCTTAGTTTGAATCACGGTAGATGATCGACGTCATTTGTTCTCCGTTTTTCCGCCAAAATAGTCTGCTATAGTTTTCCGTATTAATGAATTTACAGAATTTTAAAAACTAAATATTATTTAATGACGACCATTATAATTTTGGATAGCTTTTATTTACTTAAATGTATACGCGAACAGGAGTATGAAATTCTTTTTCATAAAAAATCTTTCATATTTATTTAAAAAAAAGTTTTGAAAGTTTTTTTTTTTAAATACAAATAGCAATGTTTGCCATCTGAATATAAACGGAGAGTGAAGTATTTTGCAAATATGTAGTTTTATTTGCAAAAAGGTGTGATGTGAAAAAGATAAACTATCCTATCGCCAGCGGTTGACATATTCAGGCTTATTAATAAAATTCCACGATTGCGAAATATTTTGACAATTTATGAAGAAGATTATTCACAAAGATTTGTGTGTTGTAAAATGTGGTATTATGTAAGTTTTTAATTATAATGGAACTGATGATACGAAATTACAATCCGTGAGAACGAAAAGTTTCATTCGGAAATTTTCACATGTGGAATTCATGATAAGGCTCATTAACCGAGTTGCTAATGTGCATAGATTTTCGGGACTTATGTATATTGCAGAAGTGTTAGGAATTAAACTTCAAAATATACAGCCTAATTCTGAATAACATCCCCCCGTTATTTTGGAGCTATTCAAATATTAAGTAAAGTTGTTTTCGGAGTTTTTATAATTAATTTTTCTTTCAAGAGTGGGTTAATTAAACAAGATATTGGTATGAAATTTTTAAACAATATGAAGAACGATGTGAGAATTAATTCTGCATTAGTAACTCAAAAATTCCATTTTTTCTCAAAAATTAAATTTTTTCTCAAAAATTCCACTTTTTCTCAAAAATTCCATTTTTTCTCAAAAATTCCATTTTTTGAGTTTGTAATATGTATGTATGTAGTACATACATACATATATATTTTTATATATCATTATCATTTGTTAATAATGAACTACATAGATTTGTTGAACCAAATTTGTTCAATTATCATCAAATATCATCTTATCAATCCAAAGATTATTCAATAACTTTTGCTTTTGGCGCCTCAAGCGTACATATAATGATTATATCTACTCACATGTACAAACACACATACATAATATGTACATATATGTATATATTAGAGCGACTCAGCAAAAAAAGTGCTCGATGTACCCTCTTAAAAATGAACCTTGGACTTTTTTAAGATGACATTTAAAATATTTCGGCTCCAGCTTTGACCTCTCGTTAGCTGGACCATTTTGAATAAGGGTATATTTTTGCGTGTTTTGTTAATTTGAGAATCTGTTTCCTTAGCAACATATACAATATGGGTATCATAAGAAAGGTTTTTTTAAGGCGCGTCCAACTGTATATACAATTTGTCCAAGGACGATCATAGATTTCCTTTTTTTAAGGATATTCTGTAAAAAATAACGGTTTTGGAATTTTTTGTTCGGGGTTGTTTGTAATAAAAATGCCAAGTAACATATTTTAATCTTTAGTCGATTTAATTAAATACGGGTCTCAGCTTTTTTTGAAATTCGTGCTAGTTAGCGTTTTGACAAAAATGCAATAGGGCGGTAATACTTCGTTTTAAATGGGGCAATATGGGTATCAAAATTTTTCTTTTGCCAAGTACATCATCTTTGTATGTATATAATTTAGATTTTGCTTTTGTGGACAGTTTTGTAAATATAAACAATAAAATTTAATAACTTTTTTTAATTTGAGAAAAAAATATGCCGCCAAAAAGTCGTGGATAATTTCTTTTTTTTTCTTTCTTTAGTCCTATTTTCATCCATACATGATCTAGAAACTAAATCCGCTTTCACATTAGAGTTACCACAAGATTTTATTTATATATATTCCAGAGCACCGTGTAAAATGCATCTAATTTGCAAAAATCTAAATTATATACATACAAAGATGATGTACTTGGCAAAAGAAAAAATTTGATACTCATATTGCCCTATTTGAAACGAAAGGTTAAAACCCCACTGTATTTTTATCAAAACGCGAAATAACACGAATTTTAAAAAAACCTGAGACCCGTATTTAATTAAATCGACTAAAATTTAAAATATGTATGTTAGTTTGACATTTTTATTACAAACACCACGAAAAAAAAATTCAAAAACCGTTTTTTTTTACAGAATATCCTTAAAAAAGGACGTGGATGATCGTCCTTAGACAAATTGTATATACAGTTAGACGCGCCTTAAAAAACCTTTCTTATGATACCCATATTGTATATGTTGGTGAGGAAACAGATTCTCAAATTGGCAAAACATGCAAAAATAGACGAGAGGTCAAAGCTAAAGCCGAAATACTTTAGATGTCATCACAAAAAATACCAATGTTCATTTTGAGGGGGGTACACCTTGCACCAATTTCGCTTTGAGTCGCTCTAATATATATAATACACAAGATGATATTATTCAGGCTGCATTTAGCAAATAGAATGAATAAAATAAATAAATTTTACTTAATAATCAGCGTTATACATATTACGTGTGTACATACACAACAGTAAATGACAAATTGTTAAGCAAATAACTTTAAATTGTAGTTTTATTTACATACTCTAATGCAAATGAATTAATGAAACAACATTTTATTTATTTAACAACATTGTAAATGTATGGGATCAGTTTTATTGCGTTTAGTTAAAATGGATTCAAATTGAAGAAGTAATAGGCTGTTTATATTCGGTTATTCCTAATGTTATACATATGTATAACATATATGTGTATATATGTAGATGTACATATGTGTGATTGACTACAAAAATAGTTAACTTATAGTCAACTTTTCTTAGACTGACTAAAAGCTAACTGCAAAGTCATCCAGAACAAATCCAAAATTATTCTTAAGTTGAATACGTAATCGAATTTGGTGAGAGCCCACAAATTTATTCTCAGCTACTTTGAAACTCATTTAAATTTTTTTATTAACATATTGCTGTTGTTATTTTAGTTGTGATGATACATGTTCGAACCCCAGAAAAATTTAAAAAGGCCAACTTTAAGTTAGCTGAAAAGTAATGCAGAGTGAGACAATTGACTACCGCTTAGGACATCGCAATGTTGAAATAGTCAGTTGATTACATTGAAAAGTAATCCAAGTGTCATGTCAGTCAGTCCTAGTTGCGAAATAGTTAGCTTAAAGTTAACGGAATTTCCGAAGGTATCGTTGGTCACAAGTGCATTTGTGTGAAATGTATTGGAATCACTGAAAAACTCAATTTCGTCAAAATACGAGTTAGGGCCTTTCTACTTGTGACTATCGGTATGTACGTATGTCACTTAAAATGCATTATAAGGTATCAACAAAGTATTAGAAATTGAGTTTTTATTGTTTGCTGCTTTCGACATCTTATTACATACGTATGTGTGCAAGAATTTATATTCGTCACCAGTAATTCCTGAAATGTCCGAACTACCAAAAGCACGCTTGACGCCCCTTACGCGTCCGTTTACATACGTGGGTATAGATTATTTTGGTCCACTGTACGTCAAAATTGCAAGAAACCAGGAGAAGCGAATGGGGGGGCGCTCTTTACATGTCTCTCAATAAGGACAATACATATAGAAGGTGGCCATGATGTGACAACCGACAATTGTATTATGGCAATTCAAAACTTCGTTTCTCGATGAGGCACACCACATGAGATATACTGCGATAGTGGCACAAATTTTAGAGGCGCTGAAACAGAGTTAAAAGATAATATAAGAATGTGGATTTTAGCAAAGTTTCTTTAAAATTCTCATCGTCAACAACAACATGGCACTTTAATCCTCCCGCCTCGCTACATATGGGAGGTAGCTGGGAACGCTTAGTGCAATCTGTTAAAAAAGTATTGCATCAAATTACTCCCAGCTTTGTATTTAAAGAGGAAATGCTTTACAATGGACTACTAGAGTGTGAACGAGTGATTAATTCTAGGCCATTAACTTATGTAGATCTGGAACTACCATCAGACGAAGCTCTTACCCCAAATCATTTTCTTTTCGGAACTTCTAATGGAAGTAAACCATTGGGTGAATTTTCAAAAGACGATTGTTTCTTAAGAAAAAATTGGAAGAAAATGCAGTATTTTGCTGATGTCTTCTGGAAACGATGGTTCATGAATACTTACCGACCTTAACCAAACGTACAAAATGGTTTAACAAATGTATTCCACTTGAAGTTGGTGATATAGTAATTGTTGTGGATCCTAACTTACCAAGAAATAACTGGCCCAAGGGAGTCGTAAAGACAGTTGTCAAATCAAATGATGGTAATGTCAGGAGTGCTTTTATTCAAACCAAAGGTGGTATTCTACACAGGCCAGTAGCAAAGATAGCAAAACTCGATGTAAAAAAATCAACCGAAGCAGAAGATTGATCTAGTTAAAATACTATTTTAACGAGGGGGAGTATGTTATGAACAAGTAGTTTCGATTTTAACAATTCAAAACTTTTATGATCTTTTTACCCATGTTTTGAAAAATTTCTAATTTGCAATTAATTTTGATATTACAAAAAAAAACTTAGTTAGAAAAAATATCTCTTCATAAAACTATTAATTTTTGAAGTTAATTATTTCAAAAGTAAAATAAAATTTAAATTGCAAATTTACTCTCAAACAAATAGTTTTATTTCCAACAGTATGTGTGTGTGAAAATTTTTAAACTTCCATCCAGTGATGGATTTACGTATAGGCCCGTGAGGACTGGGCATAGGGCGGTATGGTTTCAGGGGCGGAAAAATTTTCAGAACCCTAAGAATTAACATTTTAAATAATTTGAAATTGATAATTTTTGTGAATTAGTTTAGCTTTATATCAATGAAAAATTTAGAATATATTTCTGACCTTACCCGTTAATTTATCGGTGCAATGTGGACCATTGTGCAGTGTTGAGATTTAACGACACTCTAGTTAGGAGGTATTGACAAGTAGCGTTTAAAAACTCCTGTCAAGGCGTATTGATACCAGGTGGTCTTAATTTGCAACTATGCGTATTCGCCTTGTATATTTGTTAGTGTAAAATTTCCTGCTGTCAGAATATTTCCTAGCGTTTTGCATTGATTGACAGCAGAGAAATTATGTCAGCTGGTGAATTAGGATCACCTGATGTGAATTCGCTTTGACTCCTGTTTTGTGTATTTGCTCTTGCTTCTGCTTACGCTTCTGCTTCTGCAAATGTAAACAGTCACAGTTAAAGCGAACTCATAACACGAAAAGTTATACACAACGAAGAATTTAAGCAGTCGACATGTTCGAACAGTTGTCGGTTTGACTGACTGCTCCTTTAAAAAAAAATTTTGGCGTCGAAAAGTTGTGAAAAACGATCATTGTTGAGTTAAAAAGTGATCTGTATGACCTATTAGGGTGCCTAGACACGTTCAGATTATATTACCAAATATTGTTAGCAAAATATTAGGGATCCCTGTTAGATATTCTTTTTACTTTTGCAAAATACATAAGTGCATGAAGAAATAATTTCTTCTATAGTAAAGCGCTATCACTAAATCTAAATTAGTTGTTGGCCAAAAAATGATAACATAATTTTTTTTGGGCGCACTGATTTTCGAAATCTTTGGAGGTTCATAAAAAATCGGTCACCAAAATTATCAAACTGAGTATAGGAGTTTACTTCCCTGTGGTAATACTATCGAGCCGAGCATCGTGCGGACTTTCTGCTTTTGCACAGTGTGATTTAAATATTTTTAAATTGCATATTTAAATTTAAAAATATTTTCTTCATAGAGCAAAAAGGGCGGCATATCTGACGGGGCCTAGGGCGACATCAAATATAAATCCGCCACTGCTTTTATCAAAAAACACTAAGTTATAACCAAAATTCAAAATAAATTATCTAGTGCATAATTTTCGTAGAAAAAAATAACGTATACGTACACACCTATTTTGAAATTAAAAAAAAACAGTAGACGAATGTGTAAAGTGTCATTTAGGAATAGTTGTTCAACTGATCATTCACGCTGGCCGTTGTCGTAGAATAATACATATATACATATGTACATATGTATGAATCTACATATCTTTTAAATTTATGTATATCATATAATTTTAATTTGTTTTTATTTAAATTATTGCTTTTAAATACACCTCAGACACTATTTTTATCATGAAATCGTTGGGTTTTTGTTAAATTATTTTCTTTCACATGGCAACAGTTCAGAAATAACTGAATTGCATAAAAAATCAAGTCGTTGTCGTCAATTGTTTGTCGTCTTCTTTGTGTGATATTTTATAATATTGATAATCAGGGTTCGGACTTTCATGCAACTAACAATTGATTTTAAGCGCTTAGGAAATGCATCTAGAAATTAAAAATAGCGCAAATATATGTACAAGCTTGTATCGATAAATGCATATATTTGCGCATATTTTGGAATATATTTGCCATAATATGGAAATATTTTTAAATTTTTTTATTATTATTTAAAACATAAAACAAGTATAAAAATTTATGCATTTAAACTTAAAAACTATTTCAAACAAAAATCAAAAAATGTTTACACAAAAAATTAATTTTTGGAATTAAATTCGTTAATTCGTTCGCTGTAATTAATTACATATCGTTATCGAATGATTATTTTACAACTCTCCCAATGGCTTATATAAGACATTGAGGAGCCTCTTACGTTTCCTAATGTTCTTAATAAAAGATTTGTAAGATAACCTCTAAATAAATCTCAAATGATTGCATCTACCACTTATGGAAGCGCCTTCCGTGGCTCTTGTATATGAGTCGTCCATATGTAACAGTTTCTCTCGTGCGAAGTATCCTCTACGATTAAATTATGCGCTCGCTTTGAATTGAAAATACTAGCTGGATCCTGATGGTTATGCTACAAAAAATAACTCTTGACTTATCACTTTTTGGTACACACAGTCAAAAATCAATATGGCCGCTGACTGTCACTCAACCGTAAAAATTTTTGCGGTTGACAGTCAACCAGACTATCGAAATTTGCGGTCACACGCCAAACTTTGAGTATAACTGTCACGCATGTTCGACAATGTTTACACTACTATATTTTATTGAGAACTCGCCTTGCTTATACATATGTACATATCTTCTATAAGTTCCTGTTGTATTATATTTATTGTCTTTAAATATCAGCTATCAGTATCTTACTTCCGCCTTGTAAAAATTATTTTTGTTTTAAGTGAGACAATTTTTAATTTTAGTTGAACTATAGTGAATTTTAATCAGAAATAATTTCTTAGTCAGGCTTAAGTTCAGTAATTTCAATTCTTTTCTATATTACATGTATGTACCGACGGTACATCGAATAAGTAAAAATAATTAATGTGATGATCGTAAAAAATAAGCAAGAACAGTTAAACATACTTAGGTAGAGTGATATGACTTCGCGTGCTAACCTGAATAGAAAAATGAAAAAACGGATTAACAGAAAAATGAATAAGTGATACTTGCTATTGTATTTAGCAAAGTTAAATCAATACAGTGAACTCGCGATAACGTGAACTAATTTTTACTAAGGTAGTTCACATTTTCGAGTTTGTTCACGTTATCGAGTACCCAAATTTAAAACAAAAAATTACCCTTTATAATATAAAAAATTATATTTTAATAAGTAAAAATGCTTAGAACTATTTTAAATTAATTATTTTATTAATTTTTAATAACAAAAAATAAAATGCAATATATTCAGTTCACTTTGCATTCGATGAATAACAAAAAAATAATATAACATAAAGAATACAGGAAATTCATGGAAGAAACTGTTGCTTTTGCAACTCCATATTTTCTTACCAAGCCGCAACACTAAAACCCTTTTGCAATAATTCAAGAATATCAACTTTATCTTTTAAAGTTAACACTTAAGGTTTTTTTAATGACATTTTTCACTTTCAAGAATTAAAATTTTTTAATCACTTGCAACATCTACGTAGCAGTGCCAAAGAGCAACTAACTAACTAAAGTAAACAAACAAATAACCTATAATTCGGGGATTTACCAATTCAAAAACAGAATAAAAAACACAAAAATATAAAAAAAAGTGTTCACGTTTTAGAGCTTTCAGAATTTGTTCACGTTTGAGAATAATCTATGGGAAAATAAATTTGTTCACGTTTCTGAGATGTTCACACTTTCGAGTGTTCACGTTTTCGCGAGTTAACTGTAATTGTATACACAACATTTCTCATATTCCATTTCATTGAAAATTTGCGTTAAATAGCTGATGTTAATAACAATCTCTACCCCAGTAGATATACTTGGGTGCTGATGAAGTGCGTGGCTGCACAGAAGAATATCGGTATTTCCCCCAGCTAATAAAGTTTAATTTAATTTTTCTTCTCTTCTTTAGAAACTCACATTAATTAATAAAAATATTTCATTCAACAAGAATTGAAATTACTGAACTTAAGCCTGACTAAGAAATTATTTCTGATTAAAATTATTTTTGTTAATAAAAACATAAAAACGCACGTACATATGTATGTACATAATAGCGGTCTAATTCATAAAAAATATTTTAGGTTTATTACAGGTTTATTTGACAAATTTCCCATAGATATATGTCAAATAAGCGCTTAATAAACCTGAACTATTTTTTATGAATAAAGGCTCAGTTAGCCGACTGTAATGTAATGTAACTGCAACAGTAGGAAACATCTGATCGATATTGTTATGTGAAAAGTAATGGAAATGGTTATAGAGATGTAATGTAACGTAACCTACTTTTCATACAGAAAAAATCGATCAGCTGTTTCCTACATTACAGTTACATTGCATTACAGTCGGCTAACTGAGCCTTAAGGTAGTAGATATGTATGTACGTATGTATAAATACATACATATGTATGTACTTGTTATGTATGTATGTTTGTATGTATGTACATAGTATATGTATGCATGAATATGAGTATAAATAACTAAAAATATTTTTTATTTGTAAACAAAACACTTAAGTGGCCTTCACGTTGAAACGGAGACAAAAATAAAATCAGGTTAATTATTATGGTTGTTTTTGTTGCACGTTCCAATGAAAAGATTGTTTACACATTTGGCAATAATTATTGTACAAATTAATGGCTAAATACCCACATACATATTTAGGTGTAAAACTACTTATAGACGTAAGTGTATGGGATAATAGGCAAAAATCTAACTCAGAGTAAATAAAGGCGAAAATTTTGTTAATCATATTTACGTTTATTTTTAGCTCTTATAAAGATAAAAACTCAAATTAAATAAATATCTACGATTTTTCTGTAATCGGTGTGTTTTACGCATTTTAAAAAATTTTCTACAAGTCATACATTTTGGTTTAAAATTAATCAGTAGGGCAATCTTTAAAGAGCCGAGTTTTCTTTTGTAAGTATTCTGGAAAATACTATTCATGATACAATTATACAAGGTACTTGCACGACTACACCATTGCACACCAAGAAACACACGTATTTAGTTGGTGAAACATACCTATAATTGTCAGAAGCAGATGTCTTTTGTTTTTAAAAATAACAATCACAGGGTAACTAAATAACAATTGCAGAGGCGGCATTCATGCATGATTATAGTCATTCAGTGTTGCCAATATGTGTGTAATACACAGTGTGTAATTTTTACTCTCATCTGTAGACCATGTAATGAGATTCATGTATAATATGTGTGTAATTATTCTTTTGGTTCTATTTTTATTTAATTTTGTTTTAATTTTAATCTACACAAAGCATGTGTAGTGTAATTTTCTTCAATGTGCAAATTCATTGGCAACGCTGTAATCATTTTATTCACACACATACATTAACATTTTTGCAGCTTGTAAACAAAGTTTGACAACTTTCTTCATTGTATACATTAACAGGCTGGGCTTGTGCAAGTACCTTGTATAATTGTATCATGATACTATTTATTTAAATTTTATTTATTCACAAATTCCGAACTTAATATTGCAACGGAAATTTGGGAAATAGGTATTTTGAAAGCACCAAATACGTCATGAATATGAAACATTAGTTGTGCTCATTTACTTTCCTAGCAGAAACTTGCAACGGGAGAGTTAGACAGAAATAGAGATGTGCACGTGAGCGGTTTTTGACTAACGACACGCACGCTCACGCAGAAAAATATTTTACTCACGCACTTTCACGCACGAATGATTTTGAAAATGTTCACGATCACGCACGCTCATGTATAAAATATTCTAAATCACACACGAGGGGTGCACAAGTTATCACGATCACGCACGCTTACGAAAAATATATAATTAATTTTTTATGTTTGTTGGTTGAAAAATAGGTTCTTGCATATATGTACATATGTATGTTTATACATACGTATGTGTGTATGCATTATGTTTGCAGGCTCATTCTACCTATAGATATGTATGTATATACATATTAATGTACATAAATCAGAGCTGGCCACCGAGAAAAACACGAGAGTAATGTATTCGCGTATGTGTACTCATTTGTATAATAAGCCGATTGATGTTCGGCACTCTGGTGCTACTTTGTGCAGCTCAGACATAGATTGTAGTATTTATTATAAGAAAATTTAAAATTTTTAATACAATTACATATATACCCACGCAGGAGTGTTATCTCGTGAGAGCGTGAGAATTCGTGCGTGATTCTTAAAAAGAACTCACGCACGATTAATTTGTTTAAGTCATGGTCACGCACTCAAGCGTGATTAATTATAAATTTTTTTGTTTAATTTTGTTTTAATTTTAACCTACACAAAGGATGTGTAGTGTAATTTTCTTCAATGTGTAATTGGAGACACAGCCACATGCAAATTCATTGGCAACACTGTAATCATTTTATTCACACACATATACTAACATTTTTGCGGCTTGTAAACAAAGTTTGACAAGTTTTTGCATTGTATACCAAAGCATATTTATATAAAGTATATGCAGGTCTACAACAACTAAGAAAGTACAAAAACAATAGGCGATTTGTTTGTGTAAGAATAATGGATGAATGTCAAAAACAGATGAATACAACCAGACCTGGGCAACTTGCATCACTTTTGCATAAGCACTGATTGAAAAACAAAAATTTTAGTGCAAATTTAAATTTAATGCTTGTAGTGCACTATTTTTTTTCACTTCAATAAAATCTCTTAAAAGTAATGGATTAATATTGCATTAGCATGGCGAAAAATGCACTGATTTTGTATTGATGTGCTTAGTCATCATGAAGTAATGCAATATTATTGCATTATCAAATATTGTACACAGTAATATTGAATAAAACGTTAACCTATTTAATCAGATAGCACAAATAATAAAATAAAAAATACAGTAAAGTTCATTGAGGGCACCTTTATAAGTATGTACGTACAAATTAAAGAAAAGGAAAACTATACAAACTAGATTTCAGAACCAATTGAAAAAATTAAAAAGTTCCATACCTCAAGTACGTTGCATCTCGACCTTATATAGAAAACCGTGCAATTGACAAAAGATCAGAACTTAGGTTTTCATTTATTGTAGTTATATCTTAAAAAATGTTGATTTTATAAACGAAAAATACTACCGCTTGGAACAATTACATCTCTCGAAAAAAATTATAAAAAACGTAGTGACATGATTTTTCGTCTTGGGTGTACATAGGAAAAAATTTACATATTTATGTATGTACGTATGTTTTTATGGACATATGTACACATTTACGTTGTATTTTGCACTATAATGCAATAATACTTTTCATAATGTGTGAAGTGGTGAAAAAATAGTGAAATAAAAGTAACAATGCAATATTCATAAATTACTTTGAAGGGATTTTAGTTTAATGAAAAAAAAAATGCACTAATATTATCAAAGTTAGTGCTAATGTAATAAATTTGTATTTGCATTGATTTGATTTAGTATGGTAAAATGGTCAATGCGTTTGCTTATTTAATGCAATAGTCCCAGATCTGCAAACAACAAAAAGGAAATGTATGGATAGACAAAACCAAAGTAAATTTATTAATTGATAAAGCTTGAATATGTGAAATAAGTATAATAAAATATTAAATATAATTATTTTTAAATGTTTTGTAACACATTTTTTAAGTAAAAATTTATTTAAAATTTTCACATACGTTTTCAGTATACACAATTGTGTATAACAAAGCAAAAGAAAACAAAATGGCGTACGAACATTGTAAACAACTTTTGACATTCAGGCATTGCTACGAAACGAGAAAAAAATGAATCACCTGAGTAGTTGCATATACTTGATATAAATTTACTTTGTTGTATACATTAACAGGCTGGGCTTGTGCAAGTACCTTGTATAATTGTATCATGAACAAACCAAATTCCTTGAACATAAAATTTAACACAGTCGTAAAGCAGCTCTGGGCGAGTCAACATCAAGCGTCGTTGGCAATTATCTACTAAGTGCAACCATGCCACTGTTGTTTATTGCAGGGACCGTAACGGTTATAATTTTTATTTTAAAAATTACTTTTTAATCGTTATTTCTTGAGTTTTATTTATTCCTCACAAAATAATAGTTATTTTGTGACTTTTATTTATTCCTCACAAAATAAGAGTTATTTCTTGATTTTTATTTATTCCTCACAAAATAATAGTTATTTTGTGACTTTTATTTATTCCTCAGAAAATAAGAGTTATTTTTTTATTTTTATTTATTTCTCACAAAATAACAGTTATTTTGTGACTTTTTATTTATTCCTCACAAAATAAGAGTTATTTTTTGATTTTTATTTATTCCTCAGAAAATAAAAGTCATTTTTAAACTAATAACTGCCAGTTCATAGAAGTCAAGTAAAAATTCTTGCTTAGCTATTTACATTGAAATCAAAAACAAATTTTGAGTGCTTTGTTTGTGTTTTCAATATAAATAGCCAAGCAAGAATTTTTACATGGCTTCTATGAACAGGCAGTAAATAAAATATAAAAAAATAACTCAGTGTTTTTGTAAATAAAATGAAAAATAGAGACTTTAGTATAGATTCTGAATATATTCGTACAATAATTTTTTCCTTTTGAAATTTGTATGAAAAACATATTGTTTGTAACGAATTGTCATTATTTTTCATACAATTTGGAAACGTGTAGAAATGAAATTTTTTACAAAATATGCCTATTTAAATTGAAAAAAAAACAAATTTGATATTTTTTATTACAAATAACTTTATTTCATTTACAAAAACAACCAATTTATAAGAAAGTGAGTTTGTGTTTTGCTAAGCTTTCACGCCCAAGCCGCTCATCTGGTTTTAAAAATTCTTTCACCAATGGAAAGCTACATTACCAGCGTCAAATATAAGATATTTTTATCCGGTTTGGAACCGGATTTCTTATATTTGGTACGGATTTTGTCCGAAAAACACATTTTTGTGCTGGTTAGGGTTTTAAGACCGGTTCTTATGTATTTTATAATTAATTTGTTGCATAACATAAAAATATTTTTTGATTTGTCAAAATTTTTTAATGTACTAAATATCTCAACACCTTCATAATTAACACATAAGAGTTACCAGCTTGATAAATGAAACTTGATAAATGAAAGAAAAATGAAATGTCATATGGGCTTTAGCGAATAAAATAAAAACTTCGGCCCATTGGGTGGTCTAATGTACATGAATTTAATAAATTTTACTCTTTGTGAAGAATGATGCAACGCAAAAGTCTTCTGACTTACCATCATCTTCAAACGCTGAAACATCAGATGCTTTACCGTCGTCTGAAGACACAAACACGTGTTCATTATTAAACGAGTTCTTAAACTCTATTGAAGTAAATTCAGAGGATGAAGACTCAGATGGTGATCTGGAGGAGGAAATGAAAAGGGCGATAAACGAAATAGACAATTACAATCCTAAGCCCATTGACGTGGATGCAGATGTAATGAAATATTGTGAGGAAAAAATATATATATATCCATACCTGTACAGATTGGCACAGGTTTTGCATAGCACGCCAGCAACACAAGTCTCTGTGGAAAGAGCATTTTCTGCGCTAAAATTAATATTGACAGATTTAAGATCGAATTTATCACCAGAGTCCATGCAAAAACTCTTATTTGTTAAATTAAATTAATTAATAAACACATTTTAAAAATGACTTTTATTTTCTGAGGAATAAATAAAAATCAAAAAATAACTGTTATTTTGTGAGGAATAAATAAAAGTCACAAAATAACTCTTATTTTGTGAGGAATAAATAAAAGTCACAAAATAACTGTTATTTTGTGAGAAATAAATAAAAATAAAAAAATAACTCTTATTTTCTGAGGAATAAATAAAAATCACAAAATAACTGTTATTTTGTGAGGAATAAATAAAAATCAAGAAATAACTCTTATTTTGTGAGGAATAAATAAAAATTAAAAAAATAAAAATCATTGCATCTATAGGTAGTCCATGTAACATGGAGTATTGTGGTGTATTCCTTGTGCCCGTAGCACTTCTCTATTATTGTGATTTTTTCAGTTTAAATTTGGAAAATAATCGTTATTTGCGATCCCTGGTTTATTGGCCTTCGAGAGTTTTGCGTCTCACTCGCACTGGTTGACTGATCTGCCACGGATAACCGTATATTCTTGCGGTTCTTTTGTGGAATTTCTTTAACAACCACGTTGCTACTTCCTATGTGAAGGCATAGGTCGTGTACAGTCAGTTACAAAGCCTTTTTAAAAAAACTGTTAATAACACCTTGTGCATATGGTCTAACTACCCCGCCCATATTTGTGTAACAATACTTTGCAAATTTACTTTGTAAAGTAGGTATTTCTTAAATAAATAAATAAAATTGTACATACATATGTACATACAATTTATGTGGCTTAATCAAAGAAAAACAATAAATTAAGAAAATATGCTTTCTTTTTTACTTATGTATGTATGTATACATAAGTTGTAGCAAAGGAATGCACATTTTTCGAGTTTTCTTTTTTCAGATACTTAAAAAAAAGTAAAAATTTTACCAGTAATAACGCTATGCAACAAATAAGATTTTTTGAAAAACACGGACTGGAGAATATAGGGTAGTAAAACCCCATACTCAGTTTGGCGGTTTTGGTGACCAATTTTTTTATGGCTGTTCGCCAAAAACTGAAGACACCATTTTTTGACAAGCTGAGTATAGTGTTTCACTACCCTCTGGCTGTACTATCGAACCTATACTATCAAGACCGTGTGGATTTTTCACTGTTGTACTGTAATTTGTAATAATTTTCTTGTCTCTCAATTTTTTACTCCCTTTGTCCTAGTTTACACTATGCAAGTCTTATTGCTAAGCTGATGAGTTTGTTAGGAGAGAGAGAGACGAGGGGAACAGAAACGTTTATTTTCGCCTCATCTCTGTCTCCTAACAAACTAATCAGCTTAGCAATAAGACTTGCATAGTGTAAACTAGGACTTTTGACGCTCTATCCTTGCAAACTTTTTGCGTTAATAAACACTTCCCAGTAAAAATTTTTAGAAATTCGTAACAATTTTTAGTAAATGAACACACCTATTATAACAAATATTCGTTTTCTATGGAATTTGTTTTGTGACATGATTGATTAATGGCTTATGTGTGGAATAACTCATCCAGTGAATAATTCCAATGATTTTCCTTTTGGGTTTCATGATCATGTTGCATAAATGGTAACGAATTTTAATGTGGAAGGCTTGATGGTGTAAAACTCCGCTTTTAAATAACCCTATAAAAGTATTCAATTGGTTTCAATTCATGTGACCAATAAGCCTCAAATCTGGCTACCGAAAGGAAAATAGGAGTATGCAATGCCTTAACTTTTTAGAGGAGAGTTTGCTAGAGTTGCTGGTTTTATTTAAAAGATATAAGAAGTATAACAAATTAAAAAACTATTATATTAAATTCTTGTTCCTAGTCCTGTGCTAAGCAATACAAATACTGCGCGATATTTTCAATTTCACGAAATTTAAATGGCAATACTGCTTACAGGCAACTGTCAGTTGAATCCTGTCAAAATTTCAACAAGCTTTGTCATTTATTTTGTATTTTTTGTGAAAAAAAACCACTCAAACCAAGCCTAAGCTTGTTAAATACTATAGGGACTCTTCACCATCAAAGGTAGTTTACTGAATTTCGTTGTGGCCGTACAAGCACGGAAGATGCCGAACATTCTGGACGCCCAGTTGAGGTCTTAGAGAGATTGTGGAAGCCATCTAAAATGTCAAAGTTTTTTTAAATTTTGAATGAACACTTGGGTATGAGATAGTTTTCCGCAAAATGGGTGTCGCGTTTGCTCAAAACCGACCACAAACGCATGGCGTTGTTCAACTGCAATCTGGATGAGTTTTTGCGCCGTTTCGTAACACAATTTTTTTGTAGAAAAGAAAACACCAAAACACACATATTTGAAATTTAATTTTGGCCACAAAACAGACCTCGAACGTTGAACTTTAATAATAAAAATAATTGCACATGCACATTATTCGTGATTTACATAAATAATACTTCAATTCAAAATATGTAGTAACAAAAAATTTTAATTCAACAAGTATGAGTTAATCATATGGATTTATTTGAATTTTCTGTGACCGAACCAAATGTAAAATTTACAGGAAAAATACGATATTGGATTTTAATTGTTTTGAAATATTATTAATTCACGTGAACAAACAGCAGTTCAGTTTCATTTGTTTTTTTTTTAACTAAAATATGTACATACATATGTACATATATACTCGTATTTCTTAATTGTGTTTGTATGAGTATGCTCATATTGTGTAATTATTTATTTGCAAAGAAATCGTCATAACTCAAGAAATAAAACTTTGTTCTATATAAAGTGCAATAGTACTTTTTACCTACATATCGTCACCTGAAACACAAAACGCCCTAACTAACATTTTCATAATTTTAGAGAAGAAGCAAAAAAAATGTGTTAAATTGGTCAATTATTTTGAATGAAATCCCTATTTGTTTTGGAGGCGAAGTCTGACTCTTTTGTACTAATGTATTTTGATCAGATATCTCAGAATTTGTAAAAAGTCGATATCCAATTTTTTGTTAGTTAGGGCGTTTTGCATTTTAGTTAACGATAAATTTAAATAAGTTCATATTACGTGTTTGGAAATTGAAAAAAAAGAAATATTTTTATTATAGTTTTTTATTATGGCACGTTTATTACAAGTATAATTTAAAGTAGGGAAAATAAAAGTTTATTAGTTATGCCATTTTTAAGAAAAATACATAATTACATATACGAGTATGTACATACATATGTATGTATGTATGTTCTTCCATAAGTAAATTTTGCTATTTATAGCTGTGTTAATGTTCTGTGGAAAACAAAGTTAATATCTTATGCATTAAAAATAAATAAATAAAAAATAGCAAAAATAACAAAAAGCACAGACAACAGACAGAAATTGGAAACCGGTCATGACGCCTATCGTATGCCTTCATGGCACTTTTGGTACGAGGGACATCCAAATAGCAATTGTAATTTGTTTGATCCAGTTAATATCACTAGAGAGGTAGAAGCTGCTTACTATCAAAACTAGGGATGTAACGAATGTTCGCATTCGCATTCGCAAATTATTCGCTTACTTTTGCTATTTGCATTCGCTTTTGCATTCGTTAAAATGTATGCGAATATTTCAAGCGAATACTATAGACAAAAAAGTTTACCACATCTTTTGCGAAAATAGTTTACGATTAACAAACGTCAAAAATACGAAAACTGTTTTAAGCCCGCATGAAAAGAATACATATACTTACAAATAAAGCATTCTAATCAAAGCTTTAAAATTTTAGCGGAAAACTTCTCTATAAATAAGTTCACATATGTATCAAAATGAAGCCAAAATCCAGCGGTGTTTGGAAATATTTTTCAGTTTTTGAAAAAGAAAAGGCAGTGTTTGATTCTGAAAAATGTTGAGCACCATTCATGACTTCGTACAAAAAATTTTAAATGCAAACACTATTAACCATATTTGTTGTAAATTCCACGAGAAACAGTGCCACTCTTATTATTTCGCATGGAAACTTAAAGTGTTGAAGATATATTTCATATGTTTTTCCCAAGATGAACAGAATAATTATTTCCAATTTTTCTTAATACTCGTATGTATTTTGACAGCATTTCACATGAAATGTAGAACAGAGTACAAGGTTTTAGATCCAAAGTACGAATGGGTTGATTGCCTAACACTTTGTAAATTTAATTTTAATTATTATCTATACTTATTTTAATATAAGTTCATATACATATCTTACTGTTTTAAGAACTTGTATTTTTAATAAATGAATAAATATTTGCTCAATTCAACACTCAAATTAAATAAAATGCTATATGTAGTACATCTATGTATATAATACAACTTCATGTTCTTATACAAATTTATTTTCATGTGATTTTTTAATGTATTGTAATATTTGCATTCGCTTTCGCAAAAATTAAAATGTATTATTCACTTTCGAAAAATAATTCCACTGAACTAATCATTTTTAACTCTACAGAAAAAGCACTACATGAAGTGTTAAGGTGCGTAGAGAGATACCTGGAGTATAAAGGGTCTTCCTAACAATTTACATGAGAGCGCACAACAGGCCTGGACTGGCTTATGTGTAAGTCCCCGGACATGAGCGTAATGGCTCCTCTCTTCAATCTAACCTAACCTTACCTAACTGGATAATAACCATGCTTGGGGGGGGGGAGGCAAAAATGTCACTGCGAAATTAGGTAGTTGGGATGATCTGTAAAGTTGTTGTAGCATGCGCGGACGATGTGGTAATAATGGTCTCAGGGATGTTCACGGACGTGATAAGCGATATCATGTCCAACGCTTTGGACACACTTAGTAACTGGGCTGCAGACTGTGGGCTGGGAGTGAATCCAAACAATACGGAAATGGTACTATTACCACAAAGACCAAAGTACAGAACTTTAGACTTCCCCATTTAAATAACGAATTGTCGCTATCAGACAATGCAAAATATCTAGGAGTTATACTGGACCAAAAACAAAAAAAAAAGAGAGTTGTAAAAGAATGAAGCTTTCCTCCTCCATCTCTTCCTTCATCACCTGTCTACTCTATCACTATTCTTCCCTATCACCCTCTCTGACTATCTTTTCTTCAACTAACAGGCAGCACAAAGGGATCATTGTATTGGACCCAAGTGAGCTGGACTCTAAATTTCACCGTTCCTTACCAGCAGTCTGCTAACCTAACCTAAACCTAACCTACTGACTTACGGCTCTGTACTATGGTGGCCTGTCACAAGTAAGAAATGCGTGGTTGATAAACTTTATAGAATACAGAGATCCCCTTGCTTAGGGATAACAGGATGTTTACGTAATAGTCCTTCGGAGGCTCTGAATGCTATACTAAACTTACTTATTCCTATCGACCTTTATGTATTGGCGGTATCCTCAAGTAGTGCGGTAAGATTAGCGGCATCTGGGAGGTGGAGATCAAGGTCTTATGGTCATGCCAGAATCCTGGATCAACTACTCTCTACGCTGAGGAAATCTTCTGATTAAGTGGTGCCTTATCTGTACTTTGATGTGGTATTTAAAGTTTTGATTCCTTTCAGGCGGAAATGGAGGGGAGGCACAATAGTAACAGAATACGACATCAGAATATACACTGATGTATCAAGAATGATCTGCGGTGTCGGCTCTGGGGTCTCTTCAGACGGCCTTGGTATAGAATGCTCCTATCATCTCCCTAACGAAGCCTGAAATTTTAGCGGTAAGGGAAGCGGCTAGTGTGCTGATTGATAGGAATGTACAGGGTAAAGTTGGTATCTTTGTCGATAGATAAGCACTGCTGCTATCCCTAAGATCATATATCACTTCGTCTATTCTAGTCGAGCAGGGTAAGTGTTTGCTATCTAGACCGGGTTGTCAGGCTGACCTCACCCTCATCTGTGTTTCAGCCGAATCGGTAGCCATATCGTTTGGTACTATTAGAAACGGTATATTCAAACACTATCTCAACACAATTAACAAATAGGAAACGTAGCGACATCTCGAGGCTCGTTGCAGTCATGACGGGGCACTGGACGGTCGGCGGACATGCTAGTAGGATATATCTGTTCTATAATGAATGTTCCACTTTCTTTGCGAATATCCAGCTTTGCATCTCTCGAGACACAAGTTTATAGGCAGTCATGTACTAGACGATCTTTCAGATTTAGCTGAGATTGGGTTGAGTGACCTTATCAGATATCTCAACGCGACGAATTGGATCTAGTAAATATCACCCCATCAGAATACGTAGATACGGTTCTACATAGATTTACAACGATGAGTGGAGTGGTCCTTGCAAAAAGGAATCATCTAGATTGTACTTGAATGCCTGCGTGAAGTAGGCAGGCACGTAAACCAACCAATTAACCAAATCATTTTTAAGATAAGTAATTTTTTAAGAACTTTTAGTTAAGAATTTTCTTTTTAGCACTTACTATATATGTATCTTATATTTTAAAGCTTTGTTTTACAAAAGATGTTTTTCAACTGGAGAAAGTTGCCATACATAATACTAAATTTAATTTTACATGGTCCAACTGTAGTTCGTTTTCTATCCGTAAGCGAGAAATAAATTATCGGCCTATAAAAAAACTTATTGAGCTACACCTCGTACATTCATAATAACATATGTAAGCTTGTTTAAATGCACCATCTTTACTTCACGCAATATTGAACATATTGGAAAAACCAAATGAAATTTTATTTACAATTAAAAGTAAATAATTCACGTTGACAAAATGCTTTATATCTGCATACTCGTATGTTTTATTTATTTTTATTGCTGTTGCTGTTTTGTTATTTTCGGCCCTGTTCTGTAAATCAATTCGATTCAAATCCATTATTTTCTAAAAAAAATAAATTATGGCCCATTGTTTGTTTTTTAATGCACATTTTATAAATAAATTTTCAATATGTATGATGATGGTTTAAGCTCTAAAATATAGTAAGCAAACTATTAACTGAAATTGAAAATTACAGAACAGCGCGGTAAACAAGTTTTTCAATGATTAAACAAAAAATGTTAAGAAAGAGGCAATAAAAAGCAAAAGAAAATAAAAACTTACATATTATACATATGTACATATATAAAAAAAGCAATTAATTTTGTAAAAACTGAAACAAAATAAATTATTTTTAGCTCAAAACTGATAAGAAATTAGATGAATATATGTATGTACTATATATAAGTATATAGTGTAAAAAGTAAATAAAAATAACAAAGTTTGTCAACAAGAATGGTCGGACAGAAATAAAAAAAAACTGATGCTACCGAGTGTGTACTTGTTATAAAACAATTTACATATTTTTTAAAACCTTGTTTGTGAGAGAATAATTTAATTTCTTTGTTAGAATTATTTTATTTCGTTAAAAAGCTGAAAAGGAAATATGCCCAGAAAAATTTGTTTTGATGTTATTTCGTCGAGAAGAGAATTTGGCACTTACATATTTTATTTTATCTGGTACCTACTTACTTTATTTTTTTTAATCTAATAATTTTTTGTAAAGATAAAATTTCTTCAACGCAGTCTTCGCTTTCTAAAGTAAGGGAGTTCTTCTTCCTTGGTATTTTCTAACCAGGGATCGCAAATAACGATTATTTTCCAAATTTAAACTGAAAAAATCACACTAATAGAGAAGTGCTACGTGCATAAGGAATACACTAAGATACTCCATGTTATATGGACTACCGATAGATACATTGATGTTTATTTACCGATTATTTTTGATTTTTGTTTATATCTCACAAAATAACATATACCTACTCGTACTTTTTGTGCTCTATTTTTTTGCTCAAAAAATTTAATTTTTAAACTGAATTAAATATAAAAAAGTTAATTTAATTTAACATGTAGGAGTTTTTTACAGACTCTGGCGATAAATTCAAGTTTAAATCGATAAATATTAATTTTAACGCGAAAAATACGCTTTTTTACATTTTAAAAATTAAGCAAAAAAAAAAAATCAAAAAGTAACTGTTATTTTGTGAGGAATAAACTAAAATCAAGAAATAATGATTAAAAAGAAATTTTTAAAATAAAATTTATTGCCGTACGGTCCCTGGTCCTAACACGTCTTATGTTTACTAAGGATTTTCTGCATAATTTTTTCTCAGATCTCATAAGCCTATATACATATATATATATATATATGTTTATTTTATTTTAGACAAATACAAACTTTTCCAAATACTTCATTTATTTTATTGCTTTTGGGGATTTTTCAATTAAATTTTAGGAGTTCTGTTCCATATTTTCAAATGTTTTTCACGGTTTTAATTTTTTATGAAAAAAATAGAGCTACGTCTTCGCTACAACCTGGTGAATGTGCCTTGGTTCAACGTTTTTAAATTAATTTGATGAATGTTTCGATTTTATAAACTATCGTTAAGTTTTTGTAATTACCTAAAGAATGTGATTAATTTTGTATATGTAGTCGTGGATTGATGACAACAGTAGATAGCATGTCTTTTGATAGAATTAGTAAAATTGTACTATGTTGATACATATCATGTTCCTGAAAGTGTTCAGTTTAAGAATATATGACGCTTTAGCGTGAAAGTTGACCTCCTGTAAAAAATCATTAACGGCTGCTCGTGCCATTTTTTATGCACCCTATTTTCTCGGAAAATGCAAGACAGATTGTTTGCACAATTGTCTAACTTTCTTTCCTAAAGTGTCCACTTTACAGTGGCAGTTGAACAATGTTCTTGTGATAATTCATCCGCGTTTTCTTTTGTATTTTGGATGAAGGCAATTTTCTCGGAAACGGCTCAAAAGATTTTTTGCATTTGAATTAACAAAATCGTGCTATTTTGTTGATATTTATTAAAAATGCCCACAAACTTCCCATTTTTCTAATTCATTGATGATATTGTGGATTATTCTAATGCCGAGTACACATTATGGCATTTTGTGACATCGCAATAGTGTGTACTAGTGGCAACGCTTGTCATTTCCTTTATTTTTCGTTGTGTGGCATTGGTTTCCATAATGTGAACGCCGCTGCACATTTTGAAAATTAAACCACAAAATGACAACAAACGATGTATACTCAGCATAAGTAATAAAAAACGATATCACTAATGCAACCACTAAGCTCTTAAAGAAAATTTAAGCATAACATTATAGTAAACCCTGTGAATATCTAACATAGACATAGTTACCGTTACCGTCACTGTAAGAGCCATGTTAAATTTTTTCATGGTTGGTGCAACCATGCAAACAATATTTCTTAATAAAACTTAATTGCTTTAGAATATTTTTGATATTTATTCTAAAAAAAACTCCATAGCAAAATAAAAATAATTCATTATCATTAATTGTTAAGTTTATGAAACTGGAAAAGACCGGTAAATTATTGTTTTAGAGAAGAAGAAAAACTTGGCAAGTGAATATACACAACAAACAATTTTCTGACAATTTTAAATACAACAACACATGTATGTACATACATACATATGTATGTATTTATATTGGAACATGAAAAAATGCCACATAATGCTCGTACTTTGCTTTATCTTTGGTTTATTTTTATACCCTTCATTACTTGCGGAAAGGTTAGTTATAGGTTTGTCATTCCTTTTCAAAAATTCATTAACGATCTGAAGTTTATTAGGATTCATTTCAGAAGATTTCAGGTAACTTACGGAATGACATGTCATACATACATATGTATGTATTTATATGTATTTCTTTTTAAATTTTTAACCTTGAAAATCAACAAAATCAGCACATAAAGGGTGATTTCTCTAACAGTAATGCGTATTTTAAATATTAAAAAAAATGTTAACGAATATAGGAAGTACACAGAGGGAACAAAGCGGTACAAAAACACCGAAATTGATACCATTTGGTATCGAAATTGAGTTAAGTCCGTTTATGTTTACTTTGATAACGTTTGGTATCATTTTATTATAAACCATTCTTGTTTTGATAACACACTGTTCTTATTTTGTTACCAATCGTTCTTATTTTAATAACGAACCGTTCTTATTTTTATACAGTACCCGTGTTATTTTGTTACCGATCATTCTTATTTTGATAACACACCGTTCGTTCTAATTGTGCTACCAATTGTTCTTATTTCGAGAACGCCTTGTTATCATTTTATCGTATCCACAAATAAATAACCCATTAAATCCAAACTACCATTTAAACACATACAATTCTATAATTTCATTATACATATTATTTATTAAATTAAATAGAATAGTAATAATATTAATAATGTCATTTCTTTAACCACAATTAAAGCCGACAAATACCCAAACTAAAGTACTCACAGAAAATTTGCTTAAAACTTTTTTCCTAAGATCATATTAATTTTGTTTTGTTTTTAGTGACGTTTTTTTTTACTTTATGATAAATACGATTCAATTGAATGTAAGATTATGGTTTGTTCTATTAAAAAATTCTGAACAAAAGTACACATTTTATAAACAATTTTAATATCAAAATATGTACATACATAAATCATTTCAGTTTATTGTTAAAACTGAAATAAAAGTGATATAAAACCTCAGTGCCAATGTAGAAAATCTCACTTTAATTATGTATAGACAAAATAATTTAGCATTTTGCAGGTTCACTTTGCTGATCGAAAATTGTAAAGCGACAAAGCCAACAAACCTCTTAAAATGCAAATGTGGACAATACGATGCGAAACAGAATTAATTGTTTCTTTTTGACGAAATACGAGTATGTATTTAAATTGTAAATTTAGAAGACAGAAAAAAATGACTGAAGAATTTTTAAATTTAAATTTAATTTAATTCTTTCTTTATGCTTTTTTGTACCGAAGTTGTGAGGCTAAAAATGTATAAGTGCTGTAAATAAATACAATGTTTGTATGCATGTAAATAGGTGCTTAAAGTTAAAGTACGAGTACATGCATACATATGAATTTGTTTTCTTTGACCTCGTTACAAATTCCGTTACGTAATGCTGAGTACACATTATGACTTCTTGTGACATCACAATAGTGTGTGCTAGTGGCAACGTTTGTCATTTTCAATATTTTTCGTTGTGTGTTGATATTTCTACAGTTGATTTTACTTTCCACTGTATGAAACTGTGATTGCCAAGTGAACATATATTTGTCACGTGCCCATGATGATTTAAGTGAGACAATTTTAAATTTTTAGTTGAACTATAGTGAATTTTAATCAGAAATAATTTCTTAGTCGGGCTTAAGTTCAGTAATTTCAATTCTTGTTGAATGAAATATTTTTATTAATTAATGTGAGTTTCTAAATAAGAGAAGAAAAACTAAATTATACTTTATTAGCTGGGGGAAATATATAATCACCCTATCCCCTAATTTTTTCCATCGAAATATTTTCTCTTTTTCCCAAGTTACAATCGTGAATAATTGTTCCCCAGAAATGTGTTTCCTTTTTTCATTCCCCTTAATTTTCGCGGGTTAAGTATATTCGAATTTTAATTTTTTTGTGGTGCTATGTTGGTACTCATGTCTCTCACTTATGCCGACAATTTCGGCCATTTTGAATGTTCAGTTAATTGTTGACAGCTGCTTTGCTTGCACGTGTTTTGGCTCGTCTTCGATTTTGACCTTGGTTCGTGCGGCAGCTTTCATTGAGATGATTGAGCTTTGGTTTCTACGTCATAACCATAAACCCACGATTCGTCACCAGTTATGACCCTCTGGCGCAAATTTGGGTCGTCGTGGACAGAGTTCACCAGCTAATTTTTTTTCTTTTGGTCTCATGCCCAATTCATTGATAAAAATCGAATGGCACGAGCCAATCGATATGTCGAGGTCCTCAGCAACTTCTCTAATAGTGATCGATCCAAGGTAGCTTCTCCATATGCCACAGTCACATTCGGAATGCATCCGCACACTTAATTTCGTTTTTCACACAAAATCTTATACAGGTTCTTTGATCCATTTTTTTTAATAGGTAAAAATCGAAGCAAAGCAGCTGTCAACAATTAACTGAACATTCAAAATGGCCGAAATTGTCGGAATAAGTGAGAGACATGAGTACCAACATAACGCCACAAAAAAATCTAAATTCGAATATACGTAACCCGCGAAAATTCCAAATTCGCGATACGTTTTGAACAAACCTCGTACAGTCAATTTATGGAAGGTGGTATACTAAAGAACTTTTTTCCAAGGCACCTAGAATATTTAAAAACACAACTTTACACTTAAAAATATTTAATTTGAAACCCAAAATATGTGTATTTCTTATTGCTAAACTGAATTTTGTTTGGTTTTCAATTAATTTTTAAGCTTTGCAAGTCTTCTTCTCGTTTTTTACACTCACTAGAAATTGATAGCGAGAACAAACACTACCATGAAATTCGCGATTGCAAATTTTCCTTCATGGCGAATCAAAATTTCATGGGAACAAAACTTTCACATTTTATTCACGATATGAGTGAATGTTCATTTTATCGCGAGTGCACTGTATATATGTGTTTACATACATCCATGTGTAGATCTACATAAATGTGTGTATCTTTAAATGATATACGCCCAAGATTAAATTAATTTCAAAGTATCTCAAAATAAATATGTACTTATAAATAAGTGGCACACAGCTACTCGTATTGTGGCAGCAGCAGTTTGATTCATGCATCATCATCCACTTCTTTGCTGTTATATATAAAGTATGTTTTTAAAATATTAATCAAAATAAAATGTGTGCAATCCCAGCAAACATGGGCTGGGTGGTTTTCAAATCGGTAACTATTAAATATGAAGTCCTTTCTCAAACGATAAGTTTTTCAATATTATATACAAATGATTAAAGAAAATTTGCTTTCTCGAAAAGGTTGGGGTGCTGTTGGCTGAAGTAGTTAGAGTGTCGACTACAAAGCAAATGACGGTCTTCAAGACCACGAGTACAAAACGCCTGGCCAGACGTAGCCATATCAACATCATAGATTTTTCTGATTTGCATTATTGTCTACGATCTCTTTCATAGATATTTGTAGTAGTCGGAGGAGTAAAATAGCAAATAAAATGGTTACATCTCTTAAAATATATATCCTACACAATCGTACGACTTTTGGAAAAACACAACTCTAATGTAATGAATTCTTGTTGTATTTTAAACATTTTTATGTTTACGATTGTGTAGGATAGTGAATTGTAGCCTTTAAAAACTGGGGAGCTGCAATGATGCTATATAAGTTAGCAAATCGAACAATTGAAGAGTTGTAAAAGTCCAACAAATTAATTTAGATTCCCTTCTCTCTATCTATTTGTCAATGCACCATCTCCACTTACACTACTCTCAGCTAGCGGAATCTACGACATGAGTCGTGTAAACTCTTTCGCCTACCGAATCAAATTACCAATCCGTATCTTTACGGTTAGTAGAAAAGTTATCGAAGTCTTAAGAAATCATAAAGTTCAATGCAAAAACCAGATAAACTCATGCAGATATTGTCGAGACATCGAGATAATATGAATTCCAGAGCATCAGGATGTCTCTGGAAACGAACAGGCGGATACACTTGCAAAGATGAGATCATTAGTGGAAAACATCACACTGGAAAATAACAAACCTATTCAATAATTAAAAACCGAAATAAAAAAATTGGCTATAGAACAACAAATCAGAGATTGGCAGAACTCTACTGTTGGAAGAATGACCGAAATTATCTAAGGACAACGAAATCTTAAAAAGACAAAAGATTCTAAGCTTAATAAAAACGTTATGTTCGCTTCGGAATTTGGTTAGCATAATAACAGGATATACAGAGTTGAAAGATCAGCTGACTTGCATGGGTATTGTTGACGATGCAACATGTAGAGCTTACCAGTAAGATGATGAAACTATCGCATACTACTTGTGTCACTGTCCAGCATTCAGTCAAATTAGAACACAAATCCCACTCCTGCAAAATATACTAGATGTGGAATATCTTTGGTATTCAGACTGGAAAAACCTAATAGAGTAGGAGACTAGGTTGCCAACCTGACTAGGTGAGGTTAGATAAGGGTTGGCAGTCAGAATCCCGGACTCACTTAGGCTGCTTTGGTTCATTGTGATACCACGGAGACTGTGCTTATGTGGAGTCCCTCCGTCGAACCAACCAGAGCTCAATATAAAGCTACTAATACGCTGCAGTTCAACACCGGAGACATCAGAAAGTTCCTGGAACTCAAGAGCGTACATTGTTGCCATTCTCTTTCTTGCTAGTCCAGGACAGTAACACAGAAAATGTTCTACACTTTCCTCTTCATCGATATCTTGGGAGCTGCATCAAAAGTAATTGCGTTCGACCTTTAACATTTGTGTATTCCTACCTATGAGACAGTGTCCGGTTAGCTCGGACACTAGAATCGATATTATTTCCTATTTCTTAAAATAAAAGAATCTGTATTTTTCTTATTTAGATGAGTTCATAACTGCCAGGTGACCACGCAATCATTTTTTGTGGCCCACCTTCTATTTGTTTCATCTTCTGTCTTGCGTCTAAGTCTGAGTTTGCAAGGGAGTAGGGGTAAACCCACACATTCCAATTCCGGTGAAACCTGTTCCCTGGGTTCCCCTGAAAGCCACAAAACATACTGAAGTGTCACGAGACGGAAGATAAGGGTATTTTTCTGTTTGTCTCGTTTTCCCTCAAATTTTGTCGTCGTTTTTGTTTTGATTCTTCTTTCTAGTGCAATAAAACTACAACGCTTTTTATTAGCTGTGTTAATTGGTAAGTAGTAATACACTACAATATCAAATACACTATATTTTTCTCTTTTTCCACGAATTTTAAAAATTCTGATTGAAGCTTTTTTTACCTGTCACTTTCTTCACTTCTGTGTGAAAGCCTCTATGGCCGGTATCCAGGTGATCCTAATAAATATTAAACTGATCTGCCATCTTGTTTAGAGATCATCGGCAGCCGAGCGCTGTTGTTGTTCTTAGAAGCAGGGATTCAAGGATCATAATAGGTGCTCTACTATCAGTGTATATGTATGTTAATTCAAATCGTTGAAGTGACGACATTCACTTTCAACCAATACGCAACTTCTTTTATTGCAAGGATCTCTGTCTCGTACGCACTGCAGTGATGCGGAAGTCGCCTTGTAATACGACGACCTAAAGTCCCTGACAAGACTCCATAGCCCACAACTTTTTGTGTTTGGGATCCGTCCGTATAAAAATCAACATGTTTTCTTCTGCCTGGAGTACTATTCCTCCACAAATCTGTGGATGGTATCCAGGTTTTATAAATACGTTCGTGTAGTAGAGCAGGGGAGGTTTGGTCACTCCTCAATCTCCAAGCTTCATCGTCGAGTATTCTCCAGTGGCCGGTACCATTTCCGTTCCACAGAGAAGTACAACGAAGTCGGATTGCTCAGTCAATAATTTGGGAATAACACTTGATTGGATAAAGATATTGGAAAAGAGTTTTTTTGTCATTTATTTATTCCCAAATTAATGTTAATATGAGTGAATATTTTAGTTACAAACTTAAGCTTAGGCAAGGATTTCAAACCCTCGCATTTGTATTTGTTGGGTATATACTATCTTCTTCACATTCATACCCAAATGTGATAAAACAATGCTATAACTACGTCAGAGGAAACGGAGGAAATATCACAATACTTAAATTAAAAAAAATCCCAACCAACAAGCAGTCGGCAAACAATAACATAAACAGACAAACATGTAAATATCAATAAGATAAATACATTGTACATACCTACAGATATACATACATAAATATAAAAAACTAGAAATATTTAAAAACGCATAAACAGATAAAGACAGTGTGTTTTATAGTTCTAAAGCGGTCCAGACTCCATCAAAATACTCAACAATCATTATGGTAGTATGCATTTGTAAAAAAAAATCTAATAATTTTAATTTTTGCATGCTTGATCTCACATTTTGATGTGTTTCTTGAGTTTGTTCATCAAACATGAACACATTCTAAATGGGATTTTACGTTGACCGGTTCTTAAAAATGCGGGATGAAACAATGTGCTTCTTTTTTAAGCAACTCACACATGTTTTTTCCTTATTATTTATTATTTTCTGTTTGTTTCAAACACACTGTCATTATTGTTATTAAATTTTTTTAGGATGCTCGATGGATCACTTAGTGTGTGCATATCAAAACATTTAGCACACATTTTTGATATCAAGCATTTTGATCGCATCTAGGCCACGGCTTGATAAGCAAGATAAAAATATGTATATTTGCTTATGCAAACCAGTTTGGGTAATTTATCGGGTGTTAAATGTTTGTACAACCGCTACAAGCTTGTATGAGTTGACTTTGTGCAAATGAAATAAATTCAGTAAAGTGCGACTTTGACTCGCACACGAAAAGTTCCGTACGCCGCTTTTTTCCTTTTTGAGGAGTTTTTCAGTTTTAGGCGTTTTTTTCGCTTGCCGATTTTGATTTTTTTTTACAATACAATATGTATTAGTTTTAGCTTTTTTAGTTTTGGATCTTTTCGATTCTTGCGCTATTTCAGTTTTTGTGCAACGTTTTTAATCTTTTTAATTTTATTTTGGGTGACATTTTTCATTTAAGCTATTTTTCCTTTTGGTATTTTTTTATTTTTGAGATTCTTTAGTTTGACGTCTTTGAAAATTACAAGAGTTTGCCTCTTATAGTTTCCAAGTTATAGCAAGTTGTCAAAATTGCATAGTCAAAGTTACATTAACTGATAGAATACCCTTTAATTTGATATTTTTTTTATATTTCAGTGTTAATTGGTGTAGTCTGCATAAAAATACACTAACTTCGAAAATTTCAAGTGTCTATATACAATTGTCTGTGTATTACATTAGGAATTTAATATTTTTCGATGCTCGCTTTAGACTACCCTTTAATTTTTAATTGTAATATCCTTGTTGTTGTAGCGGCCAAAGTGAAAATTTGAGGTCCGTAGCTCTAATGGTTCTCGAGAAAACATCCTGTGACAGACACGCAGACAGACGGACGCACATTGAAATCAATAGGGTTCTTTTTCACCTTTGGTGTGTGCAGGGAATTAAATATTAATAAATAAATTTTCTTCGACTGTAGCAATAAAAGTAGTAATTAAACATGTACATATCTGTAGCAATAAGGAAAAAGTGCTTAAATCATATTTTACTGTTTTGCAGTAGAGCACTTCTAAGCTTTCAAGTCGATTTTCAGAAATTTGCTTCTTTTACAGTTAAATTGGGAAATTCGGTATTCGTTAAAAATTTTTTTAGGAAAATATCAATCTACACATTATAAATAATACATTAGATTTGCAATATACCAAAAGTATTTATAAGCTTAATTAAGCTATTATTCCCTATGAGATTATAAGTTGAAAAAGGATAAGCTGCAAGTTATTGCGCTATAACTTCCTGAAAAATCGCACAAAATTATTGAGATTTTGCCCAGGTGTACCTACTTTTGAATATGAAGATTACAGGGTTGCCATTAACTCAAAATCAGCTTAGACTTAAACAGTTTTCCGTTTTTCAATTACGTAATAATTTTAATTAGAAAAATGAACTGCGATGTTGTCAAGACAATTCAATTAGTTATAATTATTTTACCATCGATGTGTTTTCAATTGGTAACCAACAGTTACAATTTATTTTTTTTTAATTAATAATAAAATCTGAATAATTTTTATTTTTTACTAATTTAAAATTTGACTTTAAACAAATTGTCATTATAACTATGAAACCCACTGTATTATTGCAGCTGTGTCATATGTTCTTAGACTTACATACACACACACACACTCTATATTTCTATTTACAAATCATTATGTGAGTATGCCCGCGATCATAGTGGTGGGTAGGCTAGGTCGTCTACATTCCAATGCTTGTTGCATTTTTTTCTTGTTACTGCAGTTTACTTCAATTTAGTCTTGATTATTTATTTTTGTCTTTTTTTTTTGTCTTATTGTTTTCTTCTCGCTTGGCTTGTTTCATGATGTAAGAGATTTTTGAACTAAAATTAGTAGTTTAGTTTGGTATGTATAGATTCATTCATTCATTCATAATGGTTTATTGAAAATAGTGTAGTTTATCAGATATTATGAGTAATGTATTCTGGGAAAAACATTAATGTGATAATGGATAGAATTTAAGTTAATAAATCTAGCTCCGAAATTGATTAATTTTAGATTTCGATGGCTTCATATAAGACATAACTCGAATTTTCGATATTTTATAGGAGAAGGAAAACAATCTAATAAAAACTAAAGCATTTAGATGTATAAATTATTTTTTAACTGACCATAAATCTTTTATTTTTAACTGTAACGTACTTGCAAGAAAGAGAATGAATGGCCACAATGGGCGCTCTTGAGTTCAGGGAACTTTCTGACGTTGCGCTCTAGTTGGTTCGACGGTGGGGACTCCGCATAAGCAGAGTCTCTGTGGTATCACAATGAACTAAACTGTAACGTACTTAAGTCTTTAAGAAGCATGTACGTATACGTTGGCTAACAGAAAACGTTAAAAACGCGATATCGAAAAAAATTGAGTTACGCCTTTTTTATATTAAGCCATCGATATACATACGAGTATGTATGTATGTACATACACCACCCTCGTTACCAGCTTTTCCCTTTGCATTCGTGAATCATCTTTCCTTAGAAATTTTCTCCATGGTTTTGGTATAGATAGTGGCAACGACTCATTTTTGTTCATTTGTTCATACATAAATTAAATCTTTTTCGTATATTCTTTTTATATCCTTTACCAAAAATGGTAAAGATTATATATACATAGGTTTGTCATTCCGTGTGAAATTTCCACAATATTAATGTGCAACACATAAAGTACATATATGTATTCTTGGTCCTTATGAATAGGGAAGACGAATAACCGATGTCAGTCTGTCCGTCCTTCTGTCTGTTTGTGAAATCGATTTTCCATAGCTCTCAAAAAAGCTAGAGAATTCGGTATTAGACTGGTGTGTCAGAAATGGTCCGATATAGATTGGTATTAAAAATCAGCAAAATCGAAAAGACGGTTTCAGAGCTGGAAAATTTAAAAAGTTTTCGGCATATAAAAGTAAAACAAATTTTTATTTTTTGTTAACTAAGCCTTTTTTAAGCATTAAATTAATTTAAACTTTTGCTATAAAAATAATCTAATTTTTTTATTTTTCTCTATAAATTAACCATATTTTTACTTCGAAGTTTTTTATATTTGTTCAATTTTGAAGAAAGGAAGAGATAGAGGAAAGCTTCATTCTTTTACAACTCTGCTTTTTTTGGTGTCAATGAGGCGTATTAAATTTTCAAAGCTGTGTTCAGTAGCCATTTTATTGGTTATTTTACTTCGCCGATGGTTCTGCTACACAATACATATCGACAAAGGAGAGCGCTGTAATATTACATTAGGATTAGCATCTGCTGAAGTTGGTATAGTTCAGTGACCAATGCCTATGCCTTCATCACTTGAACTTTCATACAACACTAACGCACGTCAGAAAAATTCGTGGTGTTGTTATTTTAATGACTGTCAGAGACCGGGCTCGAACTCAATACCTTTGGTTTTGTAGCCAACATGCTAGAATATAGAATTACCATTTATTTTGGCAAGAGCCCCGCCGTGTAATGGAAGTTCGTTCCTCCACAAAAATATTTCAGTGAAAGTATAGCTTACACGAAGCTGCTTGCATCCATGCAGTCTTTTAAAATCAATACAAGTGCTCTTTTTTTTGTTTGTTTGATATACTGCGTATGTGTGGCTGTTTTTTTTTTGCATCCAGCAAACCAAACAATCGGCAACTGCAATTATTTTAATACTCCCACTTTTTCCGCCTTGCTATCGTCCATATCTCATACCAGTTCACCCAACCAGTATAGAAATTGTAATTTTACTTTGGTATTTATGTATGTAAATATGTATATATGTATTTATATACTATGTAATATGTGTGTAGGTTTTTGGAAATTATTTTCTTAATTTACTATTGATTAACAGCTTCTGTTTAAGACATGAAAGAAACTTTATTGAAGAAACAAGTATGCTTTTTTAATTTATGTATGTAAATATGTATTTACATATGTATGTACATACGTACGTATGCATGTATGTATGTACTTAAAATTAAGTATAAACATATTGCTTGTTAATTTTAATTCCCAACTCAACATACATATTTTAAATGATAATTGCACAAAAAATTGTTTTTTACTGTTCAAGATAAGACAGTGTGCGAGGATTCTAGTGTCATGGGCGATGGGGTTTTATAGCTACAAAATAAATATTTAGATGATTCATCATTTAATTACATATTTCCAATTCATACTTACATATAGGGTGTTTTTTTAGAGGTATAGAACTTCGAATTGAAATAAAACACAAGAAAATCGTTTTAATGTCCATCAATTTGGCTTTATTGGAAGGATAATTTTATGCCATTAACGTTTAAATATGATTTCGGGCATGTGGCCGCCGCGGCTTGCTCGAATAAAGCCAATTCTACAGGTCCAATTTTCAACCACTTTTTCGAGCATATGGGGCCGTATGTTGGCAATAACGCCACGAATGTTGGCTTCCAAGTCCCCTAAGAAAATAATCCAATGGTGTCAAATCACACGATCTTGGTGGCCAATTGATGGTTAACCGAATTAATTGCTCTGATGGACGATTATGTCGACCATAAAATGGACGGAGCTTGCGGTAAACTTCGCGAACTGAACCATTATTTTCGAAATAAATTTGCACGATTTGCAAGCGTTGTTCTTTTGTCAACCTGTTCATGATGAAATGGCAAACCAAACTAAATATTAATCACTTGACAGCTGACAAAATGGCCGCCAGTTAAAAAAGTGATGCCAACTTAAAGTTCTATACCTCAATAAAAAACACCCTTTACATACTTACATATTTCTTACAATCACTGGATTTATTTTTACACTCTTATGCAGGCACACATGCTGTTTGCTTACTGAATTTTCTCAATTAATTTAATTTATTATTGCTTTAGCAAATGTGATCAGCAGATCGCGTGATAAAAAAAGATGCATTTATTGCTTGTTTTGAAAATCATAATTTATTTTCATTTCTGTGTTATTTAATAAATAAAGTTTATTATAATAAAAGTAAAGAGAGAGAGAGAGAATTTAAAAATTTGGCTCTGCTGAGTATTGGCACTTGCACATTAGGGTCGTTCGTTCAAATTGTATGGGTGACAAACAACTAAAAAATGATATAGAGAAATTAAATCTGCAGAATATTCTGATTCTGGGCTGTTTCATGCAAGAAGAAGAACTTCATTGTTCTCTCATAAAAACTTTCTTTTACACAATTTGTAAGGCTTTTTGGCGAAATTGGCATCACGCGATTCCCACTGTAATGTTCTGGACTTAATTTTCAGCAAGCGTTGAATGAAATACGTAAAAACAATCGTGTTGCTTGCTTCCATATCGCTAGCTGAATAGAGAAAAAACTAAACAAAATTATTCAAGTGACTGAAATAAAGTTTCTTTATTTTAATTTTTAATTCGGCTGATTATTATGATAGGGGTTTGAACATTTGTAGGAATATGTGTTGTCGACATAATACCCAATAATTAATTTAAAATGTGATTTTGAATTTTTTGTTAGTTACGTGGTTTTGCATTTCAGCTGACGATATGCCGAATTGTAAATGCGACTTCGATGGGTGTTTCAGCAAGCAAAATAATGACCCCAAATAGTCATCGAAGTTAGTCAAAGACTGGTTATCTATGGGATTCAAGTCTAGTATTGGCCAGCTCAATCTCCAGATTTGAATCCAGTAGTGAATCATTTCAGCATATTAGGCGAAGGATCGGAACTCACAGGTTTTTTTTAATAAGTTGGACTTGATATGATGAATTGCTTAAAAATAGCAAAAACACTAACAAACATTATCAGACAAAATACTGAAGGTTGCTTAAGTTTCGAACAGCATTTGTTGTTTATTAATTGTATATTGAATTCTATATTTTATTAGTATATGTACATACTTATATGTGCATACATACAATACATATACATACATATATATTATAGAAAAATTTTATTACTTTATTAGGAAAAATTACTTTGGTTCCGAACAATACTGTACATGTACATGCTTATACATATGTACATGTACTATATTCAAATTGTATTCTCTGCAAAAAAATATTTTTAAGATGAGCAAAAAGTTGTTTCCCTCAGTTTTTAAGTATTTGACTAACAATATTGTGCAAAGACAAAATCTTAAATCATATTTTCATATTTTCTTACACTTGTACACATTTGTTATTAATCTAAGTACATATTAAAATATTATTTTCAATTTAATACATGAAAAGCTTCTGTCGATATAAAGAACAAATATTGCTTAACAGGCGTATTTCGTAACAAATAAGTTCTTTTTGTTTTTTATGGTTATTGTATTATTATTTATTTGATTAATTACTAACATTTTATATTTAATATGTAAGTATGTACATATGTATGTATGTATGTATGTGTTGTAGTTGAAATTAAAGTGATAAGACATGCGTTGCAGTGTTGCCAGTCGTTTATTTTTAATACCCAATAGTGTTGTTACATTGTTCGTGTTTAAGATTGTTCGAATGAAAGTATGTACATATGTAGTTCATTTTTTTCTTGTTCTAACAAGCGTATAAATTTTAATCGAACGAATAAAGCATTAAACACCCAGTTAAAAAAGACACTCCAAAGAAGTCATGAAAATGTAAACCTTGCGATCCGGAAGTAGTACAAATTTGGATAATTTCTAATGAATTTTAATGAATAGCGATGCTAAGAAAAATTTTCTTTTTGGCGCTCTATAGTAATATTTTTCTCTAGGAAAAATTTGAAAATGTTAACTATTTTCGTAATTTGTTTCTTTTTATACGAATTTGAACGCGAAACAGTGTTTTCATGTAAATTTAAGTAAATACCTTTTAAGTTTTAGACTAAGATTAGTTCATAATTTTCTTTAAAAAAAATCGATTTTTTTAAAAATTATGGTAAGTATTTTTTAAAACTGCATATTAAGGAATTACAAGTTTTTGTACGACAAAAATAAACTTCTAGTTGATTTTCTGCTAATTATCAGTTTATTAAAAATATTGATTTTTTGGAAGCAATGAAAATGTAGTTCCTTTAGAATAACTTCCAATATTTTTTACTGGGCGCATTCAAAATGTCAAGAATGATTAGCTTGAAGACAGCAAGGTGGGTTAGGTTTTTGGTCCATTGTGATACCAGAGACTCTGCTTTTGCGTAGTCCCCACCGTCGAACCAACCAGAGCTCCATACAAAGCTACTAATACGTTACAGTGCGACACTGGCAACGTCAGAAAGTTTTCGGAAGCCAAGAGCGCCATTGTGGCCATTCTCTTTCTTGCAAGTCCAGGACAGTGACACAGTAAATGTTATACACTTTCCTCTTCATTAATATCTTGGCAGCTGCGGCAAAAGACATTATGTTTGACCTTTAACCTTTGTTCATGCCTACCTATGACTCAGTATCCGGACACTAGAATAGAGATTTGTTTCCTATTTCTTAAAATCAAAGAAGCTGTATTTTTCTTACTTAGATTAGTCCATAACTGCATGGTGATCACGCAATCATTTGTTTGCGTGAGTTTGCAATTCTGGTGGAACCTAAAGGTTGTCCCAGTTCTAGCAAGCTCAACAGCCCTGAAGTTGCCTTGAAAACTGCACTGCCATCTTGTTTAGAGATGATCGACAGTCAAGGGCTGTTGTTGTTCTTAGAAGCATGGATTCAAGGTCCATAATAGCTGCTCGAATATCAGTGCATATGTTAATTAAAGTCGTTGAAGTGATATTCACTTTCAACAAATCCGCTACCTTCTTTATAGCAAGGATCTCTGCCTGGTAGACACTGCAGTGATCCGGAAGTCGCTTTGCAATACTATGACCTAATGTACCTGAAAAGATTCCATAACCCACACCTTCTTGTGTTTCGGAGCCATCAGTATAAAAATCAACACATTTTCTTCTGCCTGGAGTACCATTCCTCTACAATTCTGTAGATGGTATCCAGATTTCTATTTTTGTTGGCGACAATGAGCAAATTATTTCATATTATTAAACACAGAGCACATCCCGGAATTCGCGTAAAGAAATAAATTAAATTTATTCATTTTTGTACATACTTTCACGTGATATGTACAAGTACTTTAAAAAAAAGTAAAACAAATTATTTGAAAATCTTATTTTTTACTTTTGTAAAAGATCATTTTAAAAAATCTTTTATTAAATTGTTGAGAGGTTGACATGGTTAAAAAGGATATTAAATCCATTTTACAACCTTACTAATCCAATTTATAAATTATATCTTGTTAAAAATATTATGTTCTCAAATACCAAATCATTATTTGATGCAACTGTAATATTACATACTTTCTCAAGTTTCTTTAAATAAATTTCTAGCCAAAAGAAAACAATTTTTAAAAATTTTTTTCAAAATTTATTAAACTTTGTTAATTTTTCCTTACCTAAATAATTGTATGTATTAAGAAAAAAAATTTCCAATGTCCGACCGATTTTCATTACACTTCTACACTACTGGCAACATGGTTTAAGTGATTAAAGTTTTAACAGCATATTTGAAGTGTTTTAAATGGGAGTATATGTATGTATGTACATACATACATACGAGTATGTATATCAACATTATTATATTACTTACTTATGCACGCCTAATAACTATCGTATTTCCTTTACAGTTATTTTCATTTCAATGTTCTTGTTTGAAGTGATAAATCATAATTTGTTTTAAAACTCTAGCCATAACCTAAATGCTTCGCTATCTTCATTGTCATAATATATTTGGGTGACTTTCGCATACATATTTACATGCATTCATATTTACATTTATCTGATAATCAATGAATGCTTTGTATGACGACAACTAATACATATACCTAATCGGATTCCAACAGTTTTCCTCGACTATGAAGTTTGTTTTCCAAATAACTCGCATTTAATTTGAAGACAATTAATAATTTTTCTCTAAGAGTTTGTCTTTTCCTCATGTAATCTAATGTTATCTAATCCTCATGTATTCTATACCAAATTTGTAGACTTTATCCCAAAATTTTAAGTATTGTAGCTCTCCAAATTTATGATAATTAATGATTACTATGTAAGGGGAGTATCATTTTCCCTTCTCCCATCGTTAAAAAATAAAAACGATCAAAACAATCGATCTGGCCGTTTGGCTTCCCATAAGGAAGAAACAAACAAACGCATATAAAAACACACATGGATTTGCTCGGCATTATTTACAAATACATATGTATGTATGCATAGTACAGACTTTTAATGAGTTAATTGTGCTTCCAATATCAAATTATAAAATATTTATGCTTATGAATTGATCTGAATAGCATAAACATTTTTCTTATTTTATGTATTTAAATATTTAATTGAGAACCGTAAGCAATCATTGAATTTCAGCTTCTGGATTGACATTGTCTTCTTTGCCAATGGATTCTTTCCCTATCTTTATACGAAATTTATTTGCATTGTTATTTTCAAATTCAAATGTTAGAAATTCGTATAAAATAAACATGTCTATATTTAAAATTATTATTTATTTTTTTCGCAAACCGTTAAGCAAATTTTTTTAAATTATCACATATTTAGCCTTGAACTTGATACCGCATGTACACATGATGTTTCAATTTGAATGCGTAGAATTCTAGTACATATTATAAAATATTTAAATTCAAAATTAAAGACATTAAATAAATTACACATTTACATATGTATGTATGTAGTATATAAATACATACATATGTATGAAAAAAATCTAATGTGCTTTTATTAATTAACTGAGATTAATAAATATTCAAAACGGTGAGAAATTTTATATTGACAAAAACAAAAATACTCGTCGTAAAATATCTCTGGGTTTAAAAACAAATTTCGCATTATTGTAATATTTTTTCATACACAATATATTGATGATACCTTCATAGCGATCCATAACCGCCAAAGTGACATAATTTTTGTACTTATTTAGTTTTTGAAGAAAATCGATTATTTACAATCGTAAATAATAATCGATTTAAAATCGTAAATAATCCATTTGCTCCAAAAATTAAGTTGGAATTAAAGTTTTTATTTGTCTAGCTACAATTGAGACATTAATCGAGTAGTAAAAGTTCTTTTGATGTTTCGGCATTTAGACTCTTTGATGACTGTCAGTTTGTTGGCGTAAAGCATAGACTTAAAATAAACCCACCGACCGAATTTAACCGGTTTAACCGTTAATCGAAAATAGCAAATTTTTAATTAATCGAACAATTAATCGGGTAGCAACTAACCGGTTAACTGAGTAACGGTTAACTGATTGAATACCCTATGCCGGTCTTTTCAAAGTTTTTTAAATATTTACGAATGTGAGAGTTATGCTTAGCGCAACATTTAAATGGTGCAAACCTGCTGTATTAGCAGAATATTTTACGCGCATAATGCGTCGAATTAACATTTTTGTAGATATCTTGCATGCAAAATGTGCTGTATGGCCCGAGAAACGCAACATAGTAAATGAACTCCCAAAAGTCACGGTACCGATTCAGAACCTTATGTATCCCTCTCATTCGGTGCATTAACGCAGGAAGCTAAACAAATAAAAACTTTATTTTGAGACTCCTTGTATTTACTATTGACATTGTATGCTAAAGTATTCCTTGCTTCATCTGTAAAATGTCTAAAATATTATATACATATGTATAACGATATACAAATGTATGCATGTATGTATGTATGTTCGTACTGTATATATGTATATATGTATATATGTATATACGTATAAGTATGTAAAGATATATTTTGAAAAATATTTATTATAGTAAATATCACATCAAAATCCCCACGCAATTTTTTCATTAAAAGTGAACAACAAATATACATATGAAAAGGTACATATGTACATACAATTTCATACATAATATGTTCTTCTTCATTCTTACATTTCATTGAAAATTTTTATAGTAGGTATTTTCTTTCTTCTAAATATTAAATAAATCTTAAAGAAACTTCAATAAATATTCAATAAATTTTTATGAATGGGAAGTAGTACAACCCTAAATTAAAATGTTGCATAATGTAAAAATATTTTTTGATTTGTTCAATTGTAATCTACTTACTGCCTTATTCTATGAGAAGGGAGAACAGAAGGAGTAACATGTTTTGTTTTGTTTTTTTTTTGCCCAAGCAAAAGCAAAATCCATTAATTTGAACGCCTTCAAGAATCTCTGGCGAAAGAAGCAAGAGCAGAAGACCTACCCCGCAATGACAACGCGTGTAAAAAAGATATGAGTGTGGAATGGAGCTAGCAGGCCTTGTACATCCAAAAGAACTAGTATAGAGGCCTTCTAGAAGGCATCCTTACTCCATCTAGTTCCCGCAGGTTATATTTGTATTACAACACGTATTATTGAGCAACAACAGATACAAACAGTCCTCAGCAGCAATACAATAAGCAATTGTTATCTGTATTGTATTGTAATTTGGAAAAGCACACACTCATAATAACTCTTATACTAGTTCTTTCGCTCACACTACAATTATATGGTACATACCATGGTATATTTGTTTTGGTTATACATATAAGTATACAAATGCAAGCCTTTAGTATGTATATTTATTTAACCAATAAGTCCCCGTTTATACTATGAAAAATTTAATACGAAATTTTTGAGTTTATTGATGAAACGGGTATACTCATGTATATATGTAGATGTAGTTGTTGTTAAGTATTTCGTTCTCATCGTCAAAAATCAGAAGAGGAAAAAGATATAAATATCTGTGGCAAAAAGGAAAAAGTGCTTAAGTCAAGATAAGGTGATTTTGAGTTAATGGTATCCCCGTAATCTGCATATTTGAAAGTACCCTGGCCAAAATCCCAATTAATTTTTGAGATTTTCTAAGAAGTTATAGCAAAATGACTTGCGGCTTATCTTTTTTAGACTTTTAATTTCAGTTGGAATAATAGCTTAATTTAGGTTATATTTACTTTGGTATATTTCAACTTGAATTTATTATTTACAGTGTGTAGAACGATGTTTGCTTAAAAAAATAAACGTTAACAGAGAATTTTCTAATTGTAAAAAAAATAAATTTCGGAAAATAGACTTTAACGCTTAAAAGTGCTCTTCTGCAAAACAGCCAAATACGACTTAAGCACTTATTCCTTATTGCCACAGTTATATTAAAGTGCAAAACAAAAACTTCACTTTTTTGCAGAAAATATATGTTAGTGTGGACGAGAACTAGCCCAAGATTAGTTCGCTCCCTTATTGTAAGATAATCGTATCTCAAAAAATTTTAATTTTGAGTTACTAACGCTGAACAAATCGTGATATCGTATCTTATATTGTGTGAAAATTTCATATATGGATTGAAAAAAGGCAAACAATAGTGACCCAATCCTTTTCGGATTAACTACACTAATGGCTTATGTGCGCTCTTGAGAGTATATATACATATATACATATTTTTAATAGGTAACTTAATTGAGTTTTATGTAAATTGAAAACTTTAAACTAATTTCCTGCAAAACTAGGTTTTTTGAGTTATAACTATGTTGCAAGGAAGGAGGAATTTGTTTTTAATTTACAAATTTTTAAATAGAAAACAAAACAAATGCTGTATGCAAATTTTGTAAACAAATACAAGGCTATTTCACCTTCTCGACAAGAACAAAATACATAATTCTAATGAATGTGTACTCTGTCAGACAGTCGCGCCAAATATCACGTAGCAATTTTCATAAAATATGTAGATATGTATGTATGTATGTATAAATTCACAACCTATTATAGATGTGTAAGTTGTCTAGGAATATGTATGTACATATGTAAAATAAAATTCAATTTACATAATATGTACATATGTATGTATTTATGTATGTACAACAAGGAGTATTGGGAATATTCTATCATTGGATTTTGTTTTAAATTTCTAAAAGGGAAGGAAGAGAAATAGTTACAATTTAAATTTTGCTTACTGGAATGCAAAAAAGTCTATGTATTTTCCACTCAAGTACTAACAATTAAACTGAATAACCCATTATTTTTTTTTGAGAAGTTCAAAATGGAAAATTTGTTAAAGTTTAAGTTTCCGCATTTTTTACACGCAAACTTCTATACATTATTATAATTAATTAGTGAAACAAATTCTTATAAAACAAATAATGCAGGTGATAGCTACATATCAATATCCAATGCACTTCGAAGCCACAAATTTAAATAAACAACAAATTATGAAGCATTTTGCATCTATTAAATCTATATTTGGAAATATTATTATTACTTTTTTTTAAATATTAACTTAATTCTATATTAAATTGAACTATTTTTTTATATACAATATTGTAAGCCTATTAACCATATATGGCCTTCATGGCTCGGTTAGTTAATTGAATTTAAATAAATAAATAAAAAATAAAATATAGGAAATGTTATTCATAAAGGCTTGCATGTATGTGCATACATATCTATGTATGTATAAAAATGCAATGAAATTAATTATGATTAGTTAACACGGAGCAATTTAAATTGGTTTTAATTATTTTTGTTCGAATTTTATTTGTTTCTATATTCAAGATTTGATTAGGCTAAAGTTCGCCGTATCGCTCTGTAATCTAAATTACGATACATGTGATAATTTTTAAGGAACAACTAACATCAGAGTTAATTGTAAATATTTTGACAAACACTAGCAGAACGGAACAACATGCTGTTTTCGAAAGCCGCCACACCTTCATCATTACCGTTCTTGTGGTTGGTCCACTGTGTGTGGTGTTAGTTGACAAATTTCAGTTTTATATACATACATTCATATTTTTCAGTACAAGTGAAATATGTAAATTATTTTATTGCAATTTGCTGAAACATTTTTTTTGTAATAAAACAACTAATTCTGCATTATTAACTAAAAATTTGCATTTTTGGAGTTGTGGCGTTATTGATGTAAAAGAGCGACGTGCATTATTGCTTAAGACATCATTATTATTTTACCAAAGACTGTGTGAACTTGCACCTTAATACTATATGTTATCATTTATGTATATCAGAAACTTTTGTCGGTTTCTATATTTTGGTCACTATGATTATTTGTATCGTAAAATAACCGTTCAAACAAAGTTTATGCATGCATACATACATGAACTGTTTGCATTTTAGGTAATTATATTACCACACCTTGTTTCTACGAAATGCACAGAAGAATTTAAATTTATTATTTCATATTTGGATTATTTAAAAAAGATTTCCGCTTCCTAACTTAATAATATATACAAAAGCTGACTTATAAGGAGAAATGACTACTACATGATAATAGATGGCGGCACTACTGTAATGTGTGAATGCGTTGGTGCTAGTTAGTGGATGACTTACAGTGTCTTTCATATAATTTTTATATTTTAATATCATGAAAGTTTTTATGCTAAATTTCAGTAAATCTCAAAAATCTATACATAAAATTGCAATAATTTCGATTGGATACTAAAATTGAACATTTCGGCGATTTACTGCCTGATATCTGGCAACTACATATACACACTGTTGCTAATGTGGGAAATGTATACAAATATGTAAACATCTCAATATCTTGTTTTTAAACATAATGTTTAATATTTAATGCTGCGGTTTTTCATTAACGTGACAAAAATTAATTTTTGGTATGTTTTTTATTTATTTTTTGTATTTTCTAATGAATATACTCGTCCATGCAAATAATATTTGGACTTATTTATTTTATTAAGTACCTGTTTTTGCAACTGTGGGCACTAGTTGGTAATTTTTTTTATTTCTTTTGTAGAGAATAATTCATTAACTAATTAAGAGAGCTGGAGCATTTATAGTTATTTTTTACATTAATTTAGTTAAATTTAGTGTTATTTTAAAGGTAATTGTGTTAAAAAAACGTTTATTTCATCGAAGTGTTTGGAATTTGAAGTCAATAAATTATTTCCAAGATATACAAAAGTGAAAAAATTGTTATCTATGCTTTCCCAAATTTGGGAGGAGATCCGCAAGACAGTAAAGTAAAAAATACTGTGAAATGTAAAGTAGATAAAAAAATATGTTTATTGCTGGTACAAATACATAGTTCTCAATCAAATTGTATGTGAATACTAAACTCAATTCCATAGGTATCAATCTTTATGGTTTGCCGTTTAAATATTTTAACACAGTTTAATCAGTTTTGTGAGAATTTCGCCGTGTTAACTTGTGTGAAATCCGTATAATTCATTTTTACGCAAATTGGTTTTGAATTTGAAAAACCGTGAATATGCCACCCGTTCAGTAAGCATAGTCTAAAAACAACAAAAGTTTAAAGAAAACAATGACATAATTCATTTTGTTTATTTCATAAAATACAATATATCTGAATATCAAACACAAATCGCCATACATATGTACATATCGTTACCTTAATATAGAAAGGCGCTAAATCATTATTTTTTTGATATTGAGATTATTGCATAGTTCAACATAAGAACATCTAATGAATCGAAATATGCAAAAATTTCGATTTCAACAAAATAATTAGTTAGGGCATTTCTATATTAAGTTATTAAAATTTAAATAGGTTTTACAATTTTAAAATTACCTTACAGGTGCATACAAACATATAAAACAGAAAAACACTCGCTAACTTTAGGAACAAACATTTGAAATGGAAATACAATTTAATTGAAGTACCCAACTCAACATCCGACGCCCATGCGATCTATAAATCATACTTAACATCTTGTATTCAATTGTTTATACATATGTACATACATACATATTTGTAACACCATGCACAAGTCAACGAAATATAAATAAATTGCAATTCTGTGTCATTGATATATGCTCACTTATTAGGATGAGATATTTGTTTTCAGTTGGCACCGGGAGTTGTTCCGACCCTCTTGTTAATCGACAAAATGGGACAGATAATTTGTGTATAGTTTAACTTCAAAGATATTTCAATTAGTACTTTATAAATATTCTAGACTCTGCATTGTAGGTGCTGGTTGGTATTGGCTTCGCTTTTGATTTCAGATTTGGAATTTTACATGTATTGCATCCATACCTATTTATTACTACACAGAACAGTAACACTCCACTAGGAAAACTCAGAAGAGCTCCTTAGTTCAGACCTCATTAAAGGCCTGCTTAGGAATTTTTTTGATTCAATTACTATACTCTTAAAGAATGCTTTATACATAGAAGGACTCGACTCTTTCGCATAAAAGATAAGATACAAATTCATATTCCCTCCCATGAGAAGGAAGAAGAGAAGGATATTAACAAATTTTTGATTATATCAACGTACATAAATCATACAGTAAAATGTTTTACTAACTTCTCTATATACATACATACATACATACATACATACATTATTTACGGCCTGCCCCACAACAAAAATTAAATTTTCTTATTTTAATCTGCTTTGTAATGGAAATCGATCGATTTCAAATCGCGCGATTTCACTAAACTAATAATAGCCAAATATGTGTTCTGTAAATCGTACGATACAGTGAAATCGAATTCAAGTTCAAATAAAATATTCTAATGCTTGAAAACTATAAAAAATCATCAAAATCAATAAGTCATCTTTTAGTGGGTATTTGTGTTTTTCGAAATCAGCGCGATTTGAAATCGATCAATTTCAATTTGTTACTGTGTGTTATTTTTAGGAAGCCGTTATCGATAATTTTAAACTTTAAAACGTTGTTTAAATTTGTAAAAATAAAATTATGCGCTCAGCTATTCCTACAATGGACTATCTACGAATTTTTATGTTTTCTTACAAAGCGTAAATTTAATTTTGACATGAAAATTAAATTAATTATAGAAAATTAACTGTTCACACCTCGTTATTATTTTATAATACTAAATAATGTTTATAAATTAAAAATTAAAAAGTAGAAGAAATGACCACAGATTGATTAGAACGAGTGCTGATAATTTTTCCATGAATGAAATGTGTCACTTGCATGTGTATGTATGTATGTATGTATGTACGTACCTACATACATACATATACATATATACAATTGTAAAGTTTTTTTCATGCGCCCACGATTATCTAATATTTCAAATTGTAATGGAATACATACATATTACATTCATGTGTACGAGTATGTATGCCTGTACATACTGCATGTACTTTATGCAAAAATTTCTCGTATATACAAACTTACATATTGATCATTTGCTTCAATAGTGTCATAACCCAAAATATGCATTTTTTGAGTTAATAATGCAAAATAATTCATCATTTCGGTGTTTTGTTTTATATACATACATACATATGTATGTACGTATCAATTTGATTTTTTTTTTAGTGAACATAGATTTTAGAATTCAAATTGATGATTCACAATTTCTGGCTGATACGTTTTCGTTTAGTTGATGCCCAGATGTTTCTATTTTATTTTTGCAATGACGTCATTGGTTAGTTTTTTATTTGCATGTATGTATGTATCTTCATTAAAAAAAATCTTTTTCTTCTGAGTTTTATCATTTTAGCGGGCACCGTACAATTTTAACGAAATTGTGATTTGTTTGTTATGCAGCTAAAGAGTATACAACAACCATATATGAAATCCATTCATTGAATAAAAAAATTATAAAACTTGTAATAAAAATAAAGAAAATTTAAAAATAACAGATATGTACACATTATTTCGGGACTAATTGTGAAAGCAAAAAGAACTGAATTTTGCTATTCAAAGCAATTAGCAGAATATTGTTTATCTAATTTTTTGAAATGATTTAAATTAAATATAAGAAAACAAAAAATAAGAAATATCCTGAAGAAGTTAACCAAAGGTTAACGAAATATCGAAATGAAAAACTAAAAATATTTAAATTGACCTAAAGCTTAATGAAATACATAGTTTCATTAAAACTTAAATCAAAATACATATGTATGTATAAGATATAAGTATATATACATATTCACGTATTAAATAAGATTAGTCAAAAACAAAATATAAAATTTCATTCACTCATCATTAAATCCCGGGATTTCAGAAAATCCTCATTCCCAAAAACCGCGAGATTTTCAGGATTAGGATCTCGCGACTGGCATCCCTAGAAAATATCGACATGCATATAAAGTAAAAAAAGATGTAATATTATTTCTGTCCGGCAATTTAGGTATATTGAAAACAATAAAATACAAAATTTGATTTTGCTTTTGCTTTTGCTTTCCATATAAATAAATTGTCGTATTGTATATTTTTGGGCATTTATATATGTGGGTAATGGATTTTCCTTAATTAGATTTGAAGTTTTTTTTTTCTAAGTTTCGGTTTTCCTGATTTAAAAAAAAGTATAAAAATAAAAATATGCACAACTATGAACATATAAATAGCGCAATGTATCGAGCGCAATGATATTGGAATAGTATTGGAATTTAATAAATGTGATATTTTTATGAATTTCGTTTACTCAGTTTCCTTTCTTTTAAATTTTTATGGGAAAAGTCTTGTAAATTTTTTTTAGTTTATTTTTTGAACAAGCAATAACTTAGCTGCTGAACAAAATAGCGCGGTTTCGTTTTGGAGACAGTAATTGTTTTTTATTCATTTTATTCATTTTAATAATAATAATTGCTCTCTTTTAGCCAAAAGTCTTACTTTGTGCGAAACTAACAGAAACAAAAGAACTTTGAGACTTAAATACTCAAACTTTTCTTGTTTGCATCTTGGATTTCAAACCATAAGTTATAAAGGGTTTTGCATTTTGCAAGTTCGTGAGCGTATTTTTTTTAAATATAACTGTACATATATTTGTGAAAAGCATTTGATTTGCTAAAACAAAAAATCTGTCAAAAATGCTTGCTGCACTGCCCTGACCTGACAAACGTTTTTTATTTCCTTGATAATATACAAAAATTCACAATATTATAAATAAATTATTATAAAAATAAAATAACAAAAATTAAAAATTTTAAGAATCCCCGATATAACTAGAAAAGATGTGGTATCTTCTAAATAAATAGAAAAAAAACTAAATCAAAATTCGTCCAGCCGTTTGGTCTGTACGTGGACACGAACAGACACACAGACACACACCACAAACTTATAACACCCCTTTTTTGGACGAAGGTTAAAAATGAAATGAGAAGGATAATAAATTATTAAATGTGCTGATAGATGTTTGGGTAAATTATCCATGGAATAATATGGAATTATCCCTCTATTCACCACCAAAACGCCATTAAAACTGACGTTTCCCAATCTCTACCACTGACGTTTTCCAATCTCTACCTAAAGTTAGAAGAAAGTGTAATTTTAATAAAAAATATTTGGGGGATTCAAACGGTAATCATAAAGTAAACAACAAAATGTAAACAAATATTTATATAGAAATTACCAACTACGTTGGTACGATTTACGATTCTTACAATAGGTTGTGAATTGAGGAATTATAACATATGGGTAAAAAATTGATTAAGAAAATGTTAAAAGTATGATTAGACTTGGCTTACACACATCGAGTTTTCTTGCCCAAATTATGATTTTGTATAAGAGAGTTGAGAAAGTACTATACAAATACCGTTTGTGCACCTCTCGTTTTCTTTCTCAGCATAAAATCAAAACTTGAGCAAGAACACCTTATGTGTGTGAAACAAGTCTGAAAGTAGGTAAATCTTTATTTTAATTAAACGTCTATGGTAGACAAATACATATAAGCCTTAGGTGAGGCGCTGAAAATGTCCTTAAATCTTGTTCATACTTTATCTTTTCCTGAATTATAAAAGTTATTTATTAATAAAACCGCCGAAAGACAAAATTTTTTCTAAAATTGCAAACTTCTCAAGAATCCTATTAAAATCACAATATAATTATATTCATTGATGTTAAATTCTTAACCAAATATAAACATTCCAAGTATGTGTACAACTGATATCGAACAATTTATTTTATTTGTTCAAGTGAAGTATTTAATCGTCAGTTTTTGCGGTGTTTAACGTGATTCACACTTTGATAAAAAAAAATAATAATAATAATTTGCACCATCTAAATCTTTTTAAGGTTTTCGAAAATTAAAACTGCAGTATGATTTGAAACATTGTGAGAAAAGGGTCGTCGTAATAAATCAAGAAGAAAAATAGAAACTAGAATTCTTTTAAACATTTTATCTAAAGAACATTTATGATGGAAAGAGTTTATTTAAGAAGTCAAAGCCAAACTGTCGAGTATTTTTCAGATTTTCGTTGAATATAAGAGATATACGTTTTACTTTTGAATATATTTTTTTAGATTACAGGCAGCTAACATGTCCTTGGACAATTTACATTGCACCCGATGTGCGGATGGTTTTCAGCCAAATGAAAAAATAGTCAATTCGAATGGTGAATTGTGGCATACACAGTGTTTTGTGTAAGTTATTGACTTTATGAATTTATTTCTTAGTTCTCTTGTTTGCTTAATGATGGCATAATTATGTATTTACAGTTGCGCCCAATGTTTCCGTGCCTTCCAGGATGGTATATTTTACGAATTCGAGGGTCGCAAATATTGCGAACGTGATTTTCATGTTTTATTTGCACCCTGCTGCAATAAATGTGGTGAATTTGTCATTGGACGCGTTATTAAAGCCATGTCAGCTAGTTGGCATCCCCATTGTTTTCGTTGCCAGTTGTGTGCCAAAGAATTGGCGGATAGCGGTTTTATTCGCAATCAAAATCGCGCCTTATGCCACGAGTGCAATGCCAAGGTAAAGGCTGAGATTACGGGTCGCTATGTGTGCCAAAAATGCCAGTAAGTAAAATGTTTCCTTTTTTTAAATAAACTCTTAATGTTATCATTGCTATTTTTATTTTTATTTTAAAGCGGTCTTATAGATGAAGAACCTTTACGCTTTCGTGGGGAGGTATATCATGGTTATCATTTCAATTGTACTGCATGTGGCCAGGAATTGGATTCAACAGCCAGGGAGGTTAAAAGCCGCCCTGGCTTGGCGGCTAATGACATGGTAAGTTAAACAACTTTCTTTTAAAAATATTCATTTAAAAGTTAAATATAATTAACATCGAAGAAAGGGGGCCACATACGAGTATTCACGTAGTTGAAATTCGTTTTTTTCTCTCGTTAGTTATTTCAACTCTAAAGTTGGCTGCTACTATACCTATAAAAATTATGAAAGAAACATTTCATCGTATGAATGCAATGGCAAGTTTAAAGAAAATTTTGATGCAAGGAAACTTTCATCAGCTAAACCTGGACTTACACATCGGTTGTCAGGCCGGTTATTTCCTATGGTTGTTGGTATTGCGCAATGCATTTAGGAAGGAGAGTCATAAGAGACTGCTTCCTAAGGTTCAGAGGTTTGCCTCGCTAGGCATCACAGGTACCCAGAGGAACACACCTCTGGCTGCCTTGCACGTTATTCTTCACCTCCTTCCTATAGAAGACTTTTTAATAAGAACTGCGAATATAAGTCTCCTTAGACTCGTGGAAACAGGCTTGGTGACGGCAGGAGTAACAGGTCCTACATCAATCTTAAATGAGGTCAGTTTTTGTGGTCGGAGCTCCATAACCACTAGATTCGCGGACCATAAGGTCGTTGAAATTGATTTTAGTAGAACACCCTTACCGATAATTCCGGATAGGAACTATTGGGTCTAATCTGATAAGCCATCTGTCTGAGGGTAGTGGAGTCTTTACAGACGTGTTAAAAATGGGGGAAGGCACAGGGACTGGTGTCTATATCTTAGGAACGAACATTCGTACTTCTTTCAGAATGAATGCAACGTTTTAAAAGATGAAGTCACGGAGCTTGTACTCGCAAATGTCAGTCAGGCAGCGCTTAAAGCTTCGAAGGGAGACAGTGGCAAATCGAAACTAGTGAGTGACTGTAGGAGAGCCCTCAACTCGCTTATGGGCAATTGTAAATTGTAAACTGGAGGATATCAGGGGCTTCATCGTGGGAATTCAGTGGCAGATAAAAGGTGTTCTTCTGGGTACAATTCGGTGTTAAATTTTTTATTAACGAGTATTTATTTTATAATTTTACTTGCAGACTTCTAATTCGAATTAGAGTAATTTTATACCGATGCTATATAAAGTTACCATGAGACTTAAAAGTTTAATAACTTTAGTTTATTAATTTTTTTTTATTTCTTTTTCTCAGATTATATAATATACAAAATGGAAATTTTTTACACTAAGTATGAAAAATAATGTCTCTTAAATGACCATCGTTTTCAGCTGCGCACTGATGGGCTCGTTTTAGAGCATTTTCCATAACATCTTTCAAAATTTGTGGCTGTAGCGTTCGAATTTCTGCAACAATGTTTGCCTTGAGTTCAAGGATTGTCTCTGGCTTGTTCACATACACTCGCTACTTCAAATAACCCCAAAGAAAATAGTCGGGTGCTGTCAAAACTGGCGATCGCGCTGGGCCAAATTATTTCCGAATTTCTGGAAATTATTCGCTCTTCAAAAATTTGACTTAAAAGTGCCATTGTGTCTCGGGCAGTGGCTCCGTCCTGCTGAAACCACATACCAGGTATGTTTTCAAGAGCAAGACGTAAACAATTTTCTATCATAAACCGATACCGCTCTCCATTTACGGTTACAGCACTTCCATCTTCATTCTCGAAGAAGTAAGGCCCAATGATATTTTCAGATGTGATCCCACACCATATTGTACACCTAATGGGGTGCAATTGGCGTTTATGAATGGCTCTTGGATTTTCAGAACCCCAGAACCTACAGTTCTGCTTATTAACAAAGCCATTCAAATGAAAATGAGCTTCATCACTCATAATCATAATCGCCCATCAGTGCGAAGCTGAAAACGGTGGTCATTTAAGAGACATTATTTTTCATACTTAGTGTAAAAAAAATTTCCATTTTGTATATTATATAATCTGAGAAAAAAAATAAAAAAAAATTAATAAACGAAAAAGTTATTAAACTTTTAAACCCCCTGGTAACTTTTGGCCCACCCTGTACATATGTACACGAATCCTAACATTAAGGACAAGGTGCTATTAATAGAACAAAGTTTTTTGCATGTTTAAATACAGTTTTTGGTTTCTTTAAACACTTTTTTATTGCATATTTTTTGTGATTTGGCCACCATATGTAAATATTCAACATATTTGCTGAAGAAGTAAAATTTTGTTTGCTTATTTTTTTTAACAAGCAAACAAACATTTAAAACTAACAAAGATTAGCGTTTCTAAAAATAATACAACTAAAGATATTAAAATCTCATTTTAGAATGAATTGTATTGCCTGCGTTGCCATGATAAAATGGGTATACCAATATGTGGCGCCTGCCGTCGTCCCATTGAAGAACGTGTTGTAACCGCACTGGGCAAACACTGGCATGTAGAGGTTTGTATATTAAAAAAATAATAATTTTGATAAGTAGTAAAATTCAAAATTTGAATACAAAAAAAAACAACTTCCGTTTAATACTTTACTTTAGCATTTCGTTTGTGCCAAATGTGAAAAACCATTCTTGGGTCATCGTCATTATGAGAAACGTGGCTTGGCATACTGTGAAACTCATTATCACCAATTGTTTGGCAATTTATGTTTTGTTTGCAATCAAGTTATAGCCGGAGATGGTGAGTACAAAATGTCAATTATTTTATTAAATATTTATTTGAATATTGCAAATCATTATTCGTAAAGTTTTTACGGCGTTAAATAAAGCCTGGTGTGTACATCATTTTGCCTGCTCCGTGTGCGATACAAAAATGACTCAGAAATCGAAATTTTATGAGTATGACGAAAAGCCAGTTTGTAAGAAATGTTATGAACGTTTCCCCAATGAGCTAAGAAAACGTTTGCGTACAGCTCATGAAATGACTATGAATAAGAAAATGTAAATTTAACGATTTTCAAATAACTAATGATGATACAAAAGTAAAAACGCAAAATAGTGCCTTAAAAATAACCATATTAAATAAAAATAGTACACTGAAATCGAAAGTTAAAACTTGAAATCGAGTCAATAATATAAAATTAGTTGTTTTAAACTAACATCTACATATGTATTAAAATATTTCTTGAAAAGAAATAACTAACAAATTTAATATACTTTTAAATTATGTATATGAAAAAGCACAAACAAAAATCAGCCATAGTTAATTTAATGAAGAAAAGTTTACAATAAAATAATCTTGAGATTTCATATGTAATAACTGCCTGCCAAAAAATAACGAATTCTCGAAATGTGTTAAATAATTTTTTTTATTCAATATAACTATTTTTTATGTATTCAAAAATATTTTATTTTTATATAATTGTTTACAAGTTTATTAACATAACGGGACGTAACAGGACCCAACTTTCCAGGGTTATTTGTTTCCATGAGAACTTATTAAGCAAATCAGGCTGTAGTAAAGGTATATTTACATACAGGGGGGTTATTATGTAATCCGATTCGAACGGAAATGCTTTCGAATTGTAATGTTAATAAAATACAATTTCGAACAGTTTTCTTTTCGAATCGAATTACATAATAACCCCCAGTTCTACAACAATAACAGCAACACCAATAACAAGTCATTTTGATTGTAAAAAAATATGCCCTTATTATCAGTTGCATTCGATTTTCGATCTCTTCCTAGTATCGAATGTCACATTAATATTATAAGCTGGCAACACCATCGAAAATTTCGTTGAACAGTATTTCCATGTGACAACTTATGAAGGATATAAGTATAAAGCAATTGTTCTTTATAAATAGATGCAAGCGAATTTCCTAAATGTTAGACATGACAAAACTCTCTTAAAAATTCCCTTATACACTGGAATGAATTTCCAGGGGCTCTCTCTCGTCAATTGTTTTCTGAAACTCATCGGCTACAAAATCTTTATCTACGAATATTTTGCTTTTATTTAAAATTATTCATGTTATTTTTGAATTTTTAACCGACTTCAAAATAGCAAGAGTTTCAGGTAACACAACGGTACCAACCAAAACCCAAGTTGGTTGGTTTTGAACTTTAAACTGGCAACCTGTATAATCTAACCTAAAATAGCAAGAGGTTCTCAATAATGTTAAATATATATATTTTTGCATATAAAGTACAATACACACTATAGAACATGAGTGACAGTTGGCCTTGAATTTTTCTTTAGATCGATAGTGCAAACACAAATTTCGTCAGTCAACATTCAACCACAGAAATTTTTGCGTTTAAGTGAAAGACAGTCAGCGGGCATATTTCGTAGCATAAACTACACAAGTTGGACGTGGAAAATTATTTTTTAAGGAATTCATATACATATCTTTGTGAAATGCAAGGTTGTGTGAGATGTCAAGACAAACTGTTTAAGACAAAATCATACGAGGATTTTTTAAATGATAAGAAAAAATTAAAAAAGTTATTGTAAAAAATTTTTATTATCAATAAAGCGTATCCAATTTTCATAATTTCCATATTTGTATGTCCAATTTTATTCTTGATTGCCAGTTTGAGTGTCAAATATTATCGATAGTCTGAACAGTCAACGCTATGTCCTAGTTACACTATGCAAGTCTTATTTCTAAGCTGATTAGTTTGTTAGGAGAGAGAGAGACTAGGGGAAACGAAACGTTTCTGCTCCCCTCGTCTCTCTCTCTCTCTCCTAACAAACTAATCAGCTTAGCAAAAAGACTTGCATAGTGTAACCTAGGACTATTATTCTAAACTGCCGAATTGTTGACTGCCACTCAAGTTTGATAGTGTGTACACCACTTTTATTTCCAATATTAGTCCTCTTTCACACACGTCATGTTTACCTGATCAGTTTTTGATAAATTGTCTTTTATACCTGCATTCGTATTCATACACACTGTCAAGTTTTCTTCATCAATTTGCGTTGTCGTGGAGTATTACGAATAGCAAAACAAAACGAAAAAACAAACTTGACTGGTACGATCAAGTCTGTACTCCCCTCCATTCACTTTTCCTCTCTCTCCTAAAGATTCAAGACTTGACGAGTCAAACCTGAAGTGTGTGAAAGAGGACTTAGCTCATACAAAATTTTGATCAATCACAGTAAGTGAAATTCACAATAGCGACATTCTTCGTCGAATGAGTGTCATAATACACACGTTCAGCACTTTCGACTACAGTCGAAAATCGAAAGTTGTTCATAATAAGGGCCTCAATAAAAGGAAAACATTTATTCTATATCTTTTGACATTTTTATACATTTATTTTTTATTTATTTTTTCGCCACATGGTCGTTTTTTTTATAAATAACAATAAACAGTAACAATTTTGTTTTTTTTTTATTTATTTAATTAATTAATTACAAACACACAATTAATTCCAGAAGATGTTACACAATGGAGTAGCGAAATATTGAAATAAAAAAACACACAATTGTTACTGTTTACCGACCTTGTGCTTAAAAATTAAATACAAAAATAAAAGAAAGAAATTTTAAAAATTTAACGAACACACAAGCCTGATTTAATAACTTGTCAATAAAAAATAATGTTAATAGTTTTAGTTGTTTTTTAAGTGTACAACTTTTTTCTCTATATTTTTTCCCGAAAATATGAGGTTTTTTTTTTTTTTTTGCAAATAACTAGTCCATCTTTAGTTAATGCCTTTTTATAAAAGGAATCTAAACGCTTTGCTTCTGAATCGTCTCCCTGCTTTTGGCACATTTTGATTTTAAATCGATCGAAGTTATTTCATGACGCACGCACAAATCAATTACGTTTTAGAGGATTAAAACAAATATACGCTACGTAGCGACAGTTATCGCTAAATATTGTCCTTTTGGCATTCATTCCTAAAAGAATGGGACTCGCATATAATAACTATTGTTCAGGATGTCTAGATGAAGAAGAGGAGGAGACAATTACTCACCTATTATGCGCGTGCACTGCACTTGAAAACCAACGCTTTCGCGCTTTAGGAAGGGAGGTTTTCAATTGCCATTCGGAATTACAAGCGGTTGGTTCATCTTAAACACCTGCATTCAATTATTAGGAGCAGTTGATGGATAGTTCAAGAGCTTACTCCAGTTGCAGAGATGTTAGCAGACCTTTCTCTAAATCTTCCTCTTCTCTAAATCTCCTCTCCTTGTTTCTTTTTTTTTTGAGCAAAGGGCTTAAATTAAATGGACCAAAGTAAGCCGAGCACTTTCTCTTTCCTCAGCAACCTGTTAACCTAGCCTGACCTTACCTAACCTAACCTAGAAGGTTTATATAGAAAATGGCATAAGATCGTTTAAGTCTATGATTTACGTACTCCGACCCTTACGTACAGCTTAATGCTAGGAACACAACTGGGACGAACAACGAATTTTTCGTTGCGAACTTTCATCATCAGGGGGTCTGTCCTGTAATTCGAAACCAAAGAAAATGCTTTCGAATTCGTATGTTAATAGTTGCTTTCGTTTCGAATTTACATAGTGACCCCCCAGAATCAAAACACATTTATGCGTATGAAAATGAACACAACACCGCCGTCTTACGAAATTCGTCGTGCGTAACGAACTCTCCGATAGATTTATGCTAGGAACACAACTGCGGCGAACGACGAACTTTTGGTCGTGAATATTCGTCGTCAAAAATAAAACACATTGGTGTATATGAAAATGCACACAATCATGTCATAGGGCGAAATTCGTAATACGCGGCGAAAGTAGCAATAGATTTATTTCTATTTCTTACGCCGGCGAACGTCGCAAAAAAACATTTTTTCTCTCTCTCTCTCTGTCTTTGCACACACAATAACCAACTTTATCAAATATCAGACAGGAATTCGCTGAGTAAATTCGTCGTTGTTGTGCTTCACACGACGAATTTACGCAGCGAACTCTTATCGACGATTTCGCCGACATGGACGAAATTCGTCGTTCGTCCCAGTTGTGTTCCTAGCATTATATCTATTTTTTACGCCGACAAACGACGAAAAACAAATTTTTCTCTCTCTCTCTTTGTACAAACAATAACCAACTTTATCAATTATAATAGCAGAATTCTCTGAGTAAATTCGTCGTTATTGTGTTTCACACAACGAATTTACGCAGGGAATTCTTATCGACGAATTCTTCGACGTCGACGAGATTCGTCGATCGTCCCAATTGTGTTCCTAGCATAAGCCATTTATTACACAAAGTGTACCCTCAATAGTTTTTTGAAATTTTGTATTATATTTTGTCTTATTATTCTTCTGTATTGTGTGTCGTCACCAAATGTTGTAGATTAATTTAATTATTTACTTATAAAATTTATAAATACTAGTATAATAATAAATTTTTACAATAATCAAGTATGTGATGAACAACTATTTGGACACAAAACCGATTTGAAAAGCATAAGAGGTGTCTTGTGTTTGCTATAGACGTTTTGTTAATAATTTTTAAATTTGTTTTTAGTAGTTTTGTTAATTTTCGTTTCGAAGCTCTATTCAGTGCGTTTTTTTTTAAATTAAAAATTATTCTCAAAACTGATCGGAATTCAGCATAAATTTTCAAAGCGATCGTTTTCCATCACATACCTGATTGTTCAGTTGTTTGTGTTTTTAAATTTGTTATTCGCCTTTTTTAGCAGCTAAAACTTTTATTCTAAATTCTTTAATCAATATATAGAAACAATATTATTAATATAAATAATTTTAAGGGTTTTTATTGTAATTTGAGTCACTATTATTAATTTATATATTTATTTTTAATAACGGAATACAATAAAATGCCTTAATACCCAAACACTTTTTTAGGGCCATTATTATAACTTGGCGATAAAGTTCAGGATAGTTAATCTTAAGCTTAGCAAAACTGAACTATAAAGTAAACTTAAAAATTTGTCCATTATTACAACTGTCCGATAAAATAAATAATAAAATTATTGTACTTTGAAAACGTTGCTGCATAGATACCGACTACTTTTGACTCGGCCGTTTTTCACGAAGAAGTTCTCTTCAATTCTCTTTTAAAAGTGCTCGTTTGTTTACACCGTAGCTGTCCAAAGTAGCACCAGAGTAATGAACATCAAGCAGTTTCTTATACAAATGAATACACATACGCGAATATTTTTCTCTCGGTGGACAGCATTGGTTTACACACAAATGGTTTCTTGTTAGAATTTCCGATTGTTTTAATGCAGCGAATGAAATAAAACAAACGAGAATTGAAGTAACTTTTCGGTTTATTACTTCATAACTCGGTACATTTTAGACCACGGCTGGCCAAAGTGGCACCAGAGTGCCGCACATCAGTCGGCTTCTTATACAAATGAATACACATACGCGGATAAATTTCTCTCGGTGGCCAGCATTGTTTTAGACCGATTGTAAATATTTTTTTGTCTGAGAGGGTATAGCTTCCAATTGGTTCCATTATAAGTTGGCGGGGACAAGCCCACAATTTTTTTTTTGGATTTTATGATGTTCTACTTATTTGATTGCTGCGAAACTTAACTACACAATTTTAAAGTTGAAAAAAAGGGGCGGGGCCCCTTATGCCCATTATAATTTTTAATTATATTTCACGTGGTTCGTCACCGATTTTTACGAAACTTACCAAACACCTTTAGCTCTAAAATAGACAATCTTCCATTGAAAAAAATGGGCGGAGTCAAGCCCATTAAAATTTAGTATTTTATTTTAAGTGGTTCTGCTTTACCGATTTTTACAAAACAACACACCCTGAGCGCTGAAAAACACACTATCTTGCATTTAAACAAATGAGTGGAGGTACTCCGATTAAAATTTAATTTTATATTTCACGTACTTCTTTTTAACCAATACACTTTAAGAGGTAACTTCCTGTTTGGTCCCATACATTTTTTACGAAAATGTTCTATCTGATCTTTGCATTGAAGTCGGTTTTCTTTTAAGAATTATGCGATGTATTTTATTTTTTATTACACATATTTTGTTGAAATAAATAAACTTAATTTGGCTGTAATTTATAAAGTAGAAAGTATGGCAACTTATGAAAATGACTAAACATCACGATAAAAGTTACAAGTAGGATGAACTAGACTTTAAGACGAATTTTGTAGGAGAGAAAACAGAAGAGACTTTGTTGCAAAGTGAACTTTGCGTGTGGAAAATCCCTCTAACTTAACTCTCACTTTTGGTTACAGTGAAGTTGTAATAATGAAAAATTTTATCCATGACTTATTTTAGACAATCAAAGTTTACTTTGCAAAATTATAATTCCGATGGGTGAAAGATAGAAAGAGGATTACTTTCTTTTTCTGTATTTTCCCCAACTGAATTAAAACTTTGCAAAATAATCTTTCCGTGTGTAAAAAAGGGAGTGCACCCCATGAAATCCTACCTTTAACTAACGCCAAGTTATAATAATGGCCCTTAATATTTATTGCAATTGATTACTTTCAAAAAAAGGAGAAATCTAAACAAATTGCGTGTAATTTTCCTTTGTCAAGTGTAAACGTTTATAATAAGATTTATACTTTTTTAGACCATAAAAAATCTTGGAGTGGATCTCAGAAACTCCTACTTCTTATACGAAGGCGCAGGTAGTTTGCTGCTTCCAAAGGAAACAAAAAAGAAATCAAGGAATTGTGAAGAATTTCGGTCGATTAATACACTAAAATTGTGAAAATTTTTTAGAGAAAATCGTGAATACATTGAAAACAATAATATACTTCCAAAATATCAGTCGGGCTTCAGGAAAAAAAACACTCCTGCGAAACAGTCGTAAACTACGTAATAAATCGACGGAAATGTAAGGAAAGAAGCAACAAAATAATGGCAATTTTCTTAGACTTTAAAAGAGCATTTGAAACAATCGACAGACAAATAATGATATATAAATTAGAAACGTACTCGTATGGGTCGTAAGAATTACTACCAAAATAAAAAGTTTTTTAAACCAATGTTATCTATTCCACTTTTTCTTTTGAATAAACAACAACTGCACCAAACCATCCACACCGTACCTTTAATGATTAGTCTCAATTATTATTAAAATTCATATTTATTAAAATAGAGTTTTGTTTTACAAATACATAAATATATCAATAGGAATAATATCCAGTAATTATTGTTACCAGACTAACAACATATACACAAAGTCAGCATATACTCACCGATTTAACAGTTAACATATACATACATACATACATACATACATATATAAATACATATGAATGTATTTAAAGAATGCTTATTTTATAAGAATAACTGATTGTTTCAAAAATTTCTCTCTACTTTACCACTACAGGTAAAGTAATTTTATATAAATTATTTCTCATTCAATGATTGATTGATATCAATGATTGCATAAACTAACTATTTAATGGAAAATTTTATTACATTAAAAATTCTGCGAATTTTTCTAATAACTTATCTAACAAATTCATATCTCTTACTGCTATTAAACCGTTACAATTACACTTCCAATCTATCTCTGGATTGGTGTCATCCCCCGCATCTGACGTACTCATGCTTGTTGGTTGTGTATATGTTAAGGGTATGGGTTTTCCTTCTTTTATACTTCTTCTAAAATCGATAATATCACCGTTTAAGGAACGTAATATAGCCTGGGGAGCACAAGTATCCCATTTAAATGTTGAACCTTTACTTAATACATATGCATCCACTTCACTGGTTATAACCTTTAGAGCTTTGTGTCCAGCTCCAGCTGAAAAGGCAAATTCATAGCCCAATTCTAACAGCTGCTGTAGCAGATCTGCTCTTTCTGAGCTAGAGAATATTCCCAGTAAATGGGAGCGATGTATTTCGTTGTCTAATCTCTTGCTGTGAGCTTGAAAATTGGGTAATGTTATACCCCAATATAGTGCAGAATTGTAAATGTTTTCCTCGATTTTGTTGCCGAAAGGTTGTGATATTACACCCATTACGGGCAGGCCACTGTTTAAATCATAGACACCAATGAGAACGGTAACACAATCTAAACCTGTAGATGTTATGCCGGGAAAGTTGGTGAAAATTGTGTCGCCGGAAATATATTCAGCAGTAGCATCTAGAAGAAATAAAAATATGTATAAATATTTGATAGCTGATATTTGAAGCTGAATTTCGCACGGAAAACAGTGTCGAAAAAATGCATTAGATTTTTTTCGAAATTAAAATGCAAATAGAATTTTCATCAACATTCAAGCGACTAAGTAAGTCCCGGTCCTGACTTGAAATTTTTGTTGCTGCAATTTTTGAATATATGGAAAAGTGTTGGAAAAGAAATATTACATTTTGTATGCCTATCTCGAACCGTTTGAAATAAATTATAAAAATACGAGTTTTACTTTTGAAAAAATCAATACTGTTATGGATCCTTCCGTTGTAATATTATTTACAATAGCAACAAGTAAATTTATTGGAGCAGGATTGATTTAAGTATCTATTTCTTTTAATCCGCAGCGGCATAAACGACTAGCTTTTGTTATAATTAACTTTTCACAATTTTTTTATGAACTATTTTAAAATTGATAAATATCAACATACCTATGGGATCAATCCATATACCCAATTGGTTGTAGTCTAAATCATTGGGTATTTCAGGTAAATCCTCATGCAACTCTTTATCAAATGTTAATTTACGATGAACTTCATGCGCTAAAATTTGAGCCGCCTCTTGATATTGAGTTTCCAAAATTTGTAACAAACAGTCTGTTGTTTCTGTATGAGAAGCTCCCACTACAATGGCAATATTGTCACCCTGAGAGTTTTTAAATATTGGTGATTCTTCGCCTTTGATATTTTCCTGTAGTTCGGGGAACTCAATAGAAGAGAATAGAAAATACAGCAAAAGCTATTATATCTGTATGTAGGTGTAATGAAATTAATAAAGCAATAGATAGCAGTAACAAAACTTTTGACGCCCTCAATTTCATTTCGTTGTTTTCTGCCAATTTTCTATTTACCTCTGCACCCACATCATATTTGATAGTTTCCTGGATAAGAACATCGGCTAAAGTTTTGAAATCATGTTCGAATCTAGTATTTGCTTCGTCGCCGGTTTTCTCTTGCACCAACAGCCTTAGCAATTGCTCGTTAGACCGGCAAATTCGGGCAATATTTGCTGCTTTTTCGGAGGCGTTAATGAGGCTTCTAAGCAAATGACGATTACAGTCTCCCATGTTTGGCTGTTTGGTGATTAGTAAATCCAATGACCTTGCAGCTGTATTAATAATTTGGAAAGCAATAAAAGAAAGCTAGCACACACATACATAGATACAAAAAAATCATTAGCAACTTAATTTAATTAACGTACATACATATTTATATACATACATTAGTTGCAAAGGATTGTTTAGTTTTGATGATGCTGTTTTGCTATAAATGCTCTGATATTATCTATTTTACACTTAATATTTCTATTTTAATTTAGCAATGAATTTTATTCTTTAAGTTTTAAGTAATAATTTAATAAACTGTGTATTTCTTGCAAAATTTAAAGGTAAGTGTGTATATTTTTCTATTAGTACTGGCAATGCAGCGATTTTAGCAAAAATATTGGTTTAAAAAGTACTGCTCTGTATACTAACAGAACATGGTAGAATATGACTTTTGATAGGAAAATAATATTTGGATCTTTTATTTTTTTTTTTTTCAAATACGAATGTACTTGGAAGCACTATCAAGAGGTTTCCTTAGGCAAATGCTTCCGAGGTTTTGAATTAAAAGAGTTGTAAACAAAGGCTGTTGCTTACTAGTGTTGACAAGCGCTTAAACAATTTTTTAAGAGGAAGCGGAAACAATGTTTTAAATATAATTAATTAATTAGCTACTCATGTTTGTGTTAAAAATAAGAACAACATTTTGGGTTCTAAAACTTAAAATGATACCTGGATAGCATGTGTATGGATATATTTATAACGAGAAAATATATAGTTATGCTTATATATATGTTTAAACGCTTTACAGCACTGAAAGCTAAATAAGATTTCGGAAGTGTTTGGTGTAAGTACTCTTGAGCATACTGAACTACATTAAAATGTTAGGTACTTTCGGTGCGTTACAAAGTAAGGTTTTTTTAATGGTTTGATGTATGGAACAAAAATGTGTTTTCGAGAAAATTGATGACGTATGTTTAGTTCATTAGTTTTTTTTTGTTTAATAATAAAAATAATAGATACATATGTTTTTTATTCAAACTTAAAGTTGATAAGCTTTTTACATCCAACATGAAAGACAAAAATCTTTGTCAACAAATGTCCCAATCATAACAACAATATTGTTCACTTCCTTTCAAGTAGGTTAAGTTAATGTACATATATATAAGTAGAAAATATAAATTTTATTCATGTAACTTGACATTTAAAGTAAAACCAACGGAATAAATAGAAGACAGTTTGAATACATTTAATAAAAGAAATTTTATTAATAAAAAATGAATATCAATTCATTTGATTAAAACATAAAAACATTTAAACATTTGCCACATATCCAAAAAATTTACGATTGCTGTAAAACAATTTTTAAAATATATAACAATTGTGAAAATGGTGCAATATTGCGGCTCTATATCTCTTGATATATTCAAGATATCGGAAAACTAATAGTGAATTTGGAAAGAGGACACATTTTTCATATGTAATCAATCAATAACTCAATTTTTTTAAAAATGTTCCATACATCAAACCAGTAACCAACCGACGATAAGTTAAAAATGTTTAAAATTTGTATTCAATGATGAAAGAAATTTCTTTACTGTGAAAGGTTATTATATAAAGGTAAGCGATTATTATTGCTTTATGAAGTGTATGGCAATAATTGGTGCTGCCGTGTAATGGAAGGGTGCCTGAGTGTCTTATGTTACAGAACATTGACAGTTTTTGTTTTGCTTGTTACTTTTATCATTTCTCTTATAACAATGAAAATGGAAATAAAGTAAATATAATCTTTATCATATTTTTTGTTATTGTCTCCACTGGCCCATAACTAGCATTTAAAATAAATTTTGCGTACGTGTGTTTGTTGATTTAAGTACAAGCAATTGTAATTTGGATGCTTTTTGTGCTTTCATATCATTTCGTTTTTAATACTCCGACGTGGATGCCATTGCTCGGTCGCGTTTATTGCTTTGGCTTTTGTTAAATTTATTTTGTGCTGCGCATCAGATAAAATCAAAGAAAAATTCATTTAATTTACTGGACAATTGCAAATAAATAATAAAAAACTTAAAACAAATTGAATTTAACTCGCTAAGTTGCATTTATATCAAATGAACAAAAATTTTCTGGTTTAATGCGCCTGAGTAATCAATTATTGCGATAGTTCAAGTGAAAAAAATTCAAAGAAGGAAAATTAGAGAAATAAATCTACGGGTGTAGCCGCAGCTACAGAACTATTTGTGTACATACAAATTAAGTGTTTTTTTTCACAATATCAAAGTTCTTTTTTTTATGAAAAGATTTCTAAATTTTAAAAGGACAGAAACTACTTTTATTTATGTTTTTAATAGAAACATTTAAAACGGAAGTTAATTTTTACCCCATCACTTTGAAACCAAAGCAAATGAAAATTTAATTTAAAACTACAAATTATCAACGTAAAAAGTTTATTATATATCTTATAGAAATCAACGAGCAAAACTAAATTAAAATACTCGGAACTTTGTTAATTATATTATTCATATTGTTTGCTGTGTGACTTTCTTTTTACTGCCTTCAACATGGATATTAAGTTTGTAAATGTGTTCATTTTGGGCTTCGGTTTCATGTTTGTCTTTACCGCCTTCCAAACTATGGGAAATATTGAGGTATGTATGCATTCCTATTAGAACAACTAAAAATATATTAAACAATTCAGTTCGATCATATTGAAATGCGTTCGGAGAAGGTTTCAACTACTTTCGAAAAATCAGTAGAGTCTACAACTTGCGAAGTTATGTATATCCTTCCTCAGAATATTTACATACGTACACATACATATATGTGTACATATGTACACATACATATATATATGTGTACATATTGTGAGGAAAAATCTGAAGCTTTACCGAACTGTCCCAGACACTTAGCAGAAATTTCAACTTTCTTTCGGTACAACGTTGCACCACATTTTGTGAAATGTCTGATTAATAAATTTAATTTCATTCTCTGCCCTTCTTTGCTGCTTTAATTTAGCAACGTTTAAAGCTTATGCTTTTCTGCATTTTGTCAGAAGATAAATTTTTAAAGTATGTAAGTAGGTATATATTCCTAAGAAGTTAATTCAAGACTTGTCCGACATATCTATTGCGAAAGGAAAGATCCGCTTTCTTGTCAAGCATTCGTGAAATTTTCAGTACGATTTCTTACAGATTTTGCAGGTAAGTGCAGAGTTTCTGAGGGAATGCTGTAAGAAAATTTATTGCCACGTCTTTATCAAGTAGTATCAAAGGACATGAAAATGACTTTTAATTTTGAACACAATCATCTTCTTGAAAAACTCTTATGGATCTGGGCTATCAAAGTCCACCGAGAGTTTGCCTCATGGGAATTCCTACAACGTAATAATTTTTAGGAAATGCTGTAATAATATTGTAATACTTCTATAAATACATACATATGTATGTATATATGTATGTATATTTATATATAGAAGATTTATGAGACAACATTCCTTACTCGTGACAATTAGATCTTTCAGCATCTGCTCAATACTCAAGTCTAAATGTAATTTTTTTATAATTAAAATGCATAAAAAAATTCATTTGTATGCAAATAGTTTTTTTTAGTTTATGTGTTTTTTTAATTTAAACCTCTTTTAAAACTCACTCTCGTCTGTTTATATACATAAATTGTTTGCGTTCTACTTTATTACTTTCTGGGTTATGTATTTAAGTACATATCTTTCACTTTCCTTCTTTTTTTGTACTTGCTATTGGTTTGGTGTTTATCATTGCAATTGCATTAAAAATGTCCTTGGCATGCGCCAAGGCTGTCAAGTCACCCACCAACAATATTAAATGTGAATGTTTGCAAACATTCATACATGCACACATACTTATTTATAAATACATGCACATTTTTGCTGAACTGAAAAAAAACTATTTTATGAATTATCGTCAATCAGGTTTAAAAATATGAAATTACAGTAATGTTCGCAGTAATAGCAATCACACAGAAGTATCTTAAAAATTTGTAGGTATATCGTTGTCGAAAATCCAAAAGTACGTAACAGCAGTTGTTCTAATTTTACCAGGGGCGGGCCGTAACGGTTATAAGTTTCCTTTTCAAAATTACTTTTTAATCATTATTCCATGAGTTTTATTTATTCCTCAGAAAATAAATGTAATTTTCTTCTTTTTCCTTTTTGATTTTTATTTATTTGCTTAAAAAAGGTAATTTTTAAATGCCTCTTATTAACGCTTTAATTTCAATGAAAAGGTAAATGTATTTATTCTGTCTAATTTTTAAAATATTATTATCTTCTGTTAATAACAAGAATTAAGCTTTACTAAAATTAATGCTAAAAATATAAGCAATAATTTTATAGTTTAAAGGCCGTTTTCACGATGTATTATTATTTTAGTATTAACCAAAAATTAACTAATTCCTGGTTTGTTTAACAGAAACCATTTAATCAGCGGTTATTGATTTCCATTTCACAATTCGGCTGTTACTTAACAAAAAAATGCGATAGAAAATATGGCAATGCCGTCTCTATTTGCTTATAAGGCGTTTACACCTGTACAAAATTTAGCAGATTTTAATTAAAATCTTTGGACTGGTCCATTCAACATTTTGTTTTTTGTTTAATAATTGCATTAAGACTTGTAAATTGACAAATGTAATATATAAAAACAATTTTGTTGGATGGCATTCGGAAAGAAAAATTTAAAGTATTTTTTTATGTAAAGCACAATATCTCTGAAACTAGTGGGGCTAGAAAAGTAATAAACCTCTTTTCATAATCAGCGAACAAAAATGCATAAGGATTAGTTATACTAGGTTAAAAAAAATTATAATCAAAAAAGTTTTAAGTACTAAACTAAAAACACACGATTTTTAACATCCTTAAAATAACAGTAAGATATCCTGATATATTCATCAATGTGATTCTATCTACACGAAAGAGATTTTTGTGCGGATTAATAATAATATCTAGAAAGTATTTGTAAGTTTGAAGGACAATTTGTGAAATATTAACGGAAAGATACAAAAAGTGGTGTAAATTATGCAAATGATAAAGGTCACTATATCTTTGAAACTAGAGCCGATAGGGAAAAACTAATGACGTCATCGTAATCAGGAGATAAAAATACATAAGGACGCGATCCTTTTTTTATTTAAACATCAGAAAAAAACCTCTGGTTTGTTGTGCAGTGTAATCAATGAAAAACTCGATTTTCATCCAGTGCTTATCATGCATGTCAAACTTTGTAGGAAGCAATTATTGAGAAATATATAAATAATAGTTTAAAGTTTAATAAATTGAAGTATGTGTACGCACCAGACGAATAAAATTTTATGGGAGTGGTCATGCCCACATTTGAAAGTGCAAGATTAAAGCCGTGCATAAGTGCAATAGATTCGCTTGTGCTCAATACATTTAATATTAGTTTCTAGCTGTGAGCTTTAACGGTGTGGCTCCGCCCCCTGTTTAAAAATTTAGGCCAGTCACTCAGTATGTGATTATATATTTTGAAATATGCACTCTTTACACCACTACATCTCAGGAGCGATGAGCTGTCCTTATCATTTTACCATTGAGAAGGACAAAATTATGAGGGGCATAAAACAGGTCAAATGGCTTCGTTTAAATATGTACGAGTATACAAATAATGGCTTAAGTTGACATAAGTGCTTTTTCATTTTATTACATATTCTTATTCTCTTCTTCAAGATCTATCACTCAGCTAAATTTCAACTATGAAATGTTATTATTAATAACATAAATTAAAATATTAAAAACCCCCGATATATCTAGAAAAGATATGATAATTTCTAAACGGTTGGTCTAAATCAAAATACGGCCAGCCGTTTGGTCTGTACATGGAAACAATTTATGTAAAAACTAAACACAAAAAAAATACAAAACCCTTAATATCTCAAAACAAGAAATTTCGCCTTAAACCATTATTATTTATTGCCACAGATATAATCTGTGCAACTAGATATTTTACAAAGTTTACATTTAGCCTCTGTTTAAGTTCGCTTTTATATATAAAATGCAATATGTACCTAAATGTTTTTCTTCAATTATTCATTCACTTTTAAACGTTTCAATAAATTTTATGTAGCTTAAAATGTGTTTACTCTTGTCTTGTGGACTGTAAAGGACAATAAACTTGAAATCATCACGGATTAGTAGACATCTGATGGTAAAATTTCTTTTATCAAATAAATTTCACAGTTGCATAAACCTACGACAATTTGTTGAAGCTAAATGCGATTGCAAAGAATTAAAATAAAAATAGGTTTACAAGCTAATATACATTAATAAAGTATGCACTTTTTACAACTTGTGGAGAACTCCCAATATTGATTCAATTCTGTGATATTTAAAGTATCCGTTAAAGTAAGGATTAACAATTCGGATTTTGAATTTCTAACAAAGTTGTTTCGATGATTTTTCATTCTAATATACTCGCATCCCTTTTTGAGATGTAAGTTTATTTTACATATTTTATTTATTTTACATGCTTACTTATCTTACTTTTTTACTCACACAAAGTATGTACAAAAAATATTGATTTCCTAATTATTGCATGAGGGAAATTTCAAGCATTATTCCTTTACTACTCGAGCAAAAATATAAAATTATTTTTATAAGATAATCACTATAATAAATGATAAGACAACCAGCATTTCAGGCGCCGGCAAAAAGTGTACATATATCATTATAAAAGTATGTAAGTAGCTTCAAGTACACGTTGCATGTATCAACAACCTGCACATAAATCTTGTAAATAAACAATATGAAACGAAAAACTTTTGTACAATAGAACAAAAAAAATTCAAAGAAAACTTTGAAACTTAAATATCAGTTTGGTTGAAATACAACAACAACGCTCATGTGTACATACCAGTGTTGTCAGATTTATTTTCAGCTTCTTCGCCATATTACTTGTGTAATATCGCCAAATATCGCCAATGTAATAACACATTAAATTTTAGCTACAAAAAATATTTTTATTTTGTAATTACAGTACAAATATTGTTAAATTTTAAATTCAGTAGGTAACGTCTATCGTAAAATATAAAAATTATATTATTTAAGAAAAATTGAGAAGTGTTTACATTAACATATACTAAATAATGGCGTATAAAAAATACTTAACAATAACTTATTCCAAAAGATCAATATAAATAGGATAAATTGAATTTAAACACCAAGATCAACATTAATATTTAAATCTTCTGATAAAACTTAAGTGATAAGTACCAGCAGCAACGTCGTAATCATTCATTTTAGGCGAGAACTCGTGCAGGCTTTTTGGAGCTTCATTATGTTTCATAAACACCAACTAAGATTTTGTGGTCTATAATGTTTGACATAAAGAGTTACAACATTTATAATCTTTTGCACGAAATATTTTATATTGAAGAAAAAATTCCTTATCTAAAAAATTTCATGTTTTTAACATTATTCTATTTCATTGAAATCGTAAACATATAGCCAAAAATATCGCCAAGGATTTCAAATATCGCCAAGTAAATCGCCAATGATTTCAAATATCGCCAAGTAAATCTCCACTCGCCAATTCAAATTTTTCATCGCCAAAAACAAATTTTTGTCGCCACGTTTGGCGAGATATCGCCATATCTGACAACACTGGTACATACTTACATAAATCGTGATTGAGATGTATTCGTATACATGAAAGTGAATTGGAAACTGTCGTTTGATTTTTTTTAATATTGAATATCTTACATATATATTCGAATTTTGATTTTTTTGTGGCGTTATGTTGGTACTCATGTCTTCACTTATGCCGACAATTTCGGCCATTTTGAATGTTCAATTAATTGTTGACAGCTGCTTTGCTTGCACGTGTTTTGGCTCGTCTTCGATTTTTACCTATTAAAAAAAAAATGGAACAAAGAACCTGTATCAAATTTTGTGTGAAATGTGGCATAAGGAGAAGCTAGCTTGGAACGTTTATCGGTGGTACAAAATGTTCTCAGAAGGCCGAGAAGATGTGAACGACGAAGAGCGTGCCAGACGCCGAATCACTTCAACAACAGACATAAAAATTGATGAAGTGAAGAAAATGGTATTGGCCAGTCGTCGAATCACCATTAGAGAAGTTGCTGAGGACCTAGACATATCGGTTGGCTCGTGAAATTCGATTTTTGGGCATGAGGCGGGTCGCCGCGAATTTCGTACCAAAATTGCTCAATTTCGACCAAAACCAGCATCGCATGAACATTGCTAATGAGCTGTTGGACTCTATCCACGACGACCCAAACTTGCTCCAAAGGATCATAAATGGTGACGAATCGTGGGTTTACGGTTATGACGTGGAAACCAAAGCTAAAAAGGTAAAAATCGAAGACGAGCCAAAACACGTGCAAGCAAAGCAGCTGTCAACAATTAATTGAACATTCAAAATGGCCGAAATTGGCGGCAAAAGTGAGACCCATGAGTACCAACATAACGCCACAAAAAAATCAAAATTCAAATAATGCGTATAAAAACGTATCGCGAAAACACACCTCGTATAATCAAATATCTCACCGAGATAAAAAAATAAAAAATATTTTTTGGCGTATTTTTAGTTTTAGCGCGTTTTCGTTTTGCCGTTTTTCAGTTTTTGACAATTTTTGAGTTTTAGCGATTTTTTATTTTGCAATTTTTCTTTTCGGTATTTTCTAGTGTTATTATTTTTTAGTCTTATAGTTTTGGAAAATTTCAAGAGTTTGCCTCTTACGGTTTCCAAGCTACAACAAGTTGTCAAAATTACATAGTCTAAATAACATTAACAGATAGAATACCCTTTAATTTTGATTCTTTAAATTTCAATGTTAATTGGTGTAATCTGTCTGCATAAAAAAACATTGTCTGTACTCGTATATTACATTAGGATTTCAATATGTTTCGTTGCTCGATTTAGAACACCCTTCAGTTTTTAACTGTCATGTATTTGTTGCAGCGGCCAAAGTTTTACATATTATGTGAAAATTTCAGGTCAGTAGTTCTAACGAGTCTCGAGAAAACAGCCTGTAACAGACATACAGACGTAGCGATAACAATAGGTTTCATTGACCCGAAACTGTGTTGAAAATTTCAGCTGCACAGTTCTTGTAGTTCGCGAGATCATACGTTACTAACAAACACACACAACGGTTTTAGTTATCGCTCATTTGCTCAAAGAACGTCATAACTCAAAAAAATAAGTTTGCCCGAAAACACGTTTGAAGTTTTCAATTTACACACAACACAGTGGAAAAAGAAAATTTTATTTCGCTTTCAAGAGTTGAGTATACAAGATATTTGTATGAAATTTTTACATAATATGAAGAACGATATGAGGATTAATTCTGCGTTATTAACTCAAAAATTCCAGTTTTTGATTTGATATTGTCATATACATATGTATGTATATATGTATGTACATGGAAGACTATAACTTTCATAAAAAATTTATCGTATGTCGTTTTGCAGACGAAAAGAGAACTCTAATTTACGGCCTGGCCCACGATGTCGACAAGAAAGTTTCTTTCGCTTACTTATATTGAAAACAAAAACAAAACAAGAGAATTTGTTTTTGTTTTCAATGTAAGTAAGCGAAAGAAACTTTCTTGTCGACATCGTGGGCCAGGCCGTTAATGTCTATAAATTTCACACATAATATTCGTATTCGTATTCGTATTCGCGAATATCATTTTAATATTCGTCACATCACTAATATGTACATATATTTATATGTATTACACACAAATGTAAATACACTTTCATATATGCATGGATAGAGTTTCTTTTCAAATAAATGAGATACTTTTAGCATAAATGTCGGTCGTAAATATGTAAATATAACAATAGCTGTAATATACATACATACGTCAAAAAATTTCTAAGCTTAATTTCAAATTATAACCACTACATACATACAGTATTTTAAATAAAGTTCGTACTAAATTTTCTAATTTAAAGAGCATTTGTAATATGTATGCAAGTATGTATTTCAATTACATACATATATACTTATTTGTCTACTTATTGTATGAGAAATTTTGTAGTAGAAAAAATTAACTTTCAATTGTTATTGAAATATGCTTGGTTAATATTTTGTGGTTTGCTATAAGCGAAAAAATTTCAAAGAAATTCTTAAGAAACTAAACCAAAACATGGGCCATTTTAGGAAGTTATGTATTTTACGTCATTACCAGCTCAACTAAAAATATGATAAATTTTTCAGGATATTATTCATCGGGTTCTGATATGTGTAGTATGAGTACAAATAAAAAAAAATACATATGAAAAAAAGAAAAGTCCACTTTTTTGCGCGTTGCGTTACTTGATGACAAAGCTTGTTTTTCAAAGAAACCCGAATATTTTATATTATTTTTTTGCTATTGGTTTAGAAAGTAATTAGCTCTACATTTAGTAAAAGATAGGAACAAATCGAACATCATGGCTGTAGATTGCAAGCTTAATTGGTTGGTGACGTAACTTAACAATTATGTAACTTGAATGCGGAAAAGGCCATATACAAACGTTCAACCGATTTTAAAAGACGCATGAAATCCTTGCAATTATGCTGTAATACGAGGGTGGTTCAATAATTACGCGACGTTTCTCCAATTGTTTTATCCCTTCCAGAAAATAAGATTTGTCGAGATCATCAAAATAGTCATTTGCTTGTGAGATGATTTCATCGTTGGCGTCAACTATCTTTTCGCCGAGCCATTTTTCAGGTTTGTGCACAAAAAATGCTCACTCACGACTAAATCTGAAAGATAGAGCGCATGAGGGAGCATTTCTTAGCCAAATTCATGAATTTTCACCAAGGATACTGCACATGTGTGCACCCTTGCATGCTCCTGGTGGAAAAGAACTTTTTTTTTGGTCAAATGCAGCCGTTTGTTTTGCAAATCCTCATTAAATTTACCAAAAAAGTTGGCATAGTATTCGCCATTGATTGTTTCATCTTTTTGAAGGTAGATAATACCGTGAGCATCCACGGCCTATCTCTTTCTTCTCTAGCCTCGATTCACCCCGATAAACTCACTGTTTTGACCGCTGTTTTGACTGGTGTGATATGATGAATCCACGTTTCGTCCACGGTTACGAAACGGCGCGAAAATTCGTCCATATTGCGGTTGAAAAACGGCCAACACTACTGCGAAGCTATCACAAGATTGCGAATGTGGTCAATTGTGAGCAAACGCGGTACTCATCCTGAGGAAAGCTTTCTCATATCCAAGTGATCATTCAAAATTGTAATCCTTGACTCATGTGAGATGCCTATGGCTTCCACAATCTCTCTCATTTTCAATCTCCGAACGGCCAACACCATATCGCGAATTTTTTAAATTGTTTTGGGTGTAGAAACCTCAACTGGTCGTCTAAAATTTTTGACATCTTCCGTGCAGTAAATAACTTTTTACCATAACCTTGGTTTCATTGTTGGTAATAAGGAAAAAAATAAAGCTTAATGAGCAAAAAAAATATTTTTTCCACACAAATTAAATAACACAGTTTATTCAAATGTTGGCAGGAGTCAACTGACTCCTTGAAATTGAAAAGATCGCGTACTTATTGGCCCGCCCTCGTATGTGTTCAGTATTTTTATGTAAAATTTCATAAAGCAATGCTCGAATTTTACCTTAAAACTTTCGATTAATCAAAACTTGGTGTGCTTTTATAAAATATAATTTCATACTTATTCACACTTGCATTTTTGATAAAGGAAGTGTTTTAAGATTCATATAAAATTCAAAGGGAGAAACTTTTGTGAAACATTTTAACACTGTAAGTCTCAAATTTTATTTAAAATTTAGTAAATCTAAATATCCCTTTATAGTTTCATAGTTATTTGGATCAATCGAATGTACTGCAGTTACATCGTTGAGCTTTTTTTAATATTTGCTCATAATATGTATCGTGTAACAATTTGCTTTACTTTTAAAAATTATTGCATATTCCAATCAGGGCGTGTTGTTTTACAATTACTGTTTTTTTTTTTTTTTTTTTTGTTAAAGCAGAGTAACAATTTTTTTTTTCTTACATATTTGCAATGCATAACAAACATACTTTAGTTAGTTTAATAAATTTATTATTTTTTTATTGGAAATGAATAATCAACCATTAAATCAGCCTTGTAAAAAAAATGGTTAATATTATTATAAAGAGTTACTTGAAAATATTTTAGAGTTTTTAAGCTTTTTTGTTTGATATTAGATATTAAACCTTAAAGCCATTGTTACTTAACAAATATGGGATAATTGTTGTGTAATAATTACGACTATTATAAAATATTTTAATAGTTTACTTGTTAAAATTATATTAAAAAAAAAGAAGTGCAAAAGTATTTGTAATTTTTATATAAAATTCCTTTGAAAATCGAAGAAAGTATAGACTTAGTCCTAGTTTACACTATGCAAGTCTTATTGCTAAGCTAATTAGTTTTTGGGAAAGAGAGAAGAGGGAAACATTAACGTTTCTCTTCCCTCGTCTCTCTCTCCTAACAAACTAATCAGCTTAGCAATAAGACTTGCATAGTGTAAACTAGGACTTATCAACTAATAATACTCGCTTTAATAACTATATAGTATGTATGTATGTATGTATGTCGCTTGGCAAATATTATAGAAATGTTTAAAAGAAGTTTTTAATTAATAGTATTAATTAAACTCTATGAGGTTTCAAATTTAATTACTTTTCAATCAAGTAACTTTTTTGAACAAGTTGATGCCTGAACAAGAACGTGTTCTTTGATAGAATTCTTGCTAAATATTCATACATTAATATAAATATGATTTTATAAAATATATTAGCATAAAATAGCGATGAAAATTTTTTTGGAATTAAAGGCTAAATGCTACAAGCACTAGTAATTTAAATAAAAACTTACTAGTGCTGTCTGTTAATATCAAATGTATTGTTTTTAACAAAGTTGAATGAAAGATTTAAAGTATAAAACCTTCAAAATATTGTAATTGCAGCTGGTCGTCGTAGAAAAAAGAACGACGGGAAAACACCAAAGTGTTAATGTGTGGCCAGATTGTTGGCTGCGCTGGCATGCAGGCGTATGCTCCGGCTGAAGCTCGCCGTCTTGGGGTGGGATCTCCGCCAACCTCTCTGTACCTTTACTCTGCTACAATAAAAAAAAAATATCATGCCAGCTTGCTTGAAAGGTATAACCCAAGCAAAACAAAAAAAAAACGATTTAAATTAGAAGAGCCCAAACGAGTTATTAACTGAAAACTATTAAAAGACTTATCTTTACTCAAAACAGAACATCACTTACCCACTGCTCTCTTTCTTTCAAATCTTATTGTTCACTGATGTTGTGCCATGTCTGGCTTCCCTCCCCATAGGATTTTCCCCTTTTACCAATAGGAAAATACCTCCTTGATGACTTAAGGCTGTTTTTATTAAGTCATCCCAAAGTTGCATCACTCGTCAATACCTACCACCTTCCTATGACATTTTCGCTAGATTATTCCCTAGCAATTCTCATAGTAATTTAAACTCAAAGTTGTTCAATGATTAACTTTCATAGTACAATTCGTACTCGTTGCTCATGATATGAACTACTACTCATTTGATACTCGATTTTCGATCTATCGAATGAAACTCATAATATTACTTTTAAGTGTTGATTACTTTTGCATATGTAATATGTACATATGTATAATCTAGATCTTTAAGTTTTGGCACTTGTACCCTAATTAAAATAAATTTCTTAAGTTATTAAGTTTCGTTCCATATTCGAAAACTGAAATCGAGAGTGTGTATTGTTTCAGAGCGTTAAATGTCAATTCGTTGGCAAAGTTAGTTAAAAATATCCCACTATTGTTTATATATATAATAGATTTACATACTCGTATTAACACTTCGTTTAAAATTTTTTAAAATCGCTTTACGGGTTTCTCTTTATAGTTCAAGGTTGCTCGTAAGCATTTAATTTTATACCGTTACTCTTCTATTCTTTTTATTAATTTTATTTTCTTTAATTCCTCTTTGCGTGCTTAATTTCTAATATTTGAAAATTAATTTCATAGACGGGCTTATTTTTTTGCTTTCATATTGCATATTTTATTAATATATGTATGTATGTACATACATATGTACGTACTAAATATAGATATTTATGAGATGGTAATTAATTCATATTTCTTACTGTGATAAGGAAGTGTGAATTACACAGGCTTATAGAATGTATATACTATGTATGTATCAATATTTCTTTATTATAAATTATTCAAATCCTTCTAATCAGATATTAATTAAATATAAATATTAACAGTCTTATTTATAAAAGTTATTGAGGCTTTATAAAGCTTTAATAAGAAAAATTTTTATGAAAATTTTGTTTTAAAACCCCCTTATAAAGCCTTAATAATTTTTATAAACAAGGCTGTAAATATTTTTAGTGTGAAGGTATTATTATCATGTCATTTAGGTATTTAAATATAAAACGTTTATAAATTTCTTGCTCCTTTCCATTTTGAGTATAAGTATGTACATACATACATAATGAGACTCCCGGGATCACGACAAATCGAAAAAAAAATCAAAATCGCCCCATGCGTTCAGTTTATACAGTGCCGCTAAGGAACACACATAAATACATTGGCTGATAAACACAATACCCTTCTTTACGTCGCCCAGTCGGGTAAAAAGGGAACTTAGTTTTGCAGTGTATCGCTTATTTTCAATATATTTTTAAAGAATAGACCAATTTATTTGAGCATTCTGTAGAAATTTCATCCCATTCGTTAGTTAGAACATTTTTCAAGAGTTGCGTTTATTTTTTATTGAATTTTTAAAAAGTCTGACGGTCCAGCTCTTGCCATAATTTTCTATGCAACTTAAGTCTGACAACTGGGGTAGAATGTGCATCTGCCTTGGAACGTTATGCAACAAAAACTCTCTTACAAAAGCCAAAGCGTGTTTGAGAGCATGAGTTCAAACCCTGTGTATATGCGGTCATTCAGCAGCCTCCTTGGTCGATATTTGTAGCAATTAATCGTCGGCGAAGTAAAATAACTGATAAAATGGCCACATAGCTTAAAATAATACGCCTACTTAACACCAGAAGCGCTGCAACGGTGCTACAAAAATTAACAAAACGCACAATAGCATAGTTGTAAAAAAACAAAAAAAAAATTAATTAAGCTTAAGCTTTTCTTCTCTCTATATACTCGTATCTGTCACTTCACCATCTTTACTTGTATTATCCCTTTTCTACTCTAGGCAACACAAAGGGACCTGTTATTTGGACCCAAATGAACTGAAAATTTGCTTTCTCTTCTCAGCAACTTGCCAAACTAACCAAACCTAAACTGCATAGATAGTTTATGGCACTAGGTGAACTGTTGGCCTTGAAAAAATTCAATAACAAAAGCAGGACTTGAAAAATTCTCTTTATAGACAATTGGTTAAACATTTGTACAGAAACCACTAGAAAATTGGACTAGTCTCAAAAAACATGGAAATATTGAAAGCGAAAAGTTTATTAGCATTGCAAGCCTTAATTACCAAAATGTAATTTATGAGCTACTCAAGCGATCTCAGTCGTATTCTGATCGGAAAATTAAGTTGACCACAGCAATTTTCAAACACTCACTATTCCTTCTAATCCCTGTAAGTTCATTTTGTAATCGTCAGACCCCTAACTTATTTTTTAATCTTCTGGTTTATGTATTGAAGTGTTGTTAAGTAATTCATATTGTTTCTGATGATTAGAAAGTCTGATCTAAGTGTGCATACTTAATCTGATTATAATCGTATTTCTTTGTTAGAAATCAATCAAATGAAATATGTACTTGAAAAAAAATTGCATTTCACTAAAAGTTCGCTGCGATAATCTTAAAATCAAGAATACTTAAGCGCTATGACGTCTATTCCATAAAAATTTGCGTATAATTGTTATGATTAAATATTAATTTTATATCTTTAGCTTAATTGTTAATTTAAATTGTTTTGTTTATTTATGATAACTGTTATAAGGTGTCAAAATAATCCATAAATATTTTTTAAAATTATTTTTAATATTTACGAATGAAAATTACTATAAGTCATTATACAAGTCCCAGTTTAGATGACGAACGTTTTCTTGCAGAAATTTTTCATATTATTCTGTAAACTTGTATTTGCATTTACACGAAAATTGTTTTCTCATGTTCAGGGTTGAAATATCGAATGAAAGAGCTTTCAACGAAAAACTGTTGACAATTATTGCCGCAATTATTGCAAGCACTGGCAATGAGCTGTCTGCATTGGCAATAGCAATATTTTGACATTTGCTGCAATATATGTTAATGAATTTATTGCCAGTCTAGACGGGGAGATAGGGCGTGATTTTAGAGACGTGGTTTCTTCAGGGAATTTTCTCAGAATTTTCTATAGGTTACGTTTTTTTGATATTCGATTTTTATATATACGAGTACATAGATATAATTAACAAATAAAAAAATAGTTCCAAAAAAGTTTAAATTTTCCTGCTCTGGAGCTGGGTTTTTTATTTTTAAAAATTTTTTATGCCAAACTATTTCTTTCTAAAACATAAAATATATTTAATTTATATACCAAAAAAGTTCCAGTTTTCCAACCCTGAAATCGTCTTTTTGATTTTAAATACCAATTTAATTCTTACTGAAATATCAAATAGGTTTATTTCTCATAAAACAAAAATTAATTTTAGCAAGTTACTTTTATTTACCAAAAAAGTTTAAATTTTGCTGATTTTCAATAAAAATATATTTTGGTCCGAAGAGATTTGACAAATGTTATTAAAAAAAGCAAAAAAAAAAAATTTTTTTTGTTATTTCCTCACTCGTGTGATTTTAATGCGACATGTTATTTTAAATCACGTGTTCTGAATTTAAGCTAAATATTCAAAATATGTAATTGTTACCGTAATTATAAAATAAAAGCAAAATTTATAAAAATTATTACGGATGAAAGAAAGACACGATATTTTCATTGTACTCGTATGTGTATAACAAGTTCAAACTTTCCAAACTAACATGGTTCTAATGACTGGTTCTGGCAGAGATAAAAAATATCCTATAACGGAGTGTTTAAATTTCATGTGAAGGTCTTATCGATATGGTGGGGTTTTTTCCCTTTCGCCAGCTCTTGTGGTGAATTGGCATCGCAAACCATACATACGTATATTTCAGAAATTTTATAATTTACGACGAACATTTTAGCGCTCTAACTCCTCTTGCCATGGGTATTTTTTATCACTGTCCGAAGCAAAGGCTATCAAGGGTCAAAATATTCTACGATAACAATCATCATAAAATTCTACTATAAGCATCAGAATACTAGAGTTGTGCAAAGTAGTTAATTTTACTAAATCATTCAGAGTGATCCGAACGATGAAATGAACTAGTTCGTTCACTTCGTTCATAGTTCATCGTTCTTTATTTACTCTGCAGACTGATGGAACGAAAGATCACATTTGTTTTCTTTTTATTATTATGAACTATTCTGATTTTTCAGTTTTGAATCATCATAAGTAATCTTGTTGGCTCATATGTGTCAAACTTCATACTTAATTCATGTTTAAACATTGATGTTAATTTTAATATCGATTCTGACGTTTACCAAGAATATGAAAAGAACGATGAACGATGAACTATAAAAAAGATTACAATGATAAAGTCGTTCAACTGAACTAGTTTTTTCATGAGCTACACAACCCTACTGAATACACTGAAGCTTGAAGTCAAAATTTTAACACCAGAAATAAGTAAAAATTTTAAGCGCGTTGAGAGGTTAATTTCGTACTTACACTTTCGTTTTAGCCGTAGGATATATTCGCCACTTTTATGTAAAATCCTAACAGCAACATTTATTTCTCTGGAATATTTTTTAACCTTTTTCCTTATGGGTCGCTTTTTGGCAAATTTTAAGGAGCTAGACAATTCTTACCATAAACAGGGTATCGAAGCCATTGAATATCGCTGATGAAATTGTATCCTGCTAAAAGGGGAAATAAAAAGAATTTTAGGGGCGGCCTTCGTATATATATATATGTATACATATATCTCCGGCAAATTAAAATAAATTGCGTATCTTCCATTATATACTATTTATTATATATGCATGTACATACATACATAGAAACAATTGTCGTTGCAGTAAACAGAATAAATTTATTTTTTAGTTTTGAACAATAAATAAAATTACTAAACTGAGGAGCAATTAGAAGATAATAAATTAATTATCTGCCATTTCATTTCCAAATGTTTTGATCAGCACTTATGTTAGAACTTTTTAATTATTTAACGATCATATTATCATTAGATTTAAGTTTAAATTCGCAATCTATAAAAAATAGGAAGTGTATTTCTTTTATAGTACACAAATGAAAAAAAAAATGATTCTACGCAGACATATTAGCGATTCACTCGTATAACTTTTGATCGATTAATCAAAAAATTTAAATCAAACCATGTTCGAGAAAAAAAAAATTAAAATTTAGTCCAGTTACTTGAGGTATGGTCACACTTGGTCAAAAAATTGCCCAAAAAAAACGTAACCCCTAAATATGAATGAAGAAGCTTTCAACGCAGATACGTGTTTGTTAAGTTAAATAGTTTCCAATAATGTTGTATTCTATGACATTATCTATTAGATGTTTATGAAACTGTTTAACTTACGAAACATGTGACTAAATCAAAATGTTTTTCACTAATATTTAGTGGTTGCGTTTTTTTGGGCCAATATTTGCCCAAGTGTGACCATACCTTTATCTCGAATAAAAAAATTAATTCACATTAAAACGGAATTCTTTTTGCATTTTGTAAAAAAAAGGTTAAACTATAAAGACTTTATTCATAAAAGATATTTTTTATTTATAAGAGGTTTATACAAGGTAAATCAAATAGGTACACGCAGAAGAAATATTACTCATTAGCTGATCTTTTGTTAACACGTTTATAACGAACAATTTATATGACAATTAGTTCTTTGCCTTGCTTGATGCTTACAATTTTTTGACAATCATTGTGAAAAGCACAGAGTTGCATCTAATGCGAGTACTTGTGTTCAATAAGCCTTTAGGTTTATAAATCAGTTTTCTATACAAAATTTATTTTAACGTCAAAAAAAAATTTCAGTTTTTTAGTGAAGAAGTGTGGAAGTTTTGCGACTTTCATTCTGACAATTTTAGTTCCACGTGCAAATGCTACGATAGACAATTGTAGGAATAATTTTAAAAATCTCCATATCGGTTATTTGATTAATAGAACATTTGCACAGTCGTTTGAAATTACTAACCCTACCACGACGAGAATACACTCTACAAAAAAGGAAAAAAATAAATAAATTGAGTAAAGTGCGTCTTTGACTCGCACTCAAGGGGTTCGGTATACGGACACTACATATGTAATACTATATGAACTTTAGCTTATATAATAGAATATCATATGCGATGTAATCATTTTTTTTAATTTTAAGTACCCGGTAAATTTTTTTCGGTTTTTGGTGATTTTTTTAGTATTGGAGCCTTTTGTCTAAGTTTTGGCGCTTTTTTCGTTTTTCGTATTGTTTTTTTTTTTGCTTTTTGGGGTTTTTTGACGACGTTTTTTTTTAATTCTCGCCTTTTTTTCGTTTTGGCATTTTTTTTTTGTTTTGGGATTTTTAAGTTTCAAAATTTTTGAAAATTTCAAGAGTTTGCCTTTTACGGTTTCCAAAATACAACAAGTTGTCAAAATTACATTAACTGATAGAATACAATTTAATTTCAGTGCTAATTTGTGTAGACTGCATAAAAATACACCAATTGTGAAAATTTTCAAGTGTCTATATATAATTAATTGTCTGTATATTACATTAGGATTTTAACATTTTTCGTTGCTCGCTTTACAACACCCTTTAATATTTAACAGTTTTTTGTTGTCGTGGCGGTCAAAGTTTTACATATTCTGTGAAAATTTTGGGTCCGTAGCTCTTACGGTTCCGGAAAAAACAGCCCGAAAACACGCAGCAAGAAGGTTTGCCTACTAGAATGCAAAAACGTGTATGTACTCTCCATTCGTAAGTACTTACTACAATTTGACTGAATAACCCAGTATTTTTGTTTGAGAAGTTCAAAAAGTATGCGGTACCCTATACTTTTTGCCTACAAATATCCAAATGTTAATAGATTACTGATTGCCTTTTTTAGATTAATTTTTGCCCAAAAATTATTCAAAAGTTAATTGGCAATTTTTTCTAATAAAAATAAATAGAATTTTGTAACAAAATTATAAAACTTGTACATATTTTGGGATTGTTAAAAATTATAATTTTACAAAGAAAATATATGAATATGTATGTAGAATGTAGTATTGAAGAATATGGGAAAATAATAAAATTTTGTAATAAAAATTATAGTAAACCAAAGTTATTTTATGGCTTTCGAAGCTCATTTTCATGATCAATAAATTTTTCTCTAGATATATTTTTTTTTTTTTTTAGTACATATATTTATTTATTGTATCTTCAAATATGAACTAACAATAATTATTAAAATCTTAAATCTAAATATAATTAATTAGGCCCGACCAGTGTCGGACATAAACTTAGTGATAGTTATTAATAATACATATGTAAGTCGTGATAAGCAAAAACAAAAGTATTTTCAAGCAATTTCTTCTGGAGTGTTGAGTATTAGAGCCCTTGTGTCCCTCTTTTTTAAGCGGATGTGACCAGTAAAATTCAAGATATTACGAGCAAGCGGATTAGGATGAGACTCGAGTTTTGTAAGATATTTGCCTGCGTATTTTGCAATTTCTTCAGTTACTTGTGGCATATTCAAATCACGATGTAAATTTGAATTTCTTATGTACCATGGAGCCGATGTTATTATCCGTAAAATTTTGTTTTTTTGTCTCTAGATATATGTATGTATTTCATTATTAACTGGAAAGTACTACCATAAATTCTTTCACGTAATGATATAAATAAGTTGTTATTTTATTCATTACATGCCAGTCATTATTATACGCATAAAATAATTAGATAAGCAAGTACCACTCATTACTTTGTAAGCCATTAAAAGAGTACTATCCATTACAAAATCTTGAAAAATGTTTGCTGGGTATTTAATATGTATACGAGTATATATCAACATTAATTATTTAATTAATTTTACCACTATTAAACTGATCCAAAAAACGGTCAATAAAAGACTTTTTAATAGGAGTCGCATGTGGGATGCCATTTCCTACCGACAAAACTATATTTTATAAGATCAGAATAATACTAGCGCATTTCTGATTAATTTAATCGCGTAGGTAAGTCAAAACAGATTCTAATATGACCAAAAATTTCATAAAATGCCAAATGATATAACAAACATAAATATGTACAATATGTGTGCATGTATGTACACCCAGCGGTAAAACTAAGAAGACCTTCTTACTTCAGGCCTTATTAAAGGCCTGCTCAGGAATTTTTTCGACTCAATTACCATTCTTATCAAACTGCTAAAGAATGCCTTATAGAAGGCCTCGGTTTTTCCGCATAAAAGATAAGGAACACATTCCACATTCCCTTCTATGAGAAGGTAGAAGAGAAGGAGTAACATTTTTTGTTTTGTTATTTTGCCAAAAGAAAAGCAAACGAATTCATGTTTTTGACTCAGTTAACATTCTTATGTAACTTCTAAAGAAGTCCTCATAGAAGACTTTGGCTCTTTAGTAAAAAAAAAGATGGGATACACATTCCACATTCCCTTCTATAAGAAGGGAGAATAGAAGGAGTAAAGTATTTTGATTTGCTTTTTTTTGGCAAAGCAAAATCAAAAGAATTCAGATACCGTTATTAGAAACAAAAATTTCATATAAAAATACCAAATACAGAGCGATTAAGGAAACAAAGCGTAAATCATTTTAGTTTAGTTTTGTACGTTGCATAAGACAGTTGTTTTGATCGATCAATATTATGTGTACTATGTGGCTTCTTGTTGTTTCCAGAAGTTTCCTTTCAATATATTCGACCCTTTTGATCACCAAATAAACGTCAAAGCACTGTATTTATGGATGTGTATATTGAATATCTCGGACCTGTTTCTCAAAACTTACAAGTGCTGTAATACAAGTAAAACAGTTGGGAAAATATTTTATATTCATATAAAAAATATATTTTCACAACTATTTTACTTGAATTTCAACACTGCCCCAGCAATTGAAAACCTTTATTAAACCCCTTTCAATATGACCTTTATTTGAAGGCCTTTTAACAGCCATTCTCTGGAAGGCCCTTAAAGAGCCATTAATTTGAAGGCCTTTTAGAATATCTGCGAAAGAAGCGAGAACAGAAGGCCTACCTCGCAATGACAACGTGTGTAAAAAGATATGAATATGGGATGCAGCGAGCAGACCTTGTACATCCAAAAGAAGAGGGCTTTTAGAAGGCATCCGCACTCCTCTTTCCCGCTGGGCATATTCATAAATATATGTACTCGTATGTATATCTCCACACGCATGAAGTCAGCAGACCTAAAAAAAAGTTTGTATGTACGAATATAAGACATTTAAACACAAATTACAAACAAGTTTGTTTTATTGGAAGTTTATGTTCATAAACTTTTGTATTTGAATGGTTGCTAGTTAGTATGTACATATGTATGTATGTAGTATGATTAGCCATGGTCGGTCGTATGAGGAGAAGGTCAGAGCAGAGCAGCCATGAATTGAAAAAATTTACGTAGATTTTCTTTATTTGTAGGTGTAATATTGTGAATGTTGCTCATAGTTCAATAGTAATAAGCAAAGTGCAAGTGCCCATGCGCATAAGTCCATCAGTAAATGATTGATGAACGTACATACATAGATAAATACATACAGACATACATATATAATATGTAAAGTCAGGCATAAGCAATAAAAATTAAAAAAAAACCTCAGATTTTTTTTCAATTGCAATTACAAAAATGTATGTAATTGTAATTGAAAACATGTAATTGCAATTGAAAGCCTTCAATAACTTTTACTTGTAATTGAAATTGGGTATGTTTCAATTACAAATTACATCTGATTGTAATCGTTTTTCAGAAATTATATTTACATGTAATTACAAATGTACAAAAAAATTATTACTTTTATCTTTATTATTTGATTATGCCATCGCTCTGTAAGTCAAATTACATGTGATAATCAGTGATTCCAACTTTGTTGCCTCTAAAAGCACTTCAAAATTAAAAAAAGCACTAAAAAGCGTAATTTTTAGATCTGTAAAGCGTAAAATTCACTAACGTGAAAAACGAGTAAAGATCCAAATAATGCTTAATATTTTCTAAGCTATTCTCTACTTCGGCAATAGTATCAACATCTTTAATGAAATAGTATATCAGACGAAAAAGGTATAGTTTACACTGAAAAAATAAATACATAAATATATTAAAGTAATTTTAAGTAATTTTAAGAAATACACAAATTTCTTAAAAGCACTACTTAGTGCTTTTTCTTAGTTTGGCACTAACGCTCAAAATTTGGCGTTTTGAGTCTTCAAAAAGCACTAAAATTAGTGCCAAAGCACCAAGTTGGCATCGCTGGTGATAATTTTTAAGGAGCAAATAACACCAAAGTTAGGGGCCATCCATGTATTACGTAACGCCCTTGGTGGGGGGGGGGGGGGGTTCGAGTTTTGTTATGATTTGTTACGGGGGGTAGGGGGGGGGGGTCTGTAAAATTGTTACGTAATATAAATTTTACTAATTTCGTACAAAAACACTTAGATTTTTCATTTCTTTATGTATTCAATTTATCAAAGAAATACATAATAAATCAAGAATCATGAGTGTTAAATAGATATAAATATATGCATATACATATGTATGTACATAAATACATAATTGTTATTATTTATACTTTGCAAGCTTATTTGATTTTTGTCTACGCACTGTGTTAGTCTAACAGAAAATAAAAATAAAGGAACAAAAGTATTCGAAATTCCCGAATATTCGTCCATTCACAATTACTTGCATTTTCCCATAAATAAAATAAATAAATGCATAAATCCTAAACGAAACTTAAGAAAATGCCATAAAAATATTTGCATATTAGTTTGTAATAACTAAATAAAGAAATGTACTTCAATTCAAACAAAAAGTTATTTAAAAATACATACATATTTATGTATGTGTATGAATTAAATTAAATTTTTTTTTAAATAAAAACTTAAAACAATTTAAATTTTTTTAAAGTTCTTGTTACGTTATTGTGAGTGGGGGGGGGTCTAATAATTGTTACGATCTGTTACTGGGGGGCAGGGGGGGGGGGGTCAAAAATCGGAAAAAGTGGCGTTACGTAATATGTGGATGACCCCTTATTTGTAAATATTCTTACAAACACTAGCAGAGCGGAACAACTAGATGTTTTCATCATAAGCCTTCTTGCATTTGCTGCACTGTGTGTGGTGTCAGTTGAAGCAAATTTCAGCTCGATATTTTCAGTTTTTAGTGCAAATGGAATATTTTAATTGTTTTGATTCATCATATTACAATTTGCTGAAAGCTTTTTTGTAATTTGTCGTTTGTTCTTTTTTAATTATGCACATGTCAGTTAATTTGCTTATTTTTTGTTCTAGTTAAGACAAACTTTTTTGGTTTGTTACTTTTAAGCATATTTATTTTTAATTTTTGCCACAACCACATTGCTACGAGTATTAATTTTAGTTGGTTTAATTATTATTGTTCGAACTTTATTTGTTTCTATATTTATGATTTGATTTAGGCTAAAGTTTGTATCGCTCTGTACGCCAAATTAGATGTGATAATTTTTGAGGAACAAAGAACACCAAAGTTAATTGTAAATATTCTGACAAACACTGGCAGCGTTTAAAAGATGACAATTTTGAACAAATTGCTTTATTTTTTTCGTTTTAGGAAACGATATGTAACACATTCAGGGCAATTAGGAATAAAATTCCGCGAGAAATTTCTCCCTTTTACAATGAGAATTTTTTGTTTTCCCTATTACTTGCTAATAGTTGGAATTGTTTCCCAGGAAAAAATTCTCGCGGAATTTTATTCATAATTGCCCTCATTATTTAATAATGCAAATAAGAGGATTGTTGTTATATTTTTTGAAGTTTATTATTAATTGTAATTGAATATTTTTGCAATTAATTAAAAAAAAAGTAATTACTTTAGGTGCGTTTGTTTACTTTTCCAGTAAAATCCAGTAGTTGAGTAAATTTTGGGTAATTTGAACATTTTACTCTCAAGAATATCTCTTGCACAAAAAAGTACGCGAACGGAAAAATCGCACAAATTTGCAGGTTAATCAAAACAGCTGATCATAGTGTTGTATAATATGTGTTGTTTTGACTACCCATCATATACATATTTTCGGTAATTGATGCATGCATTTTTATAATTATAAATTTGAAGCGATATATATTTCTAAAATAGAAGTTTTGTGAAAGCTTTAACTTCTATTTGGTTTTTAGCTTTTATTCTGGATAAATGGCAGACGAAAATACATCAATATTTTATTTCTAATAGTCGTTACCCTGAATAGTATGCAGAAATAAGTATTCGCATATACATACATCTCTAAGAAATTAAAGAAAATAACACAATTAATTTTAATTTAAAAACTGATAAATTTAAGGATTATTATTCTTTAATTTGTTTCATCTTGAACAAAATACTCTTCAGTTTATTTTTGTTAAACTTTTACTTCAACTTTTCTTCTTTTAAATGTTTTTATTAAAAAATTTTTACTTTGTATTTGCTTACTTTTGTTTATTTTATTGAATCATATGTTTTTCTCATCTACTGGATTTTACTGGCAAAAATTTGTCCAGTAAAAATTTGCAGACTCTCAAGTCAACAACTGTCAATTTACTCTCTCAATTGGCACTCTTTTTTGCAATTTTATGTGTAAACGAACGCATTTCAGTAAAATCCAGTACAAATTTGCACAAAATTGCACAAATTTTGGGGTAAACAAACGGACCTTTTATTAACGAATTATTTTTCCAATCACATGTAGTAATTGTAATTGATTTTCTTTTCGTTTGCAATTACTTGTAATTAAATGAAATGAAATTGTTATTTTTTTAATTTTCAATTACAATAAAATGTAATTGTAAATGAAAACTTTCAATTACAACAAATTAATTAATTTTATTTGAAAACTTCCAATTACAATTACAAAAAATGTTGTGACATATATGATGTATAGTCTATAACAAAATATAATAATTACTGCCCAACTCTGCTCGTATATGAGAAATAAAAGGACACATATTTACTATTAAGAAGTTAAAATTTATACAAACATATTGCTCAAAATTTACCCAGAGAATTTGTAAAGAATCCTGTTTTGTGATAATTATTTAAAAAGGTGTCAACACAGCATGCGCTAAAACTGAGACGAGCCTTCTTTTCAATAATTACTAATCAAAAAACAAGTCTTACGAGCAGCAAAAATATTAATTTTTGTGGTATGTATTTGTTTGTTTGAGCAAGAGTAGTTTCTTCATACTTAATTACATTACATACTAAACATTCATACAGATACGTACATATGTACATACATACATACTTACATATGTATGTACATTTTTATTCTTTTTTTTTTTTTTTTGCAATATTTTCCATTCAAGTTATTAGATATCGTACCTGGTTTGCCTGCTAGTTACCTTTCAATATAATTTGCAAGTGGCCGAATCTGTTATAGAATGGGTAATTAATTGTAGCATTTATAAAATAAGTTTCGAAATTGTAGTGAATGCTATATAATGTAAAAGTTGTGACGAAATATTTTACATTGTGCATAAAAAGTGAACAGTGAACGTCAAAAGTGATTAAAAAAATTTCATTAAAACTAAAAAGACATTTCTCTTCACCAGTGAGAGTAATGCTGAGTACACATCTGACATTTTTTGTTTTATCATTTTGTGGTGTCATTTTCAAAATGTGTGCAACGCCGGTCACATTATGTTTTTATATGGAAAGCAAGGCCACACAACTAAAAATATCGAAAATTACAAACGTTGCCACTAGTACACACCAGTGATGGAAATTGCAAATCTTCGTGCCGAATCTGTTTCGAAATAATGCCAAAATTACTTGAATAGTGCCAACCCACTTTTTATATAATTTAAATGTGGGCTATTAGTGTTTAGTATACTATGGTCCTTGAATGATACATTATTGTGTATTAGTATATTTACACGGGCATAATTAGGTGGCGTGACATAATGTCCAGTGTCATAGTGTCCATGGACATATGACGCACTTTAAAGTGACATAATGTCCATGGACGCTATGACATTCTGCAAAGTGACATAAAGTCCATGGATAATACGACACTGTCATTATGGACTTTATGACACTCTAAAATGTGTCAGAATGTCCAGTCTTTGAAAATAAAAAAAAATTCCACAAATGCATAGGTATGTATATACTTATGTACATATATTTATTGATATGTATTTATATTATTTTTAACAATTTGGCGGCAGTATGGACAAAGTAAAACTGAATTATTTTGTTTACACTTTATTTCCAAATTGTGGAAGCAGTTTGAGCAAATTTTGAAGTGCTTACAAGGCATCAATAAAACATTCCTTGGCTCCGTAACACATATTACACATGTTAAAACCTCAGTCGCCTGGCTGAGGTGTGTCTCGTCTTCTTCATTTTCTGACTCTGGCTCCTTTTCTTCGCAATTCTCCTTCAAAATTTCATCACCATCTACAATTCGATTGTCCTTATTTATAATGAAAGTAAAAGAAGTCAGGCAAAGAGATGTCTCCCTTATCTAGCTGTTGAGTTAACTTATAAATTTTTTTATCTTTATCCTTCTATGGCTTGCTTTTAGTTGGAAGAATGGACAAAGCTGCTGCAACAGTTTTACTTAAAGAAAAGGAGAATTGAAAATCTTCAGTTTGAATTGCGTCAAGGAATTTAAAAAATTTACCATGCTTTTTCAATATTTCTGGAAAGTTTTGAGTTAAAGCCTTCCTTCTAGTGCACTAGTGGATCTAATCGGTTCATGGTGGACAGAAAATTTGTGGGGTGTTATATGTGAATTTACAAAAGCAAATTTGTTTATCCGTTACAATATAAATTTAAAGAATTGGCATTAGAATGCTGAAACAAATATGTACATACATATTCGTGTACATACATATGTGTGTATGTTTAAGGAAAAGTTGTGAAAAAAGAAGAAATAATGTTTTTGTTGTGTTGAAACTTATTGAAAATTTGCGAAGGTGAATGAGTCTAAAAACGGAAATCAAAGGGAAAAATAACAAAAAATCGGCGCCGAGTTCACCATGAACCGATTAGATCCACTAGTGCACTAGAAGGCTTTAACTTATACATATTCCTTTTTTACTAAGAGCAACACTTACATTGCAGTTATTAAAATAGCACGTATATCTCGTGCATTTCGCAAAGTGATGTTTTTGGCGAAATATCTGCATTTGATCCGTGAGCACTAAAAGTTTTGAATTTTTCCTAAAGCCACTCATGAATTCATATTCATATGATTTCTTTTCCATATTAGGTCTTACTTTTACTTCTTTAACATTTGAAGATCACTTACACACTAACATTAAATTTTACCGAAACATGCGTTGCTGCACAGAAAAATATCGGTATTTCTCCCAGCTTATAGTCTAATTTAATTTTTCTTCTCTTCTTTAGAAACTCACATTAATTAATAAAAAATATTTCATTCAATAAGAATTGAAATTACTGAACTTAAGCCCGACTAAGAAATTATTTCTGATTAAAATTTTACCGAAATTTAAAAACTATAACAGTACTAAAAAATGTCTTCAATACTTCAATATTTGAATTAAAACATTTTATGGACATTATGACACACCATAAAGTGTCATAATGTCCATGGACTTTACGACACTTTTTTAGTGGACTTTATGTCACTTTGCAGAGTGTCATAGCGTCCATGGACATTATGTCACTTTAAAGTGCGTCATAATGTCCATGGACACTATGACACTGGACATTATGTCACGCCACCCATAATTATGCTGACATAGCATGGCACCTTGCTGGCAAATTCGGTGAAGAAAGTGGTTTTGTGGTTGGCATAATTTTTCAACCAGCTACTACAATGCGGTGTTGTAGCTGGTTGAATACCCTACTCGATAGGTTTCTTAAATTTTTTTTATTAATTATTTATTATTTTATGAGACGTCCCAGCCAGTTATCACGAAATTTACAATTTTTATTCCTAATTAAATTTTAACAACACTTATCAGGTATGTTCTGACACTCGCATGGTTTTCAAATCGCATGTGAGTTGCAAGTTGCCAAGCATGTTCAGTAACTCATGCGTTTTACTTGCGACATGCCATATTGATTTAGGTCAGCTGTTTGTTGAAATCGTCAGTATGTAAGGCTGAGTTTACATCTGTGTGCCATGTGCCCAAAAATAACCACTAATTAGTAATCAGATATGTATTTCTTAAGTTAAACAGTTTAAATCACAATGCACCCAATTGGGTCTCCGAGTGGTGGCGGTATAGCACCACCCTTCCTAACCTAAGTTAAACAGTTTCATACATAACTAATAGACAATTTTATAGAACGCAACATGATTGAAACTGTTTAAATCAATAATCAATATGTCTGAATCAAATAGTTTGTCATTAGTAATTAGAGGTTACGCTTTCTTTGGCACACAGATGTAAACCCGGCCTAAGTAATGACTTGTACTTGCTTATCTCATTATATGGGTAAATACAACAAATACTTTTTCATGTTATTTCAATTTTATTGACTTTTTTCTAAGTTCTTCATTGTTGGGATATTGTTCTCTACATTTTAGAAATGCGACTATAATATATGTACATACATACATACATTCATAAGTATATAAAGGGTGTTTTTTATAGAGTGACACAAGTTTAAATCATAATAAAACAAAGAAATATATTTTTAATATCAATGAAACGGGCTTTATTGGAAAGAACATTTTATAAAATTAATGTTTAAATGATTTCTGCCATGTGGACGCCACCACTGGCGCGTACAAGGCGTAATCTGGAACACCAATTTTAATTCTTCGAATGTTGATTTCCAGGTATTCAATTGTTTGTGGTTTATCGACGTAGACAAGTGATTTAACAAAGCCCCAAAGAAAATAATCCAATGGGATTAAATCACACGATCTGGGTGGCCAATTAATTGTGCCATTACGTGAAATTATTTTGTTCATCAAAAGTTTCTTTGAGTAAATTAATTGTAGCGCCCACTGTGTGGCATGTGGCTGCGCCCTGTTGGAACCACATATCAGCAAGATTAATGCCACGTAATTGAGGTATGAACAAATTTCGAATCATATTCCATCATCTTTTTTGAAGATATATGGCCCAATGACCCCGCCAGCCTATAAAGCGCACCAAACAGTAATTTTCTGTGGATGTAATGGTGTTTCGACATAAGCTTGAGGATTCTCCTCACTCCAAATTAGACAATTCTGCTTATTTACGTACCCCTTCAACCAGAATTATGTAGGCCATAGAAGAAATGCACGCTGAGTTTGAGGAATAGAACAATTATTTTGATTAAAAATTTCAACAATTTGCACGCGTTGCTCTGGTGTAAGTCGATTCATAATGAAATTTCAAAGCAGACTAAACAAAAAGCAACTATCAGCTGTTAAATGGGTGTTCAAAAAAAGCAGTGATGCCAGCTCAAAGTTGTGACACTCTAAAAGAACACCCTTTATGTATGCACGTACTTAAATATTGTTTTATTATTCTTAACTATAGTGGTGTGATAAGCTTACTTGCATGCAGTTTGCTCTTCGAATTTTTTTAGATTATTTAATGTTAATTTCGATTAGTTTTTTTTTTTAAATAACAGCAACTGATTGCCGTAAGGAATTTAGAGCAACAACTTCATTAAACAAATATTAAATTAATCTATGAAAGGTTACCAGCGAAATATTATTGATTGATATAAAAATTTTCTTGTCTCAAGTGCGTAATTTGAAAAATAAAAAATCAATTTGATTTCTGATTAAATACACGGATCAACAGAGAAAGCATGAAATATAATTTGTTAAGCAGATATTGGTTACAAAATAGTTTATATTTTTATGTAACCGGCTGAACTCTCTTTGAGTTAGGTATGGTGGGCAGTTTTGTCATATCGTAAAAAGGATTTATTTTTTTTTGCAAGTTTTTTTTTAATGTGCTAAAAACATTCTAGTTTTTTTCCTATAAAAGAAAGTGTTTTCAAAATGAATATAGTCTTATGTCGCTTTTTAATTATTAATGACCCTGCGGATGATTTGGTGTTAAATGATCCAAACGTAAATACTCGCATGAAAAAAGAAATACATGTCGTGTAAGTTACATAAGTATTCACCATTTTCTTGATGTATCGTCTTAATCTTCAGTAAATTTAGTTGGGACTCGGCATGGCTGAAGTAGTTAGCACGTTGACTACAAAACCGAAAGTCCTGGGTTCGAGCCCGGTATCCCACAGTCATTAAATAACAATACCACTCATTTTTCTGATGTGCATTAGTGTCCCTTTGTATAAGTTGTTGTAGGAAAGTTCAAGTGATAAAGGCATAGTCACTGGTCACTGAACTATACCGGCTTCAGCAGATACTAATCCCAATGTAACATCAGAGCGCTCTCCTTCGCTGTGTAGCAGAATTATCGGCGAAGTAAAATAATCAATTAAATGGCTACTAAGCACAGCTTAGAAAATTTAATATGCCTCATTGACACCAGAGGCGCTGCAACACTGCATTATTAAAAACGTTCAAAAAAGCAGCGCTGTAAAAGAATGAAGCTTTCCTCTATCTCTTCCTTCACCAACTGTCTTCTCTACCACTATCACTTTCCTAAAAGAAGGTAATAGTAATAGTAGTGGGCATTCATTGCTGAGTGTTACTTCTCAGCAGTTTTGCCAGTAAATTTCTCGAAAAAATACCTAGACATGGTCAAAAATCCGATTTTTCTCTACACGTTGAAAAAATGTCCCCTACAAAAATCCCTACGCATTTTTGTCATTAAAATCGAAGAAAATCATTAGTTATAAAAAAATATGTATATACATATATTTATTAAAGCTTTGGTAAAAAATAAGTATAAAACTAAAAAAATAGTGCATACATGTGTACATTAAATTAAATTCAATTAAAACAACATAAAGTTTTTTTTTAAATTAATATGAATAGTTCTTTTCAAATAAAATTTTAAAGGAAAAATTCAATTCTGTTACAAAAACATGTTATTTCAAAATTAATATGTATGTATGCATATACCAAGGTGAATTCATGTACCAGGTGGTGCCAACTTAACAGCTGCTTTTTTAGGAAGTTTGGCTTGTCAAATTTTATTGCAATAAAATTTGTAGGAAGTTTGATTTGTAAATTTTCATTGGAATAAAGTACTAGGCATATTTTGTTGTTGCACGCTTGACACCACCTGGTATATGAATTCGCCTTGGCATATACATATGTACATACAACACTAACAGCAATAAACATATATAACACCATAAAACCACATTTTGAATATGGATCAACCATAACATAATAAATCAATAAATACGTGTCTGAATCCAAACAGTTTTTCATTAGTAATTAGTGGTTACGTTTTTTATTGGCACATGGCACACATGAAATGCCAGATGTAAACTTAAGGCTCAGTTAGCCGACTGTAACGCAATGTAACTGTAATGTAGGAAACAGCTGATCGATATTTTTATATGAAAATTAGGTTACGTTACATTACATCTCTATAACCATTTCCATTACTTTTCACATAACAATATCGATCAGCTGTTTCCTACTGTTGCAGTTACATTACATTACAGTCGGCTAACTGAGCCTTTAGCCTTAGTAACTCATGAAAAAACTACCATCTGCAAGTTTTTACTGGAACACTTTGAGAGTCATGAATATATCACAGTAGTTTTTTTTTCTTTTGCTGATACGATAAATATTGAATATATTTATGGATAGAATAATAATAATGTCTAGTTTTAAAAATTATTTTTCTTTTCTGATATAAACATTCTTAATCTCAAGTTATTTTTCTATATACATACATATGTATGTATGTATGTATGTAATTGGCTTTCACTTGCTATTGTTTATAACTACGCAGATAATTATTATTATTAAGCTAAAAAAAATAAATAATGAAATAGCTGTTTTAATATATGATTTACTTCCTGTCGATGCATCAAACTGCAACGACTTCGAATGTCATCAAGAATCTATATGTCTCCACATGTCACATACATGCGTAAATATGTACATATTCTGTTTGCATTTCAATACTCAAAAAAAATTACAAAATCTTAATTCGAATCAGTATTTCGACGGCTTATATTCAATACCAGCCATACGCCAAAACACAATTTTTCAGGAGAGAGAAAAAACTGTTTCATTTCAAAATTCTTAAGGTATGAATTAATCTTTCTTCTATAATATTTTTTAAATATGACTACTGATCACCCTTATAAAAAAAAAACAGAACTTTTTACTCTATTCGTAGCGATATGGTTGATGTCGGGTATTGCAACTGAAATCTTCAAATATTTTTATGGCGTATAGCGGTTATTGCACAGTAATAAAAATATTTTTTTTTGCTCTAATATGTAATTTTATTAAATTAAGCATTTGTTTAACGTTTTTCTAACATAAAAGAATTCAATAACAAAACAATAACAAAAAAATAAACATAATTAAAAAAAAGGTAATTCAAATTGGAAATTTATTCTTTCCGTATTCTCAATGTATGGCGTATGGCGGGTATTGCATTAAAAAAAATCGTGCGGTTGATAGCGATATCACAAATATTTAAAAATAAGGACTTATATTAATTTTTTTTCGGAAATTTTTGTCAGAGAAAAAATTTTGTAAGCTGGCATCAGTGAACAATATGCGATCAAAAAGTCATTTTCCAAAAATTGGTGTATGGCGGGTATTGAATATAAGCCCTCGATTTATAGACATATTAATATATAATGCTTACACATATATACATACATACTCGTATATATGCATTAATTTTATTAAAAAAGAAAATATTGTATGTCTGTAAATGTTCATAAAATTTTAACAAATTTGAAAGTGGGCTAAAATATCATACATTTGCAAAGTTGAATTTTTAAGCAACAAAGGTTCAGTCATTTTGGTTTTTATTTAATCCCAAAAGATAATTTAAAAACAAAGTCGAAAAAAAGTTTTTGCTTGTTTTAAACAATAACAGTTGCATAAGAAAATAACTCGTATGATAATTTAAAACTTTCGCTGACCGATCACCTTGAAAAAAGGTTGCTCTAAACGAAACACATGAACGCTAAAGAAGTGCCACAAACTACATATACAGACGTGTCACGAGACGGAAGATAATTGTACTTTCGAACTGTCTCGCTCACTCAGTACATGTGTCTTCTTTGATTTAACGTATTTTCTTTTATACTTTGTGGCCTCATTCGCTGTGTGATTTTTGTAAGTAAAAGGTAAAAATTAATGTTTTTGCATGAAAATGCTGCTTAAAATTAAATCTGTAATAATTTTAAAAATAAATTTTAATGATTTCTTAAATCTTTTTCACATTCTGCTTTTTAGTTCAACACAACAAATTCTTTCATTTAATTTAGTGAAAATGTTCACTTGATCATTTCACAAAATATACATTTTCTCTTGTTTGTTTTGATTATTTTGCAAAAAAAAATTAATAACAAATATGCTACATTTGTCATTTTCTCGCAGAAAAAACTCTCAAAACTGATTCATTCCAGCTTTTTTTATAAGTTACTTTCTCCAACTCTGTATACTTTGTGACAAAAATTGTTGTGAAACAAGCAATTATTTACAAACTAACGAAAAACAGGCGTAAAGTTAGCATAAGTGGAAAAATTTAACATGAACTTTTTGAAGCTACACAAACAAGAATCGAAAGACGATCCGATCGTAGTGCAGAATACATGCGATCGAAAGAGAAATCGATGAACGGAACGCAGAATACCTAAGTTGCCAAACATAGAAAATTTCGATTCGTATCGAAAAGCAGAATAGGGGTGATTATAATCCGTCTGAGAAAAGAATTTTGAAGTGTTTTACTCGTATTTTATTTATGGATATTATCGGTAGTTTTTATAAAAATTAAATGTTATTGATAATTCAGTTAGATGAAGGTAAAGTGGTTAATTTTTTTTATGAATTAAAAATATTTACACATATACATTAATTATGGATCTTATAACAAAATATAAAACGAAATTGCACACACTTATAACAAAAAAAAATGTTGACAAGGAAGCAAGAAAAATATTGTGTGTTCTTGAAAATAATGCATGTTTGGCATATTAATGCGAAAACAATTGAAATAAATTTATTATGAGTACGGGTCAATAACTTTAAAATGCAAGCGTTACTAAGGCAACGTGCAAACTCATTGACTACAACCAATTTTGTGTGTTTTTAAAACAAGTGTCGACCGATTTAAAAATAATTTGCAACCAAATCGGCTTTGAAATATGTATGTAGTATGTATGTAATGCAAAAAACGAATACAAAACTGCTAAGTACTCTTAATTCAATAAAAAATTAAAAAAATTGGGAATCATTTCACTTTGCTATGCTACAGTTTTTGGTTAAATTGCGGTTTTTTGATTTTCACAGTTGAGAAAAAAACAGGAAAACTAACGGATTGTATAAGATTTCTATAAACAAAAAAAGAATCAGCTCATCCGTAATAGAACAGAAAGTAAAAATAAATTCTGCCTTTAGGTTTATAACCACACAAACAAAATTTGACATTTAGCTTAGTTAACAAATGCAAGTCACCTGACTTAGTGGGATCATTATTATAGAATTTCTCTTTTTTTTTCTTCCCATCACTAGTAGTGCAGTTAAAAAACGTCTAAAATTTATAGAGCTCTTAAAAATATTGAAACCCGATACTCGTAAATAAGAATCGATGTATCGGTTTTTGAAATATCGGCGATATATATCGATATTTATTTTCTCAATTATCGATATTTCGATATATCGATATTTTTTGCCCATCTCTACTACCTTATCGTCGTTATTGATGTATGTATTTCGATTTCGACTACGACACTTTTGTCCTAGATGAAAGAAAAAAACTGTTGAAGTCTTCGAATTCGAAATACGATAACCACGATAAACGGGAATATTACCACAAATTTTTAATAATTATGTAATTTCAACTCAAAATTGTGTAAAAATTTTAAAGCAAATTTTATAATTGAAATTTTCGGAAAGAAATGTTTTTTCTAACATAAAAGTTTTTATATAATCGTTGTCTAAGTCAGTATACATCAACCGCTGTATAAAATGTATGAAATCAAAATTTTTTAAAACATTAACCAATGCTAATTAAATAGTTTGAAAAGAATGTTAAAAATTGCTGAAGTAAATATAAAATCAAAGCAAGTGCCAAATTTAGCTGTAAAATTGCTAAAATGGTCGCACTGCCCAACACTTAAATTTAATATTAAAACATCCCTAAAGTATGCTTTGCTTATTTAACTGTACATTTTCTTACACTTGCAGAAATCTTTGCTAGTCAGTATCAACAAAGATATTCCCACTTTCACAGGTGATGGTTATGTTAGCTTGGCCGTTATTTATACCTGCTTTGCTTTATTCAATTGGCTGGCACCGTCCTTTATAGCATTCACTGGACCACGTACGGCCATGCTGGTAGGAGCTGTATCATACACGTAAGTAACGAATCTACATATACATATCTACCATTAATTAAATTTTATTTGGATTTCATTTGAATTAATTGCAGGTTCTTTATGATAACATTTCTGTTTCCTAACAACTGGCTGCTATATATTTCGAGTGCTATAATGGGAGCCGGTGCTGCCATAACATGGACCGGACAGGGTACATTTTTGGCTCGCTGCAGCGATTCTAGCACTATATCACGTAATTCGGGCATATTTTGGGCCTTATTGCAGTGCAGCATGTTCTTTGGAAATTTATTTGTGTATTACCAATTCCAAAACAAAGAACATATCGATGAGGAGACGCGTACTTTAGTTATTGCTGTTTTAACTGCGGTGGCTATTTTGGGTGTTATATTTTTGGCTACTCTCCGTTTTGTGCCGGATAACTCGCGCATGGATACGGAATTGCAGCAATCGCAGTCGCCTCTTGATCGCTCGAAGGTGGCTTTAGTTTCGGCTGGTAAACTGTTTCTGACCAGAGATATGTTGTTACTGAGCGTGGCCTTCTTGTACACGGGTAAGGGAGATTTTTATCATCAGTAATGACTAAAATTTCAATTTTAATTTAATTTTTGCAGGCTTGGAATTGTCATTCTTTAGCGGTGTTTATGGACCTTCAGTCGGATTTACAAAAATGATATCACAGACGCCTAAGGAAATCATGGGATTGGCTGGCATTTGTATAGGTATAGGTGAGGTTTTCGGAGGAAGCCTTTTTGGTATTTTGGCCTCGAAAACTACACGGTTTGGACGCGATCCTATAGTTATTGCTGGTTACGTTATACACATGATTTGTTTCCTGCTGATATTTCTAAATCTGCCCAATACTGCTCCTTTCGATGACACTGACGATATATCATATTTTGATCCACCTCAAGTTTGGGTTGCTTTATTGTGTGCCTTGTTGCTGGGTTTCGGTGATGCCTGCTTCAATACCCAAATCTATTCAATGTTGGGCGGTGTTTTTGTACGTAACTCTGTAGGAGCATTTGCATTATTTAAATTTACTCAGGTAAGTGTTTGAGATAATGCTTCTATTTTCAGTTGAATTCTCAAATAAATTTTGTTTCACAATTCAGTCGGTTGCTGCTGCAGCAAGTTTCTTTTATTCTTCACATTTGGGCTTGAGGGCGCAATTGGGCATATTGGTCGTGACTGGAACTATAGGAACTGCTTGCTTTTGTATTGTCGAATGGAAGGCTAAAAGAAGAGCTCGCGATGAATCCCAGGATGTTTCGGAAGCTTCTAAATCTATTTCCGATTATGAGAAATAATTTAAAACATCTTGATCACTATTTCATGGACTTTAAAAACTCCACCTACAAACTAAATGAAGTGCTGGGCTAAAACATTCCAACTTGATTTTTGTGTGTGCAATATTTTATATTTTTTTATATATATAATTTTACAATATTTTTCAATAGAAAAAAAAACAAAACAAAGAAGACGAAATTTTGTCAATTTACAGATTGTAGCTAGTGCTGCTGCTATCATCAAAATTAATACATATTAGCAACAATCAAAATATAATGAAGATTAAATCATAGAATTGTTCCTTTTTACAAGTATTGTTTTGTTAAAGTTTTAATCTATACAGTCTTCCGAGACAATAATTAGTGCAGTTAATGCCAATAAAATAAATGAAAAGTAATAAAAAATCCTACTTATAATGAGATTACAAAACAATATAATAATAAAAGTATACATACCAAGATTAATAATTACCTACTTATACATATACATACATACATATATTTACTTTTATGTACATATATCTATGTAATTCTATAACAATAATTTTCACTTTAATACCTTTAAATTTTTTTTTAGAAATAATTTTTTCCTTGTCTGTTTAGAAAAAAATATATAAAAAACCTTTAAGTATGTACATGCTACATAATTCATATTTTTAAGTGATTTTGTTTGTACGAATTGTTAAAAAGTCTTATTAATGTATAATAACTGTTGAATTTCTTTTAGGAGAAATAATTAAAGCAAAAATATTTATGTAATTATTACTATTACAATTATAATTGATGTGGTAATTCGAAATTACAAAAAAAAAACAAATTTATTATGAATAAAAATTTTAATTAAAAAATATCTTCTTTTTTAATTAAATTTAATTTTCCATAAATTTTATGAATGAAGAAAATGCATTTTTATAGCAGTCGTAAAGATGCAATCACATATTATCTTATTCAACAAAAATATGGAATTAGTTCGCTGAACTTCAAAATTCGATGGTCGTTATGATTTGATACTGCATAATTTTGTACAGTATCACATTCGAACTCAAAAATGAATTATTTTTTGTTTTTATAGATGTATTCCAAAAAATATATATTTTTTTGCTTATTGTATGAGAAATGCTTTATTTTTTCTAATCGATCAAATTTAAACAAGTTCTGTTCTACTATGTTTCTGCGAGTGAGGTAAGTTTTTTAGGTAATTTGAATATAAAAACCGTTAGTATGTCCCCTCAGCAAAGATGCAGCAAGAAGTATGTACACACATACTACTGTTCTATCAAAGCAACTGTGCGCACTACTTTGACACTTGCTATAAATAAAAACAAAAGCTCCACCATTTTCTCTGGTTTAATTAAAATTGTAGTGACTGGCAAATTAGTCTCTTCTCGTTCGTTGGTACTTAATATTGTGTGTAATTTTGAAAGCGGTGGAGGATATTTTTGTGCGTTTAATTATAATAAAAATTTTGTTTTGTTTGACCTCCCCCTTTTTCATTAAGTTTTTTTTTCATTGCTGTCTTGTTATTGTTAGTGCAAAATATGTACATACATGTCCATATACAACACCCGCAAGTACAATGTACATACAAACATACATAAATAAATGAACAAGAACTTGCTTGTGAGAAAATAATATTTAAGAGCAACAACAACACTGCAGTATTGGTTGTCTATAAGTAAATACTTGAGAAAATTTTATTTAATTAAATAATTGAAGTGCTTGGCTTGAAAAAATACAATAATTTACATCAAAATGTTCATTAAATAATAGTTAAACAAAATTTATGAAGCAAAATGTTACAAATTTATAGTTCTAAAGAAGAAGTAAAGAATTGTTCATTAGATCAAATGCAATAAAGAAGTACATAATCCAAAAGAAAGTGTAATAAGTAAAGTGTGTACAAGAAAAAAAAGGAAACAATAGAGAGAAATATATAATTTTAGTGAAAAATCATTAAAATAATGCGAATAATTTCATAAAATATACAATGGTGTTGTTTAAATATTAATTATTATGGGAAAAGCCACAACCGCGAAAGTAAAAAATTTTTAAGCGGATATCGTAATTTTTTTCTTTCATTTATACTGTGAAAGGTAAGTAGACAGGCATGCATATGTAAATACAGTTGGTGGTTTTTATTATTATTTAACATTTGACGCGTTCTATCACTTCTTGACTGGTTGATCATCCAGTCATGCAAATTTTGCATGAAAGCATGAGCGTAGGTACATGAGTAATTTTTGGGTTGACTCCATTGCAACGGCTTTTGCTAACAGCTGATTTTTAAAAATTTTATTACTTCCTTTGTTTCATATTTCAACCGTCAGGGAAAAATGCGGCCGCCAAAAAGACCTACGGCGCCTATTGTTCATTGCGACAACAGATAAAAAAGTATTCTTTTCAGGGACCGTAACGGTTACAAATTTTATTTTTATTTATTCCACACAAAATAACAGTTACTTTTTGATTTTTCCTTAAAAAAAAGTTCATTTTTAAACTGTAGAAAGCATTATTTTTGTGTTAAAATTTTAATTTATCGCCAGTCTGTAAAAAACTCATAGCTATGTTAAATTAAATTTACTTTTTTTATAGTTTATTGAGAAAAAAAAATAACTGTTACTTCGTGAGGAATAAATAAACTCACAAAATAACTTATTTTATGAGAAATAAATAAAAATTAAGAAATAACTTTTATTTTCTGAGGTATAGATAAAAAAAATATTGGTTAAGTTGAGTTTTTTAATAAAAATTAAACAAATAAAATCAATGCATCTATAGGTAGTCCATGTAACATGGATTATCTTGTGCATTTAGCACTTCTCTATTCGTGTGATTTTTTCACTTGATTTTTTTTTTAATGTGAAGTAACAGTCAGACAATGAATGTCTACTACTATTACTAGGTATTACCTTCTTTAGGAAAGGGATAGTGATAAAAAGGCAGAAACAAACAAAGTTCGTACAATAATAATTAACACTAAAAAAATTTTATCGTCTGCAACTCTGATTGACGTAAAAATTAATTTTATTTATATTATTTGCTTTGTGATGGCATGGAAAGTGCACATTTTATGAAAAAAAAAACCAAACAATTAAAAGTCTACAAGCAGTTTTATTATTATTTATTATCAATGTCGCACAAAAAAATTAGAGCGGGAGATAGAAACATTATCATTTAACTCTGTAAATTTTTTTAATGTAATTATTAAAATGTTTATTTATTTATTTACTTGAAAACTATAGTAAGAACTACTTAATATAATTTATATTAAATGAAAAAGCTGCTAAGGCTGTTCTTTTTTATACCAAGATTTCATAAAGTTTTTTTGTTAACAAAAATGCACTTGGCGCTAATAATAAAAGATCATCATCCGACGAAGCTCACACAACAAACAAAAAGTTAAAATGCTGATTGATGATTTTATTTGAACGTCTCCAAAATTCTCTTATTTTGTTTTTGTTTTCAATATAAATCAGCGAAAGAATCTTTCTTGTCGACATCGTGGGCCAGGCCGTTAATTTAATCACACTAATACACATTCACTGATTGACGCTTTTATTTGATCAGCTCCAGAGCCCATAATAAATTATTCACGATTTCATCTGGGGTCTACTCTGTAATTCGAAACAAAAGCAAATGCTTTCGAATTGTAATGTTAATAACATACAAATTCTAAAGAATTTTCTTTCGTTTCGAAATACTGAGTAGACATCCTGCTGTTCAAAATTGTCAGCAGTTGCAGTACGTGGCATCTTGGTAAATGCGAATAGTATCAAAGCACATAAACCAATATCTAGAACAAAAAATTGTACAACCACTAAACAGTCACGACCATGCATAACATGTGATGTGCATCATTTCAGTTACCGTTTAAAAAAAATTATTTGTTTTACAACATTATGGTGTAACCATAAAAAAAATAAATAATTAAACTATGTACTATTATGTATTTTAATTATCGTTGTAGTCATTTAACCAATTATTATATATTTTTTAAAGATATTTTGTTTTAACTTAACAATTCCGACATAAAAAAGGTGAGAAAGTTGGTGGTTACTAATTTTCTCTTTATTAAAGCATAAACAAGTTTTCTTATTTTCCCTTAAATACTTTCAGTTGATAAAAAAAATTAAACTATTTATACTCTGTTTTTCAATGAAGTTTCCGGGTTAATTAACTTAGTTTTTTATCATAATTAAAGCACAATTGTAATAAAAATTTTTATTTAAAACATCTTTAAAAATAAGACTTAGACTCAGGGATGGGAAACTTGATACGATCGTGCATTTGATTTATTTATACTTGATATTAAAATATGTATAAGAACAGTTTATTTGTTACTCTGAAAGTAATTTTGATCTTATCAAGAGTAATATCGATCCCTAATATCTCAATTGACACTTTCTGAATTACAGTTGATGCTTTCTGAATTAAAATTGATAAATCTGAATTACAATTGACGCTTTCAGGATTTCAATTGATAAATCTAAATTACAATTGACGCTTTCCGAATTACAACTGCAAAAGGTTAGTAGCAGTGCTAACTGTTTTTCACAATGATCACTTGTCTTTCCAAAAAGGTACATTTTTAAAAATAAAACTTCTGCATTATTTATATATCTTAAGTATATCCAAGTGGTATAAGATCATTAATCATATCTCGGATCTTATTTTCCATTGATTGATTACTATAGTCCTAGTGATTATTCCTAGGTTTTGCCTACGAAATAATACTCGTTAATTTTACTAGTACATACTTTTAAATGATTAACAGTGCGCTGTTAAGTGCAAAATTCGTGCTGCTAAAATTTTTGGTTTTTGTCAATCATTAATGCAATTTTTGCTATCTACTGTGGTGTATGGAGTTATGGAGTATCTAATTTAATATGGAATGTGTCTTTTTTTATTTGGTTTTTATGGTACAAGTATCTAATTGTATGCGCGAGGTAAACAATGTGTCCAAACCTTGAGAACACAAAATACAAAATTAATTGTGTGAAATAAAAATTTTGTTTTTGTTACTTCAAATTTCTCTAAACTAGTAAATGAAAAGAAAACAAAAATCTGAAATTTTAATTACATAGCAGATTTAAGATCCGTCATAAGAAGCAAACATTCGCTGCATACAGAGTCGGACATTTGAATTAAAAACTTTTGCATTATTTTATACCATGTGTGATTACATGCACATACGTATGTACATACATATCATTCATTTACTCAAACAACGTCATAACTCGAAATAATCAGTTTACGAGAAAACAAGTTTGAAGTTTTCAATTTACACACAACTTAATGGAAAAAAAATTAAAATTTTCTCACAAGAGTTGAGTAACCAAGATATTTGTATGCAATTTTTACACAATGTGAAGAACGATATGAGGATGAATTTTGCATCACCTAATCAAAAAATAAATGATTTGAGTTATGAAGTTGTTTCAGTAAATGAGCGATATGTGTGTAAATGTCGGAGAATGTATGGTGTACCCTGTCGAAGAACGTGTGGTTGACTACAAAAATAATTATATTATAGTTAACTTTTCTTAGACTAACTAACAGCTAACTACAATGTCATCCAGAACAAATCCAAAATTAATTCTTAAGTTGAGTACGTAATCGAATTTGATGAGAGTCAACAAATTTACTCTCAGCTACTTTGAAACTCATTTAAATTATATATTAACATTTTGCTGTTATTTATTTAGATGATACCTTAGCTGGGTAGTAGAGTGTTGACAGATACATACATAGTTCGAATCCCAGAATTTTTTTTTAATTTACTGACTACCAGGTGACTTAAATAAAATCAACTTTAAGTTAGTTGAAAAACAGCAGAGTGAGACAATTCGTCGGGTGGTTACTGGTTTGCCGCACAGTATATTAAAATACGGCGAATTGACTACCGCCTAGGACATCGCAATGTTAAAATAGTTAGTTGTTTCTATTGGAAAGTAATCTAAGTGTCAGTCAGCACTAGTTGCCAAATAGTTAGTTTAAAGTTAACTTAGTTTCCGGCAGGGTATGTACATATGTATGTATGCATACATATATATGTACATAAGCATGTACATATGTATGTGTTGGTCAGATGCTTAATATTTCCGCTTAATAATTTCAATAATACCTTATTTTCTTCTTAAACATTTAAATACTTCATAATATTATGAACTCGTATGTATGTACTTATATGCTACGTATAGTATAGATATGTATACAATTTCCTTTCTCCCCTTGAAAATCGGCGACACCAATAATTCATCTGTATTTTTTTTACGCTTGTGAATGTGTTGCCGGTGGAATGATTTTTCATTCATATGTACACTTAATGTATTTCATAGATAAGAAAAAGAAAAGTTTTTTCTTTTAAATAACAAGTTCGTTTATTTTATACATATTAGAAAAAAGCTAACAATTTTCTTATTTTTTTTTCTTTGCTAAAAGCATAATTTCATTTAACTTTTCTTTATTATGAATTTCAGCCATGTGTTTAATCTTATCTATGATTTGAATTAAGTTTTTAAATCTTGTAATTGTATTGAAATCTCTTGAAAATCCGTCGTGTCCAATATTATAATTTCGGAGTGTTCAAAGGTAGTGAAAACGAAAACTAAGAAACAAACACACGCGGACGTCAAGATGGTTGATGCAAATCTTAATATGAAATGCAAAGTGACATTTTTAAAAATTAATTTGAGGAACACAACCATGATACAATTATACAAGGTACTTGCACGACTACAACAAAATTGCAACACCAAGAAACACACGTATTTTGTTGGTAGAAACATACCTATAATTGTCAGAAGCAGATGTCTTTCGTTTTTAAAAATAGTAATCACAGGGTAACTAAAGTACAATTGCAGAGGCGGCATTCATGCATGATTATAGTCATTCAGTGTTGCCAATATGTGTGTAATACACAGTGTATAATTTTTACTCTTATCTGTAGACCACGTAATGAGATTCATGTATAATATGTTTGTAATTCTACTTTGGGTTCTATTTTTATTTAATTTTGTTTTAATTTTAATCTACACAAAGCATGTGTAGTGTAATTTTTATCAATGTGCAAATTCATTGGCAACACTGTAAATATTTTATTCACACACATACACTAACATTTTTGCAGCTTGTAAACAAAGTTTGACAACTTTCTGCATTGTTTACATTAACAGGCTGAGCTTGTGCAAGTACCTTGTATAATTGTATCATGAACACAACAATGCCGAGTACATACTATGGCATTTTGTGACATCAATATAGTGTGTACTAGTGGCAACATTTGTCATTTCCGATATATTTCGTTTTGTGGCAATGCTTTCCATATAAACAACATAATGTGAACGGCGTTGCACACATTTTGAAAGTGACACCACGAAATGACAACACAAGAAATGCCAGATGTGCACTCAGCATAAGGAAGAGTGATTATTTGAAACGGTATATGTAAATGGTTTTTTCTCTTTGTATCTGTAATTGAATAGTGCTGCCTGTATTCATCAAGCCATGAAGCAATTGAAATAAAAGAAAACTTATGACAGTGTTACAATAAAAATAAAAAATATGGAAAAGTGTTGACTTTCCCCCGATATTTTTTTTCGATATTCTTCGACAGCGACATGTTTCGAATTATTTAACAGATTTAAATGAAATTTGCAACATTACGATAATTATAAATAGATAATTACAGGCAATTTTCAATAATTCCAAGGGGGGCAATGCCCCCTGCTGAATGGACTTTCTACGCCACTAATTAAACGAAGAGATGACATTAGGTTTCAATAAAAAAAAAAAATTTGTACCAATTAATCGATTTAGATAAAAATAGATTTGTCGAGAACTTTTGGAGTTATTAAAATAAAGAGCTTATTTTCGAAGTATTTCCACAATGATATCTCTCGAACGGATTAACAGAATTTAGGGGCTGTTCCCCTAAGTTCGAACATAGATTCGATCAAACATTTATATTAAAAACAAACAATAAACCCAAAATTGGTTTTGTTTCCAATATTAATATTCGATCGCATCTATCGTACTGTTTTCTGCTTAACAGATTTTAGACACGATCATTTCACTAATTTAAAAATTATTTGGAAAAAACCAGTTCTTCGAAAATTGTAAAAATATACGAAACTGAATCGGCTCATTATCTTACGAAATCTAATCAAAGTCAATTCACCTTATTCTGTAACTATTTGTCGATGTCACGTGAATATAAGACAGAAAAACGACATTCGTCTACCCTATTGACAGACCTCAAATAATAAAAATATACTACCAATAGCATAAAATTGTTCTCGAGAGCAAGAAGACAAGTTCGAACTCCTTGGAAATGCATTATCGTGACATCGACATATAGTTGCAGAATAAGGGGGAATATCTGTAGAATGTTGCAAACTTGTTTTCGATCGGTTGATCCATTCCCGAGTTATGAGAGGATTAGACACATACACACACATACATACATACATACATCAAATAGTCGGATTAGGTACGATATCTGATAAAAATTAATATCCAAAAATAGTAAGAATACCTCAAAAACTTTGAAATCTGATGAAAACTCAATTTACGAAAAATGTGACAAATAAGTAACTTCCAATTTTTGATGTGGGAAAGTTAAAAATATATAAAAAAATTTAACAACCGATTGTGGCAGAGGAAATTAAAAAAATATATGTACATTTATCTTATCTATCGTTTCGAATGCTTATGTCGAGACCTCTTATAAAAGTCGTGGATTCGATTCCCCATCCCTGAAAAACCATGCATTTCAGATGTAGGACTTTTATTTTAAGTCTCTCAGAAGAATTTATGGTAATATACATGCGTCTTCTTTGCACCTTTTGGAAAAAGAGACAAAAAAAATTACCCTCAAACGTAGGCGTATATCTTCGGTTCAGGGCATTTTTGAAATGTTTTGCCGATAATCTTTAGTAATCAGAGCTGTGTAGAGAATATTAGAAAGTAGAAATAAAATATCTTAAATTTTTTAATTCTTACTTAAATGATACGAATATTGACTTGCTATATTGGGAAATATTGCATAACCGCGGTTTTACATATATGAAATCTTCCTTTTCTTTCCCAAAAAACAAGTAAACAATAAGGAGCATACCATTTAATGCCATCCTATAAAGTAACTTTGCCCCAAACATTCACATATACAATTTGATTTTAATTATTTTTAATATTCATATTTTTATTTTTAATTAAAAATTACATTCACGGTGATTAAAAATGTTAAGTTCGTAGTTAAAAAAAAACAACTAAAGCCAATAGTATTAAACCATTTAAATTGCCAATCAGGAAATGCGAATTTCTCTTTTATATTATTTTCCAATAAACATTAAATAAAGTAGACAATTTTATTGGTTTTGGATTATTTAAAAGCATTAAATAAATTCAAGTGTCGTTGAGTTTAATAAAAAGCAATTGCCAGCAAACAAATTGTAGAGCGTAAATAATAGGAAAAGCTGCTTTCAATTTCATTAATTAAGACAGTTCCAGCAAAGTTAACTGATCCAATAAGGAGGAAGTTATTAAAGATATCGGAAAAACCTTTTAATTATTTAAAATATATATATATATATATATATGTATATATACTTACATAAACACATACTTATGTATGTACATACTTTTTCCATTGATATTAAATTGTTTTAATTCAGTTTTTATGATAGAAGTTTACATTAGCTGTGTTCGAGTAAGCAAAAGTTTTTACAACATACCGATATGTCTATCATTGGTTAAACCATCTTCATTAGATAACTAACTCTATATTGTGAATTTAGGCAGTTCAGCTCTGAAAATCACATTTCATCGAAATCATTTAAAAGCACAATAAATTCAGTAAAGTGCGACTTTGAGGGTTCCGTACGGACACCACATATGTAATACTATACGAACTTTAGCCTATATAATCAAATATCTTAGCTGGTAGACATTAAAATAAATAATAAAGTATACGTTAAACTTTTTTCGGTTCTTGGCTCTTTTTCTTAGTTTTGGCGCTTTTATTTGTGTTTGGGATTTTTTCTGTTTTTGGAGTTTTTTATCTTTGGCGTTTTTGGCGATTTTTTCAGTTTTCGGCGATTTATTTTATTTTTAGCGATTTTTTGTTTTGGTGTTTTTTCGGATTTTGGCTACTTTTTCTTTTTGGCGATTTTTTTTATTTTGGGATTTTTTAGTTTTAGCGTTTTTGAACATTTCAAGAGTTTGGCTTTTACGGTTTCCAAGTTGTCAAAATTACATAGTAAAAATTACATCAACTGATAGAATACCCTGTACATTTGACTTTTTTTTTAAATTGCAGTGTTAATTATTGTAGTCTGCATAAAAATGCACTACCTTTGCAAATTTCAAGTGTCTATAGCCCAATTCACAGTATTGTGCAAATGGTCTTGCATCGTAGCATGTGCATAATGAAATAGTATATTGATACTCACCACTTAACAATTCTTAGTGGTGAGTATCAATATACTATATCGCCTTGCACATGCTATGATGAAAGAGCATTTGCACAAGTTTGTGGATTGGACTTTCATATAATTGTATGTATGTATGTATATTACATTAGGATTTAAAAATTTTTCGTTGCTCTGTTTAGAACACCCTATCATTTTTAACTGCCATATATTTGTTGTTGTAGCGGCCAAAGTTTTATATATTATGTGAAAATTTCATGTCCGTAGCTCTTACGGTTGTCGAGAAAAAAGTCTGTGACGGACAGACGGACATCGTAGCGAAAACAATAGGGTTCCTTTTCACGTTGAGTGTACGGAACCCTAAAAATTATGTGGGAATTACCTAATATAGAAAGCTTGGAAAGTAAATATTCATATTTCCCTGACGACGGGTGGCGCAATATTTTTGTTAATATTTTTTTAGATATGAAAATAAGTACAGATATAGCTGATCTAAGGGGCTATTCACATAATACGTAATCCCCGGAGTAAAGGATTTGTTACAGATAAGAAAATGTATATGTACTGTAAATTTTGAAAAAAGCGTTAATAGCGTTACGTAATATGTGGACGGCCCCTAATGCAAAAATAAAAAAGTGTTTTATATAATATATACTATATATGTATAAAATTTAGTCCAGCAAACACATGGAAGTCATTTGCTATAAATGTATGTACATACTCGTCTGTCATAAATGTGCTTATACCGTGAACTTTATGTTTCAATTACAAAATACTATTTAGTTTCTATTTATCGTGAATTTTGGCACACCCTTCTTCGATTCAATTCAAATTAATTAATTTCAAAGTCAAAGTTACACCAACTGAAACAGGTTTTAGTTGTTTTTTATACATACATCCATACACAAACTTTCAATGCACTAGAGATACGAAAATAAATGCGTTAAAATTTGTCATTGTTTATTTGTAGAAAGTATTTTAAAAGTAGGTAAATATTTGTACATACATATGTAGCAGTTCCAGATAAAAGCCACCACATTAGTGTAACATATAACAAATTTGTAGATCCAGTAATACCAGTCGATATTTGAAGGCTACTTTTATTTTAAATGTGTTAAATGCACACAATCACTTTAACTTGTTAGAAAATAACAAAAATATCTACGCAGAAAATGAAAGACTGTAATATTTTTATTTGAAATACGTACATACAGAAATACATACATGTATGTATGTATGTAAATTTTTTCACTACACTATTGGCTGTCATAGTCAATTAAATGCTGTAAACTAGCTAAATATAGCTGTGTTACTTTACTACCTTAACATACAATCATTGTATGTATATTAAAAGCTGACGAGGAATTAAGTGTTAACATATTTGAGTTCCATCGCATGTTTTGGTTGAGTATTTAAATGGGTTGAGTATTTAAATGGCTCGCTCGTATCGTATCGTTCCTAATGTAATTGAATAATAGGACATTTATTTACACCTGCGCAAAATGTAGCTGATTTCAATTAAAATCTTTATCAAAATTCATGCCGCTTACACCCACTTTTTTGTGACATTTATCAAGATTTCTTATCCAAAACAAAAACCATTAATTGAAACTTTCCCTAACTACCTACAACCAAACAACCGCAGTTTAGCTAATGCGTACACCTTTTTAAGCACGTGCTATAAAATGGAGCAAGTTATTGATTTCGCTCTGATTTTCAAAAATATAGCTTTTATCAGTTCGTGACGTTTTGAAGCAGGGGAAAACTAATATTCTAACTATTTTTTACGATGATGTCCGTATGGACGTAAGCATGTATATCTGCGAATGTGTAAAAAAAAATTTCGAAGAATATAAAATAACTCGAAAAGTTTTAGATAAATCGACTTTCTAGGTTCAATTATTTTTGTGAACTTGAAAAACTGTGTATCCAAAAAAAAATAAAGGTGACGATCTACAAAATGTTCTATTGAAGGTGTATGAATGAGACAAATCGGCACTTTTTGGGTTACTACGACTACGACAATTTCGTACTAGACTAAAAAACATTGCAACACTTTTTCCATTACAAAATCGTGGAAGTCGAAATACGACACTCGTAATTATTATTTTATTTCCTTTGAAGAATCAGCCTTCACAGAATAGTTTTTTTTGTGTTGCACAGTGTAACTTTATTTTTTGCTTCAATTCAACAGGAGTAGTTTTGGCTTTATTCTTTTTTATTGCCTAAATGATCGAAAACTTACCAAAGCAATTGCAAATATTCTATTACTTCATTATCAAAAAAATCTGTTCTCTTAGATGAAAAATTCACGAAAAATTCTTCAAATATCTTGGCAATGTTTTTTTATTTTAGTTTATTTTTAGTTTTTATTTTAGCCAAGTGATATTGTGTAAAATTTTTAAAACAAGTTTGGTATACAATGTATGTACGCACATATATACATATGTATGTATATATTTAGTTTTATTTTTGGAATTGTAAATTTCCTTACATGTGTGAGAACTGTGTATTAATTTCTATAGATACAACTTCACTTCTAGTAATCAGTTGTTTAAAATTGAAAATTTTTTTAAAAAGCACACAATGCCAAGTTTGTGCAAAACAATTTGATATTTTTTTCTCTCTCTGAAACAAATTTAACCCTGATGCTACTTTACTTATTGTACTAGTTTCGATTAAGAGGTATATTGAACCTTTAATGGCATGCGATTAATCTTTGGAAATCAATTAAATTTTTATTGATTAGTTTTTGTATATTATTTTAGCTTGTAAAAAAATAATAAATTCAGTAAAGTGCGACTTTGACTCGCACACGAAGGATTCCGCACGGTTCGGTTTTGTCGATTTATTTTGGCTTTAGCGATTTTTTTAGTTTGGGCGCTTTTTTCATTTTGACTTTTTTTCGGTTTTTGGCGATTTATTTTAGTTTTAGCGATTTTCTTTTAGTTTGGCAGTTTTTTCGGTTTTTGGCGATTTTTTTCGATTTGGCGATTTTATAATTTTGGGATTTTTAGTTTCAGCATTTTTGAAAATTTCAAGAGTTTTCCTCTTACGCTTTCCAAGATACAGCAAGTTAATTTTAATTTTTTTTCATTTTAGTGTTAATTGTTGTAGTATATATAAAAATACACTAACATATGTATGTATATTATATTAGGATTTTAACATTTTTCGTTGCTCGTCTTGGAACACCCTTTAATTTTTAACTGTCATGTATTTGTTGTTGAAGGGGCCAAAGTTCTACACATTCTGTCAAAATGTCAGGTCCGTAGCTCTTACGGCTCTCGAGAAAACAGCCTATGAAGGACAGACGGACATCGCAGCGAAAACAATAGTGTTCCTTTTCACCTTTGGTGTACGAAACCATAAAAACCAATAGTAGGTACATACAAATGTACATACTCATCAGTGCTGGCCAACGAGAGAAATGTATTCGCGTATGTCTATTAATTTGTATAAGAAACTGATTGAAGTTCGGCACTCTAAATTATGAAACAGAATAAAGTCTGCAACTTCAGGAAAATCGCTCCCAAATTAATAAAGCTCATAATTACATCGTCGGCAGCAGTGTTGCTAGAAAATGATGATGAGAGAATGCTAAATCTGTCAAAAAATTCTGCTAAAATGTTCTACAGAAGAAAAGTATAATGCCAGGTTTAAATGTAGAAAAAATTATTGAAATGGCTTTGAATTTCATGTTTATACAAACCTATTAGTATTTGCAGGTATTTTTAGAGCACATACATACAAATATAAAATAGTTAATAATTGGTGTTTTTTGGAAATGTTACAATTCGTTCGATCGAATGCTTACATTGAAAAAAAACAACAAATTTCAAATTTTTATTTTTATTTTTTATTTTTATTTTTATTTTTATTTTTTGCTTTGCACAACTCTTATGTATTATGAATTACTATCACTAAGTTTATGTCCGACACTGGTCGGGCCTAATAATTATATTTAGATTTAAGATTTCAATACTTATTGTTAGAAGATACAATAAATAAATATATGTATGCATAAAAAAAAAAAAAAAAAAAATTTCCTAATGTTATTGTTGTTTGAATACAAGTTGTCGCTCGAACGATTTCTAGAGACATCGTGGGACAGGCCGATTATTTTACTTATTCAGTAAAATATTTTTTTAATTATAAATACATTTAAATTGATTATTGAGGGGTTAGCTGGATCCTATGCGCATTTCATTGTTGCTAGTGCAGATCATCAGGGAACTTTTTTTATTTATCTGCAATACATGTACATTTATGAGACAAATCCTCTATAAGAATTTTTTTAACAAATTACAATTTTTTATTTAAAAAAAATGTTCCAGAAAGCATCTAGCAGAATTTTTTGAAAGTTGAATGCTTTTCAACTAATGAAAATACCAGATCTGGTAGTGAAAATGCTAAAATGGCAACAATGGTCGGCAGTAACTTAGCCGAACATTATTCGGCTTCTTAAGGCTCAGTTAGCCGACTGTAATGTAACTGCAACGGTAGGAAACAGCTGATCGATGTTGTTACGTGAAAATGTATGTATGTAACGTAAACTAATTTTCATATAAAAATTTCGATCAGCTGTTTTCTACATTACAGTTACATTGCGTTACAGTCGGCTAACTGAGCCTTTATACAAATGAATACACATACGCGAATAGATTTCCCTCGTGTTTCTCTCGGTGGCCAGCTCTGATTCAAATATACGCTTGTGTGTATGGCTGAGTTTACATCTGGCATTTTTTGTGTGTCATGTGCCCAAAAAAGCCTAACCACTAATTAATAATGAAAAACTGTTTGATTCATACATGTATTTATTGATTTAAGCTGTTTCCAATCATGTTGGATTCTATGAAATTGTCTATTAGTTATCTATGAAACTATTTAACTTAATAAATACGTGTCTGAATCAAACAGTTTTTCATTAGTAATTAGTGGCTACGCTTTTTTTACGCATGTGTGGCACATGGCACGCAGATGTAAACGCGACCTATGTGTGTTTTTATGATTATTTTTTTCGGAAGTGAAGAGAAACTAAATTGTTTGGCACACGTCGAAGTTCATATTTTGCAACAAGTATTGCAAGCTTAACCAAAAAGCAAATGCACAAAATTGTAAATTGGGCTAACAGTTTAACTATAAACAAAATTTGTTGTAAAAAAAATATTCTTATATTATTTAATTATACATAGGTATAATAAAAACTAAAACTTCAGCACGCCCAAATCAATATTTGAACGAATGATTTTGAAGTTACGGGAAATACAGGACACTACAAGAAGAAGATCTATTGTATTCTTTGAAAAAAAGGTGGAATTTTCTGTGGAAATGCCCATATATCAAATAATTTAAATTTAAATTTAATCAAAATAAAACATTTTACACAGCCCATAAATTTATTTTTTTAGTTCAATGGAGTCGATGAACTTCTAACTAACCACCAATGTCGACTTACAACATTTAATATTTATTTTATGTAAATATGTATGTATGTGCATGCGTATTTATGTATTTCTAACGGATCATAAATGTAATGAATTCAGATTTTACCAGATCATTTTGTATGCGTTATCTTATCTCAAATTTGACCCACCATGTACACAAAAGGTTTAAAAAGTTAGCTGCATGCCAAACATTCAGACTTGTGATATTTATGGAGAAGAAAGAAAAAAATTATGGGAATGAAAACATGTATGTACATATGTAAGTATGTATACACTTTTGATTTTCTTGAAATAAAATTTAAAAATTTATATAAAACCAGTAATTTGAGTTCATCGAACAATCGAATAAAACGTTGAAATTTATCGATTTAATCGAAATTTAAATTCTACTCGATTGATACGAATTTTTTTTCAAAGGAAACATGATTTTAACTTACTATCTACACAGTGCAACAAACTTTTGGTCATCGAATGTAGACCAGCTACGTCCAAACGCACATACTCTAATGTTTGCATTTGAGGTAAATAGCTTTGAGAGCTCCTAAAATTTTGTTCTTATTTCTTTGCAAAGTAAGCAGCAAGCATTGCTTTAGCCGAAATCTGATTGGCTGTTGTGCTCTCGTCGGTGTGAAAGCACAAAGCTCTTTTGTGAAAGCTTGCACATTGTGCATATGGAGTGCATATTGGAGTTTTGTAAAACGTAACGGTAAGCATTGACATTTTTTATATGAAAAAATTTAAGTTTAAAAACAAAACACATAAAAAATTTTGCGTTGAGTTTTACAAAATAAGGCCCATAATTTTTTTCTTTATTGGCTTACATTGCTTAAAGATAATTTTTTGTGAGTGTTTTTCTACCAAATATGATAATTAATTTTTTTGATTATACACTGAAAAATTTTTTTTTATTAAAAAAAATTTAATTTTTATTATTTTCATTTTTATTAAAAGGATTTTTTGTTGAAAAAAATAGAAAATTTACAGAAGAAAATGTTTGAGGTTTCGATTTAAATTTAAATTAAAATAAAATATTTACGTCCATATTCTAAAAAAAATTTGTATTTTAAAATTTTTATGGAAATTTTGTTTGTTTACACTATAATAAATGGGCTTGAAGGTCAAATTTGAGGGGCGGACGCACCCCTAAAACATAACTTATGGCTATGAAACTATTTTGTATTTTCTTTTTACATAAAACTGAACCGATTTGGGGGAAGAGAATATAAAAATGAAAAAAAAAATAACGGCCACGCTAATGTACATATCTTATAAAAACACCCTTTGTATTGCATTTTTTATGTTTTTGGTAATAATTTATTTGAATATATCTTATTTTTTCAGATTAACAATTGCTCACTAAATGGTTTAGATGTGGCAAAAGCGAAATAAAATAGTGTAAAGTTTTAAAATGTTTAAACGCCACAATATGCGTACATACGAGTACATATACATCTAAATGACAAAAGACAAAAATATTTACTGAGTACAAAGTAACTTCAACTAGGCAGCTGCAGTGCAAAAAATAAAAAGCGCAAAGTAGCTATAACGCTAAAACTCATAAAACCTAAAACACATTCCTACAAAAATCGTTTAAGTACGCACGCACACATTCTCAGATTAACAAATAAGTTGAGACTGACTGGTCTGTTTTGTATTACAAAACTTGTTTTTATTTTTTGCCAAGTCGAGCTAAAAATTCAGTTATATTGAAAAAATACTAAAATAAGTTCCAACTATTAAGGCGACTTTGTAAATTTACGATTTAAAAGGTAAGGAAACTGAAGAAGATACCACAGATAAACCTTAGCGAAAAAGTTGGAAATATGACAACGTCACAAACAGAAATCAACACAAATAATTCAAATAATGCTGCTGGTACGAGTATTTCTAATAATGCTGGCGGTAACGGAATTAACGGAGTGGAACGTGGTAACGGTGGCAGCAGTAGTGTTGTAACTACAAACAAAGCAAGTAGCAACAAGAATGGTTCCCAAAACAACATTGGTGAGTATTAGATTTTTAAGGTAGCTTTGATAACTTAAATACATACATATTATGATTAAAACGGGCAAGAATGGCGATATCGATGGAATTCTGAATAGAAGTTGAACGGATGTTTTGAGCTGGCCATAAATTGAAAATTCAATTCAAGTTCTTTCTGCTCGGCCGATGTCATTGTTTCAAAAAAGAATCACCATCTGATAACCCTGACCTTTACCTCCATTTGCAAAAACTGTATCATCTTCCGATAGGGTGATTAATTTTGCGCTTGTATTTACATTTAGAGTAAGTATATCGCGCACTAAATCACAAAGGAGTCACCACAACTCAAAATTTATCAAAACCGGTTATTTAATAAACTGGTTAGCAGGAAAAATCTACAGCGTCTTCAACAAAAAAAAAATAAATTTTGAACGCACTCATTTTTAACTAGAAAAATACAATGAATAAACTTATGCCGAGTACACATTATGGCGTTTTGTAACATCGCAGTAGTGTGTACTAGTCTCAACGTTTGTCATTTCGGATATTTTTCGTTGTGTGACATTGCTTTCCCATATAAGAAAATAATGTGAACTGCGTTTCACACATTTTGAAAATGACAACACAAGAAATGTCAAATTTGTACTCAGCATAAGGAACATACCCAGTGGTAAAAATATGCATTACGTAATCGTTGACATCGTAATACTTAGTAGGAGTCAGTGGTGATTCATTCGTTCGCTCCTTTAGTGAAAATTGAAATTTGAAAATTTTGGAAAAATCAAAAATTTTTATGAAAAACGCACGAAAGACATAAATTCCATAAAAATTTAGCCGACAGGTATGTTCGTTCTCCTAAAATTCGTCCTTTAGTGAAAATCAAAATTTGAAAATTTAGAAAAAATCAATAATTTTTATGAAAAAACGCAAATGTGAAGGGTTTTGACATCTGGGCATGATAAAAGGGCACGAAAGACATAAATTCCAAAAAATTTTGCCGCCCAGGTATGTTCGTTCTCAAAAATTTCCATAAAAAAAAATAAAATTTACTTGATAGTTAAAAATTATAGTTTCTTTAAATTTTTTTATCACTTTTTTTTTTTTGTTTTTATAAAGAAAAGTATAAAAGTCTGTATGTTTCGATTTTTTTAGCTCATTTTGTTGAAAAATATGGCGAGGACTCCATTTAGAGTATATATATACTTCCAAGATTTTCATGTTTAACAGAGCTCTGTTATCAGGTTAACATAGCTCTGTTAATGCAGTTGGTTTGTGTCTTCTATCTTCTATCTTGTGTCTTGTATCTTCACACACGTCTCGTACATATGTATGTATGTATTATTTTTATTGAAATTACTTTATTTCAATTAAATTGCATTTGAATCATGATAACTATTATTATTTTAGCAATTTAAATCATCGAATTAAATTTCATTTTGTATAAACTCTTTCTCATAATGATAAATGATTATCCATGACTCTATAATCGTTGTTTTTTTTTCTTTAGTTGTAAGTAGTAACTTGGAAAAAAAGTGCCGGAGTTTCGACACGCAATCAAAACATTTTTCAAAACCATAATTTACTTAAATGTGTTAAAATTGCGTTTCTTGTTGCATGTTCAAAAAAAGTAAATAAATCTTCTGATTTTCTTGTTTTGTTCAAATGTTTAAACATTTTAATTTTGTGATTTTTTTACTATTCGAAAAATAAACATAAAAAATTAATTTTAGAAATAACTTTACGCTTTTGTTTACATGATGTTCATTTATTGTGTGTAATTTTTTTTTTCATTTTTACGGTTTCATCATTCTTTTATTTTTTGCCTTATGTGTTTATTATTGATGCAGGTTTTTTGTAGTTGGGCATTTCATTGAACTGTTTTGGGTGTTTCAACAATAGATTCATTAAAACCTTATCTGAAATTGTCATTCATAAATTAATTTTCATTCACCAAAGATTTTTGTTAAATCGTTAACAAAAGCACATATTATAAACACTTACAATAAAAAAAACTTTCCTTCATGATAAAAAAAAACAATCCCAAAAAGTAAATTTAAGAAAGTACAATAAAGTTTTAATAAAACCAATAGAGCCAGGGCATACATGTAGTATTTCTTGGATAGTATGTACATATCCCAGTGGGGAAAGTGGTTATTAATTACATAATAATGGGAGAAATAATGTTGTATTTTCCAAAGCAAGACAATGCATTCCCTTAGAAACGAGAGGGTAATTTGATCGAACACAATAAATTCACATTGATTACCACGTGCATTACCACATCTGCAGAAGAAGGAACCCTGTCGGAGAATGTGTGGTTGACTACAAAAATAGTTAACTTATAGTTAACTTTTCTTAGACTGACTAAAAGCTAACTGCATTGTCATCCAGAACAAATCCAAAATTAATTCTTAAGTTGAGTACGTAATCGAATTTGGTGAGAGCCAACAAATTTATTCTCAGCTACTTTGAAACTCATTTCAGTTTTATATTAACATTTTGCTGTTGTTATTTTAAATGGTACGTACCTTGGCTGTGTAGTTAGCGCGTTGAGTACACAACGTGTGATGATACATAATCCAAACCCAGAAAATTTTTTTAAATTTACTGGCTACCAGGTGATTTAAAAAAGCCAACTTTAAGTTAGCTGAAAGTAATGCAGAGTGAGACAATTGACTACTGCCTAGGACATCACAATGTTAAAATAGTCAGTTGATTACATTGAAAAGTAATCCAAGTGCCAGTCAGTACTAGTTGTGAAATAGTTAGCTTAAAGTTAGTTTAAAGCTAACGGAATTTCCGACAGGGAATGTACGCTTTAAAAGAATTCTTTACTTTTCTAGGACATGTTCTGTGTTAACAGTAATGAATTCTGGAATGAAAATTATACAAGCTGTGCATTACCTTCTCCTTTACTATTCATTACCTTTTCCCACTGGGATGGATGTATGTATGTATCTTATTTGTGTTTATTTACATACAGAGCTGTTATGGCACTCCCAATTCCTTTTAAAATTACAAATGCAATGTATGTATGTCTATCGAGGTTGCCGCTTTAGGAAAATCTCTATAATATTATTCTAATTATTTTATCATGTGCAGGAATTCGTGTTTAGTTGGTTTGTTAGACCTGGGGGCAAATTAAATTTCCATATAAACTCTATTGAAATATTTCGTAATTTCGTTCGATAACGAGTGCCGTAATTTGCCCCCTGATTTACATTGAAGGATACGTAGCTGCACCAATGCTTGCGCACTATTTTGATGTGTCTTCGTACATAAGGACGGTTTTTTGTTGCAACACCTAGGGGATTTTTTTTATGTTCAATTTTTCAATATTTTTTATTGGTTCACTCACACTAAGTGTTGCCACAACAGAAATTTATTAGCAATTTTGAAATAAAGCAGAAATAGCTACATTGGCAACAGTTGTTAAAAAAATTTCAAAAACTTCTAATAAAAAAAGTCTAAGTTATTCACAAAAGTGAGCTTTACCTGAATTTTCGAAAATGGCGTAGTGGTGTTTCGCAAAACCAAGGAACTTAATAGCTTGTTTTTGCGACTTTGAAAAAGTGGATTTTCATGCTAAGAGCTTGTGAGTCTTTAATATCTATGAATGTACATGAGTCCGACGATCACTAACGATCGATCCTATTTGCATGACCCCATTAAGAAACTATCATTAGTTAGAGATCATTAGTTAGCATGCCACTTATATTTCTACTCATGAACCCAGAAAGTGCCAGGTTTATTCAAATACTCGTATGAATTGCAAATGACAACTTCATCGAAGAAAGCGAATTGGAAGTTAGGAAAAGGAAAAATCTGAAATAGATTAGGAGCATGAACAGATACTTGATGTACCCCTGAATTAGTCTTGAAATCGTTTGATGGGTTCCAACCTATAACAACTCTTAAAGAGAAAGCTGAATATAAGTCAAGAGCAGCCTTTACCGACACCAAACCGAGAAAGTTTTGATAAAATTGAACCAAGCCAAGCTCTGTCAAACACTTTAGAAATTTTTAAGACAAGCACACTCTTTTTGCCGAAATAGTAATTAGGATTCAACAGAGTCATAATAGTGACCACAAATAAATGTAGATCTTTAAATCTTTACACTAAATTGGAAATTCAGCATCGTGGTTATCTCCGAAGATCACTATTTCAATACCAGTGCTGGAATGTTATCCGGCGCAGATTGGTGCTGCAATTCCTTCGTTTGTGGCAACTTTTATGCTTAGGTATGTATGTATACATATACCATACTTGACTCACGTTGTTGAATCAGTTGGCGCACTTACACACACCTTTTTTACGCTTATGTTCATAGTTTTTGTTAGCAATGTCTGGAATTTAATGTCTTATTTACAGAATCGCTTTTTTGTGTAGCGTTTTTGTACAGGGGGAGAATTCATAACGAAAACTATTGCATTCGTAAACAAAGAATTTGTAAAACATTAGAAATGCATGCAATTGTGAGCCCCTGGAGGCCAATAATTTTCTATGAATAATTTTAGTTGTAACAATGTTGCTGGAATATTAAATAGTGTTCACAGGTAAATTTGAGTGTGTGTCAACAAATTTATTGCTGTTACTTTTTATTTAAAAATTATGGAGACAATATTATTTAACAAGGCATCTATCCATACATGCATACATACATATCCGTATATATGTATGTGCATATGGGTGTAGTTACTTACATAAACGTGTACATATGCATATTTAAGAATTTAAGAAATTCAGGGTACTACACTAAAAAAAATTAACGAAAACTTTGGAAAATTTTCTAAATTTGAGTAGAAAAAGTTGTCGTATGACGCCAAAGCATTTTTTTACTTGAAACCAGTAAAATATTTATTAAATTTCTAGTTCATTAATGAACTAGTTTAAAGAAATTATATTTTTATATTTAAGTAACATTTTTCTAAAATTAAGTAAAATTTTTCCATCAAATTCGGAGCTTTGCAAAAAAAAAATTTCATCTTTAATCTCAAATTTAGTAAATTTTCCAAAGTTTTTTTATGTATTTAATTGTGGTATTTATTTTTATTTTTAATGAAATTCTATACCACGTTATATGTTATTTATTATATCTTCATGTTCTATTCTTAATTAATTCACTAATTCCTTGAGAGGAGACAAGTATTGAACCAACAAGCACTCTAACAAATTGCCTAACAGGGCAGCTAAGGCTGCATTTAAGCATTGAAATTACTGATTTTTAAAATTTTATTTTATTTACAAAAACATATGTTTCAAGTTCAAATATTTCTCGAAAATATGAAAGATATACTTAAATTTTTTGCTAAATGCAAATACATAAATAATATATTGGCATTTCCACGGCAAAGTCAACTTTTTTGTCACCAAACAATTAAGCTTGTATTTCGAAACAATGTGACTCGATTATTCTTAAAATTTAACCTAATGTAGAGCTGCTGACTGACTACACAAATATATAAAGAAGTAAAAAAACTTTGGTTTTGTTTGGTGTCGCACGCGACAAAAAGTTGACATTCCTTTAGAAATGCTCATATGCTATTATTCAAAAAAAAAAAAAAATACTTAAAACTGGTGAATATTTTTCTAAGACTTAGAATACCTTTTTACATCCTTTAAGTAAGTAAAATTTCATGAACTAATCAGGAGTAAGTAATTTCCTAAAATTTATTTTTTGATTTAGAACGAAAATGACCAGTCCTTAGTACACAATTTCCCTAAGCTTATAGCCATCTTCCTATTTTTAGTAAATATTTCCTTTAAGTCAGTAAACATTTTCTTAAATGTAAGAAATTTTGCGTGTATTTTTATGAACTATTTTGAAGGATATGAACTTTCTATTTTTTTTTACTCATATTAAGTAATATTTACTAGATTTTTGTAAAAATTTACTTGGACTTAGATATATTTGCTTAAACTTAGAAATATTTTTTACTTACAGCCTGTTTGTGTAAGACGTTGACGATGGAAATCTTGACTTTTCTGTAACTGGGCTGAGAGGCTAGCATCACTACCACTCAGCCACAGGGGCACCCAATAATAAATAAAGTTCTATTTTGTTTAAAAAATAAAAAAAAACACTAAAAATATTTTGTTTTAAATTTTTAGTGTAAATATTATACGAGAACCATACAACTTTGATACTATCACGATAGTATCGTCGATATATTGATAGTCTTTCTAACTTTTAAAAGTCTTGCATCGATAGATCGATTAGTTTTTTAAAGTTTTCCACCTCTACTTTACAAATCTTCTTCCCGTTTTTTACATTTACTACGCATTGGTAGCGGGAAAAAAGTTCCCATGGAGAATGAACATTTAATGGGAACAAAAATTTCACATTTTATTCACGATAAGGGTGATTATTCATGATAAGGGGAATAAATAATTCTGCCAAAAAATAAACGACTTCAATGCAAAGATTTGATAGAACATTTTCGTAAATTGGAAGTTAAACTCTTTCAAACAAAAACAATTTTTAATATCTGTTGGTTAAGAAGTACGTGAAATATAAAATTAAATTTTAATTAAGTTTTGTAAAAATCGGTAAAGGGTAAAGTAGAACCACTTAAAATAAACTATTTAATTTTAATGGGTGGTACGTTTCGTAAAAATCGGTTAAATATAATAATAAATTTTAAAATTGTGTAATTACAAGAACCAAAAGTGTTTGCAATGAAATAAGTAGAATATCATAAATTCAAATAAAAAAATTGGGCTTGACAAAAAAAGAATTTTTTCACTTGGTCTAAAATGTACCGAGTTATGAAGTAACAATGTCAAAAATCGGTTAAAAAGGGAACACATTTCTAGGGAAAAATTATTCACGATTGCTATTTGGGGAAAGGGAAAATTATTCGAGGGAAAAACTGTTCACGATAGGGGTGATAGATCCCTTCATAATTTTTCCCCTTCCCTGACTCGATGACAGTCAATGCACACATTACCTGGTATTGAGCCACTTGCTACTTGGTATATATTTTAATTCCTCAAGAAAACGACTACTCAGACAATTAAATCTGTGGCGTTGTAACTTCGGGCAATGGCACATAATGGGCCTTATCGTGGTTGGCGTATTTCGACTTCGATATTTTGGTCCCAGATTAGAGAAAAAATGTTGCGATGCTCTTTAATATCCCAGCAAACATTACTGCTTCGCCGTTAGCAGGTTTGTAAGGGAATGTCAAGCTTCTTGGCTTACAAACCTGCTTACGTATGGCATAATATTTGTTCTCGATGTCCCACCTTAAAACACTTCGTTTTAAGTCTGTATTTCAGTACAATCAATGTGTAGTGTATTCATGGAATATTGAAGCTTCCAAACGTTCATACTGCCGTCGTATTATGTTCGTTACAATTCGTAAAATCGCCTTACACTAGTGCTTTTAGTAATGCACTAGTGTAAGGGAATGTGTATAAAGATTGTTTTTTATTTTTTATTTTACATTTTCTGCCACCTTCTTAAGGCAGAAAAAGTATTATTAAAAAATCATCGTAGTAAAATACACCAACCACGATAAGGGGAAATGTGTTCCAGTGTTTCTGGCTCTCCCTCGTCTTTGCATGCCTTGCAAAAATCCGTAGTTTCAGTTTCCCACCTACTGATCCTTGCTCTTTTTTTCGTGTAGACAAAAATTGCAAAGTGCTTCAAACTATTATAAATAAATGTTACTAACGTTTAGTTTCTTCCCATTTAAAGAGCATTTAAAATTTAAAGCAATATAGTTAGTACATACATCGTATGTATTACATGCACACATGCATATTTACATGGGCCCGCAGATAAATGTGCTAAAAATTATAGTTTTCAATCATGTGATATTTAACTATTTTCCTATTGTGTATATGAAGAGTCTCAATAAATATAAGTACACATCATAAAAGGAAAGTAGTATATAAAAATGTTTGCTCTGTCTGTGGGAATGACTGCTCCGTACGTACGTATGTACTCCGCAAAAATTTATTTTCTTATCGATCACTTACTGGTTTTCAATTAACAATAAATAATATTAAAAAGATTATTTAATTGATTGCTTTTCCATAATAAAATAAATGAAATTTAATTGTCTCTGATAGTATCGTTAAATCATTTAATAAAATATTACAATCAATAATTGTTTGTAATTTATTTGTTTAGGGTGAAGCAAACATATTAATACATATGTATATGTATGTATATGGACTTATGTATGTATGTATGTATGTACCCTGTAGGAACCCTGCAGAAAATGCGAATAGTGAAAATGTAGTGATTTATTAGTGACATTGTCAGTAGCACTACTGACCAGGTATACCCCAGCCAATGTAATCGCCTATTGACATTTAATATTAGCTTGTCATTGAAAATCCACCACTAGACTGTAGCACTACTGACTAAGTAGTTTTTTTGGGACCACATGGAGACATTGGCACCAAAGATTCACTAGTAAATTTTAGGGGCTCTAGTCTACAATATCGATATTTCCACGCTCGATGTCCGTAGTAAAACTGTACTGATTCACTATAGACACTGTCACCACCTGCAGGAAATTGTTTGTCACTTGTATTAAATACATATGTATATTAAAATTAAAAATTGTATGTTTCGCTGAATTAGTAAAGTCAAACACTTACGTATGGATCTTAAAATTTGACAAATCTTTACCTGATGGCACAAAATCTTCCACAGGGTCAAAAGTTCCATAATTGGCTTCACTTAAAACTCTTCAATTTTCACATTTTATATTTTTATACAATATTGATTGTTATTTTATTTGTTTTTATATTTTTTTTGTGTATTATGTTTTTAATTATTGTTAAATACATTTATATATATTGACCTTATAATTCTATTTCTTAAGATAATTTTTATAAACACTTAAATTTTGCTTGACGTCACGTTTATTTTCAACAAACCAATAAAACATTAAGAAGAAGCATAGTTGTGTGTAAAAATGTTTTCTACACATTAAAACCATTATTAATAGACGCTCTGTTGACAATGTCACTAAAATAGTCGACAAAAGTGGTGACTTGGGGACACTTAACCCCATGTTTTCTGCAGGGAAGTGTCAATAGTAATAAACAGTACTGAATCACTGTTTCCAGTACTATTGTGAATTATACCCCAAACAATGCTTTTTGATATAACAATTTTACTACTGAAGTTGATACTATTTACTAGATAGTTCTTCTGGGAAAAATATTTTTTGGGCAAAAAATATTATGCCGCTGACAAATTACCACTCACTTATCTTCCGCCGCCGAAAGTGCATATACACACTACACATACAATATGTGTCGTATTTCGACTACGACTACGATGAATGTGTACTACTAAAGAACATTGCAACATTTTTTCTTCAATCTAAAACAAAATCGTCGTAGTCGTAGTCGAAATACGACAATCGTAATTAGGCCCATTATTATATAGACGCGCCTTAGACAATGTCGACAAAAAGTCAAAATAGTTGGAGACGCTGAACCCCAAGCTTCCTACAGGGTATGTGCAAATATATATATATGCGTGTATATATTGCTTTTGTTATTTATTTACTTGACTTATTATAAAAATGTATTGTAGAGAGCACTGTTGGTATACAATAATTACAGCTTATTGTAAAACTTAATCAAAAAAAAATATTGCATTTACGAGTATTGTACAAAAAAAATTGCAAAACTCTCTTATCGCTGTCGACGAACTTTAATTCTATTCCACTCTAGACCAGTAATCTAAGCGAACGGCAGTGTATATTTTTGCACGAAGATATTCGTCCTATTTTAACACTCCCACATGACTTTCTTTCCTTTAATCATAAATTGATGAAACTTAAAACGTTGGATCTCAGAAGAATGCCAAAATAAAATGCATAGCAGATTTAATTGATAGGTAGTTTACCAAAAAAAAAAAAAAAAGAACTTGGTCGCTATTTTGATGTCAGCACTTTTATGGTAGGAATTTGGGCTTTTTAATCCTTTGAAACATTGCTTTTGCAGATTTATTAAAAAGTCCCAAGTGTACATTTCTTATTAAATCGTACACTTTATTTACTCAACACAGAAATTAAGAGCTTTTCAAAACACAATGTTACATTAATTTACTGCTGGAATGCCACGATGTTAACTTTGCTGTTCCTTACACAATTATAGTTGTTGTTGTTGCTTGTGTCTGTCGTCTGCATTGGCTTATGTGTTTGTGTGACTGTACATACCCTGTCGGAAATTCCGTTAACTTTCAACTAACTTTAAGCTAACTATTTCGCAACTAGTACTGACTGACACTTGGATTACTTTTCCATGTAATCAACTGACTATTTTAACATTGCAATGTTCTAGGCGGTAGTCAATTATTGTCGCACTCTGCATTACTTTTCAACTAACTTAAAGTTGATTTTTTTAAATCACATGGTAGTCAGTAAATTTAAAAAAAATTTTGGGGTTCGAACATGTATCATCACACAAAATAATCAGTTAAGGCCTTTCTATATTAAGTCAACGATATGTATATCTTAATAAGCATAATATACGATTGTAACCCCTGTCGAAATTTGATGAGCTGCTTAAAAAATAAGTCAGACTCTTTAAAAAATAAACAATGTTGTAATATTTTTTTTAAGCCGGCCTATAGTTCTCGGAAGCACTAACGTCAGTGAGAAAAGTTAAATTTGAAGTGCTTGTGTTGCCTTGCCTATATTTTTACATTTTGAAAATATCGTTAAAAGGTAATAAATGTTCGTGCCTATTTGTTCATGCTCTATATATAATAATTATCAACAAACATTACTTTGGTGCATTTGTGGTAGCATTTCTGGAAGAATTTGTTCTAACAGCTTTTAGTGCTTCTAAGTGTCGAATATTTTTTGCTGGGCTATTAAAGTAATGAATTCTTTTATAACGGCAAATTTCAACAGATATCTAACGAAATTTCAAAGTATTTAAATAGGAAAAAAATAGAATCTCCTGCAACATGAATGCTGTAATATACCCCTGATTTAAGATTTTGATAGATTGGAGACAGAAAACACGAAAGTTTTTAAAATTAAAAAAATTCTCATAAGAAATAATTTAGAATACAACATAATTCTTACGCCCACATTATCATGCAACATCTTGTAATAATAAAATTGTCAAACCATGCGTTTCCCTTGATTTTTATTTATGATGTCTGACTACATCATCATAATATTAAATACAATAAAAAATGTATATCTACATACATACATATGTACATAAGATTTCGACCTCATAACTAAATAAATAACATAAATATTTTCCAAAAATAAAAGAATATGATTTACAAAACTCCGGTACGTTTTTTATTATCGTACATACATATGTGTTACAAAGCTTCTTTTTTTAAATATCAATTATATACATATGTACATATATTAGATTTCAAAGCTATTTTTTTTAAGTCAGCCAAATTCTACCAGATTTCTTTAAGATTAATCTCCATTGTTATAACCAAAGTTAATTTGGCATTAATTTGGCATTAGTTAATGCAGTTGGTTGGCAAACGCTCTGAAATTAAAATAGAAGACAAATTAGTTTTCCATCTCTGCTTTATGTGCGAATAAAATTGTTTAATATATTTTGGTTAACTTACGCTCCTTCTTTTTTGCTTTGTGATGACCAAAGTAAAGGGGATTAATAGTTAAGTGGACGGGGTACTAAATGTTGTTTATATTATAAAAGAAAAAAATGTGTGTGCTTAATCTCTATAATAAATGTGGGCGTTTAAATAAACAAACAAGTCAACTTTTTCTCTAGAAACCATACTTTTTTCTTGCTTTAAACCAATTGGTTATTTTTTTTTTTAGAACAAATATTGCTGTAGTGATTAGGGATTTTTATTGTCATATACATCTCTTTCATATACAAAAACATACCAGCATCCAAAAGTATGACATTAGGCTGGTGTTTCACAATGTAAATTTTTTCTAAATGTAAACGTTTGTCCATTTAAAAAAGAAATGTATGAAACTAACGGTTTGATGTTGTATATTAAAGGCTTTATTTGTTGATTTATAAAAGGCTTATAAGAGGAATTTCCATGAAAGTATGTTTTATAAATTAAAAATATGTTTCTATGAATAAGGTGCTAAAAATCTCACTAGTCTCTGTGCTTTTGTTCACTTTATTTTTACAACCGAACTGAGTAAATATAATTTCAATCACCCCTATTCCAGTTGTCGACATCGACGTCACGTCAATACAATACAAAATCTTGGGACTTGTCGGGAGCGACAACAATTATGTGTTTTTGACGGTCTATTTCTGTTCCCTAAGTCCTAGTAAATAGCATAAGCCCGTAAATTTTTATTCACTGAACCTAGAATGTTCAAACATGCGGCTATACTTTTGAAAACAATTTATTTAAAACCAATTCTTTATTATTAAGGGAGCTATAGTAGGTTTGATCCCGTACTTTATTGGCAAAGTTCGGTAAAACGAGAAAAACTATAATTTCTCTCAATAATACAAAAAATTTACAAAAGTACGAGATCACGAAAAACCAAAAAAGCCAACGTGAATGCATGTATGCATGTACACACACATACACACAAGTAAATACATACCCTCTAGTCAGCCTAGAACCATATGTCTCTATGTCAACACTATTTTCGCTATTGAAATGTCGACAACTTTCCTTTTATGCGCGAGTTCTAGTGTATTTCGGGTTATATTGTCAATGAACGCGTCAATAGTTTGTTTTTAATTTTTATTATGCTGTGCAATAATGTTAAAAAATACATACATATGTATCTATGTGTTTAAGTTAGTTGCCCCAACTCTTATAAAATTGTAGACGAGGGTCACTAAAATGCACTAGTGAATCTTTGGTTCAAATGTCTCCTTATGGTTGTAAAATAATAGTTTTAAAGTCTATTGGTAGATTTTCAATGTCAACCCTATGTTATATGTCAATAGGCGATTACATTGGCCGGGTTACGCCTAGTCAGTAGTACTATGGACAATATCACTAGTAATTCACTACAATCTTACTATTGATTTCGAACGAGGAAATATCGATATTGTAGACTAGAGCACCTTAAATTTACTAGTGAATCATTGGTGCCAATGTCTCCATGTGGTCCCAAAATAACTACTTAGTCAGTAGTGCAACAGTCTAGTGGTGGATTTTCTATGACAAGCTAATGTTAAATGTAAATGTAAATAGATGATTACATTGTCTGGGGTACACCTGGTCAGTAGTACTACTGACAATGACACTACTAAATCACTACAATTTCACTATTCGCATTTCCTGCAGGGTACTTATATACATACACACGCATGGGCTTACTTACATGCTGTTGCATATCTACAATGTTTTGTTTCTTAATTTTATATAAAAACTTCTAAAACTTAAGCCTATAGTACACGGCATGTAAAGAACCACATTTCCATTAAAAATTTTATTTTCCGATGAAGCCCATTTCTGGTTGAATGGGTACGTAAGTAAGCAGAATTGTCGCATTTGCAGTGAGGAGAATCCAAAAGCTTTTGTCGAAACACCATTACATCCGCAGAAAATTACTGTTTGGTGCGCTTTATGAGCTGGCGGAGTTATTGGCTCATATGCCTTCAAAAACGATGATGGGCAGAATGTTACTGTCTATGGTGAACGGTAGATATAGGAACATGATTCGAAATTTTTTCGTACCTCATGCCACACAGCGGGCACTACAATTGATTTACTCAAAGAAACTTAAAGTTGTGACGGTCTAAAAAAACACGCTTTACTATGCACATTATTTTTAAAACTTTTCGCACTCTCAATTAAAATGCGAATATGTTTAAGTAAAATCTTAAATTATTATTTCTATCCAAACAAGCATCTTTCATCATTAACCGTTAAATGAAAAATTTCGATTCAAACTCATGCGCAAGTACTTTTGTATGCTCTTCGACCCACTCGAGACGTAGTATGTGTGTGTAATCGTATTAAAGCCAGCGCCATGTTATTTACGAATGTGTTTTCCATTCATTAATTTGAAAATATACATAAGTACATATGTATGTACATACTTTGTACGTACATACATATTTCATTCATTCAATAAAAGATAAAACATGTTGATAAACAGAATTGTTTTCTACTAATGCCGCCATTCTGTTATGACTTTGTCTCTTGCAATCAGCGTTACCATATGTGAAGATTTATCTCATTTATGAAGTTTTTCGAGATGTTAAAAGACTAAAAGATTTCTTAGCTAAGCATAAGATTTTAAAAAATATGATCACAGCGCAACACTATTTCCTCCCATTAAATAGCAAAGATGTTTTATTTTTATTTATGCAATACAAATTGTCTTCAATGTACAAACAGTAAAAAAAATAATAAAAACAAACAATCTACATCTAAACAGTCTACATGCAAAAAGCTATCAGCCCAATTATAAATATTCCTCGAAAAATAATTCCCACGGAATTGATTTTTTTAATCAAATCCACCTATCCTAAGCAGATTGAGCTAAAAATTAAAATGTGAGGGAAAACTTCGAATATTCAAAGTCAGCTATTTTGTTTCCAGTTTTTTACTTTAACTGAAAGCTTGAAAATTACTTTTTAAAATAGGGGAACAATGAATAGGGAGTAAACTTTCGGGGAGATGTTATTCAGAATAAGGCTGTATATAACTGGAAACAGGAAGTCTACTGTGTAATTCAAAAAGAAAGATAATTCTTTCGAATTTATATATTTATAGCATGTAAATTCGAAAGCATTTTCTTTCGTTTCGACGCCCAGTTTTATTACTGATCAGGCAAACCTTCTGCATAACCACACGCGATTCCACAAATTTTCTATGCGGTTAATATCGGAGGACTAGAGGTCGTTGCCTGGATATAATTTGAAGGTATACGAAATTCTTTGAATTTAGGAACAGCTTCTTACCATCAAATAGGCCAGTGTACCTTTGCCTTTTATTTTATTGGTTTGATGTATTTTTCTGCAGATAGTCTTATCTAACTCTTTTTCCCAAAACAACGACGATATAATTGATAAAGTTGGTTACTGTCGTGTCATGGCCACACATAAAACTGACACATCAAATTTGTGCATGTGTTGGTAAAATTCTGTTTTTCCTATCACAGCAACACATCAAATTCATACCATCAAATTTTATTTCAAATTTGTTTTAAAAAGGAACAAACGTTTTTTTGCGACATCTTTCTTCCGTATTATGATATTTTTCAAGTAAAACGTCGTGAAATTCTAGAGGCTGTGACGAACATATCGGAAAAAGCATAAGGAACCAGAATACCGGAATCAACGAAAACGTAATTCTGCAATGACTGGTTCAATTTTGAAATCCAGAGCTAAATACATATTCGACATATTGCACCCTGGAAAACAATTTATGGCTGGCAAATTTTAAGACAAGGCAACCTTAAAATTGGTGGAAAAAACCTTTCAAGTAAAACGTCGGATGTAACATCTTTCACTAATAATTTACGTGTAAAAATTTATTAAATATACATTTCCGACGCGCAACTATATATATATAACGCAGGTGAATCTGGGCTATTTTATCGTCTTTTATCGGATAAAACATTTCTCACAGCAAGCGAAAGGAAAAATCAATTAATAAAAAAAATCAATTAATCAACATTAATTTACATAATTTGAGAAAAATCACAAAAAAAAAAGATTTTTAATGAAAAAAAAGATTTGTTTTTGGTTGACGAAGATTTTTGAAAAAAAAAAAATATGTCAACACTGTTTCCAATGGAAGCGGAAACATGAAAACAACTTTGTTGGGGGAACACAATCCAAGGCGAATTAAATGTTAAATAGGGATTGTAGCATTCATAATGATTACGGCGGTATGGTTCAATTCCAATTTTAATGAAACCAAATAAAGCAACGCAAAGCACCATCGCAAAAGAAGAAAGACATGAAAAGATTTCTTCTGTGCTTATAGGAAAGTTGATGTACTCGTAGCTATAGCGTATTCTTTAAGTAAATCTATAAATAATGCTCATTTACATTTGAACATATGTATGTATGTATGTACATACATGTGTTTATATGTGCGAGTATTCTTTTTTATTCTTTGGTCTATTAAACTCACAAGATCATACTGACGATGATCGTGATGGTTGTATATTTTAATTAATTTTAATTCATTTGTAGACAGATACATTACATACATACAGATGATTGTTGTTCTCCTTTTAACTGTAGACTTCGATTTTAAAATCGAACGGTCATTTCTTTCGCTAGAATTCATGGAAGGTCATATGCACTAGATGTATTTCAAGTCTAAGTCTCAAATACAGCTGTCATTAATTGATTATTTTCTACTTTACAAGAAAGTTGAGCAAATATACGGAAAAGATTTAAACTTTTTCTTTTACAATTTCATACTTGTTATTCAATTGAATTTCGTTCATTTCAGAGCTGTCATAGAAAAAAAAGAGCAGTTAAAAATTAATTTGAATGTTTTTCCAAAATGTCGGTTATTTATTAATGTTTTAAGTTAATTTTAGTCTGCTACAGAGTGCAAATTACGCCATGCATATCGGTTAAGAAGTTTAAAAGTTTTACATATCTATGTATCCAGATCATGTAATTTTGTCCGTGGGAAAACTCTTTTTAAGTTTTAAATAATAAAATGTATGTTTATTTTATGATTTTATCAGGCCAAATTACAAATTTTTTAAGCCAAATTACATTAACATGTGCATAATTAGTAAAGAACAAACGACAATGGCAATTACATAAAAGCTTTCAGCAAATTGTAATACGATGAATCAAAACAATTCACATATTCCATTTGCAATAAAAGTTGCGTATATAAAGCAGAAATCTACATCAACTGACACCACACACAGTGGACCAAACACAAAAGAACGCTGATGAGGAAGGTTTAGTGGCCTTCGAAAACAGCCGGTTGTTCCGTTCAACTACGTGTTTGTCAGAATATTTACAACTAACATTGTTGTTATTTGTTCATTAATAATTATCACATGTAGTTTGGCTTAAAAAGCGATACGAACGTTAGCCTGATAAAATCATAAAATATAGAAACAAATGAAGTTCGAACAATAATAATAAAAATTAACTAAAATGTATGTTTATTTATTGCTTTTGTTAATACATTTTTATATTTTTCTACTAAGGCTAACAGCTTCATGATCGTAATGTAATACGATCGTGTTTCAAATTAAATTGAGCAGAAAATTATATATTCCCAGTTTTAATAAAATTGCACAATGTGTAGTTAAATATTTTTAAATAGAAGTTATCAAGATTATGTATTATTGTAATTTGATTAAATAATGTTGCAGGAAATTTCTAAGAAGTTCAGTAACGCTTCAGCAACTGGCGCATTTTCACAAGCGTTTCTAGAGAACGTTTTCCGTTTGATTATGAACATTTTCCCAAAACTTTTTGAAATGGGTTTGGGTAAACAAAAATGTATGCAAAATTAAGAATTTATGTTTGTTGTTGCTTTATGTCAAGCATTTCCAAAATACCTTAAACTCTCTTACTACGTCTCTAGACAATTGTGTAATGTGGTGGCAACCTTGTTCAATGTTGTTTACTTTTTCGCTGCCAGGAAAATTGGGCAATATTTTCTTTAAAAATATTGTGCTATTTATTGCATAGTATAGGTCAAAATGACAATAATATGTACAACAACATATGCAATAATATTGTATAATGGATGGGCCGCTTTATACATACATGCACTTGACGTTAATACGAGTACTTAACGAAACTCAGTTTCTTTGTTTTCACAAATAAATCCGAAATATCGAAAACTTCCAGGATTCAAAAAACGTACCGGAATTTCAGGATTAGATATTTCGATTTTACCGCTTAAGACGAATATTGACTCGTGTGCAATAGTAATGTCCAGTGCTCGAGTTTTAATGACCTAAGAAATACGAAAAAAAGCTAAAAAATGGCTCAAAGGCGTAATAAATGCACTTAAATATATAATGAAATAGCTTTTTATACTTTCAAAGCAAAAAGATCTGATAAAATATTTGAAATACCGAAGTATATTTATTTGACATAAAGTCTTTATTTATTTAATTTGAAGATTTGCTTGTTTTTACGGTTAAGCAATTGTCTATATGCATTTCGTTCCTGATTCTCAATATAGTATTAGGAGTCTTACTATAAACATACGAAGTTTGTTAACTAAATTCAAAAGTTTTTTGGGTTGAAGTCTACTGACGAGTTCCAAAAGCAGGAACGAAATGCAAATAGACAATTGCTTAACCATAAAAACAAGCAAATCTTCAAAGCAAAATATTTTTGTAGATTGAAAAGTTCCTTTCCACATCGACATTCGCAACAGGGGCATCCGTAAAATATAAAAGATCGTTAGTTTTAAATTTGCAATTGTAGCTTGTATGATGTCTCGAAACCCTGGTCTACTATTTAATTCGAAACGTAACCCGGTGTGCGTTGCTAGGCCCCCCTTCCTAATTACCAACAAAAAATCTAGTGAACCCTTTCCATATCGAAAAAAAAGAAGAAGTTTAGGGCGGGCACTTTGCTTCCCAACACACAATTTCCATTAGTGGACCTTTTCCATATGCAAAAAGAGTTTTGAAAATAAAACGACAAAGTATGTAATGTGATATTCCATTTTTTTGGCAGGCAGATTTCGCCCACCTCCCTATTAAAAAAAAATTAGTGGACCTCTTCCATACGCAAAAAGTATTTTTAAAATTGATCGAAGTTATTTCATAATCAATTATTGAGGCTGGCGATTTGCGACATTTTGTGGACCTTTTCATATGCAAAAAGAATTTTGAAAATTGGTTCACAAATGGCAAAGTTATTTATTTATTTCACAAATACTTTACAAAATAAATTTGCAAAGTATTGTTGCACAAATACTCGTATATTATTAACAGTATTTTAAAAAAGTTTTTGTGACTGAATATACACGACCTATGCCTTCACATAGGAAGTAGCAACGTGCTTGTTAACGAAATTCCACAAAAGAACCACAAGATTATACGGTTATCCGCATCAGATCAGTCAAACAGTGCGAGCGAGACGAAAAATTCTCGAACGCCAAACTACACACACAAGCCTGACCGCACTTAAGAAATAATTACAATGACGCGAGAGCTGTCAGCTGTCTTCAGTCCAGAGCTGCTTAACGACTGTTGATGGCGGAGTTATGTTCGTTTATGTTATAAAATCTATTAAAAACTATGTGGAAAGAGTAAAATAATATAAAAAGTGGGCGTGATTGAAAAAAGTACCCTATCATTAATTCCAGGGTGGCAGTTAAATGTTGTGAATATTTCAGGAAGATCGGTCCAGAGGACTGGTCTCCTATAAGGTGCAAACAAACAAGCAAATAACAAAAAGGATTGATTGGAAAATGGTTAGGCCGATAAAATATTAATTGAATAAACTATAATTCATGAACCAAAAAAAAAAAACAATCTATGTTCATTATCATAAAAGCACAATTGTAATAATGATATTCTGATAAATCTTGATTTAGCCCCTTTTCAGTTACTCAAAACGCGAAAAAAATTGTTGGCCCCAAACTAAAAAACGCGCAAATCTAGCACTTTTTGCAATTATCTTTCAGCCATTTTAGCCCCTTTTTACTTTTTGCTCCATATGGCTACATTTTAATTTTTGTGAACTTTTTCTTACTTTAATCTAGCAATATCGACTTTTTACTCATTTTATTTTGCTAGTTTGCTTTACCAATTTAAAATCAAGAAGAATATAGAATAATCTTATATTTCTTCAAAAATTTTTTATGCTTTGAAATATATTCAGTACAGCCAGATAATGTATGTTTTTGGAAGAGCGAGAAATCGGAATTTTATTAATAACGACGCATTTTAAATGTATGTACTTATGTTAACATACATACATACTCGTACATATATGTATACATTTGTACATAAACGACTATTATATACATACGTACATATTTATATACTGTCTAATTCATAAAAAATATTTTAGGTTTATTACAGGTTTATTTGACAAATTTCCCATAGAAATGTGTCAAATAAGCGCTTAATAAACCTGAAATATTTTTTATGAATAAGGCAGATACTATTTAATCAACGTACATACCTTATTGAAAAAGTAATATGAAATATAAATGAAATATGTACCTTATTGAAGTGTAATATATCAAGCTATGTATGCTACATATGTATGTATATGTTGATCTCATGTTAGTGATTTATTTTCTAATAAATTACTTTACAAAAATCTGTTTGTTGTTTTGATTTTCAACAAAAACATTTTAAAACTAGCCCCTTTTCGCTCTTATTTGAAAAATTTTACTTTATTTTGCGATAAACGTATATTTTTTCAATTTAGCCCTTTATACCTATTTTAAAAATTTTTTACGCGTTTGGAGTCTGCAAAGTTGGCATCACTGTTCGTCATGACTAAATAACCGATATGATGTACAGAACCGAATAAAATATTATGAATTAGATTTCAGTACCAATTATTGGTATTTCCAACTAGAGATGCCCACGCACGACTCAACACGAAGTGTTCGTGACAGAAAATCTGTTTTCGTGCATGTTCGTGTCGTATCGTGTTGAGCAAAATTCACACGATAAACACGAAACGATTTTTGGTGTTAAAATATGTATGCATGAATTTCCAGTAAAGAAAAAATTTAATATTTTGTATCGTCAAACACGTGAAACCATCAAACTTGTTGATAGTGTAGGGGTCGCTAAGCCTAAAGTTCTGAAATTAAACAAAAATATGTATCTATTTGAACATAAAAAAATGCTTTTTTTGCTATTCAATTTTGTTTCGTACGTGTTGGACATCTTGGCATTCGTGTTCGTGTCGTGTGGAAAAAAAATCAACACTAACAAAAAAATCTCTTTATAAATTTTTTCAAAATGGAGACTATTAATCGGTTCTTGCAATTGAATGATGATTAAATGTATTAGCAAGGTATGATAAGAGCAAAAATAAAGATTTACAACCGAGCTCTGTGATTTTGCAGCAACGGCCAAAATTCGATGGGCAAAAAATTCGGTTGTCTCAACGAATCTGTTTGGACCGATTGCCCCATTCTTTTTTTTGTGATTGTCTGGAGAAGAATGTGCGTAACATTACACTGTGTATTAAAAAACCAATAGTTGAAATTGCTGTTGTAAATTTGAGTTTTTTCCAACTGTAAAGTGAAAACGGCTTAATGGATTTGGTTGAAATTCGGTAGACGGATAGCATATGGTCCAGATAAAAAATGCACGAATGCATACTTTTAAGGGGGTAAAACTGGTGAAAATTTGTACTATTGGTTATTTTTCTGTTTTTGCTAACTTGGTATAAATACAGTTTGTAGCACAATTTCAGTCTCTTTCTGGATGCGAGCGAAGTGGTGGGAAGATGCTAGTATCTAAATATTTTGTGTTCTCTCACCTTTTAAGAGATCAATTTAGACTTTATTTTATCATTAAGTTGCTAATAAATTCAAAACTTTAAATTCGATTTCTCTGTAAAACAAGTTTTTTGGTACATTATGACTATCTTGCAGCAAAGGCTCTAAATGTATTAATTTTTCTCGAATGTACAAACATACTTCCATATATCGTTACCTAAAACGCAAAACGTCCTATTAAACAAAAAAAAATTAAATCTAAAAATATGGAGACTTTATTGTTACATTTCAAAAAATTCCCTTTAAACACCTCAATATTTTCCATTCTAACATGTTTTTTCCTCCTTCTGTAAAATTATGAAAATGTTTTGCGTTTCAGGTAACAATATGTAAACGAATATTTATTGACGGCTTATGTTCGATTCTCAATTGTTTGAGCTATTGTCATAACCGCTTTGTGTTATTGTTGTTAACCACAGAAAAAAATGAATTAATAAATTTTTATTCATATGAATCATTCATGTTATGCAAGTATTCAACTTAAATTATTCCGTACATACTCATAAATAAGAGTTCACTTTTACTTCAAATATGCACACTTGGATTAATAACACTTACCGACAAAGTCAATCGTCTTCCAAAATGACAAGGTTCTAACGACTGATGCTGGCAGAAGAAACCAAAAAAATATAAAAAATATGTACGAGTACGTGTTTCGGCGTTCTCTTTTTTTGCAGATTGTTGTGGTGAATTGCCATCGGAAATCGTGCAATTCTATATAATTTTTTCAGTAATTCAGTTGCTCACACTCGTAAAAATAATATAACAGATGACAAATGATAGAGCAAGTGTAAAAAGGCCATACATATGTATATATGTACATATATAATACGAACTTAAAAATAGATACTCGAATGCATTTTCTGATAAGAAAAGAACAAACAAACTATTGGGCCTTATCGTGGTTGGCGTATTTCGACTTCGACTGCAACATTTTGGTCCTAGATTGAAGAAAAAAATATTGGGGCGGTCTTCAATCTACATACGCCAATCACGAAAAGGTGTATTGACTTATTTCGGTATTTAGTCTTATTTCGAATTCAATGACATCATCCTAGTGACTACACCTAGTCTACTATATGCACATAAAAGAATTTATTGTTTATAGAATAAAAATTACTTATTATTTTGCTAATTTTAATTGCCGTAGCTTTTTCGTTTGTAAATAGAAAATTGAAATTGAAATAAATTCTTTACTTAATCATTCGTTATCAAAGTGATGAGATTGAAACGGAAATATAACATTCACAATACTACAATACCATTCTATATACACATATTGAAAATAGCAAAAAATAACATCAGACGAATTCCATTTGACGTTTGCTTATGTTGGCTCTAAAATAAAATCTTCAATCACAAAAACAATGTTAGAAGAACAGCCCCCAATAAAACAAGTGAAGCGGATACTAAACCGATCAAGGTCAATTTGAATAATACACATTCATACAAAAGCAACTTAATACTCGCATTATAACATGTGAATTAAGCACAAATTAAATGTATATTTAATTACCATTGTTTATTTCATTATTTATTAATTTTTTTTTTGTTCATTTTAGCAATAATCAGTGAAGTGGGAAAACGTAAAAAACTAAAATCACGCAATACTGCAACAGCTGCGTTGCCAACCACAATAATACCACCAGCTACTGGCGGTAGTGGCAATAGCGGCTATTCAAAAGATCATTTGGATGCCTGGCTGGAAACTTGTTTGAAAGATGCTGCAACAACACAATTATCATCTTCCTCTGAGTTTCTTGATTATAATCCCACTAACAATATGATGGCAACAACAGCTGCCACAACGACAACAGCAGCCCCAGCAATGACTGTTAATAATTTGAATCCTAAAAATATGTTTCCAATGCCACCAACGGCAACACAACAACAAACACCAAATCTGTTCAATATGGCCAACTATAATCAACACCAGCAATCGCAGCAGCAGCCGCAGCATCAGCAACAACAACAACAGTTTGCAATGAGAATGAATCTAATGAACAATGGCAGCAATAACGTGCCAAATAACAATATTTTTAATAATCTTCCCTTCAGTCAAGGTTTCCAAAGAGTAAGCTATATACAAATTTTAATTCTGCCCCTTGCTATTATTCATCGCTTTCACAAAAAACATTTTCATTCCATACGTTGTTAATATAGAATTCAAATTCAGTTGTTCTTGTTCGCCAAAAAGGTAATAAGCGCTTCCTCTCTTTAAATTTAAATAAAACAAAGTGTGAGTGTGTGAGATATCATCGAAATTTTTTATTCGTGATGTAGATGTCTACCGCGGCTTAGCTGGGCGACGCGCATCCTGCGATCTTGTTGGCCAGTTCATATAACCTGCACATGAGATAAGCAGGCCCTCAAATCGCTCGTGCAGAATGAATGTCCAATGCAGCATGACCTGTGTGACACGTAGCGCAGTCCTGTAGTAACCACATGTGTATGGTTGGTGTCCATATCAATAAGTTGGTAATCATACACCTGGTGATGACTTGGCCGACCTCGTTCTAAAAGATGTATGGACCGATGACGCCGCCAGTCCAATATCCACACCAAACGTTTACTTTTTTGAAATGCATTGGACGCTCTTGGATCTCATGCGGATTGGAAATGTTTGATTATTATCCATAAATGGGCCTGGTCTCAACACTGAAAATTATTTTTTGACCAACACCCATTTCGAAGAAACCACTAATTTTACTAAAACAATTTCATCATTTGCACGTGTTCATTAGGCAAAACAGACTGAATTAACGACAGCCAATTCGACAGATGCAGTTTCAATAATATGGCCGTTATTAATTGCCAAAGTTCGGAAGTTCCTCATATATCGCACGCTAAATCATAAACAGTCACAACTCAAAAAATCCCAGATATTCAGGATTGGCAAAAAAACGACACAAGTATGAAAGAAAAAAAACAGGCATAACGGTATTTTATATTGTGCAAGAACACTATGCTGCAAAAGAAATTTCCGTGGTCATTAGAAATTTATGCAGTGAGCTGGATGCTTTATGAAAAAACAAAACCATTTTGAAACGAAAGAAATAGTTTTGTTCATTTTAGTTATAGATATATGTGTATACATCGCTGTTAACAAGTTGAAAGGCCCTAACTCAAATAATTGTAAAAAACATAATCATAAACAGTACAAGCTTGTACAACTGCTTTGTAAATCTGCTTGTAAAAGCGTTATTTTTTACAATATTGCAATAAATTTTTGTGACGAGGTGTTTTTGTGTGAAATGTATTTGAATCACTGAAAAACTCAATTTCGTGAAAATACGAGTTAGGGCCTTTCTACTTGCTAACATCGATATGAATTTTTTTCTCAAATGAAATTAGATTTCCGTAAGAGTAAATTTTCATTATCATTTCAATTTAGAAAGGCCCTAACTCATAATTGTTTTGAATTCGATTTTATTGTGCACTTCGATAGAAGAACATCTAATGTATCGAAAAATGCAAAAATCTCGATTTCAAAAAAATAATATTAAGGTAACGATATATATATATATATATATATATATGTATGGATTTTTTCGCTTAAATCGAACTCTACATAGTTGCAATTTCCTTTTCTGGGGCACTAAAATTTACAAAAACTGTAAAATAATAAAAAAAAAAAAATGTTATCACAAAATTCTTCTTTTTTTACTTTCAAGAAGCAATAATTACGAAAGTTAACTATTATCTTAACTAAAACTATCACCTGTGTTTTTATAAACACTGCGTTTTCAAATTGCATATTGTTTGAAAAACGTAAAATGCATATGAGCATGTTCTGGAACTTGCTCTATTTACTTGTGAACAAAGACATATTTTATTATAACAAAACATAAAAAATTAACTATTATTTTTAACTGAAACTATATTATTTCCGTATATCGGCTTAGAGTGTAAACCTGCTAATTTTACAGGGGAGACAAAAAAACTGTTAAAATTTTCTATACATAGCTTAAGAAATTGGCCTAATAGATTAGCAGCCTTATGTTTAATAAAAAACTGACATGAAGTTAACATAAGTGGCAAAATTTAACATGGTGCGCCGATTTTTAATGTCAAATTGTATGGAGGAACTCGTTAACACCTAGTTCAATTTCGTCACTTATGTATGTTAACTTCATGCCAGATTCTTGTTGCGTGCTGATGCAAATTATGAAATGTTGACATTGCTCATCAGCTGTGGCGTGAAATGTCAGTGAAGGATTGGAATAGATCAAAGCATATTTATATAAAGTATATGCAGATCTACAACAACTAAGAAAGTACAAAAACAATAGGCGATTTGTTTGTGTAAGAATAATGGATGAATGTCAAAAACAGATGAATACAACCAGACCTGGGCAACTTGCATCACTTTTGCATAAGCACTGATTGAAAAACAAAAATTTTAGTGCAAATTTAAATTTAATGCTTGTAGTGCACTATTTTTTTCACTTCAATAAAATCTCTTAAAAGTAATGGATTAATATTGCATTAGCATGGCGAAAAATGCACTGATTTTGTATTGATGTGCTTAGTCATCATGAAGTAATGCAATATTATTGCATTATCAAATATTGTACACAGTAATATTGATTAAAACGTTAACCTATTTTATCAGATAGCACAAATAATAAAATAAAAAATACAGTAAAGTTCATTAAGGGCACCTTTATAAGTACATATGTACGACAAATTAAAGAAAAGGAAAACTGTCAATATAAATACAAACTAGATTTCAGAACCAATTGCAAAAATTAAAAAGTTTCATACCTCAAGTACGTTGCATCTCGACCTTATATAGAAAACCGTGCAATTGACAAAAGATCAGAACTTAGGTTTTCATTTATTGTAGTTATATCTTAAAAAATGGTGATTTTATAAACGAAAAATACTACCGCTTGGAACAATTACATCTCTCGAAAAAAATTATAAAAAACGTGGTGATATGATTTTTCGTCTTGGGTGTACATAGGAAAAAATTTACATATTTATGTATGTACATATGTTTTTATGTACATATGTACACATTTACGTTGTATTTTGCACTATAATGCAATAATACTTTTCATAATGTGTGAAGTGGTGAAAAAATAGTGAAATAAAAGTAACAATGCAATATTCATAAATTACTTTGAAGGGATTTTAGTTTAATGAAAAAAAAAAATGCACTAATATTATAAAAGTTAGTGCTAATGTAATAAATTTGCATTTGCATTGATTTGGTTTAGTATGGTAAAATGGCCAATGCGTTTGCTTATTTAATGCAATAGTCCCAGATCTGCATACAACAAAAAGGAAATGTATGGATAGACAAAACCAAAGTAAATTTATTAATTGATAAAGCTTTAATATGTGAAATAAGTATAATAAAATATTAAATATAATTATTTTTAAATGTTTTGTAACACATTTTTTAAGTAAAAATTTATTTAAACTTTTTCACATAGGTTTTTAGTATACACAATTGTGTATAACAAAGCAAAAGAAAACAAAATGGCGTACGAACATTGTAAACAACTTTTGACATTCAGGCATTGCCATGAAACGAGAAAAAAATTAATTACCTGAGTAGTTGCATATACTTGATATAAATTTACTTTGGAATAGATTTAAAAAAATAAGAGGTGTTGCCAGCAGGGAGAGGTAGTATAAGATCAAAGAGAAATCTCTGTCTCATTGGAATTTTTCGGAAAAAGACGAATTTAGGCGTTAAATTGTTGGTAGGATGGAAAATAAGAGGAACAGGGAGATTATGAGTTCGGCTGTAAGCGCCATTGCCAAAAAAGTTATTGAAAGAAAAGGTCACAGCCTGACCACTATTGGAAAAAAAACTGATAGTTATTATAATTTAAATAATAAAAGAACTCCCGGGGTATATTTCCATAAAGGCCGTGTGAATTGTGTTGAATATTGTGCAAAAGGGTAATTAAAGAAGCTGAAAAGGAAAAGTGAGTCTGCCGAAAGTTTTTGCCTGGGGCAAGAGCGCCAGTTTACCACAGAGTTAATAGCGTACGTCAAAATAAAAAAAATAAAAAAAAATCCGGAAGTAAAGGTAGTAAGGTGAACAAGTGTCCCGCATACAGGTAAATTCATACCCAAAAATTTTGCACAAGGAAATAAAATTGCCGCTAACAATAAGATACATATGCATACATATATGTGTATGATATTTACTTATCTATATATATATATATGTACATACAAGTGTCGGCCATAGCTGAAAAAAAACCCGCAAATTAAGTACATAAGTAACATTTCATATATCCGCTATCTATACATATATATATATATACTTTTTTTTCGTGAAATACTTACGGTAAACGGATATAGAAGAACGCTAAGAAAAAAAAACATATTTATTGGTTGGTGTAGTGTAATATAGCACACATATGGTATTTTATTGAACATAGGCATTTTCTTTGTTAGTGTTAAATGTTAAAGAAAAAAAAAAGGTTAAAGTTTTATAACGCTATTTTGTTTAAAAAAAATATATATATATAATTAAAGGTTAGGTAACTATAAAGAAAAATATTTTAAAATACTGCCTAAATTTGTGATAATTACTAGAAGTAAAACTGTAAATAGGTCAGAAACTACATACAAAGTCCGTGAAAAGTTTTGTTAGCGTAATAAAGAGTTTCCCGAAGATTTAAACACATACATCATTGCCCCCCTAAAAGAGCTCATTTAGGTAGGAGTTTTATTGTGAAAGTTTGTGGTTCGCGAGGTTTAAATGGAACCAACACTCCTTTGTAAGTGGTAGAAGATCAATATATACAAGAAATTATAAAAATAGAAATAAAGGTGTGCACAAATTCAGGCAACAGTACATATAATAGCATTTATATTTTTTTTTGTGTAATAAACTTATTATTGAAATAAGATTGTAAACTATGTCAAGTATCTGACAAGTATAGTTCAGTGTAAAACTTGTTATAATCCGAAGGAACATATAAAAAAAGAAGGAAATTTAATAGAAAAGATTTCAAAAAAAACCTAAAATTTGGTTAACAAACCGCTCGCATAGTCTAAAAAGACAATTAATTTTTATAATATAAACAAAAGAAAAAAAACCAATTTTAATTAAAATTTAGCAAATATTTATTTTGTCCAATTATATATATATAAACCTAAACATATAAATATTAGAGTTTGATTTTAGGCTTAAAACTTAATTATAAATCAATGATTTTGAGTACGTTATAGTGAAATTCAGTTATGTGCTGGTAATCATTTTTGTGGGTAGGGGTTAACGATGCGGGGTAAGTAAAGTAAGAGTGTGTGTACGTAATGGGGATCGCAGAGAATATATTGAGGCCAATAGTGAGTGATCTTGGTTGGGTGAGCGATGTGGAGGTAAAAACACTTAAACCTCTCTTTTAGTGTCTGTCCTTTGTAGTATTGATTTAATGTAAATGTCTTATTGATTTTGATTAGTTGTTCATTGTAGTTATTTTTTTATTTGTGCTTGCCCTTTTCGCAGTGGTGGGTTGGAACCCTTGCCTAAGCAGATGCTGAGCTTGCTGGCAAATAAGGACTTGTAACAATAAATGGCGCCCAAACCAATGTAGTTTCAAGTTGCTGTAACAATAATAATGGCTCCAAAAAAAAATGAAATAAAAATTGAAATGGCCTTATTGGCGACAAATAGTTGCAACAACTTGAAGTCTGACCGAGAGAATTATCAATTTTAGTAGGGTATATAGTCCAACTATATAAATATACCGGCAATAGTCCACTAGTTTTTGATACAATAGCCCAGAATACATACCGCGCTCATGGCTTAAGGTTACTTTGTGTTTGTGGATCAAGATCCCCAAAACAGGAATTAATTCCCGTTTTGCGATACAGATACATGGTATCAAGGGTATTGAACGTTAGGTTTTGTAGGATATTAAATAGACTTAGTAACACGGGACGTGAATAGTTCACTGAATTGTTCATTGGGGGTATACAGGTCAGATACAGAAAATAGATTATTAGTATTAGATTTTTGAAATAGGGTTGTGAACTGCAAGGGTAACACGGGTGGTATCGTCACTGATCAGATTGAATCAGGCGATTGTAATATATCCACTCAGTGAGTATCCAGGCCTTACTTAAACTTGTCATTTTCATAAAATGGAAGGATATTGGGGTAATAGCTAATAGCAGGGATCGAAGTTATTTTTATTTTGTTTAGTCAAATGATTAACGGACATTAAGAGACCTAATATTTTAGGCACAAATATCAAGATTTGAAACTCCCTGAACTCGCATCTTATGTTAACCTAACCCGAATGTGTTATTTATTTATAATACAAACATATATTTGAATTACGTGTATGCGATATAGCTGTTATTTTTTTATTATTGCTGATTGAAATTTGAGAGCATTTTTTCTATTGAGTATAATTATCAATCTTTTTGGATTTTCAATATTTTATGTTGCTGTTAGTTTGTGTTTGTTTGTTTTTGTTCGAAATAATTAGCAGACTTGCTGCAAGTGCTAATAAAAAGATCAAACGAAAGGGTTGAAATTTGGTATAAGCCATAAGTAACTACCAATTTCGTTTACACCAAATTATTTTTTTTTTTTGAATACACTTATAGAAGGGGGGATATCATCCGCACTATTTTTTTATGATAATTTTTGATATTTTTTATTTTTTTTTGATTTGATAATCGTATCAGGTCTGTACGACGGAATATTTTTATTATTATTATTTTTTTTAATTCGGAGTAATTATCAGATAATTTTGGGTCGAGTAAACGTTTTATGAAGTAATTAAGCGGTTAATTATTTAAATTTTCACGGTTTAGTGAAAGGCAAAGCTTTATTTCTGTTTTTTATATATTTATATTGTACTTTTTGTCTCGACAAGAGGGTAATTAATGCCTACTCCAGTACAAAAAGAGAAAGAAATTCTTAAAAGGCATAGGCACAGAAACGTTTCGTTTGATTTGAATCGATCATCGCCACAGGTCAAAGAAAAATACGTAAAAGATAATCAAGCGAATAGAATGCCTCCACCGGTCAATATTGACATGATAGATTTGTCTGGAACAATAAACGCACCAAACCCTAATACGGGGGCTAAGCCAAAAGTAATGTCTGTTGAGGCAGGGACAGCTGCTTTAGAGCGGAACGTGACTGTGATAGATGAATTGCCACAGTCGGTTAAAGCAATGGTGTCCGAAGGTGTGGAGAATATGAGAAGGTCAGTCAACCAGTCCATACGAGACATGGTAGGCGAGAGTGTTAGTAGGGAAATGGGCAAAGTACATGAGAGCCTGACGATATTAAATGAGATGATGAAATCTCTATCATTAAATAAAAATGTAAGCAACAGAGAAGACATACCAATAACAGGAAATCCTGGGGTATAGAATCAGCGCGCAAATACGCGCAGGTATGATTTTCCACCGCCTCCTGCTTATAATGGCCTTGCAGCTACTGTCCACCACCCATATTATGCAAGTCAGCAAAATAATAGTTTACCACCTCAAACTTTTCCGTCTCCAGGGCAAGACATATCGCCTGCTAACTATTATGCAAATAGAACAAGAGTTGATAGATTTGGTTTAAAATTTGATGGGAATGAGACTCACCTGTCCGTTGAATCGTTTGTTTTCAGATTAGAATATTGTCAGCGGCAATATCAGATACCCTGGAAAGAAATTCTGGACGATTTTCACCTGCTGGTAGTAGGAGCTGCTCTTGACTGGTATTGGTTATACGTGGAAACAAATCCGGTTACTAACTGGGAAAACTTACGCCATGCATTATTGAGCAGATTTTGTACACATCGAACTAATTTAGACATTATGCATGAGCTCGTAGAAAGAAAACAGAGATTAGGTGAGAGCATTGATAGCTACTTTTATCATTTAAATTTATTGCGTTCGAAACTAGCACAGCCACTTTCAGAGTTTGAATTAATCAAGTTAGCTAAAAAGAATTTGAGGGAAAATATAGGGCGTATTGTCTACCCGATACCTGTGTCTTCACTTGAACAATTGAGGCTCGAATGTGTAGAGGCGGAAAGGAATTTTGTAAAAAGGGAATCCCGAATAGAACAACAGCCACAACAACACCGAAAATATGTACAAGAAATTGAATTAGGCCAAGAAAATGAGGAATTGGTACAGGTGGAAGAAATTAACAAGATTATCGTGTGTTGGAACTGTAAAGAACAGGGTCACATTTTTGTAGACTGTCCTTCTACCCAACGGGAACTTTTTTGTTATAAATGTGGAAAACCGGACGTCATAACACCTAATTGTCCGATTTGTAAGACTCGGGAAAACCAGAAACGGGGCGTGGTATCTACGGGGGAACCACGTCCTCTGAAAATAGCCCCAAATCAACAAAGGAATTAGAAATAACGCAACCATTTTGTAAAATTCGTCACTATTTACCTATAGAAAAACGCCAACAACACTATGAATTGATACGCAAAAAAATATTTGATGGTAGTAGCACCACCAGTTCAAGCATAGCCGAAGATGATCAGGATAATAAGAACGTCGTTAAAGTTGTACCTCGGCATCAAAATTCGAAAACAGTGAGTAAACCAATAGGCGAAAATAAACAAAATTGTTCAGGAAATCATACTAGGATATTAAAATTGAGAACGGATTACTTAAAGAGAAAACAGAAGCGAAAAATAATACTAGAATCAATAGTCAAAGCCTCCAATACTGACCCGCGTCCTTTCGTCCAAATAATAATAGCCGGAGAAAGCCACAGAAGTTTATTAGACTCAGGAGCGTCTGTGAGCATTTTAGGCCGAAATTGTAGAGAATTAACAAACCGAATTAACGCGAAAGTTATATACCACTGGGCCAATGTTTACACAGCCTCAGGGCAACCATTTCGAGTATTAGGACGTACAAAGTTAAAAGTTGAGTTTAAGGGAGAAGTAAAAAAGATACATTTTTATTTATGTCCAGACCTAGAACAGGAAATATATGTAGGAGTAGATTTCTGGAAGGAGTTTAATATAGCACCAGAAATAATGCAAAACTGTGAAATTGACGTAGAATTAGCAGAAAAATTTCAGTCCATCCACGATCCCGATAGCGTGAAATTGCATGAATTAAATCATGAACAAACACAGCAGTTGCGTGACGTTATAAAGAAGTTTCCGACATTTGAAGAGATGGGTTTATGGCGAACAAGTTTAGAAAAGCACACAATAAAATTAGTAGAAGGGTCCCAGCCTATTAAGGACAAACACTATCCAATTTCCCCCGCAGTGCAAAGTTTAGTTTATGCAGAAATCGACAACATGTTGAAACTTAACGTAATCGAAGAGAGTGAGAGCCCATGGAGCAATCGGACTACATTGGTAAGAAAGCCAGGAAAAACGGTTTTTGCTTAGACGCGCGAAAATTAAATGCAGTTACTGTAAAGGACGCCTATCCCTTACAAAACATTGATGGGATTTTAAGTCGTATTGATCAAACTCACTATATAAGTAGCGTTGATTTAAAATATGCCTTTTGGCAGGTGGAATTGGAGAAAGAATCGAAACCATATACAGCGTTCACAGTACCGGGCAGACCACTGTACCAATTCCGGGTGATGCCGTTCGGGCTATGCAACGCGGGCCAACGCCTCTGTCGCTTAATGGATAAAGTGATACCCGCCAAACTAAAATCGAATGTCTTTATCTACCTAGACGATTTGCTTGTAATTTCGGACGAATTTTCTAGCCATTTAAAATTTTTAGAACAAGTAGCGGAATGTTTGAAAACAGCAGGCCTTACCATTGGTCTAAAAAAGTCTATGTTCTGTTCCAAAGAACTGAAATATTTAGGGTTCATTATTGGGGGAGGAAGTCTGAGAACAGACCCTGAAAAGGTTTCGGCAATTCAGCGAATTTCTATACCTAAATCGCCTAGGGAAGTGAGAAGTTTTTTAAGTACTGCCGGGTGGTATAGGCGGTTTATAAAAGATTTTGCCACAATATCAGCACTGTTGACAGATACCTTAAAAAAAGGGAAAAAAATTATCATGTCCACAGAAGCGAAATAATCCATAAGAACGTTGAAGAATGCTTTAACCACCGCACCAGTCTTGCGCCATCCAGATTTCGCAATAGTTTTTTTTATCCAATGCGATGCTTCAGAACACGGAATAGGGGCTGTTTTATTTCAAAAGAACGATGACGGGTCGGAAAATCCTATAGCCTTTTATTCTCAAAAATTTAATAAATGTCAAAAAAATTATTCGATTACCGAGAAAGAGTGTCTAGCAGCCGTGTTGGCAAGTCAAGCGTTCCAGACCATACGTAGAGATGATGAAATTCACGGTGATAACAGACCATGCCAGCCTCAAATGGCTCATGTCAATGATGGATCTTAGTGGGCGTTTGGCTAGGTGGTCCCTGCAACTTCAAGCTTATGACTTTTCCATCGAACACCGTAGAGGTTCAGAAAATATTGTAGCGGACACTCTCTCAAGAATGGCAATCGAAGAATTGGAAACAGATGAGCAGCAATGGTTTGAGTTTGAGACAAATGAGTTTGAAAGTGAAGAATACGTAGAACTGGCTAGAGAAATACAAAAAAATCAAGAAAAACTCCCAGATATAAAGGTAAAAGAGGGGAAAATATTTAAAAAAATATATGGCCACTCGAATGAAGTAATGGAAGAGTCCATCTGAAAATTGTGGGTGCCACAACAATTAACACAAATATTAATAGAAAAATCACACAACTCGACAACATTCGCGCATGGGGGAATAAATAAGACACTTAACGCTTTAAGGCGACTGTATTATTGGCCCCGGATGGCTGTCCAAGTGCGAAATTATATAACGAACTGTCAAATCTGTAAATAATCTAAGCCCACAAATCAAATCCTGAGGAGGTAAATACAGATAGACCGTTTCAAAAACTGTATGTCGATTTTTTAGGAAAATACCCAAGGTCGCACAGGGGACATGCCTATATATTTGTGGTCGTGGATCATTTTTCAAAATTTACCTTCATTAAAGCAATGAAAGATGCCACCGCAAAGAACGTAATTGAGTTCCTGATTTTAGAAGTGTTTAATAAATTTGGGGTGCCGAAGGTCATACATAGTGATAATGGGCAACAATTTACGTCTAATATCTTCAAAGAAATGACAAATGCGTACAATATCAGACACATGAAAACTGCATTTTATTCGCCACAATCGAATGCGTCTGAGAGGGCAAACCAATCCATATTGACAGGTATAAGAGCGTATTTGGAAACAGACCACAGAGATTGGGACTTGTATTTGCCGGAAATCGAATGTGCTTTACGCACTTCATCGCACTCCGCGATCGGCCCGTCACCGTTTTTTGCACTGTATGGGTATTCCAACGGGGCAGATTACAAATTAGCGCGTACACTAAAATCAATGACCGAGCATGAAATAGTGGCACTTAATAAAACTGACAAGCAAGAAATGATACGCGAGCGTATTAAAGAAAATATACATACCGCCTACAACAAAAGCGCAAAAAGGTATAATGAAAGGACGCGGATTGCAAAATTCATACCCGGCCAAGAAGTATATTGACGTAATTTCACACAATCAGATTTCAAGAACAACATAAACTCAAAATTCTGTAGGAAATTTATAAAAATTAGAATAGTTCGGCCAATAGGTAATAATATGTTCGAGTTAGAAGATGTAAAAGGCAGTCCAGTAGGAATTTATCACGCAAAGGATATAAAAGTATAATTGGGCAAAACAACCGGTAAAACACCAAGAGGGATGAGAATAGGAAGTCACCTGTGATAGTATGTAGAAAACGATAATCAAAAGGAACTAGGATATCACAATACAGGAAACGCTATAAAAAGGCACAAGCTATTTCAAATGGGTAATAAAATAGAGAACAAAACAGGAAATGTAAGGAAAGGCAGCAAATCTGGCGCATTATGAACCATGCTGTTGCATTTCATTTGGGTTGGTAACGATACACAAATACTCTACCTACAGCTGGTACAGTGGGAAGCGATTCTGGTGAATTAGATGAGACCAACAAAAATATTGTTATATAGAAAGTGTAGAAAGTTACATACCATCGAAGTTGCACAAAAAAATGGCATTCGAGTCGTACATGATTTCCAAACGTTCAACTATCTAACGTGTTAAAATGACATAGTTATTCTTTGGTTTTTGTATTTTGTTTGTTTATTTTTGGCCTTACTAATAAGTAATGGCAAACGCCTTAAAAAGATTTTTTTATGCAAAACTCGAGTCACAGACTCGAATATGATGTATAAAAATTTCTTCTAAAAAAAAAGGTTTCAAATTGGTAGGCCAACTCAGCAACAATAATAGCTTTATTCTTAACATATAAGCTGGTGATGAAACTGGGGTTGAAATCAAAACTTTTATGCACATTTTTTTTTTGTCTAAATCACACTTAGAATAGAAATTGATTCGTTTTTTTTTGTTTTGATACAAATGTACGGTAACGTGAAATCCCAAGTGAATCGAAAATAGATCACAGAAATCCCAAGAGATAATACAGCTTCAAACAGCAAACGACCAACCACCTATCAGACACGAAGTGTGATACGTAAATGTGTTTTTTTTTTGGTAACATTCAAAATATTGAGCCACGGCCATGCTAAATATCACAAACGCAAAATAAGGAGCAATCAGTCAGGTATAAGCGTCTAATTGAAAAAGCGAAATGATAGGAAGGTTAGAAAACTTACGTTGAACATGGGCAAACAAGATATACAGTTCAGGAACGTGGAGCTGCCAATAAGAGGCGAGACTATAAATAAAATAGAAGGAATATAATACACATAATTATTATTTACAGATGCTCACGTGTATGTGCCCGGCTGTTTAAAATTCAGGGTGTGGGAGTTCCCCACGTGTCGTACACCAATGCATAGATGCAACTACGGGCAAGCCCATATTAGGAAGCACACCAAGGTGAACCTCGCAGCACTGGAGTTTTGTTGCGTGCTGATGCAAATTATGAAATGTTGACATTGCTCATCAGCTGTGGTGTGAAATGTCAGTAAAGGATTGGAATATATTAACAAGAATAAGAGGTGTTGCCAGCAGGGAGAGGTAGTATAAGATCAAAGAGAAATCTCTGTCTCATTGGAATTTTTCGGAAAAAGACGAATTTAGGCGTTAAATTGTTGGTAGGATGGAAAATAAGAGGAACAGGGAGATTATGAGTTCGGCTGTAAGCGCCATTGCCAAAAAAGTTATTGAAAGAAAAGGTCACAGCCTGACCACTATTGGAAAAAAAACTGATAGTTATTATAATTTAAATAATAAAAGAACTCCCGGGGTATATTTCCATAAAGGCCGTGTGAATTGTGTTGAATATTGTGCAAAAGGGTAATTAAAGAAGCTGAAAAGGAAAAGTGAGTCTGCCGAAAGTTTTTGCCTGGGGCAAGAGCGCCAGTTTACCACAGAGTTAATAGCGTACGTCAAAATAAAAAAAAATCCGGAAGTAAAGGTAGTAAGGTGAACAAGTGTCCCGCATACAGGTAAATTCATACCCAAAAATTTTGCACAAGGAAATAAAATTGCCGCTAACAATAAGATACATATGCATACATATATGTGTATGATATTTACTTATCTATATATATATATATATGTACATACAAGTGTCGGCCATAGCTGAAAAAAAACCCGCAAATTAAGTACATAAGTAACATTTCATATATCCGCTATCTATACATATATATATATATATACTTTTTTTTGGTGAAATACTTACGGTAAACGGATATAGAAGAACGCTAAGAAAAAAAAAACATATTTATTGGTTGGTGTAGTGTAATATAGCACACATATGGTATTTTATTGAACATAGGCATTTTCTTTGTTAGTGTTAAATGTTAAAGAAAAAAAAAGGTTAAAGTTTTATAACGCTATTTTGTTTAAAAAAATATATATATATATAATTAAAGGTTAGGTAACTATAAAGAAAAATATTTTAAAATACTGCCTAAATTTGTGATAATTACTAGAAGTAAAACTGTAAATAGGTCAGAAACTACATACAAAGTCCGTGAAAAGTTTTGTTAGCGTAATAAAGAGTTTCCCGAAGATTTAAACACATACATCTTTGCCCCCCTAAAAGAGCTCATTTAGGTAGGAGTTTTATTGTGAAAGTTTGTGGTTCGCGAGGTTTAAATGGAACCAACACTCCTTTGTAAGTGGTAGAAGATCAATATATACAAGAAATTATAAAAATAGAAATAAAGGTGTGCACAAATTCAGGCAACAGTACATATAATAGCATTTATATTTTTTTTGTGTAATAAACTTATTATTGAAATAAGATTGTAAACTATGTCAAGTATCTGACAAGTATAGTTCAGTGTAAAACTTGTTATAATCCGAAGGAACATATAAAAAAAGAAGGAAATTTAATAGAAACGATTTAAAAAAAAACTTCAAATTTGGTTAACAAACCGCTCGCATAGTCTAAAAAGACAATTCATTTTTATAATATAAAAAAAAGAAAAAAACCAATTTTAATTAAAATTTAGCAAATATTTATTTTGTCCAATTATATATATATAAACCTAAACATATAAATATTAGATTTTGATTTTAGGCTTAAAACTTAATTATAAATCAATGATTTTGAGTACGTTATAGTGAAATTCAGTTATGTGCTGGTAATAATTTTTGTGGGTAGGGGTTAACGATGCGGGGTAAGTAAAGTAAGAGTGTGTGTACGTAATGGGGATCGCAGAGAATATATTGAGGCCAATAGTGAGTGATCTTGGTTGGGTGGGCGATGTGGAGGTAAAAACACTTAAACCTCTCTTTTAATGTCTGTCCTTTGTAGTATTGATTTAATGTAAATGTCTTATTGATTTTGATTAGTTGTTCATTGTAGTTATTTTTCTATTTGTGCTTGCCCTTTTCGCAGTGGTGGGTTGGAACCCTTGCCTAAGCAGATGCTGAGCTTGCTGGCTTCACCACTGTGATGCAAATAAGGACTTGTAACATTCTTCAACATGTAGAGTTGCAAGTTAAAATAAATATTTTAGCTAGTCGATGCGGCGTCTCTTTCTCTTTGAAACGGCATATTATACATAAAAAGTAGATTTAGCATATTTACATTCTAAGCCGATAATATGGACCTACATATTTGTTTAGAAATACTAAAAAAAATACTGTTTTCCTTACAAAATTTAAGAGAATGCGTATTTTCTCTTTATAAAAGTAAAAATAGGCTTCTTTTATGATGAAAGACAAAAAGATGTGATGAAACTTGTTTTAATACTTAAATTTATTGTACTTTTCGTAGTTTGCTGGCTAGTTTTGTTTATTTTTATTGGTTTTTCAAAATCTACACTTTCTGCTTTAATAATTAGCTTTGGAATGAATACTTTCGCTCCGGTAGTTTCCGAGATATAACGTTTTAAAGAAATCCCGCTGTTTAGTAAATTTTTGGAAATTGGCAACCCTGAAACGATGTGGTAACAGCTCTATCTATTGTAAATCGATTTTTGATTTCTAAAACTGAATTTCGCTTCTCAATAGATGGCGCTATTTTCATAGTATTACAGTGTTGCCAGACAAAAAAATAGCAAAGTCAACAAAAAGCGTTGCCAGGCATAAAATATCCGTTAATTTCAATAATCGAAAAATAAAACAGTTCGCTCATACTTAAAACACAAAAATCATAGTTTCTTTATTATTTATTTTTAGAACAGGTTAACAGAGAACAAACAAACGAACAAATCTTATTTATTTTCAGAACAGATTAACAGAGAACAAAAAAAACATAGAAATCCAACATTTTAAGGTCATGTGCTTTTTTACTTCATCAACATCTTCAGGTTTTCAATACGTGTGTTCCAAATAGATCTCTTAGCTTCGGCTGCCGCCCTAGAAGAAAAATTACTTATATCAATTACATGCTTTTTTAAAGTTTTAATCATATAATAGCGAAAACGTTCTCAAAATTGCGAGAATAAAATGAACAATAGCTTAAATCACTACAATTTTAAAAATTAGGTTTGCTCAGTAGGAAATAAATCTGCAGTTTCTGAACGGGCCGTGTAATTTTTTGGTAAATTTAAGTATTAAATTGTTGTATTAAAGAGACGGGCGCTGTGGCGCCGCAATGTAACAAGGCAGGACATCTTCGCATGTAAGAAAAATCAAAGTAATAGCTTTTTTTTATTTTTTTTATAGGACTTGAAAAACTTAGCATGCAATCTTAATTTTAATGACTTGGTTGCCAAGCTTTATAAAAAAGTATTAATAAGAACAAAAATTTTAAGTAAAAATGTTCATGTTAAATAAACGGATTCCTTTTGGGACATCACGAACAAAAATAAATATACTTTTTCTAGTAGAATTGTTTCTCTTTCTATTTTCTATTTTTCTAATTACTTTTTTAGTGATTTGGTAAGAGAATTTGTATATACATATACGAGATGCGGGTATTTAAGCACTTGCATCTCATATCAAAACAGATTATTTCCTCGAGTTTTAAACTGAATTTGTAAAAAACGTCACCATTATAAACAAAAATCGAAACACCCAACTACTATCACTTGTAGAATTTTATAAAGTTTTTTAAATTTAAAAAATTTATTGTAATTACATACATACATGGCTGTTCTTTTAAGCTAACGATGTGTAATTTTTATGCACTTAATTTGTATTTTATTTACAATTAACAAAAACTATAAAAATTTATTTTCAGAACATGCCAAACTTTCTGAAAAACTCTGGAAACTCTCTCAATAATCGCTATTCCATGATGTTCCCGCCAGTCGGTGGTGGTTATTTTTCACAAAATGATGGTTCACAAGACTTTGCCAGTTTGCCGCCAATGGTAAATATTATGGGCGGCAGCGGTGGTACTTCGTCCGAGCATGAAATCAATTCAACGGACGTTTTAGATGGCAGTGGTAGTAATCCCAATATTAGTAGAGGGTAATTTTCATGACCGACTTGAACATTGAGATAACAATTGAGTTGAAACTTACAATGGTTTTCTTTTACAACACAGTTTTAGATTTAGTGATCCTTGTTTGTTGAATCCATCTGACAATGATTCGAAATTGAGTGGACAAAACACGCCAGATCGACGTAACAACCATTTGCCGAGTGATATGGATCATAATAATAAATTTTTCAATATTTTAATGGAGCAAATACAATTGTTGCATGAAACAAATACCAAAATATGCCGAGATTTGCATGAAGCTAAAGGTAAGAGTGTGGAATATGGAAATTAACTAATAATTACATATTTGTTGATGTATTATTTTAGAAAATAAAGTTGATCCTAATCTTAAAAGTATATAAATATTATAGAAAATTTACTAACTGTTCGTCCGCAGTAAAACTTGTTTTGTACTTTCGGTAATCGTAATATCAACAATCTGAGCCAAATAACAAGTTTTCGGTGCGTTAATGACACTAAGCACATTGCACAATAAAATCAAACTTTTTCCAAAATAACAAAGCTCCAATGGCTGATTATGACAAAAGAGATGAATTAATATGCCTTGAAAAAAGTATTTCATAGAAAAACGTTCTCAAATCGAACTCAGTTTGGTCTTCTGCGAGTCAAACCAATTATTTTTTTTTGTTGTTTTTGTGAATCACAACTAATTTTTATGACACAAGACAACTACAAATGGTCAAAAATCAAAGCTTAACATGTATTTTTTAATTTAATGTCTTTTTTTATTTGTTTACGGGCTGGCCCACGATATCGACAGAGAATGAATGTTCTATATACCGCTTGTATTGAAAAAAGAAGGAAATTTTGTTTTGTTTTCAATCGTACAGATCCAACGTTATCTGTCGACATCGTGGGCAAGGCTATTTATTAATCTCTTACAACCTACTTTATTTAACTTGTTTATTTATCTAAAATTTTCAATAATATTTTAACGAAAAAGCAAAAGTATTATGCAATCTAACCTAATCTCTCCTTCCTATCTATGTAAAATTTTTCACTTCTTTCTTCTATTTCTAACTACAATATACATATCTTTGTGCCTACTAATTAATGTATTCGTCTAAATATGTATGTATGTATACATCGTTTGTTACTTTAATTTGAAAATTGTTGTATTTTGTTAATTTTTCTATTTTTTGTCTTTCTTTTGTTTTTGTTCTGTCCTTTTCCCCATACATTTTTTTTTTGCTGGTGTTTCAACTTTTAGTTTGTATTGAAGTTTTAAAGCACGCTCCCAATTTGGGTATGAGGCACCGTAGAGATAGCATAAGTGGATTAAGCACCCAAAGCCAGCCGATGGTGTTTGGCAGTGCATTCGGTACACAAAGTCCAGCACCATCGTATCATTCAGGTGCGTTTTTAATCAAAAGGATCTGCCCGAAATGTTTTGAATATTCTTCAAAATAAATATTTTTTGGAATATTTTTTATTTATTTACAGGAGCCTACACACCCGGTATGATGACTGACGTGGTGCGTGAAGTCAAAGACGCGGCTCGTGTAAGAGAAGATGCTCTTTTGAATCGTGTCAAGGCCATGGTCGAAGAGAGGCAATGGACAATGAATGAATCGAATTTGCGCATGATGAGAGATATAGAAGAATTAAAGGTAAGCGGTTTTTTTCTATACAGCTCCGTTATAATATTAAAATTTTTAACTATTTTTTAAAATTCAGTCACAAGTGCATCATTTGCGTGTAGATAGAAAAGAAACCAACAAGCGCCTTAATCACTTAGAGGCGGAAAACAAATACATGCGGCAAATGTTAGCTGCAATTTATAATAATCGTAATGTGCCCGATATTATTTATGAAAATGAAACTCTTAGAACACGCAAATCATTTCCACACTCCCGCCGTTCCCAACAGACTCCTATGAATTTACATTATGGCACAATAAATCATCAGCCAGCCACATCATCCTTGGATGAACAAGAGGAAGAGCCTCTACATATTGTAGAGACGGCATCAGTGACGGCGCAGCAACAAAAATCACCGTCAGATTTGCGTAACTCATTTTCCAGCTCCGATGGTGGCAGCATTAATGGTGGCAATAACACTACGAACAAGGGCGGTCCTATAATGTCACCACCTAATTTTGCTTTAGTTGCTTCGCCAGCTGAAGATGTTAAAAGGAAAAACGAGAAATCGATTAAGAAAATGTCATCTGATGAGGGCGACAATGTGGATAGTCCCGCGAATGTCAACTTAATATCACAGGATTTAAGAAGAGAGCTTAAAGAAGCTGTAGCAGCGCGAAAAGATGCGGACGAACGTATTATAGCGTGGGTTTAATTTATATACAAATTCGTTATTTTTTACATATATTATTAATTATATTTTTAAACAATCATTACTTTTTGTACAAAGACAAACATATTTTACCATTATTCTTTATAAGATATAAGATTTTACAAAACCCTTTAGGACTCTGATCAATGATGAATATTTAATTTTTTCAGCAAACACTTTTATAAATCCGTTTTATTTTGTATAAAGAAACAGCCAAGTGCTTTGGCAGAAAACAAGCTCTTGACGACACTTCTAACCTAATGGATCCGCACTATTATAACAGCAATAAAATTGACAGATAATTTATGATTACTACTCTATGATGAAGTGTGTGGCGGCACAGAAAAATGTCGGCATTTCCCTCATCTAAAGTCTAGTTTAATATTTCTTCTCTTCTTTAGAAAATCACATTAATTAATAAAAGTATTTCTTTTTATATGAATTGAAAATATAGAACTGAAGCCCGATTAAGAGGTGTTATCATTAATTAAAATATTTAATTTAATTTTTCTGTTCATAAGAACTTATAATTACTTGTGTGTGGTTTTCCCATTTGTTGTCGTCTTAAATCTACTTTGTACATGCGCGATTTTCACTAGCACAACTTGCATTCAACGAAAACTCCCTATATATAGACATAAGCTGTTTTTAACACAGCACACTAAAGAAATCGCAATATAATTTTTTTTTTCGCTAAATTCCATCCCTGTAGTATTTTCTACTGTTAATCAAAAAAAGTGGGAAATTTGAAATATTTTAACACTCCTGAAACCTGGATATTCGACTCAATTAATTGGCCCTTATCGGGAATAAATGCGAACAGTTTCCCAACTTGAAAATTTGGTATTTTGTATGGAAAAAGGCAAAACTTCACGAAATTTTTCATGATTATTCACGAAAACAAAAGAATATACTTTGATTTAAAAAATGTCGAAGTCCGGTTGAAAGATGTCAAAAGAATACGTTCGTTTTAAAGCTTATATGGAAAACAGTCTCTAAATCTACTACCAAATTAGTGTCAAGACTGAAGTTCTATCAAAAGCTTCATCATTAAAATAGTTAGTGAAAACATAAATGACTAGAATCAAAAGTTAAACTAGCTCCCTCCATTTGGAAAATATTTGGGTATTCAAACGGTAGTCAGAAAGGTCATATTGTCACAATGTTTCTTTTTTTTTCTTTCAAAGAAAATGTTCAACATTATGACACCATAATGACCTTTAGAGTACAATTTGAATCACCAATTGTATTTTACAAATTACAGTCATTCAATGTACAAAATACAGTCATAGTTTATTTATTAATCCGATTGCAAAAAAATCTTTGGTGAATTTGAAAGTAAATTGAACTAAATATTTAATAATTCTGTATTATTATTGCTTAATAAAAAATTTTTTTATGGAAATCAGTTTCATAAACCTTTTATAAAACAAAAATATTTTTTATGAATAGGGCTTTTAGTTATTAGCAGGGGGTCTACTTTGTATTTCGAAACAAAAGGAACTGGTTTTTAATTTGCATGTATGTACATAATTAACACACAAATTCGAAAGTGTTTTCTTCCGTTTCGAATTAAAAAGTAGACCCCAGCCAGATACGTGATGGAAAATTGTCGTTTTCAAATCGATTTTTGTGTCTATCGTTTTTCATCACACCTGAACAACTCCTTTTTAGTTCGTTTAGTTTAGTCTAGTTTTTAAATATTTTGTACCGTATTTTACAGAATTAAGAAAACCAGAAAAAAATTTCTCACATTGTACTCGTATTATCTAACACTTGTTAACACAACAAACAAATTTATCTAATTTTTGCATTAAAGCATTTGCATTATAGTTAATAACAAAATATAAACAAACAGTTGCATTTATAAGGGTGTGTATGAAATTAAAATAGTCTGCATTTCGTTAAGCAAAATTCTGATTAAAATACAGTGGAATTTGGTTATAATGAACACCGCGGCTACAATGGATTATGGCGCATAACTAAAAACGTACTGGATTAGTATTGTATCATCTTCACATCTTCCCGCAACTTCATTGGCCCCCCAGAAAGAAACTGAGTATGCTATAAACTGTTTTATAGCAAGAGAAAAACTCCCAAAAGTAAAAGTGTTTACCCGTTTTATCAAAATTACCCTATATATATATATATATATATGTATTTCTTAAATGGCAACCAATAAACACACAGAACCGAACCTTTGTGTTGTATTCCAATAAAGTATATTTCTCATAAGAAAAATTTAAATGAAATGCACATGGAGACCACCGCAAAAGTGTGCATATAATGCATATGCGTAGAAATTGTTCGATGTTTTTTTAACCATCAGTGAAAGTAGATCTTTCCAACGCATGTGAGTGGTTTTCGAGTTATAAAATGACGAACATAGACAACTTATTTATGTATGTACTATACATACATATATGTATGCATAAGTAGATTATTATCAATGAGAATTCGTTATACCCGAACTTCACTGTATTATATTTTTTGAACAATTAAGTATTAGGTATTATTTGTTCATTTTTATATCTTCTTTAATTAAATTAAGAAAACTCCGAAAATAGCATTACGTAACATGTGAAGAGACCCTCATGTATTATTACGACATGTACAAACCATTATAATTTTCGATATAATATAAATGCACATGTGAAGGTCTTTGATTCCACGGCCAGTAATCAAACAGATTTTAATCAAATATTATTTAACATTTTTTTTTTGTGTGGAGAGATGTACATACTTTGATTTTTTTAATTAAAATTTTAACAGCACATTTATAAATGCAATTTAATACATATAAAATAAAATGTAACTCACCCCTATTTATATTAACATTTTTTTATTTTTGTGTTGTTCGATCTCAATTTTAGACTAGAGAATTTGGTCAAAACTCTACAAGTAAGTGCACCGCATCCTCCATCCTCTAAGGCCAATGATAGTCGACATCAACAGCAACAGCGTCAAGAATTACCAAATGGTGATGGTGGATATAATAAAATGTTTGGTGGTGGTACTAGTAGTGGTAGTGCTGGTGGTAGTGGTTCTGTTGGTGAAGGAATTAAAAATACTAAACGTTCCAGCACTGCTGTTGCTGCTGCTTCTGCTCTAGCTAATTCTAAAAATAGTCATAAGTGGACAAAACAACAATTTATTAATCATCATCATCATCATCACCAACAAAAGAATCTATTTAGTTCCACATCAACAAATAATGCATCCGTAAATATAGCACATACAAATTCACCAGTTAAATTAAGTGTAGCTGGGCCCATAACTGATTTATAGTTTGAAAATCTCGGATATAAAAGCACACAAAAACGCATAAAATTTACACCAAGACGAGGAAATGTACGAATATCACATTTTTAACAAAATCGAATCACATAATTACGTAAAACGCAACGAAAATAAATTTATGTGCGAAAGAAAAAGGATTATTTATAGTTAATTAAGATTAAAAATAGAACGATATAATTTTATGTTTTTATTAATATGTTTATGTCATCTGTTGATAACTCAGCCACTCTTAATTTCCAATGTAACTAATTTTTTAAACATAGTTTCCATGAATAACTAATACAAAATGACTCCTATTAACTTATTGGTATGTTTAATTTTATATTATCCCCTTAAATTGTGTCAAAGTATGTATGTATATGAAAATAAAATAAAACTTCTTAAGACTAGAAATTAAGGCTGGAACAGAATAAAGTAGTTGTAGTAGTAGGTGAAGCTGACGACGTAACTAGTAGCGCAACAAGAAAAAATGTGAACAGAATATTGAAGCTTTCTGCATGGTTACCAAATAAATAACTTCTTAAAAAGCTTGTAAGATTATACAAGAATAATATGTGAATTTGTTCAATTCACAAGCGCGAATTAACTTCATATGTGTTGTCTAAAAATCAATAAAAATTTTTAAATATCTGATAACTAAAACCATAAAATTCATTCTTCTTAAGGTGTGTCTCCTCAAGCAACAAAATTTCTAAACTTCGCGAAAATCGTAATATTAAAAAGAAACACTAAAATTTATTAAAACTTGCTAAAATTTTAACGATTGCAAAGTCACAATATGGATTAAAAATCCTTAAAAATATAAGAAAAAAAATTTGGGAAAATTACGCCTGTCCCGAAAAAAGCGATAATTCGCGAAAAGTTGGAAAATTTTGAGCAAGATGTAATATTGATTATAGATCGCTAAAACTGTAAGAAATGCAAAAAACTTGGTAAAAATCGTGGAAAAGACGAAAATTTGTAAAAAGTTACTAACAGCGGGCTTATATCGTTCAAAAAATGGGCAAAAATGTTAGTACTCTGAAAACATGAAAAAAGTCGCTTTTATTGCGAGCTTTGCAATTTTAAATAAGCCATAATATTGATTAAAAATCTCTAAACTGTAAGGAATAAAAATAAAAAATCGCGACAATGAAGAAAATTTGCAAAAGCTTACTAACAGCGGGATGATAACGATGTTTAAAAATCGGCGAAACTGTCAGGAAGCTGCAAACATGCAAAAGTCACTAATATCGCGAACTTTGCAAATATTCGCGAGAAGTTGCAAAATCGGAAACAAACCCTAAAATTAGAAATCGCCAAAGCCGTTAAAAATAAAAAAAGTTTGGAAAAAATGCGAAAAATCGCAAGTTAGCGAAAAATTGATAAATGTATTAAGAAATTTACTAATAATAATTGACTACAAAATATTTTACTCAAAAGCATGGTAATCCTTATTGACATATACAAACATTTGTTTTTTGTCGCGCAACAAAGTTCAAAATTTCGAATCTTTCGCTTCAACTTCGACTGCAACTATTACCACAACTACGCATTCTGTTTACTTCCTTTTAAAACAACAGTTTTTAACTTTTGACAGCTTGAAGCGCTACTCGTTACGTTGTACTACAGCTACTATTCTGTTCCAGCCTTTAATAATACTAACTTCGATTGAATCCCTCCTTAAAACAATATTAATAACTGAAAGCAAATTAATCAAAATAGTATATCTATAAACTTTAAAACAGTCTATTTGATGTGTACTTCATCGTTATGCTCTCGAATAATACTACAAGAAGTAATAAATACACAATATATTACATACATCAGTAATAAATTATAATTCTCAAATGTTGGACAACTGTTAGTATTCACCTTTGTTAAATTTATTAAAACTAATAATGTGTTCTTTTCTAGAAAAACTGCAACATTTTTAAACTTTTTACTAAGAAAAATGCAATTTAACGCTCTTTTAAAGCAAAAATTTACGCTCGTAAGGGATGATACAATAATTTCTAATACTCTCTATCTCAAAAAACTATTTTACCGCGAATTTTCATTGAAAAGTGCAATAAATGTAACATTTTTTTCCAGAAAAGAAAATACCATAACATTTGAATTATAAAACACGTCAAAGTAAATCACTTAGAATTAATACTTAATTGCACTTTTACTAACAAACAATTCGTATATGTACAACCGTGTAAATTAAATATTAACGAGGTGAAGTAAGATATTAAATTGTTAATGTTTTTAAAATATTACGTAATTTGTTTGTATTCTATAAATAGTTATTTAAAATGTTCACAAAATGCGTACGTAAGTTTATCATGTATTAAAATATGTTTAAGTGCCATTTTATGATAAAAAAAATAAAATTCATGAAATTTTTTTATTTCAATAAATTCTAAAATTTAGTTTTACTGTTGCTAAATCAAAAATAGTTTTAAGAAAAAGGAAAAGAACTTCAATAACTTTCCCTACAAGAAATGAATGACTGAAAGTCACACAAACAAAATTTGTTCACTAACACATTTGCAACAATTTTACATTGAATTCAATAGTGACAGTAAATTGACTAATCATTTGATCGGAAGTGGTGATGGATTTATTTATTAATTATAGTTATCCACTCTAGCATATGTATATGTTATGTTAAAGTGGAACATCAAATGTACATATGCAAAAAACTTTGAAAATATCGAGTTTTATTAAAAGAAATACAATTCATTCTGTCTGTGAAAATTAAAATTTATAAATGTTAAACAAGTAAGTAAAAACAATAGCGAATAAAAGAAATTTATTAAATTCAATTTAATATACATAGATTTCTTTTCAAAATTTTAGATATTTGTAAAAAGAAAGATATGTTGGGAGTGAAAACGAGTGAAGAGGGCTAGATACCGCCTAGGTTATTCCGTTTATCCCGAACTATATCTTTCATTTTAAATATTTTATTTACTTTTATATTTTAAGTGACTTTTATAATAAAAAAAAAAACAAAATAATAAACCTTATATTTGTCAGTGTCAGTGTCAGTATACCAATCATATATGATTGCTCAATTGTGGGGGTATATTAGTCAATTATGATCAGTCAAACTTGACTAATATTTTATTTTTGCAAAGTATTTTTCGAAGTGTTCGCTTGTTACTTAATTCAGTATTTTTTCACCGTGCCCTAAATTTTACATTTAAATTATAAATTAATTAATTTAAATTAGTGTCTTAAAAACTATTAAGAAAAAACATTTTGATTATGATTAGTAAAAAGCAGTAGTGAGCAGTGCGACTACATGTTTTATAGTTGTTGGAGTGAGATGCAACAACACACGTACACAAAAGTTTCCATCACATTTTTCATTTTGCCCTTAATAATGTGATAGAAACTTTGTTTGTATGACTTCCGATCAAATGACCAGTCAATTGACTGATACTATTCTTGTAGGGTATCCTGCATGACTTCCGATCAAATGACCGGTTAATTGACTTATACTAATCTTGTAGGGTTGATAACTTAAAAAAATATCTAGTCTGAAAAAATATCTAATCCGAAACTAATAATTATTCTTGAATTTTTAAAGAAAAAAAAAGAAAGTACAAGGATATATCGGACAACGTGGCCAATCACATCATTTTAGCTGTTTTGATCTTTCGAAACTCGAATGATTTTAAATTTTTTATTTTTGTAAGCAGAAATAGTTATTTTCTAATTTTAAATTTTTGAGCAGAAATAACTGTTATTTTCTGATTTTTATTTTGTCTGGCAGAAATAAAAGTTATTTCCTGATTTTTATTTTTCTGAACAGAAATAAAAATTGACATTAAAAAAATTTTTTTCTGAAGATCATTTCAATGAATTTAAAGATAAAATATATAGAAAAACATGTAGCATGTTTAGAGCCAATTTCACCAACTTATTTAAATATCAATTCATATTTAAAAGTAATTTTTCCATACAAAATTTTTTGAAAATCGACATTTAAATATGAATTGATATATAAATAGAGTTGGTAAAATTGGCCCTTATTGTTTCGAGAATTATATCACAACTAGATTTTACCCGCGTTGATCAGTTTAAAAAATACATAAAAACCGGGTTTAAAACTGGTTAAAAAATCAAACCCAAAACGAAAATTTAACTAAAAACCGGTTTCAAACCGGATAAAAAAGATTCTATATTTGGCGCTGGTAGTGTAGCTTTCATTGGTGAAAGAATTTTCAAAATCTGTTTAGCTGTTTGAGCGTGAAATGAGTAATCTGTGCTTTTAATATATATTTTCTACTCAAGTCAACACTGGGTTATGTAAGCTAAGCAGGGGCTATTTTTTGTATTTTTCCTACTTTTTATATACTGCGTAGCTAACTCTTTACTCTATTAGTGTAACAACATCAACGAATTTCAAATTTATATTTACCTGTTTTCTTGTAATTTTCCCAGCTGACGGACAAATATCAAAGTTTAAGCAGCCATCACACTTCGGCTTAACTGGTGTACATGTAGTCTGTCCAAAGCCAACCAATAAATGATTGACTTCAGGCCACAAATTTTGGGGCAACCAATCTTCCAATGCTACACGGGTTTGCTCAGGCTGTTTAGTTGGCTTTGGCACCCAGCCTATGCGATTAGAAATTCGATGAACATGCACATCTACGCCTATCCCAGTCACTTCATTCCAAGCCGTTGACATACAAATATGCGCCATTTTGGGGCCAACTCCCGGTAATGCCACCAATTCTTTTAAATTACTTGGTATATCAGACTCATATTTTTCTATGAGTATTTTAGAAGTCTGTTGCATGTATTTTGTTTTATTCTATATACAAATAATATAAAAATTTTAATTTTTTCAAAAATTATGCATTAAGCAATTTTACTTTGTAAAAGGATACGGGATATAAAATATTTTCCAAAACATTGGCTTTCATATTACAAATAACTTCTGGTGTAAGCTTATGTTCTCTCAATCGCAACATAGCTTGATAGGTGGTTTCGTCTTTGGTTTGACTTGATAACATGAGTGCTATTAACTTGTGAAAGCGTTGAGTCTGAAATTTCCATTTGTTTTTATATTTGTTTTCAAATTAAAGTAAAAAATATAATTAACTCTACCTTTTCATCAACATTTTCATCAGCACATTCGTGACATCCCATCGTGTCTACAGGAGCTTTGTCGTTAGAGCGCATTTTACGAATGTTTTCTAACATAACTTTCCAATTAGGGGGCTGCCATTTTTCCTCATTCAATTCTGATTTACATTTTTTACTTGTAGATGCTTCTTCTTCCATAATTGGAGTTTTATTTTTAAGTGCTTTTTGGGAGACCTTTGGCATTTTAGTTTTTGAGTCGTCTTTTTCTTTGTTTTTATAATTTTTATTAGATCTTTCTATATTTTTGATCTCTTTGAAAAATTCCGATTTAGTTTCCTTAAAAATGTATACATATTTTTACTTTATAAACCGGATTATGTATAAAGTTCTATTATAATATTTCATCTCATTCAGTTGATTTTTTTTATATTTATTCCCTGTTTACACTACCCAGACGGTTCGACTTGATTAAACAATTTATATGCAAGAACTTTTTTATTGATTTCCATACATGTTCTAAAGTTTTGTAATTATGAATTATTTATGACTAAGAATGTATCAGGCTTAATTCCATTTTAAAGGCATTGGGACAAAATTAGGTTTTCAGCGACACTCTCAAAGAAAAATGTATATTTATGTATGTATGTCTATCTATGTTATTCAAAAAGAAAATCTATTAAGTGCAAAAATCCTCGAGGACCTGTTTTTCATGATTTCCATACATTAAAATTGGAAATTTGCGTATATGCTTAAGCATATCTGGCCAATCCAAGAAACCTATTTATTATTCGACATACGAGTATTGTCATAATTATATTGTAAGTGAAATTTATTTGCTGGTGGTTAAGTGATGTCTATATGCATTTCATTGTTCCTTTAACAAATCGTCAGTAGACTTCAAAATGTGTGGTTGAAGTCTTTGGAAGATTTGTTAAAGCAACAACCACCAGCAAATAAATTTCACTTATAATATCTTGCCAATATTGATATCAAGGTTTATAAAGTTCTCTTCTGGAGTAAGTGATTTAGGAAAATATTATTATAGTTACTACACATTTTCTGCTGCATATGAAGAGAGTTTTCTAGTCTAATGCATTTCGGTTTTGAGGTTATTGCTGGGTTGAGTTTTTACCAGTCTCAAATGTAATTAAGTCCACACTGTGTTATATTCTTTATACCTATTCTGAGTGCTCTAGATACTGACATAGGTATGAATATAAAGATTTATGCCCATATCCAGCAAAAATAACATGAAGTAGTTCAAATAGCTTGTTATTTTCACGCCTTCTTAATCATTAAGTGAAGTGAATTCATGTTTAACGCTTTCCTTAACCCGAATAAATTCGTCATCAATGATGTGATGAAAATAAACATCCAAAAAGCTTTAAAAGCGGGGAACATGCACGGGTTCATTAACGACCTATGAAAAAACGTCTTCGAATGAGGGATTATGCATTGGTTCGATTCATTATTTGTCAAGAGAAATTTATTTAAACTCCCGCACATACACGATTTTCGATGACATGATAATGTAAAAAGAATGCTTGTTCCACCAAATTGAACCAGTTCATTACTTGAACCCATGATCAAAACCACATTTATCACACACAAGCAAGTATGTATGTACATATGCATGTATGTATGTATGTACATACATAAATAAAACTTACCGCTTGATCAATTGGTGGTTCCAATTGCTTTGCAACTTTCTTCCCCCTTAACTTTTTTGCCAATGTTTCCTTTAATTTTCTTTCATTGCTCATTTTTTGCGGTAAAATTAAAACTTCTATTAGACTTTTAAACATAAAAAAAACAGTAACTAATTCCCACAATAAACAGTTTTCTAGTCCAAGGGCGACTCAACTTTAATGCACAAAGTAGACCTTTAATGCGTTTTATAGGGCTGTGTCGTTTATGAACGAACGAGTAAAATTGAACGAATCACTCAAATGAACGAAGTGAGCCGGTCATTTTACTGAGCTGTTTTGGTTCAGTAGTACCAAGGCATATCAAACAGGTACATGCATCGGGCAAATTGCTCATCCGCTGATTTTTTGTTTACACGTTTATAACGAAGAATTCATTTGACAATTACTTTTGTGCCTTGTTTGATGCATACAATTTTTTGACAAATACTTTGTAAAACTATGTGAGAAGCACAGAGTTGCCACACTGTTTTCTCTAATGCATGTACCTGTAGTAAATGTGCCTTGAGTAGTACTGACACATAAAAATAAATTGAACGAAATGAACGACCGATGACCGAGCGCACTTGGCTCTTTTTTTGTTTTGTTTTGCTTTTTCATCGTTCATGTGGGATTTTTTGTCATTTTTTCGTTTTCATTTGTCTTTTTATCTACTTTTAGTAACAGTGTTACCATTATGAATTTTTTAAACTGCTTTAACTTCTCACATACATACGCAAGGCATATCAAACAGGTACATGCATCAGGCAAATTGCTCATCCGCTGATTTTTTGTTTACACGTTTATAACGAAGAATTCATTTGACAAATACTTTGTGCCTTGTTTGATGCATACAATTTTTTGACAATTACTTTGTAAAACTATGTGAGAAGCACAGAGTTGCCACAGTGTTTTCTCTAATGCGTGTACCTGTAGTAAATGTGCCTTGTACATACGTAATTAAGTTATTTTTTCTCCCGCTTTTTGACTTTTATTCATTGGCCATAGATTTATTTGCCAGCAGAGACTTAATTGTAGCAAAATAAAAACACATCTTGAACACTTCTTAATGTTATTAATATTTTCCAAATTCCTTATTTTATGTCACACAAAAAAATACTTTAATATTGCAAAAAAAATTTACTTGCTGATTTTTCCTTTTGTTTGTTTTGATCGTTTTGCCAAAAAATAACAAAAACATTGCTTTTGTCTCTTTTTATTGACCGAATCAACTGTTTATTTTTTCATTTCGTTGCGGATGAACGAAATAAACGAACTCGTTCTTTTTTACAAAATGAACGAAAATGAGCGGTCACTTAAATGAAAGATTTGGCACAGCTCTAGCGTTTTATAATAAATTCTGTGTTAGTGCAGCAGTCACAATAAATGGTTAGCTTCTTTAGATGCTTACAAGATTGCCATATCTCCTAAGAAATTTTTACAGTTATTTCAGATATTAGGTGTGTTTTTTTACTTCTGTAGTAAAATGCAGTAAATGAATAGTTACTGCAAAATTTTTTTAATTTACTCTCAAAAAGAGTTGTTTCCGAAAAAAGTACGCGAACAGAAAAATAAGTAAGATTAAGGAAACAGCTGACTCCAATTCCAAATAGTGCAGGAAAATATATGTACTTTTGACTATTTAACTCTTTTTATTATTGGTACTCGATACAATATTTTGTATAACATGACCAATCTAACCCCTAGTTTTTAACTTAAGAATTAAGTACGTAATTAGCTAATTTTTATTTAAAATTAAGTTGTAATTAAATACGATTTAATTTATTCAGTGGTTAATTAAAGTTCTTATTAAATTACGTTGAAAGTACGGTAGCACTGCAAAATTTCTCAGTATTATGGAAGGCTTTTCAAACAACAGCTGTTTAACATAAATAAGAAAGTTAGGTTATCAAAATGCAGAAAATTTAAATTGCATAAAAACACATTTAATGAAACCAAAGGAGCATCAGAATGCATTTTTCTATTTATTTATTTTTTGATATGAAACTATGAATTGTATATGTTATACATATATTTATGAAAATTAAAGGAAATTCTTTCTAGTACGACCACATGATGTTTTTAATACGACCACATGATGGTCATGTGTATGTTTTCAATAAACACATACACGCATAAAAACATATGGTGCGCTCATAAAACTTAAATAATACTTAATTGCACAAGTTTGGGCATTTAATTATTATTTAATTATGCACTCAAAAACACAATTTCGTATTTAATTAGAACTTAAAAATAATTACAATTTGATTACCAACTGAAAAAATGGGCATAAGAATAAATTTGTAATTTATTTTATATAATATTTGCAATTAAATTCTTTTTGATTTTTCTGAGTTGTTGTTGGTTAAATTTATTAAAAATTACATGACTGCTTGTTAAAAATAAGTAACCAAATACTTTACAGTTTTACAACTCTGAATAATGAAAGTCATCCACAAAACAAAAGAATTGATAAATCAAATTAGAAAATATGTATATTAACAGTTATTATTACCATTCTTTATAAATTATCTATTTTGTAATAACTTTCACAATTTTTATTTAACCTTTTCTAAAATTTTTACACTTTTCGTTTGTTTACATTTTGAATCATATGTTTTTATCTTACTAAACTTTACTACGACAAATTTCTGCAGTAAAAATTTGCAAAACACTCAGCAAAGAACTGTCACTTTAATCTCTCAATTTGTGTTCTCTTTTACTGTATATTTATTATTTGGGTAAACGAAAGCAATTTACTAAAATGCAGTAAAGTTCAGTAAAAATTTTTTAAAACTTTTGAGTACGCGAACGCAATTATTGAAGCAATATACCAAGGCGAATACACATCAGGTGATCCTAATTCACCAGCTGACATAATTTCTCTGCTGTCAATCAATGCAAAACGCTAGGAAATATTCTGGCAGCAGGAAATTTTACACTAACAAATATACAAGGCGAATACGCAGAGTTGCAAATTAAGACCACCTGGTATCAATTCGCCTTGCAATATACCAATTGGTCAATTGATACCACGTGGTCTCGATTTGCATATTCGCCTTGTATATTTCTTCGGTTGGTTACGGGCTTGATGTGCGGAACGAAAATGTGTTTTCGAGAAAATCGATGAAGAATGTTTAGTTAATTAGTTTTATAAAAATACACGATAGAATTTTTTGCTTAATAATAAAAGTAATAGATACATATGTTTTTTATTCAAACTTAAAGTTAATAAACTTTTTACATCCAACATGAAAAGTTATTCGGATTTAAAGAAAAAATGACAAAAGTCTTTGTCAACGCATGTCCCAATCATAAAAACAATATTGTTGAATTACTGTATATATTTAAGTAGATATAAAAGGTGAAAATATCAATTTTATTCATATAACATGACTTTTAGAGAAAAAACAACAGAAGAAATAAGAAATAATGATGAAGGTTTAGTGGCCTTCGAAAAACAGGTAGTTGTTCCGTTCAACTATGTGTTTGTCAGAATATTTACAACTAACTTTGGTGTTATTTGTTTATTAATAATTATCACATGTAATTTGGTTTACAAAGCGATACGAATTTTAGCCTGATCAAATCATAAATATAGAATCAAATGAAGTTCGAACAACAATAATTAGAAATAAAAAACAGTTTGAATAATTTTAATTAAACAAATTTTATTAATAAAAAATAAATATCAATTCATTTGATTAAACATAACACATTAATAAAAATTTTGTATTTTGCTTTGATTCACGTTCGTTGAGTAGAATATGCATTGATATACACCATAACAATTGCGAATACCAATATTAATACTTTTACGTTGGATATGTGTCACATATCCAAAAAATTGACGATTGCTGTAAAACAATTTTTAAAATATGTATATAACAATTGTGGAAATGACGCAATATTGAAGCTCTATATCTCCTGATATATTCCAGATATCAGAAAACTGATAACGAATTTGAAAAGAAGACACATTATTCATATATAATCAATCAATAAATCCATTATTTTTAAATGTTCCATACATCAAACCAGTAACCAACCGATGATTTGTTGATTTGTGTAAAATTTCCTGCTGTCAGAATATTTCCTAACGTTTTGCATTGATTTGACAGCAGGGAAGTTATGTCAGATGGTAAATTAAGATCACCTTGCAATATACAATTTATTAATAGAATCGTTCAAACATAATTGTAGTTTAGAACACACATAAACATATTTTAACACATATACATACATATTTTATCAAGTTGAATATTTGGTCCATCTAATAGTTTTAAGCACTTTATTTTAAAAGCCAAATATAACACTAAAAATCTATACTTTAGTAATTTTTTTACATATGCATTGCATTTTTATTTTAACATATTCATACTTCAAAACCCAATTTCAAACTTAATAGTGCATGTCTTAATTCATCTTGTGTAGACAATTTGGTACATATCCATTGTGTAGGATAGTAAATCAGGGCCTTTACTAAAGATTCTCTGCACAGCTCTAATTGATAACAATATTGATCCGTTACATTCAGAAATCCAATGCACATAAATCACAATTTTATATGAAAACTTTAAAGGCCCATATCGGGTGGGATAATTTTTATTTATTTTTTTGAGGAAGTCCTAAACCCGATTTAATTCAAAGAATCTTATATGATATGTAGATTACCTGTCACATTGGCTCTTTCAAAAGCTGTGCTTGTAAGCACCTTTCAAATCCCTGATTTGTCATTGACCCTTTTAATACGCACAAAGTAAATTTATATAAAGTATATGCAAGTACTCAGGTGATTAATTTTTTTCTCGTGTAGTGTGAATGTCTGAATGTCAAAAGTTGTTTAAAATTTTTGTACACTGAAAACGTATGTGAAAAAGATTAAATAAATGTTTACTTAAAAAATGTGTTACAAAACATTTAAAAATAATTATATTTAATTATTAAAGTACATATGTATTCTTTATTATACTTATTTCACATATTAAAGGTTTATCAATTAATAAATTTACTTTGGTTTTGTCTATCCATACATTTTCTTTTTGTTGTATGCAGATCTGGGACTATTGCATTAAATAAGCAAATGCATTGACCATTTTCCTACAATAAACCATATCAATGCAAATGCAAATTTATTACATTAGCACTAACTTTAATAATATTAGTGCAATTTTTCTTGCATATTACTAAAATCCCTTCAAAGTAATTCATCAACATTGCATTGTTATTTTTAGTGCACTATTTTTTGCACCACTAAACACATTATGAATAGTATTATTGCATTATCAGTGAAACATATAGTGCCAAATACAACGTAAATGTGTACATACATAAAAACATACGTACATACATAAATATGTAATTTTTTTCTTCTGTACATATCGTCATACAAGACGAAAAATCATATCACTACATTTTTTTTTAATTTTTCGAGAGAAAGACAAAACTTGATGAAATTGTTTCAAGCGGTAGAATTTTTCGTTTATAAAATCACCATTTTTTAAGATATAACTTTACAATAAACGAAAACCTAAGCTCTGATCTTTTGTCAATTGCACGGTTTTTCAAATAAGCTCGAGATGCAACGTGCTTGAAGTATGAAACTTTTTAATTTTTTTTAAATTGGTTCTGTAATCTAGTTTGTATTTATATTGACAGTTTTTTTTCGTTAATTTGTCTGTACGTACTTATAAAAGTGCCCTCAATGAACTTAGTGTATTTGATATTTTTTATTTGTGCTATCTCCTAAAAATATTTTCACGTTTTATTAAATTTTACTGTGTACAATATGTGATAGTGCAATAATATTGCATCACTTCATGATGTGCTTAGTGGCAACACAAATTAGTGTAGTTTTTGTCATGCGATTAGCTGCTAATGCAATATTAATACATTACTTTTAAGAGATTTTATTTAAGTGCAAAAAAAAGTGCACTACAAGCATCAAATTTAAATTTGCACTAAAATTTTTGTTTTTCAATCAGTGCTTATGCAAAAGTAATGCAAGTTGCCCAGGTCTGGTTGTATCCATCTGTTTTTGACATTCATCCATTATTCTTACACAAACAAATCGTCTGTTGTTTTTGTACTTTCTTAGTTGTTGTAGACCTGCATATACTTTATATAAATATGCTTTGAATACGCATCTTTTCAAAATTCATCAATGGTCACACTGTTTAAAATCACCACAAAAAGGACGACTAAAAGAAAATAAGCAAAACAGTGAAAACCAAGACTGAAGCACAAAAAATAATAATTTGCAAAGTTTTGGAAATATTTTTGTTCTAATTGATAAAATCCATGAAGTGAAAGAAATAAAGTTTGTTCGCCCTTACATATTTAAAAGATAAAGGAAGGTTTTGTGAATAACAGCAAAAAGGTAAAAGGGCAGCTGAAAAAACAAAATAGACAAAAGAAAAATTGTTAAAATGGCCACCACTGCTGATTTACCAAGCTCCAATGAGCGACATTATTATGCAAAGCTAGAAGCTATAAAGGATATTAGGGATAAAACAGTTGCATTGGAAAAATTAAAAGTACGTATAATTAAGGAAGTAAAATTAAGTGATGATGAGGACAAATGTCTTGATGAGTACCGCAAGGAACTAGAACATTTGTTGGAAGAAAAAATGTCGCATGTAGAGGAACTGCGTCAAATACATGCCGATATCAATGACATGGAGAACATAATAAAGCAAACAAAAGAAAACCAAACGCGTTCCGTAGATATGGCTAATCGGCACTATGAAGAGTATTTAGCTCTGAAATATCAAATAGATCATATGCGTCGTGACTATTTGGGTCTCAGTCCATTAAGAGATTTGCATGAGGAAGAAGGTAGTCCAATATCAAAAGACCGTTTTCCAACAAATTTCTTAAAAGTTGCAGCTCAAAGTGCAGCAGCTGCAGCAGCTGCATCTTCTACACAAGCTTCGTCATTAGCAAGACCCCATCCTAGACACCCCTTGATGCCTGAGGCAACTGTGACGGCAATGCCGCCCTCTGCACCGAATAGTGTTGGAGGTAATCCTGGTGCACCATCTAGCGGTGGTCATGCTTTTATGCCCCCTGCACCGCCGGGATCTGCTACTAATACATCAACAGGAGTGCGCTTAAGTAAAGGCGACTTTTCAGCTCCGCCTCCACCGCCACCACCATCCAGTCGCCTGCAACAAGCTCCCTCAATAGGCTTAGGACATCACCCTACTTTTCGCTCTGATTTTAATGTTAATTTGAGACAACAACCGCCTCCTATGAAATCTTGTCTTTCTTGTCATCAACAAATTCATCGAAATGCTCCTATTTGTCCATTGTGTAAGGCTAAGTCTCGCTCACGTAATCCCAAAAAACCTAAAAAGAAAAATAATTAATTTGTTCTGCGATCAAAATTCAGCTAAACAAATTATATGTATGTAATATTGAATCCTTGAGATTTTCATAAAATTCTACTATGCGTTGGACTCTTGTATCCAATTCATTCATATACATATACATACATGCATATTTCATTAAAAAAATTAGTGTTTGACGGATTATGTCGCCTTTTTTAACGTTCATAAAAGTATTTTTTAAAAAAGAACAAATTATATTGTATATTTTTCCACATTTTGCATACAAATTGTAGAGAATCGATGTTTAATGCATGATATTTTACCAAACTCATATGTGTGTGTATACATATGTACATACTTATGTGTATGTGCACAGAAAATCCAGGCTAGGCTTATAATACTAGGGTAGATCCCTAGAATTTCTTCCTCTAGTACAAAAAAGCTTAGAAGCACGCTATAACTATATAAAGCGTAAAAGTTGGCCAAGTTGATCTGGGGCTAATTTTTCGTAGTAAAGTTGACTTCTTTCACTTTAGCAATGTACAGATACCAAAACAGAAATTTCAATTAAAAATTTGCCAAATAGGGTTAAACATATTATACATAAATACATCTTCCGGGAGGAATGGGAGTTTTTGCTATCCAGTACTGCTCTGGAAATCACATTTTAAAACTACATGTGTGATATTGTGCTGTTCTGTAAATCACACTTTTTTTTACTTTTCAATGTAATTTGAACTTGAAATCGCAAAAGCAAATAATATTTACTTAATAATACGGTTTTTTTTTCAATGGCGATGCTGGATGCAAATTGTCTTGCGTAAGTGCAAATTATCGTAGCTTTTCTTTCAAATCCAACAACAAAATACACACACAATCAAATTAAAGCTACGATATTTTGCATTTGTACTTATGGAAGACAATTTGCATCAAACATCGAATACCGCCAATAAAAAAACTAATTGTTGAAGAAAATTAATGAAAAACACATTGTGAAATAAAAACTATAAAATTAATTTCAGATATGTAACGATTTAAAAATACAAAAAAAAATATTCAAATCGATTAAAATTTGCGAAATCAAAAAGAACGAAACAATTTTTTCAAACCGAGATTAAATTGTTAGCTTTAACTTAATAAATAAAGAACCCCATTGAATAATTTCGATATGATGTTCTGATGTGGGTTCAGGATATGTAACTTTAAATTTGATTGATTTTCTGATGCAGATGCTTAGAATTTTCTTTAATTTCATTCTTGAAAAATAATAACAAAAAATGAGAAACTAATGACGGATTCGGCCATAGGTGATCAAAAGAAAATATGCGTGTATTATCGAAGTTTTTAAAGTTTACTCCTGAACCTATTTTAAAATGTGGATATTGAAGTTCCCCATTTATAAAGTGTTAATGGTGAATGAGAATAGGCAACGATTGCATTTTAGGTATGTTATGCGTTCAGCACTTTTATGTAAAATATTACAAGAAAAATTGTGGAATATTTAACCTTCTAACTCTTTTCTATATGGCGCATTTTCTCTGTTTCGTAAAGAAGACAAAAATTAAATGGAGATGTAACGTGTTAAAATGTTTTGAAAAATGTTCGGCATGGCTTTAATCGTAAGATTTTACATTAAAGCGCTGAACACATCATATACCTAAAATTTTAAAATTTAATTTTTAACTTTTTTTTTTTTATAAGTTTAGTCCCCTTTTATAATAGGTTCAGACGTAAACTTTTAAAACGTGCGTGTTGTCGTGCCGGAAAAAGCTTAATTTTGTTGTGCAGTGTTATTACAACACATTGATCAATATATTCTATTTTTTGCCACTTTTTGCAGCTAGATGTAGATTTTTAACATATGTAAGTTACATTTATTTATAGGCATACAGTATTATTTACAATATCCATACATAAATATATTTTATTTTACATAAGGCATTGCAAATTCAAAAGAAACACGTTATTGGTAGATGTGAATGTAATACATTCTGTCAGTTAAAAGTTTTCGTTTAGTTTTGAATAGTTGCCAATATGTACTATTATTTAAAGTTTGACTAAATTATTTAGTTATTTAACACAAACCCATATACTTTTTACAAGCAATAGCAAATAAGCTTGAATAAGTTTAAAAATTGTAAATTTTTAGTTCCTTTTCAATAATTTATTTTTTATTTTTTATTTTAACATTAAAATTACTTTCATGTAATGCTTATACATACATAATAATGTATCAAAGTAATATTAAGTTTTTTGTACTACATACATATGTAACTACAAAATAAAAAAGTAATAAATTGCTAATAAAAATAAATATTTCATTTTATTTTATAGGCAGATTTTGTAAAAAATTTAGTTTCTAAACGTTTAAAATTTGTATGACAAAAAACGAAAATTCGTTTTAAAAATATTACTTCCATACAAATTTCAAAACGAAAAAAAACGTATGTATTTACAAAATCTAGTCTTTAAGCTGTATGGAGCTACTTATTTCTCAAAATAGTTTATGCTATGAACGTATAAATATAAATATGTAGTATGTATGTACATATATTTTTGTATCTGCGCTGAAATAAACAAACAAGATAAGCGTAGCCCATACACACATATGTACATACATACATATGTAGTCTGTACATATATCTAAGCCAAGCAAACGTTAATTTCATTAAATCAGAATGCTAACTTTTATACATACTATGAAGAAGCTAAGAAAAGAATAGCACAATCGTTTTTGTTTAACTTATTTCAAAATAATTTTAATAATGAAAAATATCGAAAATATTTAACTTGATATGGTTTTATTTATACATATATTATTAAAAAAGGGATCAAATACGGTAAAAATTATTCATTTTGACGAACACATTTAATTACACCTTTACAGTAAATTTTTACCCATTTCTCCATAGTAGATAACAAATACAACGTGTGACATGATATAATGTATACAGAAAAAAAACGACTGTTTAATTTAAGAACCTAAAACAAGCATACATACATACATAAATATTTCCGGTGCACATAAAGCTGTAAATGCACAGATTTAGAAATATTTAACTTATTCACGGAAGATTCTTCTGGAAAAAAATTACTTGAGCATTTTTTAATTATTCGATCTTTTTTAAAGTAATTTTCTGACAAAACTATTTTTTGCAACAAGAATTTTTTATTAAACTTTTAGAAGTAGAAAATTAATATTTGCTTGCTTTTTCACAATGACCCAGATGAAGATTTTTTTATTAATGAATCAAAGTCACCCAAGCGGCTAGTGACAAATTCAATATGGCGTCCAAAATATCTATAGCATTATGTATAAGAAAAAACTGGCATGAAGTTAGCTAACGAATTCCTCCACACAATTTGACATAAAAATCGGCGCATAATGTAGTTTTAACACACTATTAAATCTTAGCGTGATTTTTAATGTGAAATTGTATGACAAAACTCGTAAATATCATACTCAATTTTGCCACTTATGCTAACTTCATGCCAGTTTTTTCTTACACATAAGCCTGCTAAAGTATTTGATATTTTTGCAATTTGCCAAATAAACTAAATAAACTGCTTCGTTTAATTTCGAACTTCGTTGTACTTAGTAGAATTTTTTGGCTCCCCGATTAAAAGTACTTCCTTGCAAACTTTTTCGAAAGGGACAAAAAAAAAAACAACATAAGGAAACTAGAGGGTTAAAATATTACTCGCAAAATTTTTGAATACATATTATACCTTGGTTTGGGTGGACTTTAACTCATCTTTAAATAATTACGTCTGGGTAAACTTTCAAAACGCCATATGTACTACATACATATGTACATGCATATGTATGTATTTTATTTTTCGCCTTCACTGACAAAATCACTTTTTATAACCTTTTTATTGCCTTGTAGTATCACTCTTAACGCTTAAAAATTTTCTCTACTCGAAAAATAAATATGTAAAGAATATACATATGTATGTATGTATGCATAAATATGTATGCACATATGTATACATATGTACATATTTCTGTGGCAATAAAGAAAAAGTGCTTAAGTCATATTTTACTGTTTTGCAGGAGAGCAGTTTTAAGCTTTCGGTCGATTTTCAGAAATTTACTTCTTTTTCAATTAAATTCGGTGCTCATTTAACTTTTTTTTAGAAAAACATAAATAAAGAAATAAATCAAAATATAAGCTAAATTAAGTTGTTATTCCGTATGAGATTATGAGTCGAAAAAAGACAACCTCAAATTGTTTGCGCTATAACTTCCTGAAAAATAGCACAAAATAATAGAAATTTTTGTCAGAAGTACTTCTGAATATGTAGATTACGGAGGTGCCACTAATTCATCTAATTCATTTATCTCGACTTAAGCACTTTTTCCCCTTTTCCACAGATTTATGTATCTTGGACTGATTATTTTTTAATTATTTTTTTTTTTGCATTTTACGACCGAGAGTCAAAATGTTAAATTTTAGTTATGAACATATGTATGTACGTAGATTTTATTTAACCTCTTCGCCCTTGAGATTTCAAGACAAAAGTTATAATATATAAATGACAAACACAAGTATGGCGGTATTTTTAAGACTTTTACAATTTGGAGAATCAACCTTAAGGAAAAAAGAAGTATTCAAATAAAATGCTAAGATTTCGCTATATAGGCTTTTATATCCTATTTTAAGCTGTATGCATGTTAGTGTTTGTGTGTATATTAGGGTGGATCAAATTTTATAGGCGACAAAAATCTAAAAAATCGTCAAGCAAAATGAAAGCTGTTGACAATTCTAACATAGGTCTACCAAATACTATTCCGCGAAAATCGCTTTAAAAATGTTCTCTATGCCATGAATTCCGACAGTTTGATTTGTTCCGATTTTTTTTTAATTTGTTCTAGTTTTCGAGATACATACATATGTATGTATGTATATCAAAAATAAAGGAGTTGCACGATACTTATTGGCATAACTCAAGAAAGGGCTGTCGAACTTAATTTTCATTATAACTTTTAATAGTTTTAAAGATATTGATGAAGATTTGCTGGAAAGGGTTTCTTCTTTGAAAAGAATTTTAGAGCAGTTTACAAAACGGAAGATTACAAAAAATCTGTGAACAAACAATTTCTGAATGGTGCTAATAAATGTTTAGCAAACCGTTTATTTTGGATACAACGGTACTCGCATATCTTGAAAAATAGAACACATGTTACTTAAGAAACAATTTTCAGTTTATCCACACCATTTTTCATTGAAATTGAGAATTGTCTAAATGAAATTGCGAAAATTCCAAATGAAATTGATAAAATTTCAATTTGAAACTGATAAATTTCCAAATAAAATTGAGAACTTCAATTTGAAATGAATGCCCTAATTCACTAAGAAGATTTAGGACGTTTTTGTTTGAAAATACTTTTGAGGTCTTGTTTTTAAATTATCTAAATTATTTCCTTCAAAAATACTTATTGTCTTTGATAATGAAAAATAAAAATATTATTACCATGTTTTTAATACATCAAAATAAAATTAAAGTATTGTACAATAGTTTGAAAAATATGTGTTGGGTATAATATTTAGAACAAAATCATAAAGCAAATACACGATCCTTCTAGCATGGACAATAAATAATAATTGTTTTAAAGAATCACAACTGCGGCTTTTTTTTCGACCATAGATAAGACGATACAATCGTCGAACAGAATTAGGGCATAAAAAAGTATTTTTTGTTTTAAAACACAAAATTCTGGAAATTATCTATAGCTACATATGTACTCGTATATCTATATATGTACGTATGTATATAGTATACTAATGTTATACAGCTTAAAAATTTATGTTTCTCTGTTTATATGTTTGTAAGAGGTAATCTCCGGAACTGCCGGTCCGATTTTAAAAATTTTTTCCAAAAAATTAAGAATGAAACCTTCTAACGGACATAGGCTATGTAAGGTCTCACTAAAGTGCTTAAGAAAAGGTCCAGGGGTGCTAAACTCCCTATACTCAGAAAATATTAATTATCGTTTTAGAAGAGATCTATTAAAGTAATAATTTCCTTACTCAAAAGAAAAACAAAACCATTTTAACGTGAGTACGCTGTTCTCCATTCATTCCATCATATATATCAGTGAAAACAAAACACACAGGCTAAGAAAATGACTGCCGGGCTCACCTAGTTAACTATAAAACTAACAATTTATATTGTCTCGCAATCTAGTACTTACGAGATTTTGAACTAAATCTACTCGTAGTTGCTTTTTGCTAGATTCCCCATACAAATCGAAATCTACTTTGTAAGTAGATTTGTACGAAATTTACTCAAAATCAGAAATTTTTGATTATTTTTTACTACCCTGTGCAACATATTTATATAAAAGGTGAGTGAATTACAAAATTGTCTAATGAAGGTGTGTGAATGAGCTAAGTCGGCACTTTTTGGGTTACAGCTTAAGAGAAAATTTTAGACAAAGTTTTTTGTCTTAGATTTCATTTTTGCTATATGATTTTCGACGAAATAATTTACCCACCTTAATTTGCATACATACTCGTATATGTACATACATATTTTGATTAATTATTATAAATAAATAGGAACGAAAAATAAAATATTTTACGATAACACATTTTTTAAAGTACATAAATATGTATACATACTTCTTATTCAGACATTTATTGCAAACAACAATGGGTCATCCATTGAGCCGATAATTGTATTTTGACAAAAAAAACTTTATATTTGTATATAAGTATGTACTATATACATATGTACATATATATTTCATCTTAAGCATTAATTAAAATTAAAACGGGTTTAAATCATTTTATTTTATTCACGAGATTCGCCAATCGTATTTTTTTATTCGCAAAATTAACAGTTTAACACGATGAACCAGCCAGCCAAGAAAAAATACTATTAAGCAAAATCTTTTAACTCAAACGATTTGATTTCATTTAGTTATCGACCAGCAAAGTATTTCCACGCATTGAAAAATATATGTATACATACATATGTACATGTTTACATAAGACATTCAGTCAACGAAATATTAAATAATTTTGATGTAAAAATGTTAACTTTGATATTGTTTGTTATTTGCATATTAGTTTTTATATATGCCTCATATAAATTCTGTACCTATAGGCCAGAAGGGTTTCCACCGGGTTAGTAACAAAAAAAAAAAAAGAAAAATAAAAATTTCGCAAAACAAAAAGTGCGTTAAATAAAAATTTAAATATTCTATTCCACTAAGGGCCACCCCGTTTACCAATATTTGGGAGCTATTTGTTTATGATGTTATCGGATTTTAAGTATTTGCATAAAGGTGTTTTGAAATTTTCCAAATGGTATAATTCTGACATTGTTGGATTTTATGTTGGCGGGTTTCCTGTCGTAGCAGTGCATTGTGCCGAAGGCGTAAGCGAAATTTTGAACAATTCCGATTTTGATGGTCGTCCTAAAATATACATTTCGCTTATACGAGAGCCTAATCTAGAGTCAGCAGGTAAGATTGTAAAAAGTTTTTATTTAAATCTAGGTTTTTTATTAACCACATATGTATGGATATACATAACGCTCATTTATTGCAACATGGACATGTCTCAAAAATTGCGTTTGGAGTTAATGCAGAACAAATCGTTATATCATATTTAATCTTGTGTAAAAATTTCATATAAAAAACTTGTCACGCATTTCTTGAGCAAAGAAAATATTTTTATATCTTCATTGTGAATTGACAACTTAAAACTTATTATCTGCAGAACAAGCTTTTTTGAGTTACGCCTCTGTTGCAATAAAGGAGCCATATGTGGAATAAAACATTTTGGAATTTATTCTAATGTGTAGTTTTGACAAGTCAGGCAGACGACTCGGCTAGAAAATTTGTATGAAAATCGCTCAAAAATATGAGTGTTTTCCACATAAATTGAATACTCAAGTCGTTCGTCTGGATTGTAAAGGGGGGGGGGGGGGGGGGGGTGAAATAATAAAAAAAATTGGTTCTTTTTTTGCTATAAAATATATTTTTAATCAAGGAATAATTTCTTATTGAGCCTTCAAGTTAAATATTGTTCAATTCTTGTTGTAGAATGAAATATTTTATTAATTAATGTGATTATCTAAAAAAGACACGAAAAGTTAAACAAGACTTAGCTGGGTAAAATGCCGCATTTTTCTGTGCCACCACGCAACAGCATCAGCAGCCATGTCTATCTACTTGCGCGGAGAGTTTTTGATAACATCAACTATTTAATATAAATTTTTTTTAATGAAATGAAGTATGAAAAATGGTTTGAAGTATCATCACATTAACTTTAGATCGATTAACATATTATTGATTGATTAATAATTCATTATAGTTCGATTAAAATACTATATAAAAATGAGACTTTAATAATTTTCAAGTATTTTCCGACTTTTAAAAAATATCGTATTTTCTGAGAGTTGTAAGTTTTGGTTCTCTCAATTTCATAAGATTATTTTAAACTCCCCAATTTCAGGGTAATTTTGACTTTTTTTATTTGACAGTTTATATTGTTTAAAGTTTTATAAGTTTTTAATACATTTTTGGGATTCGTCGATAATATTTAAAGTGGAAGTTGTTTTTAACTTCGTTTTTTTTTTAATTGCATTTGAAGATATGTATAAGCTTATATACAAAGTGAAGTAGTGATTGCTCGAAAAATGTATATTAGCATAACCAATATAAAAATGTATATTAGAACCAAAAGCGAAAATTTTCAAAATTTTTTTATTCGGGTCTGTTTTGCAAACCGAATCGTTTATAAAGACGAGAAATATTCAAAAACAGAAATAAAAGAAATCACATCACAGAAATAAAATAACCAAAATTAAAAATTTTAAAAACTCCCGATATATCTAGAAAAGATGTGATATCTTCTAAACGACTAGACCGATTTTCTTAAAACATAGCTAAGAGCCCTCTCGATCAAGTCACCTTTCAAACAGTAAAAACTAAGTCAAAATCCGTCCAGCCGTTTGTCTGTAAGTGGGCACGGACAGACACACAGATACAGATACCCAGACACACACTACAAACTTATAACACACCTCTTTTTGGAGGTTAAAAAACAAGCATTGAAAATGCCCTACTATAAATCTTTGACGGAAAATGTGTTTTTAATGATACAAATAATTTTTTTCATACGTTCTACAGTATGAACGTATGAACAAACGTCAGTGGTTTTAAATTTCAATGTATCAGACTGCCTTTAATTTTGTTATAAAAGACCTCAAATTGTAAATGCTAAAGCCTACAGTACACGGCATGTAAGAAACCACATGCGCATGTGGATCTGACGTAATTTTGACGTCATCACGAGGCTACCTTTGCTACATGCCGTGTACTAGCAACATACGTACATGTATATATTCACATGCTTACAGATGTGCTGCCTCAGAAAATGTCTTCGATTCGGCTACATGTGCCATATTTGTATTTTGAAACAAAAATACTATAAAAATTTTACGGCATGTAGCCACTACTAGTAATTTTAAAAAATGCAACGAATATGCTGAAAATTCTCGTGACGTCATAGCCACATACGCATGTGGCTTTTTACATGCCGTGTACTATAGGCTTAATAGTTGTTTGATGTTTCTTCTTCAGTGATTTATGGAAATAATAGCATATTTGATGTAATTTCGACCAGGTATGATTACTCGATTTAAAACCGAGTAAAACTATGTGAATTCGGTTTAGAGAACATCAACAATTTTATCTCGTTTTGAAAACGAGAAATTTACTCCGATTCGGTTTACAGAACAGGGCCGATTGTTTGTATTTATTTAAATGAAGTGGTTGCGCCAACTATGTGTATTTGCATAGCTCACGAAACAAACCCCTTTTTCGCCCTAATCCAAATCAACGGAGGAAAAATGCATCACTGAAGCAAAATTGTATTTACTTGTTTTTTTCAGCAAGAACTTTGTTACGTTTGGCAATGTGCGGTAATTTTTTAATATGCTATGCAATAATGTTAAAAAAGCACATATGTATGTACATATGTATTTAGGTTTGTTGCCTCAAGCCTTTTAAAATTGTAGACGAGGCTCACTAAAATGTACTAGTGAATATTTGGTTCAAATGACTCCATATGGTCGTAAAATGATAACCCTATATTATATGTCAGTAGGCGATTATATTGGATGGGGTACACCTAGTCAGTAGCACTATTGACAATGCCACTAGTAAATCATTACAATTTTACTATTGACATCGAGGGGGGAAATATCGATATTTTAGACTAGAGCCCGTAAAATTCACTAGTGAATCTTTGGTGCCAATGTCTCCATGTGGTTCCAAATGAACTACTTAGTAGTGCTACAATCTAGTGGTGGATTTTCAATAACAAGCTAATGTTAAATGTCAATAGATGATTAAATTTACTGGGGTACACCTGGTCAGTAGTACTACTGGCAATGTCGCTATTAAATCACTACAATTTTACTATTTGCATTTTCTGCAGGGTATTTATACATACATACATACATACATACATATGTATGTATGTATATGCTTATACATATTATGAATTAGACCGATATTATATGAATGTTTATGACTTGAAAAGAAAAGATAAAAATAAGTAGACAGCCAGCCATATCTGTTATCAGCAAGGGAAAAATAGTTTTTTGTAAATATTTTCAATTTAAAAATAATGTTGATATGAGTATTTTTTTGCGTCTGAAAATAAGAGTATTTTATGCGTATATCGTCTTGTAGAGTGTATTTTTTTTGAAATCAAGTTTTTTGTATACATATTTCGATCGAATAACATCTAACATATCGCAGAATGCAAAACTCTCGCTATCAAAAAAATAATGAGTTAGGACCTTTCTCTAGTAATGTAATGATATGTAAGCACATACATATGTATGTACATATGTTTGTATGTACGAGTACATATGTCATTACACAATGTAGAATTATGCCCTAATTTTGTTAGACGATTGTATCGTCTTGTCTAGGAACGAAAAAAAGCCGCAGTTGTGATTCTTTACAACAATTATTATTTATTGTCCATGCTAGAAGGTTCGTATATTTGCTTTATGATTTTGTTCTAAACATTATATCCCACACATATTTCTTCAAATATTTTTTAAACTATTGTATAATAATTTAATTTTATTTTTATGTTTTAAGAACGTGGTAATAATATTTAGATTTTTCGTTATCAAAGACAACAACCATTTTTGAAGAAAATAATTTAAAGAATTCAAAAACAAGAACTCAAAAGTATTTTCAAACAAAAACGTTCTAAATCTTCTTACTGAACTAGGGCATAAGTTTACGAGTCAAAATTATTGGGCAAACTTAACAGGTTTGTGTAAATAAATTTATATATAATTTTTCACAATTTATTTACGAGACTGTAAAAATGCACAATCGCACAGTTTGCGAGACTTTTGAACATTCCCATGAAAATCCTTAATATAATTTTTGCAGCACACAAAATTACTTATGAAACAACTTTCAGTTTCATCAGTCCGAAATCTTGCGTATTTGTGTTATTTGATTTTAGAAAATTTTCTTTTTTTTCTTTGCGCCAGATATTTTTGGTAGACTCTTTCTTCCATTGTTTTTGAAATGAGTTTTCTTCAATTTTACATAACCCAGCAAAAATAAAATGAGTACTTCTTTAGAAACCACTTCTTAACTATTTCCAAAGTAGGTTATGCATTTTTTCTGGTTTAAAGAACAAAGATTTACCTTTGACAATTTACAAAAACACTTATTCATTTACGTAAATAAAAGTTCTTCTTAACTTTGTTTTGTGTTCCATATGATTTGACAACATTTTTGCTAAGAATGAAGCTGATTTTTTTAAGTTTTTAATGTTATTAAATGTTGAAAAAAGAGTTAATAAATGCATATTTTATTAGTTTTAATACATATTTTTTTATTTTTAATATACATATATTTTATGTACATAAAACGGGATTTTAAATGCATGGAAATTATTTCCCTAATTATTACTCTCTAAAATAAAAAAGCAGCAAAAAAGTGATGAAAAAGGAGTATAAAAATCAACACAACTAGAGATACGAACCATTTTAAACTCCGAGCAAGCCCGTACTTCTTCAAGTTCAAAAATGAACGGAAACTAGAACAGGTTTCCATTTTTTTTTTCTTGTGAGACAATTATTTTAATGAGTAGAATGCTTTTAGGAGTTAAAAGGCTTTCCAAGTGGGTTAATAAATCAGTAAATAAGCACCACTTTCTAAATCAGAAATTTAACTGCTTTATAAAAGTGGTTAAGAATCACATCCTAAATGTAAAATACATTGGATTTACTTCACCTTATTTTAGATTTTTTATAGCAAATAAAAAGTCAATTTTATTAGCTTACGGGTTGGCAAAAACAAACCACTTCGCTCCAATGACACGCTAATGTAAAATTCACTACTTTTGCTCGGAGTTTGAAGTGGTTCGTATTAGTAGTTGTGGTGCTTTTTCTACTTCTTTTTCACCATTTTTTTGTTTTTTGCTGGGAAGTGATATCTATTTTATAATTCATCACGTCTTTCCTTTGTGTCGCTGAGTTGGACTAGCAAATATGCAGTACTCGAATCGAAGCCCCTATTTTTCGTTCAACAACAACTTTTGTATGCAATGTTCATACCTAAATGTGTATATAAAATACGTGTTTGTTTTATTGAGTACCTGATATAAAATCGTTTCAGATCATCTTTGTTATACCAAACGAAGTCATTTGAAGTTTTTATTATTATTTTTATTTATTTTAAAATTCTGTTTATTACCAAATTAAGTTATTTGGGAGCAATTGTTATATGTACATATATCTGTATTTGTGCCATGTAGGGAGTCTGTTCATTCCAGGATACAACGAGCGTAATGGTCCCGGAGACACACAGAGAAAAAACTGCCTACTAGAATCAAGACGATTTTCTCTATTAAACGTTTTTAGGCTAAGGGGTATTCCAGCAGAAAGAAGTGAAGATTTTTCCATAGAGATTTCTTATTATTTTTATGTGGTAAATCTTTTTAATTTTATCACGAAGTAAACCACATAAAATCAAGAAGAAAACTTGTTATTCACAGTTTTTTTCCTCAATTTCCGCTATTTTTGGCACCAAAAAAACAATACAACAACAATAATAGAGAAAAACTTTTTGAATTGTATAAAAAAGGGGTTTCTTATTGATTTCATTAGGTTCCTATATGATTATGTGTAAATCATCTTCTTAACTTTTTTAATAAGGATATCTTCTTGATTATATTAGCTTTCTTGTTATTTCATATAAAATATGTTTAGTTATTATTTTTTTCAAATCTGAATTCATTGCAAATTTATCAAAAGTATGTTCAGATTACAGTTAAATTTTTGCTCTTTTATGAATTCGATTAGTGATAAATCTTGGTATTTATCAAAAATTATGTGTTTGTTTCTTATTTGCTGAACAATTCTGCATATGAAAATCAGATGATCAGGGGTTTCAGGCACATGACAGTGTTGACATACATATATTCGAGTCAAGAACTTTGATATTGGATAGCTATACATTTACAAAGGTATGTCAAGTCATCAATATATTTATGACCTTGACCTCTTCTGTTTTCTTGGCTTATGACTTCCTTTGAACGTTAGCAAAATTTTTAGCAAAAACATTACCTTTTACTTGGATTTTTTAATAAATTCCTGACACAATGTCTTTTTAATTTTTCAGGAATTTTCTTCCAAGATGGTCGAATATGGAAAGAACAAAGGCGTTTTATTTTACGTTACCTTAGAGATTTTGGTTTTGGTCGACGGTTCCAAGAACTAGAACTGGTTATACAAGAAGAAATTACTGATATGATGAATTTAATACGTAATGGCCCAAAATATGAGCACGAAAAACCATACGTCAAAGAAGGTGGTCTACGCATATTGCTGCCTTACTTCTTCAGTCCATTTTCTGCGAACAGTGTGTTCCATATCATGTACAACGAAAGAAAGCCACGCAGCGAACAATCCGAACTATGGGAGTTAGTACGTATAGGTATGGTATTTCAACGCAATGCTGATGATTATGGCAAATTGGTGGGGATAATTCCCTGGATAAGGCACATATTTCCTAATTGGAGTGCTTATAAACCACTAATGGAATCAAATGTTTTCATGTTCAAGTACTTCGAGGACTTTATTGATCGTCACATAACAACATATGATGAATCGAGCGAACGTAACTTTTTAGATTTGTACATTAAAGAAATGAAAAAAGCTGAAGCAGAAGGAAATGCTGAAACGACAACATTTAAACGAAATCAGTTTATATTAAGTTTAATTGATTTCTCATTTCCCGCTTTTACTGCTGTAGGTGTACAGCTATCATTTTTAATACAATATTTCCTTTTGTACCCTGATGTCCAAAAGAAAATACAACAAGAAATAGACGAAGTTATTGGTAGTGGCCGTTTGCCAACATTAGAAGATCGCAAACACTTAAATTACACCGAAGCATGTATTAGAGAAATTCTGAGAATAGAAACATTAGTACCGTCGAATGTGCCACATAAAACTACGTGTGACACAGAATTACTGGGCTATAAGATACCGAAAGTAAGTACAGTATACACACTAGAGTTGAATTTGAAGTACAATTATTGCAAAGCAATTTTCGAAAAATAAAACTTTTACCGAACGTTATCCATATGTAAATTCGGTATTTCATTCAACTTTGAACCACATTCATTCGACTTTAAACCACAACATTATTAATGAATTCATGCTTTAAAGCAGAGATAAGCAAAATGCCACTCGTGGGCACTTCGTTATGCTCTTTTTTACACGTACATACATTCGTACAAGCATCAATTTTACTTTATTTTATATTATATATGGATGTGTTTGCCTGACTCTGCTTTAAAGCAGCTACGTCCAAACACACATCATGTGATATTTGCATTTTAGGTAAAAAGCTTTGAAAGCTCTTAAATTTGTTCTTGTTTCTTGGCAAAATAACAACAAGCATTGTTGCCGCTAAGATCTAGTTGGGTGTTGTGCTCTCGTCGGTGTGAAAGCACAAAACGCTCTTTATAAAAGTTTTGCACATTGTGCATATGGCTTGGACGTAGCTGATTTAAAGTAATAAATTTTCTTTAAAGCCGGAAAATCGCGCTGCTGCTTTTTTTTTTGTCATAATCATAGTGATATGTATGTAGTGACTATGAAAATATAAATCATGATAGATATGAACATTATATAATCAATAATATATTTTTATTTTCAGGACACGTTTGTTATTCCCAGTTTATATGGATATCACAATGATAAGCGTGTGTGGGGTGATCCAGAAAACTTTCGACCTGAACGTTTTCTTGATGACCAGGGTAAATTATGCTTAAAAAGTGATGTCTCCTTTCCTTTTGGCGCTGGTAAATATCATAATCAGGTAAATTTTTTTTTTAATTTTCATGAATTATATATTTCTTTAAGGAAAACGTTTGTGTGCGGGGGAAACATTCGCCAGAAACATGTTATTTCTTATGACAACGGCTTTGTGTCAAAATTTCACTTTCGTATTGGGTCCCAATGATAAACTTCCTGACTTAAGTACTAATCTGAGTGGGTTAATCATATCACCTATGGATTTTTGGGTACAATTGGAGGAAAGGAAATAAATGGAGGCAATGTAAATATTATAAGGCACAACTATAACTATGCCCAAACATTATTTTTAAGGAACTTAAAACTTTAAATGACAAGCTTTAGAATATAAGTACATTAATATCTGAATACATAACGCCCCTTTATTGCAACATAGTCACTACTCACAAACACTAGCTTTGCAGAAAATTAAAATCTTTTTTTGCACAACGGAGCCCATCAGGACCCTATAAAACCTAACCTACATAGGTAGATACTTACAACTCAATGAATATATTAGAAAATTAGATGAGTGTACTAGCCATTTATATGAAATGTTTACTTAAGATAAAACACAATATCACAAATTATTCTGCATTATTAACTCCAAAAATGCATTTCTCAGATACGAGTATGTTGCAATAAAGGATATCGTTCCATGTGTATCACTGATAATATTTGGCTGCATTTGCATGGCATCTACAAGTGTAACACAATTTAATAATAGAACTTGCGAAATAAAAATAATGAAATTAATTTAGGCACCTTAGCACACAAAAATTGATGAGTAATGAGAAAAACTTTTCAATATACAGTAGTGTTGTCATTCGAATAAAAATTATTCGAATATTCGAACAACTTCTTTTCATTTTGTTCGAATAACTCCTATACTACAGATCTAATCAAAATCCATAAGATTCGAATTAATAAACGTCGTAAAAAATCATTAAATGTTTTAATATTATTCCTGAGCTTTCCTATCCAATACTATCTTTTTAAAATATACCACGAAAAGAGAAAAAAAGAGTACGTAAATACTTTGTTTTCTCGATTATCTTGTAATGAAAATATCGCAAATAATCTCAAGTACGATGAAGTATTAGATGACATTTCTGAAGAACTTTATTAATAAAGTAAGAAATTGTACTAATATAAAAATTACCAACAATATTGAATATTGAAGTTGATTTATTTATGCTTTTTAATGCAGTTCTAACTAAGTATATCATCAACATGAACAATTTGCGAAAGAAAGTTTTCTACTTGATCTTTTATTAAAAGTTTAAAAAAAATCGCCTACAAGCTAAAAAATGGGATTATGTCTTGTTTTAAATTACTATTTTAAAAGAAATCAATGACATATCAAATTTTTTTTATAAATGTGTATGAAAGCGTATACTTTTCAACTAATTTGGTTTCGGTTTTTAATAATATTTCTAAGTTGTTTATTAAAATTATTTGTTTTTCTTGTGTAATGAATTATTTTTTGTTCGTTAATAAAAAAAGTAACTAATACACATGCGTGTAGTTTTTTTCTTAAATTATTCTAGCACATTTTTCATTTTTTATTCTTTATTCGTTCGAATATTCGAACAAAAGTTAAAAATTATTATTCTGTTCGAACAAGAAAAAAATCATGAAAAAACACGAATAATTAACAACACTAATATACAGAAAGCTGTGAAAGAAAATTATTCAAAAACTATATAAAAAAAAATTAATTTTAATATTGCTTGTTATCGGTTAAGCAACGTCTGTCTATATGCATTTTGTTTCTGCTTAAGAAACTCGTCAGTAGACTTCAACTAAAAACATTCCAGAGAAAAGCTAAAAAACTTCGTATCGAGCTTTTGCTGCAAGAGAGCCATAACTCAAAAAACTTATTTTAGAGAAAATGAGTTTAAAGTTATGTATTTAAGAATCAATTTTAAATGAAGTCTGTATTCATTAAAAACAAATTTTAAACACTTTTTTAGTATTAATAATCTTTTTCACATACTGTTTTTAATTCCATACAACAATTTTTTTCATTTAATGTTGTAAAAGTGTTAACTTGTTCAAACGGACTTACTTTCATTTTGTGCTTTGTGGTCTCATTCGCTGTGAAAAGTGAAAAGGTGAAAATTAATCACCCTTATTCTATTTGACGTCGGCAACATAACACGATATCGTTTTTGATGTTTTTTGGCAAATCGGTATTCCCGCAGATAGTATTGCCATTTATAGATGACTGTCAACATATGTTTGGTATTCTGTAAGAAAAATTGATGTTGATGTTGCCGTTCATTTTGTCGTCAGTGTTTTTGATATCGTGTTCTGTTGTGTGTATACCTTAACGAATTTTAAAAATAATTTAAATAGTAAAAAAGTGAATTATAAAAATACCAAAGTATACATACATATTTATTTGAAAAAATTTCTTAAAAAAACTGAAAAATATAATATGGATAACCTTAAAATTACCAACCCCAACCAATTTGAAAAGCTTGTGGAAGAGTTGGAAAAGAATCCTTCTCCTGTTAGAGGATTCCGCAGGGGCAGTGTTTCTAACAATTTCAAGGAACAGTGGGAAAGTGTTGCGACTACACTTAATGCCCTCGGTCCACCAATTAGAACTAGTGGTGGATGGCAAAAAGTAAGGTAAAAAATGTATTGAGAAAGTATACTATATGATAGAATTATTTTTACAGATCTGGCGGGACTTGAAAGCTGATTGCGAAGCAACAGTAGGCGGCGTATATAAACAATTAGTACTGAGACCCTTTAGAGGAAGCTCCAATTTCCAATAAACGTTGATCTGATCGATTTTTTTCCAAAATTAGGCTCTATTGTTTCCAATACATGCCTCAATGATGTTTTATTCAGCCGAAAATAACTTTAAAACATTACTCATTATTTTCCAAATATGTATATGACCAGCGTTGAAAAATTTAAAAAAGTGGTACAAAAAGGGGATTTAAAATAAAAAAGAGGCACAAAAAAGGGGATTTTGAAAAAAAAAGTCGTAACGTTTTCATAAAGGCATTTATTTTAAACAAAACATTGGAATTTAGCAAAAATTAACAAAAACATAACAGAAAATAATCAGTTCATTTATAAAAGCGGTAAAATAATAAAATAAAATATAATAATAATTAACATTAAAACTAAACAAAAATTCTTTAGAACATACATAGAAGCAAATTCATATGCATATGTAAATATTTATTGTACTTAGATAATTTAACGTATAGTTTACCTTTGGAATGTTTGGATTGTTAAATGATAAAGTATTTATTTATAAAAAAAGTGGCAAAAAAGTGGATTTTTGAAAAAAAAGCAACAAAAGTGGCAAGTCTTCAAAAAAGTGTAAAATTGCCACTTTAGTCGCACAAACGGTAACGCTGTATATGACTGAATTTATCACTTACTTTTCATAGGGTAACTGACAAATGCATGAGTTTTGTCTGAGAAATTTTCTTGTCAGTATTAAATTTTTTTATTTTCTTCGTCCCAATCGGAAAGAAAAACATTATATTTTTATTTATTTACAAAGCTTTTACTTATTCAAAAACACTTTTACCAAAAATAGTAAGCAAAATGAGTAAGCTGACTCAAATACTAGATATGTGTTTTGTATTTATCGATAAACAGGCAACGTCGTCATAACACTGTTATTTGCGGTCTCCACCTGACATAAAATTACTAACTTTAACATTAACTTCAAGTTAATGTTATGTGTAGACTGCTCAAGTTAATGCTTTTTTGAAGTTATAACATTATTGTTAGTGCATTTGTTTTAACAACTCAGTTATAACTTCAAGTTACAGCAAAATTTCATGTCAGGTGGAGACGTAGAGTTAGGGAATACAAAGTTAGCACTGATTCGTTAAAGTGATGTTGTTTCAAAATTGACGACGATGTTGCCGACGCCAAATAGAATAAGGGGGAATATTTTGAACGAAACTAATCTTTTTTTTAATTTTGTAAATCATGAACAGAACAGAATAAGATAAACAAACTAGGGTTGTGCAGTTCATGAACGAACTAGTTCAGTTGAACGATTCAGTAAATTGAACGATTCTGACTTTAGGATTTTTGTCTTTTTTATATTTCATCGTTCATAATTCTTTTCATAGGTTTGGTAAACGTCAAAAACGATATTAATATTTGCACTAATGAATAAACCGAATTTTAGTATGACGTCTGACATATAAAACTGAAATAAAATGAATCGTTCATTGTTTACATCATAGAACTTTTTGTCGTTCATTGTTGATCTTTTTAATACATTGTTGATTTTATATATTTTTACCAATTTAATACGCAAGATTTATCTTCTTATGTCTTAGATTTAATTTCATTGATATTTTAAAGTATATTTTCTAGTTTTGTATTCCGTATTCCATTCTAGTAATATACCAGTTAAAATTCAAATATTAAACATTTTAAATTAGCTATTCAGTGGCAGCATTTTTTCCATGGCTTGCTTGAAAAAAAACGACTTGAAATTTACTTTCGTTCCTCACAATATTTTCCACAAATCTTCACGGAATTCGATTTTCATTTGCATTATTATTTACAAATAAACAAAATATCAAAGCAAGAAGGACAAAAAGAAAACAAATCTGATCTTTCAATCACCGTTCGTTCAGAGTAAATAAAGAACGATGAACTATGAACGAAATCAACGAACTAGTTCATTTCAACGTTCTGATCAATCTGAACGATTCAGTAAAATGAACTATTATGCACAACTCTAAAACAAACCAAACTAAAGACCAAAAAGGAACTAAGGAACAAAAACAAACGAAAGAGCAAAAAAGAACAACTAGACTGAACTAGTTCACATTATTCACTTAAGGGAATAGTTCAATTGAACTACAATGAAACCTCTCATAACGGACACCTCCTATAATCGGACACCTCTAATAACCGGACAAGTTTTTCAGATCTAACACTCACTAGTTTTTCCATACAAAATGCACTCCCATAAACGGACACTCTAATAACCGGACGCGACACTAATTTTTTTAAAATATGCAACAAGAGTTGCATTCAAATAGTAAGTCTTCCTTTATTCAACTCTGATTCATATTTGTATTAGTGTCAATGATATTGGTGATTCCATGGTTAACGCAAATGTAAATACTGATGCGCTAAAGACGGCAAAAAATTGCTGTTTATTTGAAGATGTCGTTTGCTTAGCTCGTGTCCCAAAATGGCACAGGAAGAAATTGTTTTTATCAATAAAAAAACGTTGGAAATTTTACACAAGTTTGAAAAAGAAAAATGTTCGGTGCGTGAACAAACCCGTTCGAAACATTTTTCTAGAGACGACTTTGCTGCATTCCAACAAATGAAAACATTGAAAGTCATTTTCAAACCCAAATATACCAATCTACATAAATTTTCAACTACAATAAATTGCCAAAGAATTTGGCGACGGTGAGTGTCCGGTTATGAGAGGTTTCACTGTAGTTTGTTCATTAACAGCACATTTCTAGTTCACACCATATAAATTCATAGTTGGTTAAAATTTGTTTTTTTTTGTATACACAAATTAATCAATTTATTGATTTACAACACGCAAAAGCACTAAAAATTAATTACAATTTACGAAAAAATGAGAAATGCAAAGAACAAACAAAAATTAATGTTTATACAATTGTTTGGTCAAGAAAGAACTCCCTCGTACTAGAATTTAAAGGTTAATATTATTTTTCAAATAATTGCAATTGTATTGTTTAGAAACGTCTTCTCGTATAAACATGGTATTACTATATTTGAATAAACCCAGATAATTTGATGTTTCTTTATTTGTTTACTTTTTTTGCAGCAAGGTGAACGTTTTTGTAATGCTGATTGCTCTCAAACTGTCAATTTCCATACTAGGAAACTTATTTCATGTTTTTCATATGTTTTTCATATCGCGTTTGAAAATAACATGAGATTCCATTTGCACTTTATTGGCAAGCGAATACACCTTTAGTAAAAGCAATTGCAAATGCAAATGAAAAACAAAGCATACAGAAGGTGTACAGAAGTTTTCAGTGAAAGATTACAAAAACATAAAAAAGAAATTGTTATTTAGGAGCCATAATATAAAATATTGCGTGTATTCTTGGATCGTTTTACGGAACAAGCTAGAAAGAAAGTTGTAGTATGGATAGCGACAGCGATGATGAAGGGTCCATTGGCAATGGTGATGGTTGTAGTCAAAGTAGTCAACAGGGTGGAGAAGGCGGATTCGGAATTGATTTGACAGGAATCCTGTTTGGAAATATAGATTCTGAAGGCAAATTAATGGATGATGATGGTGGTGGAGGTTTTGATTCGGAATTTAGGGAACACTTGGGTTCATTGGCAAAGTAAGTTTGACGGACTTTTTTTAAACAAAATACATAAACATATACATACATATGTATATAATTTTTTAGAATGGGCTTACATTCGCTGTTAGATGAAGTTATCGACAGAGAAGGCGTAGAAGCTGAAGAAGAAACGAGTGAAAAAGAACTTGGAGACACTAATAAGTCCATGAGTGATTTCGATGCTTTAAAATCTGGTCTTTTAGATCCTAAAAATGATGAAGACGAAAGCGGCGAAATAATCAAAGATGCTAATGCAGTAGATTATTCAGATATAACAGAGTTATCCGAAGACTGTCCTAAAACACCACCAACACCAAATATAGAAAATAAGGAAGAAACTCCCAGTGATTTGCAAGATCTAGAAGATGCTATACCAGCTTCAACTGTTCAGGCTGGTGGAAGTTCAACAAATATCAATAAAGATGATAAAGAACTTATGCCGCCTCCTAGTATGCCTCTGCGAAATCAGGGAAATAATACACAAGACACTCAGAACAAGAGTAGTTCTGATAGTGGCATGGACACTGATATAAAACCAGAAAAAAGTAAGTTTCTAAGCCGTTCTTAATTTGTGCTCATTCTTCATTATGTATATGATTTTGTTTTAGCTGTTGAACGTAAATTAGATACACCTTTGGCAGACATGTTACCCTCTAAATATGCCAATGTCGACGTCCGCGAATTATTTCCCGATTTTAGACCTGATAAGGTTTTAAGATTTTCTCGTCTTTTTGGACCGGGAAAACCTTCCAGTCTACCACAAATTTGGCGTCATGTTAAAAAAAGACGACGTAAGCGTAAGCAATCTCGTGATCATAAACTTCTCAATCCAGGTTCAGACTCTACTAGCGACTCGGAAGAACCGCGTAAAAAAGGTTTTGGATTACATTACGGTCCCGAACCAATGCCGTCGCAATGCCTATCGGATGACGAGGATAAACTTTTAAGCATTTATAATGAAGAAGATATTAAGCAGGAACCTGAAAGTGGTGATAATAATGAAAATAAACCCAAAATCGCTGACTGGCGTTATGGACCTGCTCAAATTTGGTACGATATGTTAGAAGTTCCAGATTCTGGGGATGGTTTTAATTATGGCTTTAAGGTACGTCATGAAAATAGAAAATTAAAATCTGCGCATCACATAAAGAGAGAAGAACCAAAAGAAGAAATCAATGAAGAGACCATGCCAGACGACGCTTTTCTGATGGTCTCTCAGTTGCACTGGGAAGATGAGGTTGTTTGGGATGGCAATGAAATTAAAGCGAAAGTTTTACAAAAATTAAATTCCAAAACTAATGCAGCTGGTTGGTTGCCTTCAAGTGGTTCCAGAGCATTTACACCGGCTGGAAAAACTTTGCCGGTTACCGGTGCCACAGGTGGAAAAATTACTGGCTCCAGTAGCAGCTCAGCCAGCAAACAAAAATCAAATCAAAAGTCAGTAGGCAAATTTATGTAAAATTCATTTCGTTTTCAATAGTTTTCCTTTTAGCTTACCCACTAAACCTCCCGAAGCTGTAGATGATACTTGGTATAGTATATTTCCAGTGGAAAATGAAGAACTAATTTATAGCAAGTGGGAAGATGAAATTATTTGGGATGCAGAGGAAATGATGAAAATTCCAAAGCCTAAGGTTTTAACTTTAGATCCAAACGATGAGAATATTATATTGGGCATTCCTGATGACATAGATCCCTCTAAAATCAACAAGAATACTGGACCACCTCCCAAAATTAAAATACCACATCCTCATGTTAAGAAATCGAAAATTTTGTTAGGTAAAGCCGGCGTTATTAATGTGCTAGCTGAAGATACACCTCCACCACCACCAAAGTCTCCCGATAGAGATCCATTCAATATATCAAATGATAGTTACTACATGCCCAAGGCTGAGCCTACTTTGCGTTTGAAAGTGGGTGGTGGAAGTTTGATACAACACTCTACGCCCGTTGTTGAACTGAGATCGCCATTTATTCCCACACATATGGGACCTATAAAATTAAGAGCATTCCATCGTCCACCTTTAAAGAAATTTTCGTATGGTCCGCTGTCACAGTCTGTGTCACATTCAGTATTGCCTTTGTTGAAACATATTTATAAAAAGGCGAAACAACGTGATGCAGAGCGTATTGCATCTGGTGGTGGTGACGTATTCTTTATGCGTAATCCTGAAGATTTGAGTGGCAAAGACGGTGATATTATATTAGTGGAGTTTTGCGAAGAACATCCGCCGTTAATGAACCAAGTTGGAATGTGTTCAAAAATTAAAAATTACTACAAACGAAAAGCTACTAAAGATAACGGCCCACAGGATTTCAAATATGGTGAAACTGCTATTGCTCATACTAGTCCCTTTTTGGGTATATTGCATCCTGGCCAATGCATTCAGGCTTTAGAGAATAACATGTATCGAGCACCAATTTACCCACACGGTGTTAGCCATACTGACTTTTTGGTAATTCGCACACGCAACAACTATTGGATACGTGAATATAATGCCATATTTACGGTGGGACAAGAATGTCCGCTGTATGAAGTGCCTGGTCCAAATTCCAAACGGGCTAATAACTTCACCAGAGATTTTTTGCAGGTATTTATTTATCGCTTGTTTTGGAAAAGTACAGACAACCCGAGGCGTATTCGAATGGATGATATAAAGCGCGCTTTCCCCGCCCACTCTGAAAGTAGCATTCGTAAGAGACTTAAGCAATGTGCCGATTTCAAGCGTACGGGTATGGATTCTAACTGGTGGGTTATCAAGCCCGAATTTCGTTTGCCTTCCGAGGAAGAAATAAGAGCCATGGTATCACCTGAGCAATGTTGTGCTTATTTCAGTATGATAGCTGCTGAACAGAGATTAAAGGTAAAATTTATTAAATCACACCAAACAGTTAAATGAAATTTACCATTTGATTTTAAATAGGATGCTGGATACGGCGAAAAGTTCATATTTGCCCCTCAAGAAGATGATGATGAGGAAGCACAGCTCAAACTTGATGATGAAGTTAAAGTAGCACCATGGAATACAACAAGGTAGGTTCAAGATAATGTTTCCGAAACGTTTATAAATGTTTTGTGTTTACAGAGCCTATATACAGGCCATGCGTGGCAAATGTTTATTGCAACTCACTGGTCCTGCTGACCCAACTGGTTGCGGTGAAGGCTTTTCTTATGTACGAGTACCAAATAAGCCTACGGTAAGTTTTCTATATAACAAGTTGAGCTCATTAACAAAATTTCAAAAATTTTCCATCTTTGTCAAAAAGTTTTCTTTGCATTCCGGAAGTTTTACTTTTTAAATTAATCACTACATAATTACTATAAATGTATCTTTTAGCAAACAAAAGAGGAACAAGAGTCCCAACCAAAACGTACAGTTACTGGTACAGATGCCGATTTACGTCGTCTGCCTTTGCAACGGGCAAAAGAACTATTGCGTAAATTTAAGGTACCCGAAGAAGAAATCAAAAAACTCTCCAGATGGGAAGTGATTGATGTTGTGCGTACATTATCTACAGAAAAAGCTAAAGCTGGCGAACAAGGAATGGATAAATTTTCCAGGGGAAATCGGTTTTCAATAGCCGAACATCAAGAGCGTTATAAAGAAGAGTGTCAACGTATTTTTGATTTGCAAAATCGTGTTTTAGCCAGTTCAGAAGTTCTGTCAACTGATGAAGATGAATCCTCGGCTTCAGAGGAATCTGATTTAGAGGAATTGGGAAAAAATCTTGAAAACATGTTGTCGAACAAAAAGACTTCTACACAACTCACAATGGAAAGAGAAGAACAGGAAAGACAGGAGTTACTTAAGAAAATTATGGAAGATGAAGAAGGTAATAAAAACAAGGGAGACAAAATTAAGGATGGTGCTGCAGATAGCCAGCAGCAGTCTTTACAAAATCAAAATCAAGGCAGAATATTGAAAATTACTCGGACATTCCGGGATGCGGAAGGCAAAGAATATACCAGAGTAGAAACTGTCAGAAGACAGCCCATTATAGATGCATATGTCAAAATTCGTACAACAAAAGACGAACAGTTTATCAAACAATTCGCTACATTAGATGAACAACAAAAAGAAGAAATGAAACGTGAGAAAAGACGAATTCAAGAACAATTGAGACGTATTAAACGTAATCAAGAAAGAGAACGGTTAGCACAATTGGCGCAAAATCAAAAGTTGCAACCCGGTGGAATGCCAACATCTCTTGGAGACCCGAAAACGTCACAGAGTTCTTCCCATAAAGAAAGGGAACACACTCATAAAGAAGTTAGTCCTTCAAGAAGGAAATTCAAATTGAAGCCAGACTTGAAACTGAAATGTGGCGCCTGCGGGCAAGTGGGTCATATGCGAACCAACAAAGCTTGTCCACTATACACTGGCACCCAAGGACCTCCCAGTTCTTCCATGAATGCATCTATAGCTGAAGAACCAGAAGAGGACCATGAAAGAGAAGACAGGGAAAGAGAAAGAGAACGTGAGCGTGAAAGAGAACGTGAGCGAGAAAGAGATAGGGAAAGAGAAAGAGATAGGGAGCGAGAAAGAGAAAAGAACATCGACGAAGATGATTTAGTTAATGTTGATGGCACGAAAGTCACATTAAGTAGTAAACTTTTGAAACGTCACGATGAGGGAATTCGCAAAAAGTCACTCATGCTAAAAGCAGCCAAAGATGCTATGGGTAAAAAGAAAAGACGAATGGCCAGCGATTTGCACTGTGATTATTTGCAGAGACACAACAAAACTGCTAATCGCAGAAGAACGGATCCAGTAGTTGTATTGTCTTCCATTCTGGAAGAGATACTCAATGATTTGCGCGCCATGCCAGATGTGACACCTTTTATGTTTGCTGTCAATGCTAAGGCAAGAAAAATCATTCGAAACAGTTTTAATAACTTGCAAATAATCCTGCTTTTTATTTTTATTTTAGTTAGTGCCCGATTATTATCGCATTGTGACTAAACCCATGGATCTACAAACAATGCGCGATAACATTCGACAAAAACGCTATCACAGTCGTGAAGAATTTCTCGCCGATCTTAACCAAATTGTGGAAAACTCTACTTTATACAATGGACCTAATAGTTCTTTCACCAATGCAGCTCAACGCATGTTTAAAAGTTGTTTTGATTTATTGGCCGAAAAAGAAGATAAACTAATGCGTTTGGAAAAAGCCATCAATCCGTTGCTAGACGATGATGATCAGGTGGCTCTATCATTTATTTTCGAGAAATTGCACGGCAAAATTAAACTTATGCAAGAAAGTTGGCCGTTTCTCAAACCGGTTAACAAAAAACAAGTCAAAGACTACTATACGGTTATTAAAAGACCTATGGACTTGGAAACTATTGGCAAAAATGTAGAAGGTAAGAATGAATATTTTTCAAGTTTCGTATGTACTTACAAATGTTCACATATGTATGCATTTACGTATTTACATATTATGTAATCTGATTCTTATTCCTTCATAGCAATAATGGAATTTCGAATAATAATTTTGTAATATCAATAAAACGTATCTGTAATATCAATTTAAAATTCTATTGAATTTGCACCTGCAACCAATTTAATCCACTTCTATCAATTGACAAATATTTTTTCTTTGTTGCAAGCTCATCGATATCATTCACGGGCAGAATTTCTGGGTGACATCGAATTGATTGCGACTAACTGTGAACAATACAATGGAAGTGAGTCTCGTTTTACAATAAATGCAAAGCATATTTTGGAATATGCTAAATCACAATTAGATGAGGTAAGTTAAAGTTTTAATTACGTGCTTAAATGTTTATAAGTATTTAGGTATCTGAGAATTTGATAAAATTGTAATTTTATTAAATTTAAATTAATTTTTTTAATATTAAATAGTTCGCAGAACATTGCACACAATTAGAGCAAAACATTGCCAAAGTACAAGAACGAGCAAGAGCTGATGCAGAACTTGATGATACCTGGGGCGGTGATGATCAAGAGTATGATTACATGCGAACAAGTCGATCGAGTACGCCAGAAAATGAGTTTATTGACGTCGAAGATAATGAAAGACCGATCGCTTCTTTCCAACGTGGTATTGGTGGGCAAATATTACTAACAACCGGACAAACAGCGCAGCCACAAACTCCGGATATGGCTCCACCAGTTGATATTAAACGCGGCCGAGGACGACCTCGTAAGCAACGTGATACCGTGGAAGAGGGTAAGTCTTCTGTCCTTCACTTTTTTACAGTGCAAATGAAAATAGCTTAATGTTCAAACAGTGAAACAAGCTTTTGTTAAATCCCTTCACCATAAGTAAAATTATGTACGTATGTATGTATGTATGTATGTAAAACCTTAAGAGGGTGCTGTGGCTTGAAGTTATTAGCGCCTGCAACAAAGCAAGTGATTCTGATTTGAGAGTTTGAGCTTAATGTCGAATCAGTCACACTCATCGAAATAAAAATTTTTTGATTTGATTTAATGCCTAGTAGGTTATGGCACATCACAGCGCTCTCCTTCGTCAGCATGTATGCATGTATGGCAATAAATTGTGGGCGAATTAAAGCAACTAATAAAATAGCTAAGCAGTTCGAAACTAATGCGCCTACTCAACACCAGAGGCGCTGCAACAATGCTTTAAAACTAACAAAAATGCACAGTAGGAAAGTTATAAAAGAATTAAGCTAATCTCAGTATCCATCTATCACTTCACTCATTCTCGGTTAACGCCTGCTCTCTCTCTCTCTCTCTCTCTCCTCGCAACCTGTCACACTAATCCTCACTTTATCTTACATGAATATGTTCGTTTTGTCATTGTCTGTCTGTTTTTTTTAGTAATTTTTCCATATGAAGATTAAAATGTAATTGATTTGGTTTAGTTAGGGAATTCTATGATTTCTGCGTTCCATGAAATTTACAACAGAGAACAGATTCAGGGCGAATTGATACCAGCTGTTCTTAATTTGCAACTCTATATATTCGCCTTGTATATTTGTTATTGTAAAATTTCCTGCTGTAAGAATATTTCCAAGGCGAATTCACTTCAGGTGATCCTAATTCACCAGCTGACATAATTTCTCTGGTGTCAATCAATGCAAAACGCTAGGAAATATTCTGACAGTAGGAAATTTTACACAACAAATATACAAGGCGAATGCGCAGAGTTGCAAATTAAGACCACCTGAGATGACAAGAGAATTTATGTCAGCTGGTGAATTAAGATCACCTAATGTGAATTCGCCTTGAACAGATTGAATGCCTTATTTTGTTGTTTTGAATGCAGTCAAAAAAATCCCGCATATTGTTGTCAATCCATAACCTTTGCAAAAAAAAACAACGCATTGCACAATTGAAAGAGATGAGTGCGGCGAATTTTATTTCATGCCTTGTTTGTTTTACATATATGTTCACTGGTCTTTTCAAAAGCAACGAATATACCCCTTTTAGGCACGGGAAGTTTACTTTGCAGAGTCTTAATTCAGCTGGGAGAAAGACAGAAACAGTCTTAATTCAGCTGTGTGAAAGACAGAGGTAGTAGTACAGTCTCTTTCTGTCTTTCTCCCATCTGAGTTAAGACTTTGAAAAGTAAACTATGCGTGTGGAAAAGGGGTGTTATAACGGCATTGTAATAACAGAGTGCTTCTGAGCAATCAACGAATCACAATCAATGAATTGTATCATAGCAAGTATATTTGTTATTGTCGAATAAATGCATGACAAAAGCAACGAATTTATGAACTGTTAGCAATTCCGAATGGTTTCATTCTGTTCTCTGGGAGTCAAATCTGTAATTCGAAACGAAAGCAAATGCTTTCGAATTGTAATATAAATAACATAAAAATTTGAAAGCATTTTCTTTCGTTTCGAAATACAGAGTAGACCCTGATTTACAATAGTGAAATAATGTTTTAGTATAATTTTTAAAACTAAAAAAATAGGGGTGTATACATATATTAAATTCATATGGTAGAACTATTTTGACGAAAATGTTACAATCCTTATAATTTTCGGATGGAAAAAATTAGATAACGTAAATGTAAATTATGAAACAGACTTTAAAGCTTTTCGGTAAGATTTAGATCCCACTGGCTCCCAATTTCGAGTAAAAAAAGAAAATCTACTATCACACTTTTTTAAAACGCTAGAAATTTTTTGGAAGATCTATCGACTAAATCTATTGTACTTGTACTTTATTTTGTATTGATATGTATGTATATTGTTCCATGTCCCTTAGTTTTATACTTATAACGACGTACATATTTCAAGTGTGATTTTGTGAAAACTTGTATGGAAATTTTGTTTTCACATACCCAAATTATTTTGTTTAGAATACGGCGGTTATTAATATAATATTTTCAGCCGCCAAGTATATTTTTATTTAACCGCCGCCACTGCCATATTGCTCCGCATTGTTCTCTACAACACACAACTTAAAAGATTATAAACAAAAAATTTATGTTTCTAGACAAAATAATTTTGTGCAGTCTTTAAAAATAATATTTTTTAACGAAAAAGTAAGTAAATTTACAAAATAAAATGGGGTTTCTATTGCGTGTGAAAAATGTGATATGAAAAAACAAACAAAAGTCGCCCATGCAGTCAGTGTTCACTTATTAATTTGTGCATCGACAGCGGTGAGAATGAATTACATTTAATTTTTGGTACATATTCTACAAACTAAATTTGCAGAATATGGTTGCACAAAAATGGACGGAGTGACTAGACCTAGACATATGTCCATGGTGTTAATAGTATTCTTAAAAATGTTTTTGTGACTGCCTATACCCGACCTACATATGCCCTCACATAGGAAGTAGCAACGTGGTTCAGGGCTGTCAGACTTTTTCCGACCCATTTCGCCAAATCTGTTTTAAAAATCGCCAAAATCAGTTTTATGTAGTTGTCTTAATATACATATGTATGTATGTATATTTGATAATAATATTTTTTAATGATTTGAGGTTACTCCGTGCCATCTTGTTATTACAAGGGATGGGAGATTTAACTTGGCAAAACACAAAGGTCTTTATTAGTATGAGTATCTCAAACTTGATTAAAAAAAACATTATTTGATAGAACATTTCGCTCCCAGTTGTAAAGCAGTTCAGGGCTATGAAACTGCGTTCGCATCATATTTCTTTTAAATGCATTCAGGACTCTGTATGTTGTTTGTTCTACGACGACTTTGTATCTCATTTGCACTGGTTAATAGTTATGAATCTAACTGGTGACCATAAAAACAAGGGGAGTGTTTAGTAACACAAAAGATCAATTGTTTCATTGAGAGGACAACAAAAAATATAATTTCTTCAGGTTACAAACTGCTTGTAAGAAAGAAAAATTAACAAGACATCAATTTGTCTCAACATTTTTGGTGACAGCGACGTGCACTTGCAATTTTTTATTTTAGAAAATAATCCAAAAAAATAATTCGCGCTTTATATTCTCGACAACTCTTAATTAAATGAAATTACCTTATAATAATACGTGATACCATGGTTCTCTACTCTTTAATATGAGACGAAATTTTTATGATAATAGCATGCAAATTCGAAAGTCGAGGTTGAAGTATTTCGACTTTGACTACGATGTTTTTTGTAATTGCATAAACAGCACAGCAGCCTTTTTTCTTTAATCTAGGACCAAATTGTCGGAGTAGAATTCGAAATACATACGCCAACCACGATAAAAGGCAAATTAATTTAAACAAATGAGAAGCTCAACTAATAAATGAAAAATGTTTCATTCAACTAATTTCATGCTTAATGCAAATTAAATAATGTGTAGCTGAAAAAAGAATTCAATATTCAATAAAAAAAATTGTTTCTCTACCATTGGCTGACTTTATTTCAGCTCGAATTTTAGTTGTAAAGAGTATGTATGTAATTAAATAAATGTATGTAAATAATTTACACATATCAAAGGGGCACATCAGGAACCAAGTGAGCCGATTTCTCAAGAAGCTGGAAGCCTGTAAAATGACTAGATAGTTTTGCTTAAGTAACTTTTGCCTTAACTTTTGTAAAATTATAATTACCACATGTGACACAAATAGGAACCCCAAGATATGTATGTATATTTCCCGTAATATATGGTGTACAAAGAGTGAATGAGCTATTTGCTTACATACATATGAGATACAATAATAAAATTGAGCGAAAGGCAAATTGTATAGAAATAAAATAAATACCTAAATTATACTAATTTTTATTTTAAATATTTTATATACATATCGTCGGTTGGTTACTGGTTTGTTGTATGGAACAAAAATGTGTTTTCGAGAAAATCGATGAAGAATGTTTAGTTCATTAGTTTTATAAAAATGCACGATAGAATTTTTTGTTTAATAATAAAAGTAGTAGATACATATGTTTTTTTATTCAAACTTAAAGTTGATGAACTTTTTACATCCAATATGAAAAGTTATTAGGATTTAAAGAAAAAATGACAAAAATCTTTGTCAACGCATGCCACAATCATAACAACAATATTTTTCACTACTTGTTCAAGTAGGTTAAATTACTGTATATACATATTTAAGTAGAATATCAATTTTATTCATGCAACATGACATTTAAAGAAAAAACAACGGAAGATATAAAAGGAAGTTTGAATATATTTAATAAAAGAAATTTTATTAATAAAAAATAAATATCAATTTCATTTGATTAAAACATAACACAACAATAAAATTTTTGTATTTTGCTTTGAATCACGTTCGTTGAGTAGAATATGCATTGATATACATCATAACAATTGCTAATAACTTTTGCTAATTGTTGTAAAACAATTTTTAAAATATATAACAATTGTGAAAATGGCTCAATGTTGCAGCTCTATATCTCCTGATATATTCAAGATATCGAAAAACTGATAATGAATTTGTAAAGTGGACACATTATTCATATATAATCAATAAATAACTAAATTTTTTTTAAAATGTTCCATACATCAAATTAGTAACCAACCGACGATATGTACACATACATACATATTGCTCATGTACTCAAACAAAGTCATAACTCAAAAAAACCAGTTTGCCAAAAAGCGAGTTTGAATTTTTTTAATTTACACACAAGTTACTGGGAAAATAAAACTTTATATTTCTCTCAAGAGTTGAGTAAACAAGATATTTGTATGAAATCACTCAAACTCAAAAATTCTATTTTTTGAGTTATGACGTTTTTTGAGTAAATGAGCGATATGTATATATATATATGTACATAGTATGTACTTGTATATTCCATAGACATAGATTGTACTCAATTATTTACCCTTATTCCAGTTGTCGACAATTTGGGCTTGTGTAGTCGAAGGTCCAAGTCGAAGGTTTATGCTATTTTCTAGCCCTTAGAGATCAGAAATTGATTGTAAGTAGCACAAAATTGCTCTCGATAGCGAGTAAACAAGTCCCAACTTTTTGGTATTGTGTTAAAGTGACATCGACATCTGGAATAAGGGTGACTATTTTCTCAAATTTTCATTTAGCTCTTCACTCCATGTTCACTTTAGCATGAATTTGCTCTTATAAAATAATGTTTACTTTTATTTAATAGCAGCAATGCCGAGATTGCGAAAGGCTTCTTTTGATATGCGTGTGAAAAAAAGTAGGGAATATCATAGAAAATGTCTTGAAAAAAATGCTGACTATTTAGCTAAAAAATATAGACTTCTGAAATTCTTAGAGGCCAGTGAAGCATATACCCTTGCAGATGTTCAAAAGAAGCGGGAATGTAGACAAAAACTAAGCGCAGAAATACGACAAAAACTTCTAAGTGAACCTCAGCCAAATGCAGAAAAACAGACAAATGGAAAAAATATATCGGAAGAGGAAAAAGAGTTATTATGTTCGATACTTACTTCCTGTTTTCCAAAATTGGAAAACAATAATTTAAATGAAGATTCTCAGAAACCTTCTTCAAAGGTTTATTTGAGCGCTAAAGAATTTTTCGTTCCAATACCGCTTAAAAGTTCGCTTACAAATAATATGTAGTTAGTTTCAATAATAAGTGTTTGTTCACACAATGCGAGTGTTATTGATAAGATTGCCATTTTATAGGCGATAGAGACGAATGAAAAAACGCACACATGCATACATGCAAGACAATTATTATTGAGCGATAGTTCAAAGAAGAATAATTAATATTCTTATCCATAAGACTCGCATTGCAAAAACACAGACTTACATCCTAAACAAAAAAAAAAAAAAAATTATACATTGTATCTTAAAAAAGCATAAAAATATACGAAAATCGCATTTTTACTTGTGTGAGGGAATACTACTTTTTTTGTTGATTCATGTTATAAAAAATGGCAAAGGCACGTAACCACACTACTATCCCTTATATTAAATTGGATTTTCTTAATATTTTTATGGCCTCCAGTAGTATAAATATTATTATCAGCTTGGACCACGATGTCGATAGAAAACGTTCGATCGACAACTTCTGTTGAAAACAACGATAAAACAAGAAAATTTGTATCAAAACGTATTCTTTCACATTTCTTTGTGATTTCTGAATAATGACTGGAATAATTATTATTTTTTTATAAATTCAAAAGTAGCACATAAGACGCGAAAATAGAAACCCCTACACAAATATTTCGAGTAATATACTGTGTATAAAGAGTGAAATGAGCTGTTTATTTATGAAATACAGTAAGAAAATTGAGTGAATAAAATACGATGCAAATCATGAACAATTAATTACACTGCTGATTACTTTTTACTTAATTTTCCTTTAAATTAAGTCATTATTATACATGACGTAAAATGAATTCAATAGCGTCAATTATGGTAAATGCTTTACATTATTTCGGGGTTAATGTCAACTCCTGTTATTTTAAGTACATATTATACCATATTCGGATGTCATTTGTTGACGTCGTGGTAATGAAAATCACAGAATTTTCAAACAAGTTGACGACCTCAAACATTTTGCACGTATTTATTCATGTGTATTAGGCCTTTTTAAGACTTTTTTCCAACGTAGTTTTAATGTTTTTGTTGCTTTTGTTGTTATTATAATTATTAATTATTTTTTTTTAGCAAAAACGTAATCTACACGAAATTCTGAGAAAATTTTCCAAATTTATTTACTCAAAACAAATGAATGCTTTTAATTTTTTCACGAGTTACATACCTTAAATTTATGCATAATGATTGGTTCCTCATTTTTATCTTTAAAGCTAATGTCTAAATAAGGCAGCAGCCAAACAAGAAGAACTTATCGCACATTATAACAAAGTTTGAGGTGTCGAACATTTTAGAATATGGCATTTTTTGTCTTGCATGTGGTCTTGCAGATTCAAAATTCCGTTTCATCGTTCATATTATAGTCATATCTATATGAAGTTTTTGTTGATCAACGATACTTAGCACGCATTCTGGAATCGTATGTGTTCTTTAGGTGTGTTTGTCAATCATGAAGTCTTTTAGGTGATCAGAAATCAATGCACAGCAGCATTGCGTCACAGAATACACAGAAGTGAAGAAAGTGAAAAGTAAAATAAACTCCAATCTGGCTTTTTAAAATTCGTGAAAAAAGAGAAAAATATAGCGTATTTGATACTGTAGTATCAACAACAGCTAATAAAAAGCATTGTAATTTTATTGCACTAGAAAGAAGAATCAAAAAAATAAGAAAATACACTTATCTTCCGTGTCGTGACATCTCTGTATACTTTGTGACTGTGATATTCTTATATTCTTATGCACTGACATTTACCGATATAAACAAATTGTCTAAAGTTTCCAAGAATTCCGAAAAATATGAGACCTTGATTTGTTTTCTATGATTCTAGTTAAGCAAAATGTTTAACTTCTTCACAATATCTTTTCCATGAATTATTACAAAATAATTTTGCTCCATATTTCAACTCTCTTCTAGCAACTTTCGGAGAATAACCTTAATACGGGAGTCTTTCATGACTCCCGCTTCTGATCAATTGCGACTCATTTTCGAAACAGTTTGTGGTAGTACTTACAATCGCTTGCGAAACAATGAATGAAACAGTCACATTTCGAGCATATGCGTGATCTATTTATGATTGCGTACATTTTGTTTTTTAAACAAATCACTTTCTAAGCATTTCAGGGAATTATTTTCGAGTCTTATTTTAAGGCCAGAAGTGATTAATCTGTTTTTGATCATTTAAGGCATTCGAAAAAGACTCAGTTTGATGAAACAATCTTCCACATGCATGTGCCCAGCTAGCATTTCGGTGATAATTTTTTGCAAAAATCTTTTATATGATTCTCCTCAAATCACTTTTGACGACTGAAAACTAATTTATCACTTGGGTGATTGAAAAAGGATTGACTTATGATTCATCTGTATGATCAAATAATGATTTCTTGAAAATAAAGGAACAAAATGCATTGAAACCCCTAAAAGAAACCCAATGACTTAAATACTACCAGAAAATTGTTCAAAAATAAATCAGCAAATACTTGTATCATAAATGATTCTCTGGGATGATTCTTCTGTAGAGTACTATTTTCTCACAACGAGAGTATTATTTGTGATGGAAAAATGAGCTCATAAACGGTTATTTTTGCCGTCAAGCTGATTCGGAATATGATACAAAATGCTAGCTGGAGCTGGTATGGCTCGATTCATAGTCTGTTAAAGGAAATATTTAAAATTTAATTGAAAAGATTGCAATAGTAATTTGTAAAAACCATGGTATCGTATCGAATTCCGTTCGATACAAAATTTAAATTTCTATCATAAAGTTATTTCTGGTAAAGTACTCAATCACAAACTAATAGAAATAAATTGGAAAAAATTTAACAATTTAAGACATTCCGACAATAAATGACTTTGTTGAATTTTTCCAATAGCAATATCATGAAATTTGCGAATACTTGTTACCGCACTAGTATTTTACTCAATTATTATTTTCATAAATTTTCATTTAGCTATTCACTCAACGTTCACTTTTGCACGCACTTGCTCCCATAAAATATTTTTATTTCTATTTAATAACAGCAATGCCGAAATTGCGAAAGCCAACGAATGAAATGCGCTTGAAACATTATAGGGAGAAAATGAGACAGTATGTAAAAGAGAACTACGAATTTTTGCGTATGAAACGTAGAATAATGAAAATCTTACAGAACACTGAAACATATTGCCAAGCAGATGCACAAAAGAAACGGGAATGTAGAAAAAAACTAAGCTCAGAAATTCGAAAAAAACTTCTTGAACCTAAGCCAAAGGTAGGAAATAAGGAAAATAAAAGAAATATATCGGAAGAGGAGAAGGATTTACTATGCACCATATTGAACACATTTAAATCGGAAATGAGTTCCATTTATACAAAATTGGACAACAATAATTTACATGAAGATTCTCATATACCAACAAATTCTTTAAATATTAACAACCAACTTCCTACAGAGATTTACTTGAGCACTAATGAAATTTGCATCCGAATACCAGCTAAAACTTTGCCGAACGCTAATTAGTTTTTAATTATAGACTTAATGAAAGAAACAATTTTTAAGACTTGTGCACGGAAAATGATAAAATTGATATTTTTTTTTATATATATTTTGCTTTTATAGAAAAATAGATACATATACATATCTTAAAAATAATTGCATTTTCAATTGAATTCAAATATTTCGACTTCTGAAACTAAAGAAAATTTCTTTTCTCTAAATATACGATAAATGAACATACTTTTGAAAAAGTTGATACATTCCTAGATCTTGGAGTACTTCTAGATAATAAACTAAGTTTTAACACACACATCTCACAAACTGTGAATAAAGCCAAAGGAGTATTATATTAAGAGCTGGGGAAACGAATTCGATGATCCGCATGCTACTAAGCAGTTATATACCTCCCTAGAAAGAGCAACTTTGGAAATTTCTATCATAAAGTTATTTTTGGTAAAGTACTCAATCACAAACTAATAGAAATAAATTGGAAAAAATTTAACGATTTAAGACATGCCGACAATAAATGACTTTCTTAATTTTTCGAATAGCAATATCATGAAATAGGCGAATACTTGTTACCGCACTAGTATTTTACTCAATTATTTCATAAATTTTCATTTAACTATTCACTCAATGTTCACTTTTGCACGCACTTGCTCCCATAAAATATTTTTATTTCTATTTAATAACAGCAATGCCGAAGTTGCGAAAGCCAACGAATGAAATGCGCTTGAAACATTATAGGGAAAAAATGAGACAGTATGTAAACGAGAACTACGAATTTTGAATTTGTGGTTTGGGACCCACGTCAAACTATCCAATATGCAAAATTCGTTTTTTATATTCGTTATCTTGGTACCCTAATTTATATGATATGCCTCGTTTCAAAACTGAAAGCTGAACGATAGTTAACTCAATAAAAAATATTTTAAGCCTGGCACTTTTAGGAATACGACGACTTTAAATTCACAATTGATAGGGACGATATAAAGAAAATAGAGTCGGTTCAAAAACAATTCCTTTTATTTTACCTCCGAAGTCCTTCTTGGAATAGAGATACAAACCTTCCACCGTTTAGCAGTCATTAAACTTCCTACACAAAAGAGTATTGAATATATATTTTCTTATAAATCTACTTAATGGCAATACCCCTTCCGAACCTTTTCTTCGCAAAATAGAATTAGCATTTCCAAATCGCACAACTCGAAGTTATGTTCCATTTAAACTGCATTATTTCCGTTACAATTACGCAAACTTTGATCCTTTCCGAAGAAAATGTGCTGAATTCAACAACTACTATGCATATATTGATTTCTCATAAAATCCTGATGTCCTTAAAAGGAATATTATTAATTTATTAAATCGTTAAAATGCATTAACAACGAAAACATCATTGTTATTTAGCCTGTAAGAAAAGTATGTATTTCATAGGCTTCTTACGTAAATAAAAATATGTAAATAAATATAAAATATCTTTTATAATTTACAATTTTGTTCGTTTTTATTATGTCCATATTTACACTATGCAAGTCTTATTGCTAAGCTGATTAGTTTGATGGAGAGAGAGACGAGAGGAACAGTAACGTTTCTTTTCCCCTCGTCCCTCTTTCCTAACAAACTAATCAGCTTAGCAATAAGACTTGCATAGTGTAAATAAACTAGGACTATTTATTAATACGTATGTGTCATATCTGTTTTGAATTTTATAAAAATCGGTTGGATAATTTTGGAGATGCAGAAATTGCCACCTGCCCCCTCTTGTTCTCCGATTCTTAAAAACATATTATCTATGTGTTGTTTTGGACGCAGACTTATCTATGGTTTAGATAAAGTATCACAACTACTGATACGAATCACTTCAAACTCCGAGCAAAAAGTTGTGAATTTTACATTAGCGTGTCACTGGAGCGAAGTGTGACTTTTTATTTGCTATAAAAACTCCAAAATAATATGTGATTTTTTATTGGTGAAGTAAATCTTATTTATTTTAAATTTAGGATGTGGTTATTAACCACTTTTCCAAAGCAGTTAAATTTATGATTTAGAAAGTGGTGCCTATTCACTGGTTTATTAACCCACTTGGAAAGCCTTTTAATTCCTTAAAGTATTCTACTCATTAAAATAATTGTGTCACAAGAAAAAGGAAGGAAACCCTGTTCTAGTTTCCGTTAATTTTTGAAGTTGAAGAATTTTTACTTTTAAGCATTTAAATCAATCAGTCAATTTTAATAGCTTACGGGCTCGAAGTTTGAAGTGGTTCGTATCCGTAGTTGTGGTGCTTTTTCTACTTCTTTTTCATCACTTTCTTTTACTGGGTTTTATTTTAGAGAATAATAATAGTAAAATAGGTGATTTAACATTACTTTAGATATGTGATTAAAAATAACTTCTTTAAACCAGAAAAAATGTATAACCTACTTTGGAAGCAATTAAGAAGTGATTTCTAAAGAAGTACTCATTTTTTTTGCTGAGAGAGAGCAATAATAATATAATAGGTGATTAAAAATAACTTCTTTTAACCTACTTTGGAAGTAATTAAGAAGTGTTTTCTAAAGAGGTACTACTCATTTAATTTTTTGCTGGATAAGAATATTAATTGAATAAAAATAATTCCCGCTGGGTATACATACCTGCGTACATACATACTTATGTACATACATACATACATACATATACATATGTATACGATGTCACAACAATTTTAAATAACTTTTTCAACTACGATTATATTTTCAAATAAAGTACTTTATGTGATGAAGGGTATTAAACAGTTACTGATGTAATTCGGCCGAGTTTGCTTTTGATTATGACTAAATTTTTTTATATTAATTATGCTGCCTGTTAGATTTTTGTTTCAACTATTTTAAATTCTTAACTATTTATCTATTTATGGGTTGCGGTATATTTTTTCCTATTTTCTAGCTTACATACATATACATATGCATGCATACATACATACATATGTATGTATGTATTTAAGTATGATTAGAGAGAAAAAGTAACCTTCATTAAATCTAGCTGTAAGATTAATTAATTTGAATTTTCTTCTAACAACTATTCAAAACACAAGAACATCTGCCAAGACTATGACGCAAATAAAATGTTTTATTAATTATTTTCAAATGTATACTAATTTATGTGGGAAGGTTTTGAAGTATATAAGTTTCAATATTGAACATTTTAATACATATATACATACATATGTACATACTATGTACTATTTTTTGTGGAGTATATACGTATATGTATGTAGTTTGTGTTCATGAATAACCGCATGTCACAAAATTTAATTTTCAGCATTTCCATCTTTCCTTTTACTATTTTTATTAATATTAACCACATAAATGTCTAAAGGTAGAAATACATAACAAGCGTTAGTTCCTCGACGAGATTCGTGTGTTTGAAAACTTTACCACATGAAACATGGCAAGTTACACAACACGTGCTATAAACGCCTCTTCTCTTAGCTTTTTTATTTGTTTTTACATTGAAAAATTGACTTAAAACATTGACGTAAAAGATACATATTTCTCTTGAAAACTTTAATTTTCATCTGTGATTTTCTTATCTTACGATTAAATCGTGGCAGTATTATACATATGTACATATGTACTCGTATATCCTAGTCGAAAGTGTGGAAATGTGTCACTCATTATTCACATTTATAAACATCAACTCATATCGAAAATACAATGCAAAATTATACGTATTAGCGTTTTTCACTTTTGATAGTAAAAGTACCCCCGAACATTTGGTTAATTCAGAAGATGTAGCAAATTACTAATAGGTAGGCTGGCTCGATGCCCCTATCTTACCGAAAAACGTTCCCGTAATCGAAAATTGGGTAAATGAGACAGGTTTTGAGAGAGGAGTAATGTTCTTCTTCTTTCACGAAACTGCCCGTTCTTTTTCTTCGGTGTAGTTTGAGCAATTAGAAAAGCATTGATTGCTTATCTAATTGCTGTTAAAAAAAAAAATAAACAATAACGAAGAAAAATTAAATTTTCCTAAAAACTAAAAAAAATATGGAAAGTTGTGTCAAAAAAGATTCGAAAACTACTGCTGAACAAAGCTGCACATGTTTCTATATAAAATTAAGAAAGGAACCATTCCTTTCCTTTTATGTTAAAATGTTTGGATTGCTCTTTCTGTACTTTCGTACGTTTTTGTTTGTAAAGAAACATACCTAGTATTAACAATACCACAAAAATATGTTAATAAAATTTCACGTGGATAAAGTATGCCTTAGGAAAATAAAATTATATACATATACATATATTTATTTATTTATTGATACATATTATACAAAGTAAATTTGCATAATATGGTTGCACAAATATGGGCGGAGTAACTAGACCATATGCCCAACATGTTATTACCAGTATTTTAAAAAAGTTTTGTGACTGACTGTACACGACCTATGTCTTCACATAGGAAGTTTCAACGTGGTTGTTAAAGAAATTCCACAAAAGAACCGCATGAATATACGGTTATCCGTGGCAGATCAGTCAATCAGTGCGAGCGAGACGAAAAACACTCGAAGGCAAAAAAACACACAAGGCTGACCGCACTTGAGAAATAATTACGATGAAGCGAGAGCTGTTCTTCAGCCCAGAGCTGCTTAACGACTTCAAATGATATATACATACATATACATTCCCATTTTTCCTGTAACCGACATCACGTCGATATTGACAGGCTCATGCTATTTTGTAGACCTTGCAAATTCTGTTCTCGAGAGCAAGTAGCCAGGCTTCAAATTTTTTAGCATTGTTTGGGCCAAAACCAGGGTCAACTAATTTTATGCAGCAGTTGTATTTTCAATCACACTTATTCCAGTTGTCGACATCAAATTGGGGCTTGTTTACTCGCTACTGACAATATATGTCCGTTCCCTAAGGTCTAGAAAATAGCATAAACCTGCCAATAGGAGTCAGTTGTTTTCGCCAACGGGTACAAAAGCTCCATTTTTTTTTTGTATTGTGTTAAAGTGACGTCGATGTCGACAACTGGAATAAGGGTGAATAATATCTAAAACGTGAAGAATTTTTAAAAGAAAACTATAAAAACGCGTGTGAAAATAAAATAAAATAGTTTTCATAAATGAAATATAGAATTTTTTTGGATCAAGGGGCTCTTGTCGGATTTAATAACAGAAAAATTTTGTAAAGCAACATTTCGGGAAAATGCTTCGTTAAAAAAGTACTAAATGTTTTGCGAGATTTCTCTCGAATTTGGAATATTTTTAAGTTTTCTGAAGTTGCAGATTATTTTTTGAATTAGATAAGTATTACAGAAGAAGTTTGTTCACTTTGTAAATTTAAGGGACTATGTATACATACATTTTGTTATTAATTAAATCTGTACATACATGTGTATTTATCTATGTATGTATGTATGTATGTATGTATGTATGTATTGCATATCTTATGAGCGGACTTGTGTCCAACAGCTCTTTTTGAACTAGTTTGAGAGCGTTCGAATCAAAACTTATTTCAAACCCATTTAATTTACATTGATGTTTTTGACCGGAATTGTGTCCAACAGCTCATTTTAGTTCAAAAGAGCTATTGGACACAACTCTACTTATGAGTGTAACGAATGTGAAAACAAATAATTTCATGGTAGAGATCGAACGAAAGGTGTGGTGAATTTCGAATTTTTTCTACAATCATTTTGAACTACGGGTGGCATATTTCGTATTTCTAGGTCAAAAATGCCATAGTTATGGTAGGTATACACAATCGTATTTACATGGATGATCCTTCGAAACGAAAGAAAATAAAAATGCAAAATTAACATACCAATTCGAAAGCATTTCCTTTCGATTCGAATTACAGAGTACACCCCCGCTTTTAACGAAGGCTTTAACTTTAACAATCGTTTTTTGCATACGCGCACTAATCTTTATTATTTGCAAACTGATGCATTTTCCTCTCTCCTGAAACATATTTTTATAAAACGGAACAGTTTTATGCCGCTGCAGGAAATTAATAAATTTTGAATTATAACACCTTTTTATTGTTCGCTTTACAGATACGTTTATAACAACAAAAATTGAAGATTTTTTTTGCGTATACGAATACCAATGTTCCTTACACCCTAATATACATACATATCGTCACTTCAAATCCAAAAGGCCGCAACAACCTTTTCCAAATAGACTTTTTGATTGATTATGATGTGATTAACTAAAATGCATCTTTCTTTAAAATTTTACTCACATACATATGTTCAAAAATACCGTTTTTATTCACATTAAATGCAAAAAACCCTAGCAGTCTTAAATTTATAAAGTTTTTTTGCTTCTCCTGTAAAAAGTGTACTTATGGCCTTTTGGATTTTAGGTGACGCTATGTACATATTTACATAGTGTATGTATGTATGTTTGTATGTATGTACATATGTATATTGATTTCAACCACATTACAAACTTTTAATAAAATTAAAAAAAAAAACAATTTATGTTGGGTCGCCGTTGTGAATTACTTTCTTTATGCAATGATTTGTTTTAATAATTTATGTATGTATGTGTTTTTTTCCCCCTTAATTTTTCTGTTCAGTTGCAATTTTTTGCTTGTTTTGTTATTTCAAAAATTAAAAAAAAAATTTCTTTTATTTATTCCCTCACGAAATAAATAAATATACATAAACGAAACGTTTGAAAATATCTCCCACAAAAATGAGAAACAAAAACCTACAACAAACAAGCCCAAACAAAAATGCGTATTCTATACTTTTAGTCAAATTTAACCCGAATGCTGTTAAACGTGGTCGTGGTCGTCCCCGTAAGGACAGCCTAGCCTCAAATATAAGTAACCCACATAATTCCTCCTTTCTGGAAGAAGGTAAGACTAATAACTACTGCTATTACTACTACTTGCTAATAACAAATCAAAACTCTAATCTTATGCTTAATTGAAAAGAAAACAAAATAGCACAGTTCTAACTTTGCATATTCACAAGCACACATGCACAAACATATCTACTATACAAAAAAAAACCCCCATTACTAACTACACCACAAATATTTGTAAACCATTATTATATAAAATTTACATATTCCTACATATGTACATTAAAAGCACTTTTTTTACTTCAACATTTAATTTTTTTAACTCTATCACTCTTTACTAATTCATGCAACATTTCTTAGATTAGTTACTGTTAATTAAGCTTTGTTATTTTAATTTTTGTAAAAATTTCAAATTCCAATTTTTTTTGTAAATTAGAAAAATTCCCTATTGAAAACCTGTTGATTTAAATTGATTTTAAAATTTACTGATATTACATTTTAATTTATAATACGTAGGCATTATTTTAACGGCCTGCCTGTTTAACGTTGTCGACAGAGAAAAGTTCGATCGATTGCTTTATTGAAAACAAAAACCAATTTTCTTATGCAAGTTGTCGATAGAACGGTTTCTATCGACATCGTCGAACAGGCCGTATTTTTTATTTTATTGTTTTTAATAAAGATGTTTAACAATACCTCGCAAACGCCATTTTCACACTAAAGATATAACGCTAAATATCAACAATACATATAACAATTTCATCTAGAGTTCTTGAAAGTAGTTACAAAATAAATTTTAATAAACTAGGGCAGCAAACGTGTTTCTGTCTCGACGTAAAAGACCAGCAGGGAGAAAGTCGAATTAAATTTAATGTTACATATCGCAATTGTTCCTCTAAAGACTGTCGATTAAAATTTTTGCAAAAAAAAAAAAAAATCTAAAAATCTATCAAGTCAATTTTCGGCTACGAATACAATTTTTAAATGTGTATTGCTAAATCAAGATTATGACTTAGAAATTTAATCTGCCGAAAGTCCTAAGACCTCAAATTCTCTTCTCAATTACAAACAAATACTAAAAGTACATACATACATATATAGCAAATAACAGGGTTAATAGTAAATCAGTACAATTTCACTGTTGACATTTCCTACAGGGTACATATGTATGAACCCATAACCGCCAATAAAAAGCTTAACCGAAATACTCTTTGAACTTCGTTTTTTTAACACAAATCGATTGTTTATGATCATACATAATCGCTTAAGCTTTTTTGGCGGTTATGGTACGATATATTCAGGAATTCGTAAACATATTACATGTCTGCGGCATTGCCCGCTCGGAATTAATTTTTTTACTAAATACATATAAAAGTAAAAATGGAAAATATCATTTAAGGTCATGATTCACTATCCTACACAATCGCGCGATCTAAGAAAAAATACAACCCTGATCTGATGAATTGTTTTTGTCTTTTGAAAATGTTCATAGACTCCATCATACCAGGGCTGTATATCACGGCCTTTACTGTGTTTAATAATTTCGTATATGGTTCCGTACCTGAAAAACTGCAAATCCTGTGTGTTTTAAAATATATACTCTCTGTGTCCTTTTAAACACATATCTATTTATGTTATAAGTTTCATAAAAATCGGAAGGATAGTTTCGGAGATGCAAAAAATTGCCCCTTGCCTAATTCTTGGTCCTAGTTTTAAAAATAAATAAAGCGCGTTTAGACGTAGATGTATCTGTTTTTAATTTTATACAAATCGATTGGATAGTTTCCTAGAGGCCGAAATTTTCCCTCTGCCTCCTCTTGTACATAGTTAAAAAAAATTTGAATCATGTCTGTTCTCGTATCTATGTTTTGACTTAAATAAAATATTTGTTTGGATAGTTTCGAAAGGCAGATATTTCCCCCTCGGGGTCGTCATTTAAAAAATATATCTGTGGTTTTCATTAATAGGAACCTGTGTTATATATTTCTCATTTCGAGTTTATGATATCAAATTGTTATATTTTAAATTCTTTCTAGAAATTTTTGAAAAATTATTTCTAAAACAACAACACAACTTCTACCTTTTTTTAAATAAGCTTGGAACAACTTTTTTGGCTCTACTGAAAAAACTAGATTTTTAGACATTGGCTGTTATTAATTAAAACTCAGTTTCAGTTTAGCTGATAAATCTAACAAACAAACAAATTTGCTTGTGCATTCGGACAGGTGACAGGTATTTTTCTTTTGAGTACGGAACCCTAAAAACTCTTGCTTTAATAGATCTCCACTATAATACCCTCTGCTAAGCACTTTAGCGGTATAATGAACATATTATTTCCGTTTGGAGCTCCATTCTACATTTATGTGAAATAATTTTAGAAAAAGTGTGGTACCGGAAAACAATGGCCATTAATTTCATTCTAACGATGTTCAGAAACATTGATCACAATTTCATCGTCATATTGAAGAAATAGTTGCTATAATCACAGGTTCGAAAATTATGTTTGGTTATTTTGAAAATCTTCCAACTTTTATCGAGCTTTGATCTTTTTCAACTGATTCACCATTGGAGAATGAGGAAAATAAAGACTTATTCATAGTTATACATTTTTTTTTGTGTCTAATGAATTCCTACATTCTCCAATATTACGAATTATATACATTTTCATCTCGAAGCTTATCAGTTCCAGAAATCTACAAAAAGATATCGCTGTTCGCAGATGAGTTTTCTAATTTAAAAAAAATTATTATCATTCTATTAAACAAAGGATGATCAACTAAAAACTCAGTTGCTTTATTTATCATGCCTTAATAAACTTTTATTTTAAGTGCATCTATACCTATAGATTTTTAAGTGTGAAAATGGCTTTTGTGAACTGATTACGTTTCGTTTTTATAATTTTATAAATGTTTTGTAAATATGTACAGAAATATTTAGATTAGTAAAAAGTTGTGTTATTTGTTCTTTGTATTTTTGTGCACTAATTACGTTATTTCCCCTATTAGATCTCCAATGTTCTACGGACGATGATGAAGATGGATTTCAAGAAGTCTCCGAAGATGAAAATACTCCATCTAGTTTCTTGGACCAGGGTGAACGTATGCATTCTATGTCAAACGCTAGTGGTGGCGACGGTAATTCAGATTTAATAGATGCCGCCCATATCAAGACCGAAATGAAATTGGAACCTACACAAGTATGTGGAGGTGAGTAATTGAAATTTTCTTTTGTATGTGTATATGTATGTATGTAAATATCGTTACCTAAAATGCAAAAAGACGTAACTTACGAAAATATAATTATACAAGAGAAGCAAAAAAAATAAACAAACTTATAGTTAAGTCCCCTTGTTTTTTTGTTAATAAGAGCTTCATTTTTGATCGCAGAAGTGTTAAATTTTGTCAAGACATGTAGTTTAATGGCATTCATAATTCATTTTTGCATTTTTGCTAACGATATGTAATAAATATAAGAATGTAATTACATACATATTTAAATTTCTCAAAACCGAGAGCCCTCCTCAAATCATATTCCCTCAAATTTCTTGTTAACGAACTTTGAAATTTTAAAAATATTTTATATTACAGTAGATGCTCGTAAACAAAGAACTAGAACTACCCTAGGAACAAAGTGGTTCTAAACTTTGTTCCTGGGGTAGTTCTACTATCCGAAAGATTTTTTAAATTAAAATGCAACATAAAAGTGCATCTTCGTTTAGACAGTACAAAAAACACAATACATATTCTAGTAATGCACATTTATATTTCAGAGGACTCAATGGACCTAGATCCTAACTATGATCCTTCAGACTTCCTAACACTACATAATCGTATCGGTAGCAATGAAAACAATCGACAGCAAGATAACAAAATAAACCAGTTTCTGCAACATGAAGAGGTTCAAAATGAAAATATGCAACCAGCTAATGAGAGCAAATCCAACATTCATCAAATGCCATTGATAATGGGCTCAAATGATAATATGGGCATTGATGATGATTTGGCTATATCGGAGAGTGATGAAGAGGATGGTGATAATGTACGTGTTAAAAGGGAAATTTTTAATGATCAAATGGATGATGAACAAGAACACCAACAAGAACATATGCAGCAGCAATCTATGAGTAATTTGCAAATGCAACATCAGCAAGAACAATTTCCTGTACAACCTTACGTTGATATTGAGGTCACAAAAGAAGAATATCAACAACACCTGCAATCGCAAAATCCTGCCTCTCATCACGACGACAACAATGATGACGATTGGTTAAGATTTTAAATATTTTTATTTTTTTGTAAAAAAAAAAATTAAAATACGCTTTAAGAAATATATGACTTTTTAAGTAACCGTTTTTTTTTCAATAAAAAAAAACATTCAAGAAATTTTTTATTCGACATATTGTCATATTTCACTTATAATTAAAAAAATATATAAAACTTAAGTTATATTAATAATACTTCCTAAGTCTAAACTTAAAACAATATGAGAATTGTCATAAGAATCGAACCGACTTTACAATAGTTTGAGATGTCCGGTAACCTGGTCAATAGCTTCAACAGCTGCTGGTCCAATAGCTAAAACAGTCTTTGAATTAGGTTCGATTTGTGTGCGACCAGCATCGCGTATCAAACATGTGTTCAGATTCCTGGCCTCAGCAGCTCTTTTAATAGCCATCATTTCGGCTTCACTCTCGACTTTCAGTGCGATTTTAGCACAGCCAGTATTTTCCCAAGCTCTTACAACGCTGGGTATGTTCCTCACAGCCTTTTGGTAGGCACCTACAGCACCATGACTGCACTGTGCAGCCACCTTGCCTTTACCCATTTTTAAGTCATTGCGTACTACTAATACCATTTTATAGTTGAAGCTAAAACTAGTAAAAAGCTAAAGAAGATTTCGTTGCATAGGTTTCATAAGATTTTCATTGAAAATGTTACCGGCTCTTTTGTATCACTGGACCCAGAAGCTCCCTGAACATCAATTCCTTTATCAGCCTCATTCTCTTTAATATCGTGCCTTTTAAGAGCATATTTATAGCCCACAAAAAACGATAAAAGTACGGCCAATCCGTTTATAATTTGATTTGTATCTAATAATTTGTTATCACCCATGTTTTTTATATAAAAATTACTAAAAAATTTGAAACCACATTGAGCACAAATGTAAAAAATTTGGGAATTGTGAAAATCAGCCGTTTGGCATTGTGAATTGCTCACTTTTAAAACTCACAATAAGCATATGCAAATTATATACAGGGTTCAACATACAAAATGTGTTTTTCATGACTGCATAAAAAATGAGAAAAAATATTACATGTTTTTACTTTTTATCTTATTTATTCGGCATAATTACGAGTGTCGTAGTTCGACTACGACTACGACGATTTTGTACTAGACAAAAGAAAAAATTTTGCAATGTTCTTTAGTCTATTACAAAATCGTCGTAATTCGACACTCGTAATGAGGCCCAATATTGTAAAAATAATTTCTTGACATATTCAATGAAATTAAAACAAAACAAAAAAGACAACACTGTTTTTATTTTTGAGAATTTACCAACATTCAAGTAAAAAAATCACTTGTAATATAATTTGATTGCAGCCGACAATTCGCAGAAGTTGCACTTTCATTTGCTTGTCTAATTGGAAAAGAAAAAATTTTCTCGCGGTATTTTATTCATATTTGTCCTGAAAACTGTCTGACAAAATTTTTCATTGCAAAACACTAATAAATGCATTCTGTACCTTCACAGTACAGGCTATACCTTTACATTGCAGTCCGTACCGGCACAACAATTATTTCTGACCAGAAAATTAAACAACACGCAAATTAGATCTTTTTGGGAAGTATTTTGCAAATATTTGTTTAATTTTTTTTCACAAAATTTTTACTTCATAAATCAATTAAACATATTTAAACATATGAAATCCCAGAAATTTTATCCAAAACATAGTTTTTCATTTATTTTAATGAACACTCACAAATGCATGCTAATTTTTTTTCATGTACGTATGTTTTTTTGACAGTTCATATCATAAGATTGTTGTTATAGGATTTCTTATAGCAACGCTCTCATAAAAAATGTTATAAGAACACTCACAAATGCATGCTAATTTTTTTTCATGTACGTATGTTTTTTTGACAGTTCATATCATAAGATTGTTGTTATAGGATTTCTTATAGCAATGCTCTCATAAAAAATGTTATAAGATTGAGATTTGACACTAATTTGGATTTGACGCTCTCATCTTACATATCATGTTACATAGCGTCTATACCTGATATAATATCAAATATATTTCTATCAGCAAACGTCAAATTTCATAGTACAGAGAATAATATTACCTGTGGACTGCAATATTAGTATTATATCAGATATTATAATATTGTTTTCATAATATATATTTAGAAAACAATATCATGATATCAACTGTCAAAAAACGTACACATACATGGATACGTGAAAAGAATTTTGTGTGTTAAAGTGAAAATTAAAACTTTTTGATAAAAAAATTCAGAAATATTTTAATTATGCACGATGTATTAAGGAAATACCATCATTTTTATAAAACTAATATTACAATTACAATAAACGAAGATGTTTACTGCACGGCTGCCTGATAATTGTGAAATATTATGATATTTACAAGAGTGCGTTTTCCCCTACATAGATAGTAATATTAATATAAATATATTTTTCTTCTCATTCTGCCGACGTTCTCTCTCATATTATATCAGAGTTAATATCAGGTATAGACGCTATGTTAGGTGTAGACTATATGTTACGAGTTATGATATAAAATCGTCAGGTGTTGTTTGCTGTCTCACGTTATTGTGATTTTTCAAATACAACAGTGTGCATTGGACAAAAATTAAATATTATTTCACAGTGGCAGCACTCTAAGTTGACGTGGTATAAAAACAAGCGGCTTTTTACAAGACAAAAAACTGCTTTTTGTCTGAAGAAATTAAATTCCTAAGAAATTACAATATTAAAAAGCATTTCCTTAATAAATAAACAATATGGGTTTGGTTGAGACATTACAAATCGACGAAATGATCCAGGATTTTAAGCGCATGAATAAACGACAAGTAAGTTTAGAAAAAAGCTAAAACAGACACACTCGTGCAGCTTTGTGAGGCTTGAAGGTGTGCGAAATAAGATTGAAGAATGTTTATTTTTATGGAAGTGCATACGTGTATATTATGTTGAACGAAAAACTTAGAAAACATAACCCTTCCTTGGCAGTCGGGTAAAAATAACATGAAATTTTACGCATTAATTCTTTTATATTTTAGTCCCTGTATCAATTTCTAAGCTTTGCAATGATTGTCTCATCCGCTTTAATGATTTGGAAAGGTTTGATGGTAGCGACTGGAAGCGAATCGCCAATTGTAGTGGTTTTGAGTGGCAGTATGGAGCCTGCCTTCCACAGAGGTGATCTCTTGTTCCTTACGAACTACAAAGAGGAACCCGTCCGTGTAGGACAAATTGTTGTATTCAAGATAGAGGGTAGAGATATTCCAATTGTGCATCGTGTTATTAAACTGCATGAAAAGTAAATTATACCTAATTTCACGACAAAAGCGAAATTTATATCAAAACTGCTTTTAATTTTAGTTAATTTTGATTATTTTTTTAATTTTGTTTTACAGGGAAGACGGCTCCGTAAAATTTTTAACTAAAGGTGACAATAACAACGTGGATGATCGGGGCTTATACGCATCTGGGCAGCTGTGGTTAACGAAAAAAGACATTGTAGGTCGCGCCAAAGGTTTTCTACCCTATGTTGGCATTATAACAATATTTATGAATGAATATCCTAAAGTAAAAGTAAGTTTATATTCTTATGTTCACTTTGCTATAAAAAAAATTACTAATAATTCTTTCTTCACAGTGGGCGATTTTGTCCATTTTGGCTATTTTTGTTTTGCTGCATCGCGAATAGTGTGTCCACTAGTTTTAATTTAATTTAAACAAAAATTGAGAAAATTAACTGCAACAGAAAAAATAAAAACTGTCTCAAATCAATTTTTTTCTAAAGTATAAATGTTAACGCACTACAACGCAAATTCTCCAATATTGGTTTAATTTTGTAGTTGGAATAATTTATTTAAAAGAAATTTACAAAGGAAATGATCACAATGTCTTAATTTTGATCAGTAACTTTAAATAGTGTTGAACAATAATAAACTCTAATTTTAGTTTCCAAATTTATTTTTAAAATACCTACTTGTATTTTTATTTTAAATATTGTTTTCGCGTGGTTTTAGTAATTAAAACGAAATTGATATTTGTAAAATGCATTTTAAAACTTCTAAGTAAATAAAAAGTAATTTGATGAAATGAGAAGATACAAGTTTATTCAAATATTTGAAGTAAGCGTGACTAATAAGGTATGGTATTAGTATGAGATTTGTCTCATATATTTGTATTGGATCCTTGTGTAAGAATAATACAGGGAAAGAAATTAACAATTATTCTTGAATTTAAAAAAAAATCTCACCAATTTAATTGTTTTTAACTAGATTTTTCCAAGCTCTTAAAAATTGGAGGCTTATTCTGTATTGCGATGCGAGAGTCAATGTGACTCGAAAATACATAAATGCTTACAATTGTTATTCTGTTAGGATGTTCGCAAAGTACTTTTTATTCGCATTGAAAATGCGAAAAAGTCGGTATTCCGTAATCCGAAAATATATGTATGTATATCAAAAACACTTTATAAATTAAAGTGGATATATTTTACAAATCACAAAAAAATTAACATTAATTTTGACGTTTCTTTGTTATTTCCTGACAGGTGTTGCTCCGATTTGAAATAAAATTCGAATGCGATTAAGAAAGTCTTATGAAATACCATTATTTTTTTTTTTATACTTTTTTAATCTATGACAGTCGCGTTGTTTGCTGGGTCATAATAGGGTCGCATAATATAAGAGTGCTGTGTTTTATCAATCCTTTTCTTTTTAAATTTGAATAATTCATCGAAAATTATATGTATGTATGTATTTATATTAATTTTAATAATAGGAACTACAATTTCTATTTCTGTTAGTTCATTATTAAGAGTTTAGAAAACATAAAATTAAAAATCTATTTTTGTTTATACGCATTGCTCTATACAAAGGAATGTCATCTTGATCGTCTAGTATTTATGAAATCATTGCCTTATGTCTTCAAAACGGACACAAGTGATAATGTTTCTTCTCAGTTCTCCTTACATCTGATGTTCATTTCACAAAAGCACATTGATATGTATGTATGTGTATCACATGAAAAGGTTATAAATAAACAATCGAACATTTTAAATTGAGCTCTCGATTATTTGATATATTTCTCTGCTCCCCTGAATTTAAAAGTATCGAGAGTCTACTGTATTTATATTTTGATTTTTATATGTTTGAGCAGAAATAATTGCTATTTTCTGATTATTATTTTTCCAGCAGATATAATTGTTATTTCGTGATTCTTATTTTTTCGAGCAGAAATAAAAATATATTTCTAATTTCTACTTTTTCTTACATTACGGAAAAAATATGTGTGTTCATACAGGAATAATATGGTTTAACGAACCTGAAGATTGTCAGGCCTGTGCGTTATACACAGTACATGCTTAAAACATCCATCATGCACAAATTTATTATAAAACACAGGCACACGACTTATAAAAATTTTTATTTTTTAACATATGAAAAAACGTCTCGGTTCAGAGAATATGCATTGGTTCGAGTCATTCATTTTAATGAAGATCAATTTATTTAAATTCCCGCACTAACACATGATCACCAATGACATGCTAATGTAAAAATCATGCATGTTTTCCCTAAATCCTTCGCTCACCATGTTAAATTGATACTAATTTTGAGCTTTTATAAGTGTATTTTCTTAAGGCAACCAGGATACTTATTTAACAGTTTTCATTTTTCGCACTCAACTTAGGCTCCATGAAAAATCGCCCAAAACTAAATCGCCCCGAAAATAAAAATGAAAAATCGCCCAAAATTTTTTCATATAAATTTCTGCTTCGTTAACTTAGCATTTATTTAAAGCAGCAGTCAGTCCAACTGAAAAATGTACGAACCACAAGACGGGCTTAAAATTTTTTTTCTCCACTATGGTGTTTCCCGATACGGGGCAGCCTAATAATGATTTTCTCCCTCATAAGGTTTTCTTGTCTAATAAAGTTTTCAGATTGCCAGATTTTTTGGTGTATTTTTTCCGTTTTAATTTTTAAGTGTTTAAAAAATTTTGGGCAATTTTGAATTTTTTTGGGTGATTTTTCATTTTGAAATTTTGGGCTATTTTTCATATGAACAATGTCTTCATGAAAAATCGCCCAAAACCAAATCGCTCAAAAAATAAAAAAATGAAAAATCGCCCAAAAAGTTGTTCATACATATTTTAGATAATTTTTCATATGAAAAATCGCCCAAAATTTTTTAAAAACTTAAAAATTAAAACGGAAAAAATACACCAAAAAATCTGGCAATCTGAAAATTTTATTAGACAAGAAAACCTTATGAGGGAGAAAATCATTATTAGGCTGCCCCGTGTCGGGAAACACTATGGTGGAGAAAAAAAATTTTAAGCCCGGCTTGTGGTTCTAGGTTAACGAAGCAGAAATGTTTGTGTGTATGTGTTTGAATGTGTGTTTTGTGCGTGTAAGTGTTTTTTTTCCTGTATGTACAAATATAATAGTAAAACAAACAACAACAACATTCCTTCCAGCAAGTGATTAAATACGCAATTGAAACGGCAAAATCAAAAGAAAAGAAATCACACGACATCTCTACAACGTTAACTTACGAGTTTATTTAAAGCAGCAGTCAGACAAACAGAAAATTTTCGAATTATCGACAGCTGAAGCTCTTCATTCTGTATAGCTATTCCTTTATTGTGTTAACTGCTACTGCGACTCTTGAATTTTCAGAAGCAGAAGTATGAGCAGAAGCAAAAGAAAATACACGAATGAGACGTTTTTAAACGCTGGAAAAAAGTAGTTCCTCAATAGTTACTTCCAATTTTTTTTTCACTGGGATTTTATAAAAAGAACAATTCATATGGTATTGTGAAGTAAAAAAAAAAAAAAAAATAAGGTAAACAAATAATTCATTTAAAAATCCGACAAAGAATATTACTCAAAAAATTGCAGCTTTATTGCAATTTACGATGGCATTAAGAATGCAATTCGTAGAATTAAGTGCTTAAGAAATCATGAAAACACGTATTCCCCCTTATCGTGGTTGGCGTATTTCGACTCTTACTACGACAACAAAATTTTTTTCTTTAATCTAGGACGGTCGCAGTCAAAGTCGAAATATGACAACCACGATAAGACCCATTATGTACATAATTACTACGAGATCATCGTGTGGGGATTCCACAATTGCAATAATTTTTTCCATTGGAAAATCCCGAAAATCTCTTTCACGATACCCATATCACAAAAGTGATAAAAATAGTGGTCCGTCCTTTTGGCGAGTCCACCAAGTTTTTTTTCGTCTGAATAATCTCTACACGTTGATATGTATGTACATACATACATATACATACATACATATATATATTTTTTACCACAATGTATCTTACATTTCTGTTCGAAAAAGTAAAAATCACGAATTGGTGCGGACTTCTCTTGCAAAACACGCAGTGGGTGCGGGCAGGCAACCACATTCCTTGCGTGTTATCACGGAGAAGTTTACGTATGCTACCAAAATCGCTGGGATAATAGTATTGGGTCTCCAGTGTTAAACAATTGCTAGTGATTGGTGTGACGCGGTCAACAGACGCTGTTCTGACTTTAGATAGCTCGAGCACTTCAGCAAGGTATATTTTCATAGTCACGGTTAACTATGTTACTAGAGATACAACCTGTGTTTTCTAAGGGTGCATAGAGGCGGAGTTGAACGCCCAACTTCATCAGGTGTTAAGATGACCGTGAGATAAGGCCGTAATGGCAGGTGCTCACGCAAAGCTGTAAAAAAATCTGTAGCTATGGAGGGAGACATCATCGATATGAGATTAGAATGCTACAGAAAGTTCTAATTTTAGCATCCTGAATCACAACTCCTTTCTGCAGCTCATGTCCGCACCCTTATGTGAGGCTAATGTTCGAATGGTCCGCCATCTCATTAATGTATGTAAGTTATTCAAAGACAAGTAGTATTGTGGACACCACTATACGAATTCTAATTGCATCTTTGTTGCAGGTTGTAAACACAATATTTCTGTTCGATATTCAATGCTCTTTTAATTGCAGAATACTCGTATTTCTACAAAAACGAACAAATTGCAACAGAACATTTTTAAATGTTTAAAATTCAACAAAAGTTACAAAAGTGCATTTGAAATTGGTTTAGTAAGCAAAATTTGTAATTTTACAATTGACTTGGCAATTGATGCATTTATTTCTGGTATTAAAATAAATCAATGACGTCGCATCGATTTGGTGACAATTAAATCGGAAAAGATCTTGACCATGAATTTGTTAATGTATTCTCACGATCACAAAAGTATCACAGAAATTAGTATAAATAACACACACTCTAAACAATAGAATGTTTAATTGAATTTTAATCGAATTGTTGTTCAGTACAAATTCTACAACTAGCGATTTATAGTAAAAAAAAAATTTAAAAATAAAAGGTTTAAGCTTAGGCCAAGAATCCTTGCGCGGTGATCAGTTTCTTTTTCCTTGGAAGTCTGCTGTTGAAACGACTTTAGTGTATATTTCCAAAGAAATTTCAAACGATTTGTGGAATATAAATAGTAAATACAGGTTTGTAGATAAAAAAATAAAAAATTAAAGATTATGCAATGAAAGAACTTTTACTAAATGATTCGACTTTTATAATTATAGAATGATTGAGTCAAAAATTAGAATTCCCAAATATACGTCGGATGCATTTGATAATGTGGAATATCAATTACGTATCACGTATACATTAGAAACTGATCGTCGTATTATGAGCTTCGTAGACGCAATGTGGGGCATAGAAGTAAGTGGAGGCGTCGATCAATTTGAACCATTGACAATCATCAATCTTACACCTACGGGTTTGGCTCGTCGTGCTGGTATGCGTATAGGTGACGAGATTACCCAAATCAATGATACTCCGGCCTTAGATTTGACATTCAATGAGGCTTTGGAATTATTTAGAAAATCTGGTCGTTATGTTCGTGTCTATGTCAGAGGGTAAGTATTGTTGTACAATATTTTCTATCATTTTTATTTATGAAATTTTTTTTAGTAATGACGATGATGAAGGTGAAGAAGATTGGACTTGTGACTTTTGGTTTAAGCCTCGCAGACCCTGGAGACGTGACTTTAAGCCCATACAATGGGAATTCCCCTGGAATGATCGCAGAAAGCCTATTTATCGTGAATCGAATTGTTTTATGGTACCCTCTCGTATGGAGGAAAAAATTCGCCAACGTCGTGCTGCTACTTCAGCTGTCAAGAAGAAGGAAGAGTCTGCTCCTCATACTAGATCATTGACACCTTCTCCGCGTCCCAAAAACCAACCGGGAGAAAATCTTTTAAATACCGTGTTGAAACCCCGTGGCCCACCACCCAGAGAGCTAAATTGATCTACGTAAACTAAAGAGAAACATTCATTACAATATACTATCTCTTTGGACTAAGCTTAACGTGAGAGTGGACAAGAGTTTTATTAATGTTGGATCTTAAACTTGCTTGATGGACTTTGAAATATGTACATATACAATGAACAAGTGCAAATGAAAAATTCACTATGAAAAGTGTTTGATTTCTCACTTCACTTGTTATGGAAAGATGATATGGAATGCAAATTCATATTGATGTTAAAGCATGGATGTCACAGAGAAAACTGATAATTTAAGAAGAGTGTCATTCGATATCATTAGAGGAAAGGAAAAGAGCATAATTTTAACTGGGCAAAAACTGTCAGATCTACAAGTTTGATAAGAACAAAAATCACACATGTATTTATGTATGTATTTATAATACATATTTTTAAATTAAGTTGCTTGCAAAGACTTATGATCAGCGAAATATGCTGTGTGTAAAATTGATTTTTAATTTACCAATAAAAAGTAGACTTTTGCAAATTTTCACTCAAAACTAAAAAAAATAAAATATAAATTGGTTCTATCGATTAAATGCAACTATGCACTAAAGCAGATACGTCCAAAGCATATGCAAACTTTTAAAAAAGAGCTTTTATGCTTTCACACCGACGAGAGCATAACAGCCAGTCAGATCTCAGCGACAACGATGCTTTCTCTTACTTTGCAAAGAAACAAGAACAAACTTAAGAGATTTCAAACCTTTTTACCTCAAATGCAATTGTCAGAGTATGTCTGTTTGGACGCAGCTGCACTAAAAGCATTAATCAATTAATTTTTAAATTGTAATTTCACATCCAATATAATGGCGGTATTCGGTGTGTGATGCCAATGATCTTGCGTAAGTGTAAATGCAAAATATCGTTGCTTTGCTTTAAAATTCTGGAGGTCTACTCTGTAATTCGAAACGAAATAAAATTCTTCCGAATTTGTTTGTTAATTACTACATGAAAATTCGAAAGTGTTTTCTTTCATTTCGAATAACAGAGTAGATCCCCTGGCCAACGAAGTCGCGCGAATATGCCCGATTTTTATAGAGGAATAGAACTTTGAAATGGAATGAGAAACAAAAATGAATTTTTGAAATTGACATGAAATTTACTTCATTCGAAAGATAATCTTCTGGCATTATACAGGGTGTTCGCCGGGAAGTTATAATAGTTTGTTTTGCCGCCATTTTGGTAAACATTAGTCTTGACAGTTCATATTTGGCAGTCGTGAGTAGACACGTGGCAAATTTATTATGGAAACGTGTTGTAATCGTTAAAACATTTTATCAAAATCAATCATCGATTACTGTGACGATGAGAAAGTTACGTGAAATTTTTGGGAGAAACAACGCAAACAAAACGCACTATTTATCGTGTAGTGAATGATTTCAAAGAAAGTGGGCCTGTAGGTGATAGGCCCAAGCATGGACTACAATGTACTAAAACAATCCATCATCCTCAATTCGACGCCGTTCTCAGGAGCTTGGTTGTTCAATTGATGAACGAAAAAGTCAGTAATCATGGCTCTATAGCCTGATTATAGACTCTTTAAACTGAATCGGGGGTTCCTCTAAGTTACGCTCTACAGCAGCAATGACTGCTTCTGTACAAACTGTACGACGTCCCTGTGGATGCGTATTATCATTCAGAGTAAACATGATGAGAAAACGTTCTATAGTTAATCGAATTAATTGCTCTGATGGATGAATATGTTGACCCTAAAATGGATATAGTGCTCGATACGTACTTATTTCGAATAGAACCATGATTTTGAAAATAAATTTGCAAAATTTGGAAGCATTGTTCAGGCGTCAGTATATTCATGTTGAAATACTAAACCAAAATAAACATAAATCACTTGACAATTGACAAAATGCCGGTCAGTAAAAAAAGAGTTGCCAACTTAAAGTTTTATAGCTCGATAAAAAACACCCAACGTTATTATATTATTATTATTATTATTATTATTATTATTATTATTATTATTATTATTATTATTATTATTATTATTATTATTATTATTATTATTATTATTATTATTATTATTATTATTATTATTATTATTATTATTATTATTATTATTATTATTATTATTATTATTATTATTATTATTATTATTATTATTATTATTATTATTATTATTATTATTATTATTATTATTATTATTATTATTATTATTATTATTATTATTATTATTATTATTATTATTATTATTATTATTATTATTATTATTATTATTATTATTATTATTATTATTATTATTATTATTATTATTATTATTATTATTATTATTATTATTATTATTATTATTATTATTATTATTATTATTATTATTATTATTATTATTATTATTATTATTATTATTATTATTATTATTATTATTATTATTATTATTATTATTATTATTATTATTATTATTATTATTATTATTATTATTATTATTATTATTATTATTATTATTATTATTATTATTATTATTATTATTATTATTATTATTATTATTATTATTATTATTATTATTATTATTATTATTATTATTATTATTATTATTATTATTATTATTATTATTATTATTATTATTATTATTATTATTATTATTATTATTATTATTATTATTATTATATTATTATTATTATTATTATTATTATTATTATTATTATTATTATTATTATTATTATTATTATTATTATTATTATTATTATTATTATTATTATTATTATTATTATTATTATTATTATTATTATTATTATTATTATTATTATTATTATTATTATTATTATTATTATTATTATTATTATTATTATTATTATTATTATTATTATTATTATTATTATTATTATTATTATTATTATTATTATTATTATTATTATTATTATTATTATTATTATTATTATTATTATTATTATTATTATTATTATTATTATTATTATTATTATTATATTATTATTATTATTATTATTATTATTATTATTATTATTATTATTATTATTATTATTATTATTATTATTATTATTATTATTATTATTATTATTATTATTATTATTATTATTATTATTATTATTATTATTATTATTATTATTATTATTATTATTATTATTATTATTATTATTATTATTATTATTATTATTATTATTATTATTATTATTATTATTATTATTATTATTATTATTATTATTATTATTATTATTATTATTATTATTATTATTATTATTATTATTATTATTATTATTATTATTATTACTTATTATTATTATTATTCTTATTATTATTATTATTATTATTATTATTATTATTATATTATTATTATTATTATTATCTATTATTATTATTATATTATTATTATTATTATTATTATTATTATTATTAATATTATTATTATTATTATATTATTATTATTATT